>WNWU01000003.1:4016735-4041579 GCA_012654045.1 Ptyas mucosa | reverse complement strand
TTTGTGTTTGTGTTTGTGTTTGTGTTTGTGTTTGTGTTTGTGTTTGTACAGCTTTTAATAGGCTGTACACTGCCCTGAGTCCTTCGGGAGAAATAAAATTATTATTATTATTATTATTATTATTATTATTATTATTATTATCTCCATCATCTCAGGCCTGGAAAACAGCAGAGCTTTAATTAACTTGTATGCAGCCCTAATTCAACAAGTGAACTCTGGTTGACTTACACATTAGGATTAAAAGCAACAAAATAATAAAGAGTACATGAACAACCCAAAGAAGCAATAACATATCCAATGTCACATGAGAGAGGGAAGGGCAAACAATTTCCAATTATAAAAGTAGGACAAATTCTATTTTCAGGAGGAAAGACATACCTCATCCTGACTCATAACCTACAGGAAAAGCCAGTTTTTAAGATACAAAAACAGTTTTGGGAATGTACAGACCAGTGGTGGTTGCCCTGGGTTCGCACCGGTTCTATAGAACCGGTAGTAAAACCGGCAGGAGGCTCCACCCACCACCTTGACGTCATCAAAACACCATTCTGCACTTGCGTGCAGCCCCGTTGCAAACCGGTAGTGAAGGTAAGAAGAACCCACCTCACCTCAGACCTCAGAGAAAATGTTGTCCCTCACCCACAATGATTCCAAACCTTGAAACACTGAAATCAGAGGAAAAAAATCGGTGCTATATTCAGCAGTCATTCAAATTTGAAAAACTGAAATATCTAAAGAAACCAGTTTGGTCTAACGGTTAAGGCTAGAAAGCGGGAGACAGTGAGTTCTAGTCCCACCTTGGGTAAAAAGCCATCTGGGTGACCAGTCATTCTCTCTCAGCCCTATTCAGCTCAAGGGTTATTCTTGTGGGGAAAATAGGAGGAGGAAGTGTATTGCTTAGGTTTGCTGCCTTGAATTATTTGTAAAAATAATAAAGGCGGAATTCAAATAAAGACTTTAAATTCACATAAAGGGCTACTATCCTGTAGAAAATGGCATAGGCTTGTCCAGTGTTCTTCGAGAAGGCAAGCAAGAAAGTGAATTTAAATGGGACAGAAACAGATTTCACATGGATTTCAGGAAGAATTTATTAATAGTAAAAGCTATTCAACCATGCTATTCTGACTTCTTCAGAAGATTATGGACCTACTGTCCAGTCTTGAAAGTTATCACTACAGCATCCCCAATAGCTTTGCAAATTCTGTTTCAATACTTTTATTATCGGGCAGAGGGTGGCATTATGTGCATTCCAAGACCTTATGTTCTGTGATTCTGTGTTATGTCTCCATTTATTTATTATTAAATTTGTACATCGCCCAACTGCAAACAAAATTTAGAATGTTGGATTGTGATTCTGGACCTGCAGGCAGCTCACACGATAGGCAAATCTCTTTTTTTCCTCTCAGGACTAATTTCACATATTAATTTATGACATAATAATAAAAACAAATGCAATAAAATTCAAGCCTAAAATTCATACAGTCACAGATGCGGCAGTAGTCATTTGAACAATCAAACAAGAACAATAAAAATACAACAACAGAGCAACTGAAATAGTTTGAACCCCTCGTCTTATAAAGACCTAACAGTTAGAAAAATCAGACTATGGAATAGCTTGCCTCCAGAAGTTGTGGGTGCTCCATCAATGTAGGCTTTCAAAAAGAGACTGGACAGCCATTCAGCTGCCTGCAATTATTGCAGGTTCGAATCTCACCAAGGCTCAAGGTTGACTCAGCCTTCCATCCTTTCTAAGGTAGGTAAATTGAGGACCCAGTTTGTGGGGGCAATAAGCTGACTTTGTATAAATATACAAAAGTATGAAGGCTATTGCTTAGCGCATTGTAAGCCGCCCTGAGTCTCCGGAGAAGGGCAGCATATAAATCAAATTTAAAAAAAAAATTTGTCTGGAATGGTATAGGGCAGTGACGGCTAACCGTTTCCAGACCAAGTGCCCAAAGCACGTGTGCATGGCCAAACCCCCCAAATGCAATGTGTGTGTGGCACCTGTGCATGTGCCCCATCCCCCGTGCATGTGCACCCTTCAACTGCATGCGCCCCACCCCCTGTGCAAGCACGCATGGCCCCCCCCACACATGCCCCACCCTCACACGTGCACGTGGTCCACCACATGCACCCTGAGCCCCAACCACTATGCATGCATGGCAGAGACCCGAATACCAGCTGGCCAGCGGGAGGTGCACACGCATGCACAGCAAACCTGAACCTGGGTGACTGTTCTGCCCCAGCTACGGATCCCAAAGAACACAGCACAAAGTTTGTACAAAACTTAATTTACTAAAATAACTCAGTCTTTTTCAAAACAAAGGCTGTTAAGAAAGTTTATTAACAGCCTACAAGAAACCAAAGATAAAGTAATCACAATCTTATTAAAGTTGGCAGAAAGCCCAGAAGCAATTTGAAGAGAATCCAGATGTGAAGTAGAGTGAACTAAAGTTGTTCCCTACAACTTGCTTCAGTTGGTATTCCTCCTTAAATAGGTTACGGGAGTGGCCAATTAGCCCCAAGCCTTAGTCTCAAGGAGACCTTTTCCTGAGGAGCCACTCCTGCCTTTTAGCTGCTCTGCGTGCCTGTGCATCGAGAAGAGGCTCCTCCTCTTCCTCCTCTTCACTTAAAGGAGCTTCTGGAGGTTCTGAAGGCCTGGCTGAATCCCTGCCTCTGGCACCTCATCTTCTCCAGCCTCCTCATTGTCTGACTCAGGTGCCCGCTGCACAGGCTGCTGTCACAACACCACACCAGCCTCCTCGCTGTCAGAATCAGCTACAATCCACACAGGCCGCTGACGGGCCACAACAGCAATGGCTTGCATGCCATCAGAGAGGGCTCTGCGTGCCACCCCTGGCACGCGTGCCATAGGTTCACCATCATGGGTACAGGGTTTCCTGCTTGAGCAGGGGGATGGACTAGAAGACCTCCAAGGTCCCTTCCAAGTCTGTTATTCTACATTCTATGTTCAGAATACCAGTACAACAGTTGAAATGACTTGGAAATCAATTTTTTCACTATGAAGGGAAGATATTTATCTAGCAGCCTTATAAGGATACCAGTTTTCCAAAAGCATCACTTCTTCACAGTGTTGTAAAGAACATCCCACTGGCTTATTTGGTAGCAGGTGCAGGGTTAGAAATCTATTAGAAAATTAGGAACGTTTTTGCAGCTATAAGAGCACCATAACAGTCTTTTCAATATGTATAGAGGCTAAACGCATTTGGTTCAAATATATATACATATGCGACTAGCAATTTACATACCTCAAGTCGATACACAAAGTGGAAAACGCATGTATGCTCAATTTTCAGAATTTGTAAATCAAGAAGTGCTCACAAAAAGCATAGGGTTATTTTTCTGCGATATGGGTGGCTATATAAATATGATGAAAGCAAGCAAGCAAGAAAGCCGACAGGCATGTCCTAGCTGTGTATATTATGGGAAAATATAGATTAAATCAATTAATGACAATCTCCTTCAAACTGAGCCCAATTGTTGGGAACTTCATAGTTATTTTGGCAAGATAATGCAATTGGTGTGTCATTGACTTCTTCAGAAAACATGGCTTCTCAATCTAGCCTAAAGCCCTATCTGGGCCCTAATCAGACCTAACTTTATTTACTTTAGAGAACAAAATATAACTAAAAAAACAGATGCATTCAAGAAAATGTGCACAACAATATACATGAGTTTTGTGTGGGCTTGCATTATTAGATTTGCTAAGTGATGCAGAACTGGGACAAAATGTAGAGTACAGAAAATGAGAAAATAAATTAAACCAAAACCAAGAAGTGCCCCTTCTGAAGCTTAGAAATGTAGAGAGGAGGAGGAGGAAGTTACAGTGATGTAAGTGGGAGTTAGCTAGAGAATGGAGGATGGAGACAGAAATGTCACTTCCATTGTTCTGCTACACTGATGTAATGCACCAATTTATGTTGTTGTAGACATTTCAAGGGCCTTGGGACAGAGCACAGCTTGGATTTTTTAATATATATATAAATTCAATTTGCAATGAATGCTATGGTATACTGTCTATGCATCTGTGTTTACATCTAAGCCAGAAAACAGAATAATATGTCCAAATATTTTGCCTGCACATTCTGGCGATGTTACATCATTGCTATCATGTCCCTGCAGCCTTGGGTGGTGCAATTTAGAAACTGTGAATAAACAAACCTGCCATTCCACAATAAAAATGCCCATCCTGTTACAGAAGATTGAAAGGCTGGAAAAGTTGAAACGGTTCAGTCAAGTAAATCTGCAAAACGGTAAGACAAAATGTGCAAAAATAAATGTGGGGTACTTTGCCTCTGTTTGCAGTGGAGAAGAGAAAGAAATGTCACAAACCTGCCTACCAAACGGCTGTTGTGAGTCCAACCCCCGAGCCTGTCTTATCAGAGGGAGAAGACTCCGAAAGTGAAGGAGAGGAGTTGGCAAGGGCTCCCTCTCCAGGACCCTTCTCTCTGGCACGTCTCTTCCTCTGCTGCACGCGCTTATCTCTGCGACGCTGTCGGGGGTCCAGCCAAGACTCATCTCCATCACTGTCCAACTGCGGCTGCTCCTGGCCCCTGGCCTATCTCTTGGCCTTGGGAGGACACCTGAGGCATTGCCAGAGAGGAGGGTCCTGGAGAGGGAGGCCTCGCCAACTCCTCTCCTTCACTTTCAGAGTCTTCTCCCTCTGATAAGACAGGCTCGGGGGTCGGAGTGACAACAACGGCCTAACAATTCCTATCAATGATACAGTTTATGTATTTTGTTAACCGATTAATTTGGCTCATCTTTAAAAGTCACAAATATCTAATTGACTAATTTGTTAACTGTACAGAAATTTCAAAGCGGCATTTGTGAACCTTAGCGCAAGTTTTCATTCTTCCCACACCCTAGCTACTTGGCTATGCTGTCGTACTCTAGGAATTTGGCAAGAAATGCTTAAAAACCGCAGATGATAACCGTCATTGGGGGGGAAATCTTGTCTCCTTAGGATCCCTTGGACACCATTTCTGAATCCAAGCTTACTTTTCCCAGTTAAGCACCATCAAGAGCAATATCTAATAGTATTCTCCAAGCTCAGCTAAGGAAACAAAATGGGATTGTTATCTATCAAAGCACATTTTAGGTTTTGACAAATAAAAGGCAGCATGGGGAATGTAGTAAGGCTGTATGGAAGCCTAAAAGAAAACTCATATAACATCTGGTGTCATTTATCCCCTGTTGGCCTTTCATCTTGTGATATGATGAGCTTGTTCTGATTTAAGATCAAATGATTTGGTTTAAAAGTGGAGGAAAAGTACCAGGGAGAGATGCAGTTGGTCTGACAGAAAATAGGGCATACAACATCAGCTGAAATAATTGGAAACACAACAGATTTTCTTTAACTGATGCTGGTGGCGTCTTAGTTTAGCCATCTCTCTCTGCTGACTTTGTTAAGTGTATTATCTTATTGGTTTTAAAGTTTTCATCTCACTTATTTGCAAGAGGAAAAAACATGAACAAATCAGTCATGATGGATAGTCTAATTTTCCCAGGCTGAATAAACCAGTTTTTTAAGACCGTTGATTCCTGCGTTATTAGTTAATAGAAACATTTATCAATTTCTGTACAAAATAAAAACAAAACCAAAAAAAAAACCCACCCCCCACACAAGCACTCAGCTTATACCCATGCCTGGCACAAGCATCCAACGTAAAATCAATGATTGCATTAGAAACTTCCTTCAGTGTTTCCAACAGAATAATCATTGTTGGGTATTTTTATGGTAATTGCATCATTCTGAGGAGGCTTGAGTAAAAATAACAATTGGTTTCTACTTCATTCTTGCGTTATATTTCTTTCCTGAATAAATCTGAAACCTAATCAAAGTGAAAGGATGTCATTAGATCAGCAATTATGCCAAAAAGCCTTTGATCAGGAAATGGAGGGGAAGACCAAAGGGGGGGGAGGACCCAATTTCCTATGTAGCAAGCAGCATCGTTCAACCACGTGCCATCCATAGGTGTTGACTCACAATGCCTATCATTCCCAGCTGGATAAGCATGGCAGTCTACCATTATCTGGAAGAAAAGATGAAGAAAAGTTGCTCAAGAGTTTTTTTTCACCAGGGGTTTTCTAGAGCTTTCTTGATTAGTATTTATCTGCTGGTTATTTCTTCTCACTAAAACTGTAAATTGGAGATAGGCAACCCATTGCCCAGAAGGTGCATAATTATCTCTGCTCCCCACTCCATTTCTTTTCAAGACTGACAGGTTCATGTCTCTGCAACTCATAGACAAACTGCCAGATGATAGTACAATTTTCCATTGAACTTGGCAGGAAAAAAAAGGGGGGGGGAGCATTAAAGCACCTATAAAAAGGAAGAAAATTGTGCTGAAAATCTAGACTTTATTTGTTTCTGCATTTATTCTGGGAATTTATGATCCATTTCAATCCCAAGAAGCTTGGCACAATGTCTTAATGGCATCCCTTCCCTTTGACTAGGTTTCAGATTTATTCAGGAAAGAAATATAACAAAAGAAGGAAAGGGAAACCAATTATTATTTTTACTCAAGCCTCCATAGAATGAAGCAATTACCATAAACATACCCAACAATGATTATTCTGTGGAAACACTGAAGGACGTTTCTAATGCAATCATTGATTTTATGTTGGATGGTTATGCAGGCATGGGTATATGCTGAGTGTTTGTGGGTTTTCTTTTCTTTTTGTTCTATGGTTGTTTCTAAACAAAATTTTATTTTGATTTTTAATAAAAGTATAACAAGCATGGTAAACATTTGAAATACACCTTTGTAAAATCATTTTTAAAAAATTCTTAATAAATAGAATCAACGAAAATAGAGTTAGCCATCCTTGATGCCATGCATCAACATAGGCCCTATGAAACAATTCTGTTTCCAATAGTTCCGGAAGATTAATTGCATCTTCAAAAAACATTGCTTACTATCCTCCATAATTTATTTATTTATTTATTTATTGGTTCGATTTATATGGCGCCCTTCTCCAGAGACTCAAGGCGGCTTACAATGCGTTAAGCAATAGCCTTCATATTTTTGTATATACCTGCTTTTGGCCCCTCCTAAGCGGTGATCTTTTTTATACAAAGTCAGCTTATTGCCCCCACAATCTGGGTCCTCATTTTACCTACCTCGAAAGGATGGAAGGCTGAGTCAACCTTGAGCCTGGTGAGATTTGAACTTGCAGTAATTGCAGGCAGCTGGTGCTACTTAACAGCACTTTAGTCTGCTGCACCACCAAGGCTCTTGCTGAAATTGCGGTTCTTCCAGTAATTTCTCTCAGGACCAATGAGTTGGGCAGGACAATTCTGCTTGGGAAATATGATCTTGATGCTGTTATAGTGACACCTTTCAGTCCATTAGACCTCCTAAAGACCATAAAACTATTCTTTAAATTGTTATCTGCTCTAAATACAGATAGTCCTTGACTTACGACAACAATTGGGACCAGAATTGTTGTGAATCCATCGATAGTGAATCCATCACTAATTGTTAAGCGAGTCACATTTGATTTTATGACATTTTTTTGCTGCGATTAAGCAAATCACCACAGTCGTTAAATGACTCACTTGGTTATTAAATGAAATGAATGATAAATAATGCTTCCCTCATTAATTTTGTTAGAAGCCAGCTGAGAAAGGTGTAAATGGTGATCACATGACCCTGGGACCATCATAAATGAATGTTAGTTGCCAAGTATCTGACTTTTGATCATGTGACCATAGGGACACTACAACAGTCATAGATGTGAGGACTAGTTGTAGGTCATTTTTTTCAGCCTCTTTAACTTTGAATGGTCACTAAACAAATAGTTGTAAATTGAGAATTACCTGTAAACAATTTAACACATCAACTTTCCGTTTTCTCTCGGTATTACTCCCCGAATGCACCCCCCTAAATATCTCTCTGTGCTATCCTTTATTAAATACAGATTGGCCTTTCTAAAGGCACGTTTTAATATGATCCCCTCAAATGTCCTAGATAGCAGGTGCTCGGGGTGTGTGAAATCTACCTATTGTTCATGTGACAGCCGATCTCCGGAATCGCTGTCTCACATCGTATTTCCATGCCCACATTATCGGGCGGTAAGGTCAGAATTTATTTCTCCCATTTGCCTAAGATTTCCTGGATTACCTGAAAATCTTAGTCTTCGCTTCTTACTCCAAGACACTAATTCCAAGATTACACTAAGGGTAGCAAATTTTTTTGCTGCAGTCTTGATATGTAAGAGCCGAGGGAAGGGACGGGTTGGACCTATCGACTGAGGCCAGTTTCACAGATCGTCAGCGGTTGAGCTAGCTGGTGGTTGTATAAAGTACTGATATGCAGATTTTATGCAAATTGTAACATAGTATTTCCTACCCATGTACAATATTAATCTACCATAGTCCACAAAGATTGGAGCAAACTTTTATAACACAAGGATTGTGAGGTTGACGAGATGGTTTTCTACCACTGATCTTGTTGCTGTTTCGTACTTCAGTCTGGCCGTGTGCCAGTTACGTGTTTTGGACGCTTCGGTTTTGGTCTATGACCGTAATAAAGTATATTGTTGTATTGTTATAACACATCAACAGTATTAGAAGGAGAGATTAGAGTTACCTGGATTTAAAAAAAAGGGATAATCATATAAACAGTAAGAATTCCAGAGTGCTGGAAAAGAGAGAAGTAAACAATGGAAATGAGGTACAGAAATGAGGAATTAATTATATATGATGGATGCTTTATTTCTTGTTGCTCTTTCAAGAAGATTTAGGTATGGATCAGGCTTTATTTGTCTAAATCATTTAAAAAAATTTTGATTCAAAGTGCATATTTTAAACCATATTTTCTTTCAAAATGAATATTTTAAAGAGAGTTCTAACAGATTTCTTTACAGAAGTTAGGATCTTTGAAAATGTATGAAGAACTTAAATTTGATACATGCGTAGCTTAGGAGGAATAGATTTGATGTATTCCTATTTAAATTATCAAAGACTTACATAAATTACAATCCCTAATGCACAAAAGAATTCTGCATGTTAAGAGGTCTGAAAAAGCTTTTAGAACCCAAATTTACCACCATTATTGAAACTTTTCAAGACAAAATTTCAAGTGTGCCAAACTGATTTTGCTAAATTTATCAAGCTTTTTTCCATTTACCAAGAATATATAACAATATTACATCTGTTTTGTGCAAATCTTTCTGTAGCGGAAATCTGATCAAAACTAAAACATGACAAAATTTCATCAAATGATATTAATATCCCACAAAGTTTTTATCATAGAAAATCCCTAATATCTTTCACCTTTACCATTGATAGGAGTGAAATATGAAAGCTATTATGTTTAGGAAAAATTCTGGCCTTAATGTAGAAAAAGTTGATTAGCTATGCCTGACTGAAAAGAAATAAGACTTAAATTAATCATGAATTCTTACTCTATAGGTTTAATGAGGGCAAGTTCTATATATCTTGAATTGGCCTTTTGTTATAATAGAGCACATATTTTATACAAAAGACTGGCATGAACTAAACACATATTAATTAAAATCAATATACAATGTAATGAGAAAACACAATATTTTTTCCTTCATGATTTCAACACTTAACGCAAAGAATTTAGGTCATTCAAGGAGAAATTATTTTTGGCAGAAACAAATCATCAAGAAAGAAAATGTAACTGAAAAACTTTTAGCATTTCTAAATTGCTTGTGTGGTTAAGGATGATTAATTTATAGACATTTTACATGGGTAACTGTATTCTGGTATATAGATTTGATTTTGCGTGTTTTAAATACATTGTATCAATTCACTTGTTCTTCTGTATTTCTTTTTAACATTAGTTTTATTCCTCGGTCATATTTATAAAAATAATAAAAGCGGGATATAAATAAAATTAAGCATAAGCCGAACTCCTTATAGGTCAAGTTTTCCCCAAGGTCTTAATTGTACATAAATGTGTCAGATAATTATGTAGCTGGCCAGTCCCATTTTCAACACAACAGTGAAGCAGTCCATGATTAACCTAAGTTCAGGAAACTCAAGAGTGTCTGTTCTCAATCACTTGTTCTTCACAGCATTTTTATTACGACTTTAACCTCGGTTGCAATGAAACATTTCCTTCAAAACAAAAATGAAGGCAGCTGAGGAAGAGAAAACCTTTATGCAAGTAACCTTGCTGTTGAATGCTATCTTTTGTTAGTTCAAAAGGTTTCTGAAGATATAAATTCTTCTTAACTGCCCTGAGGTGGTGGAAATGTAAATTGAATACTTTACCATTTGTAGACTGTTCCTGCAGTAATGCGCATCTCCTCTGTGACTGAGTGTTTGGGGATTTTTCAATTGCCGTAGTCTGGAAACTCTGAGAGAGTCTTTAGGGCAGAAAAAGGTTCCTTCTCCAAGTTGACTCACTGATGTTCAAATTAGTTGCCAAAGGCACTATAATAATCTGTGCTCCAGATTTTACTAAAGGAAGAGAGGGGGAAATGGCCTACTTCATATTGGAAAAAGCGACCATTTCCACCACCCCTGTAACTAGCCAGAGCTTGACGTTTAATGCCAGATAAATGAAATAAGTGACTGACTTTCGATAATACCTGAATCAGGTTTAAGGACAAAATTATTTATATGATGACAAAAGTTTTAGTGCTGTGCACAATATTCCCGTGTCAAAGTTTCTCCTCTCTACTGATAAGTAAATGTTGCAATTTACTCCATGCAATAGCATCATATATCTTCCTATATCTTCCTGTCTCAGTTCAGCATGTTAGCTGTTCTGGATGGGAACACACTAGAGCTTAGCATACGTTCCTCAAATAACAGCAAAATTAGTGACATTTTTCTTATCATCCCGTCAGTCTCATTAATCATAGTTTGAGGCTTAGGTAAAGCTTAGATTGTTGTATTACTTCAAAACAGTTGCCATTTGCAATGAAAACTAGCAGGAATTAAAATCTTGGGTTCAGATAGTTCATGCTACAGAGCGGCGAAGTGGCCTAGAGGTGGAGCACTCACCTCACAATCAGGAGGCTGTGAGTTCGATCCTAGGTAGTGGCAGATATTTCTCTGGGCGCAAAGAGAAAATATCTGCTGCAAACTCCATATAGGCATCGGGAAGGGCATCTGGCCAGTAAACGCTCAGCTCTGTTTAGTCTCCCCAACTCCATCCTGATGCAAGGGATTACAGGGTCTTTAAAACAAAAAAAAGTAGTTCATGCTACATGAGAAGGGGTATGGACAACCTGCTGATCTTAGGTAAGTTTGCGATTATAGCCTATGTGCTATAAGTTGGCTTACTTTGTCATATAAACATAATCAAATGTCAGGAGAGCATAGCTTAAGTTGCATTGGCTGTAGGGAAGAGCTGTCATTGCCTGGAGTAAATCCATGAGTCCATGTTTCCATAAAGCCTGCATTTAGCAATATTAGACAATCGGCGAACATTCTGAACAAGCAATAAATTAAGGATGAATACGGTATCAAATTTGGTTATTTTCAAAATTATATTCAACACTGCCATCAATTTTGTTAAAAGGCTACAATCAAGTAGAATGCAGACAACACTGGGAGAGTGAGCAGAAATAATGCCAGCTGCTGCAGTTTAATGCTCTTAAACAAGTGCAATTGAAATCTTATTGCTTGCATTCAAGGATTAAGGTCAATAGCCAATATAATTTAATAGCTAATGAATTCTCAATAAGCAGAAGACCTTAGTGATTCATAAATACAGTCTCAACTGCACCATCTGAATGTTATTTATCCAAAATTCCAATTTCTCCTATATCTCCGTTTGATCCCTATAGACAGAGCCAGCAGTGTGGGGTTTTTTTCCTTCTTCAAATCTTCATGAAATATAATGCACATAATCTAAGATAGTGGTTCACTCAAACCCTAAAAAGGAGCATGTCCATGAGCTAGAATGATGGGACAGATTTCAGAAAGGACTTCATCAGCAAGACTCAAATCACAGGGACCCAATTTGCAACCAAATATACACTGGAGGGTCTGTTTGGTCTTCAGTTCATTACCCAGTTAATTGCTACAGACACCATTGGGGATAAATGAAGCCATTAGCATCGTGCAGAGGAGTGAGCTCACACAAAGCAGAACTTTCCAGTTAGGTTTTGGAACGTGGAACCTTAAATGCTTGAAATCAGTCCAGACAATTGCCAGGAACACTTTCCCCAGAGAGCAGTCAATTATATTCATTTTGAATGAATTAAGGACACTTGCCACCACTCTTGTACCGTCTTTTCTCCTTTACACATAGCAACATAAGGAAGTTTGTACAATACCACAGTCTAGTATTATCTCATTTCCTTAAAAGAGTCAATATCTTGTTGCAGTTGAAATGCTGTATGTTTCACAGATTGTCACTCAATTTCAGGTTTCGGAGAGACCTTAGGAACAATTTCCTCCAATGTCCTACTCAAGGTTGGAATTGTAGGGTATAATGCTATTCCCAGTGGATAGCTGGGTCTGTTTAAATGCCAATCATTTGCCAAAGGATAATTTCGGATTTTCAGTTGCAAATGTTAAAATCGGGGACAATGGCTTCTGTCAACTGTTCAGGGGGACGTCATCTTCAGGATGGCAAAAAGCAGTATCCATAACCAATGTAGATTCCACTACCAGTTTCATTGGATTTTATTTATGAATGGATTGAATTTTTAGAAATATCTTCAAGCTCTAAGAGCTTAAGACAGAACTCATCCTTCCTTTTTATCACGGTGAATTTAGACAGTATCTGGCCCAAAGTCGTACAATGAGCTTCATCATTGAATGGAACTTAAATCTGGATCTCTAACATTGTAATCTAATACTTAATGGCTACACTTGTGTTTCAGCTTAGATAGCAAAATGTGTGCCACTCTTAGTAAATAAAGATGCACCATAGGATTCACATAGCATTGATTATATGTCATTAAGCCATTGTCAATTCTTAGCAACCACTTAGATAGATTTTCTCCATGATTATCTGTCCTTCATATCTTCCAATGAAGCTCTCCTCACCATTGTAACTGAGTCAGTGGTGAAATTCATTTTCTTTTACTACCAGTTCTGTGGGCATGGCTTGGTGGGCATGGTGTGGCTTGGTGGCATGGCTTGGTGGGCATGGCAGGGGAAGGATACTGCAAAATCCCTATTCCCTCCCCACTCCTGGGGGAAGGGTATTGCAAAATCCCCATTTCCTCCCCATTCTGGGGCCAGCCAGAGGTGGTATTTGCTGGTTCTCCGAACTAGTCAAAATTTCCACTACTGGTTCTCCGAACTTCTCAAAATTTCTGCTACTGGTTCTCCAGAACCTGTCAGAACCTGCTGAATGCCACCTCTGAACTGAGTCCATCCATCTTGCTGTGGGATATCTTCTTCTCTTTCCTTCCACCTTTCTCAGCATTAGAGTTTTCTCTAAAAACTATGATCAAATCTTCTACTAGACACCATGGTTTTAAGGAATAGATATTAACCAAAGGGACAAATTAAAAGGAATATGTGCAGGGAAGATAAACTAGCTGTAAAATTATAAAATTATAAATCTCATATTAAATGGGATTTAACAGGTTAATAGTATCTTAATAGAAACACAAGCTCTCTGAGATGGTGCAGGTTTTACATTTCAGGAAAGCGAGAACAACAATGAACTCTTAGAATTTCTATAATATTCCAATCGCTTCACATGGATGATCTTGGAATCCTTGTACCAGGCTTGTAAAGTAAAGCAGAGAAACACAAGTATTATTAGTACCAGGAAGCTAAGAAACTTGGGGCTGAATGTATGCAAATTCCCCATTTTTTTGCTTATGGCTGCTTGACTACAACAGCTGCCACAAATAAATGAAATATATCCAAATGGATGGAGTTCTGTTACAGAAGGCTTATTCCCTTCTATCTAGAATTATTTAGTCACAGGAATTACCCACTTTAATCCAGGACAGGATTAAGCAACTTTGATCATGTATTTTACTCCAACCATGCAGGCACCAATTTTTGTTAACATTCAGCAGCTGAGATTACCAAAGTGCTGAGTTACCCTGTTTCCTGTGGCTGTCAGTATTTCTCTTTGCCAGCTCCTCGCTTTGCAAAGATGACATAAGCAGTAGCCCTGGCAACCATCCCAGTGATCCTGAGCTCGGTTCCAGCTGAAAGCCAATTGCTATCACCCTGCATATTTCCAGTGAATCAGACAGGCATAGGCTCAGCTTAATCTTGTTAGCACCAATGAGGCAGTTTTCAAACATTTCGGCAAATCGAATCATCCCTAAGGACCACAAGTTAGGAGACCAGAGGTGGAAAAAGGGGGAGCAGGAGAAGGGAGGGGGAAGGATAACCATCTAAGGTATGATTAAAGCCAGGCATACATTCTCTCTCTCTCTCTTTCACCCCCCCCCCTCTGTTTTTGTACCTGTCAGCAACTCTGTTCTTTTCTGTTAACATGCTCTTTCTTTCTCCCATTGCTGGGCTCAGTCTCCCTCAGCTGGAAGACTCAAAGCAACTACCAGCTATGGACAGCGAGAACTGGAATAGCTCATCTATCTGCAGAAAGAAGCCTCTTTGATGGTTCCCCAGTGGATGTAATTGTGCTCATTACTGTCCATTTACATTTCATCACTTGATTATCACAAATGCCTCATTACGGTTGATAAGGGTTTGCCACTGAGCTGCTCGCTAACTATTTGTTTCCGAGCTTTGCTGTCATCAGGCAGGGCCCCCTCAGTAGAAAGCAAACGGGGAAAAGAGATCGGGAAGGAGCGGAAAAAGGGAACCCGGTAGAAGGAGGGGGTGAGCGAAGGTCGCGGAACAGTTTTTACGAAAGGCAGCCTTTTAAATCGATATTTAATAAAGTGGCTACAGCCACGTAATGTATGCAATTCCCTGGGCAGACCTGAATCATGAATCCAAGAGGGTCATTCCTCCCTTCCCCCCCCCCTCCTCGCTTGCTTAACGTAACTCAATCAGGCTTTGTGTGCTGCTTTGGCACCTGTGTCCCTGAGTACAGGAGTACAGAGGTAATAGAGTTATGATCTGATGAACAGAGCTGATAGGTTTTAAATGGATTAACTAGGTGTCTGCAGGTCTGGTGATGAATACATCAGGAGAAATAAAAATAAGGATCCTGAGAACAACTGGAAGGGAAGGCAGGCCTTGTGAAATCATAAGTCCTGTTTTTCAAGAGCAGTGGAAGACGTTATCCAAGGGTGTGACATAACAAGCTTCTTGGTTTTGCTGAAAGTGTGATTCTCGATTTCACACACACACACACACACACACAAAAGAAAATTAAAGAGATGGGGTCCAACATGCTTAAAATCCCAGGTAATCTGAGAGAATTCTTAAAGAGCAATCCCCCGTAGGCATTACAATGTTGGTACCTGCGATTTTACATGGGCTAGGAATATAGAGTTTATCGTCTTCTGTTCTGGATCTCTGAAGATGAGAAACAGGCAAGTAGAGTTAGTCCCAAATTGGCTTAGATCAATGGTGGGTTTCACATATTCTTAACACCGGTTCGCACCAGTGGTGAAATCCAAATTTTTTACTACCGGTTTTGTGGGTGTGACTTGGTGGGCATGGTGTGGCTTGATGGGCGTGGCTTGGTGGGCGTGGCAGGGGAAGGATACTTCAAAATCTGCATTCCCACCCCACTCCAGGGGAAGGATACTTCAAAATCTCCATTCCCACCCCACTCCAGGGAAAGGATACTTCAAAATCTCCATTCCCACCACACTCTGGGGCCAGCCAGAGGTGGTATTTGCCAGTTCTCCGAACTACTCAAAATTTCCGCTACCAGTTCTCCAGAACCTGTCAGAACCTGCTGGATTTCACTCCTGGTTCGCACGCACACGCATCTTCCATTCATGAGCCTGGCCTTCCGTGCATGGCTTTGCTAGCACGCACACCTTCCGCACATACGCCCGGCTTCGAAAACATGGGTAAATAGGATGGTATTACACTGCAGTCACTGCTACCAGTTCACTCGAACAGGTCTGAACTGGCTGAATACAACCTCTGGCTTAGATGCTTGACTGCCACATCACTGTCAGTGGGTGTACTACAGAACGTGAAATGCACAGTAGGTAAGAGAATTTCTTTGGTCACTTCTTGGTAAAATCTAAAGTCCTGAAACACAAGAAAGGGTTTGTTGCCTGTATAAAGAAAGCCAGATATATTTTTTTTGGTCCTGAGAAATGGCATTTGGCTGTCATGGCTACTTGTGAATGATCCCATTTAATACAGAAAGATTTCCCAAGCTGAACAGCCTTTAGAAATCATGTTTACCCTGATGCTGCACATTTGAGTCTGAGCAAAACTGTGTTGTAACATTCCAAGGAAGGAGCAATGTGATTTGTTTCTTCTTAATGCTCTAGTGCCACGCAGCCTCTACCGCAGGCAGAGCTGAAATCTGTAGTCAAGATGTATAGGGAAATTACATCAGATTTATTTACAGGGAGCCGTTTATGTTGAACCAGCAGGTTTCCATTGTGTCAGCAATTCTCTGTTGTATTTGTTTGTTAGTAGGATATCAGGCAAAGAGTACAACCCTATTAAGCCTGTACATTACATTTTGCAGAATGGCAAAGCTCTTGTCCCTCCTCATTCTACAGAATGAGAAAAGGAAAGAAATCTTTTACCACTAAACATTCCTAATAGCAAAGTGTAAGTGGCTAGTCAAGGCTACCGTCACAACCACAATTTTTCAACTTCCTATATATTTTCTATCTGAAAACAAATTTGCACTATAGAATAAAATGGAATAGAATAGAATAGAAAATAGAATAGAATAGAATAGAATAGAATAGAATAGAATAGAATAGAATAGAGTAGAGTAGGGTAGGGTAGGGTAGGGTAGGGTAGGGTAGGGTAGGGTAGGGTAGGGTAGGGTAGGGTAGGGTAGGGTAGGGTAGGGTAGGACAGGACAGGACAGGACAGGACAGGACAGGACAGGACAGGACAGGACAGAACAGAACAGAACAGAACAGAATAGAATTCTTTATTGACCAAGTGTGATTGGACACACAAGGAATTTGTTTTTGGTGCATAAGCTCGCTTTGTACATAAAAACCATAAGTGATAAATCATGATCACAGTCATCATAAAAATAGATTCATCATAAATCATAAGAAACAACACTTAGTGATAGAATCAACATAAATCATAATAGGAATAGTCATAAGTAGAAAAGGAAATAGGTAATAGGAAAGATGAGAAGAATACACAAGAATACACCATACACAACTGCAGTCAGTGCAATGCAAAAATATGGGCTTTTTAATCTGAAAAAAAAAATCAATATTTATATCAGTCTAATCATCACTAATTGGGAAGAGACTGGGGCAATAAAAATAAGGTTCAACTTGAAATTCAAGGGGAACTATAACACAAAATGTCAATTGGTGCTCTTTACCCCTGTCTCAGTGGAGTTAGGACAAGTGATGGATTTATTTCCAGGCAGCATCAACAGAAACATTTCAACATTTCAGCTGATGATGGGTTCAATTCATTCACCATTTGGAAGGAGGCATGGTCCAGGGCATTGGCAAATGTTTAAAATAGCACACAAGTACAAAGTAAGTAAAGTAAAATCAAATAGTGATAATGGATATCCCAATCAGAATAAGGCTCATTGCCAATAGCATCCTGTGCCAAAATCATACAGTAATTCATACCCAACTTCAGTCTAAAGTGAAGTATGTTAATCAATGGACAAGCATGGCTGATTGGATATTTCTAGATGCAGCCCCACCAGCCAAAATTATCATGTCATCATCTCCACTGGATTTTTCATACCTCAGTTCAAGGATCTATTCATTAACTATAAATCTAAGGACCACAATACCTAAAGGAATTCCTCTTTCTGTATATTTCAGTCCAAATCTTAAAGTCACTTTAGAACTTGTTCCAGTTATCTTCCCGTAGTAAGGTAACCAAGATGGCTCATAATTTGCAAGGCCTTCTCAGTTGTGGCCAGAAGCTATGAAGCAGGTATCCAGGCAGAACTGTTGATCTCTGAATTTATTTATTTCATTTAAATGTCAACTCTGTTTGATTATGTGCCATCAGGTTGTTGTCAACTTTTAGTAGTCATATAGATAGATTTTCTCCAGTCCTTAACCTGGTTTTTCAGGCATTATAATGGCTGTAACTGAGTCCATCTATCTTATGCTGGCTGTACTCTTCTTTTTTTCTTTTCCTTCCACTTTTCCCAGAATTAGAACTTTCTCCAGAGTTGGGTCCTTGTGTCATATGTTCAAAGAAGGATAATTTTAACCTAGTCATTCAAGCCACACATGAAAATTCTGGGTTGATTTGTTCAAAGATCCATGTGTTAGTTTTCTCAGCTGTGAATGACATTTCCAGGAGTCTTCTCCTAAGTCTTCTTCAACACCAGAAGCATCAACATTCTTCTTCCCCTGCCTCTTCAAAATCCAACTTTTACTTGTTTGAGCCTCTGTTGTCCAGTAGTTGTTTTGTCTAAACCGTTTGTTTACTACTGTGTTATACATGTTGAAAGTTTTAAGCTGTATTTTCTATGTTTTATTCATTTACTATTTCTAGACAATGGTTCAAATGTAATTTGAAAGTCACCCTGGGAGGAAAAATTGAAGAACAACTTAACATCCCAAACCAACCAACCCCAATAAGTGATCTGGACATCCTTTCCTTTGTAGTGATAGCCAAGCTTTCATACTGCAGCACTTACAATATAAACACAGTGTGCTGGACAAATGGAATTTGTGCAAATTGGCCTTTGGTTGCCTGAAAAAACTCCTTATAGAGCAGGGGTGTCAAACTCAAGGCCTGGGGGCCCGATCTGGCCTGCGGGGCCACCCTGGAAACAGCAAAGAACCAGCCTGCAGTGCCTCTGCCAGCAAAAACGGAGCTCGGGAGGGCTGCGTGCGGCCTTCCCAAGCTCCTTTTTCACTGGCAGATGGTTGCAGGAGGCTGTCTCAGGCAAAAATGGAGCTCAGGAACTCGTTTTTGCTAGCAGAGTGCTTGGGCCACCACAGGCGTCCCCGACAGGAGTGATATCGAGCTGGCCATACCCACCCTGGCCACACCCAACCCAGCCCACCGAGGTCAAACACAATACTGATGCTCAATGAAATCAATTTTAACACCCCTGTAATAGAGAGTGAAATCTTCAGTTCCTACACTCTTCAAGGAAAAATTCAGGTTATTTATCACAATGCAGTTTGGCTCATTCTTGAAGCAGTCCAAAGGAAAGTAGACTGCCCTGATGCCAACTGCTACTTATCTGAAGGAGTTGTTATGTGACCAGTAACCATATGGTTGAAAGTTCAATACCATAGCCAAAGAATTCATTTTTATATTGGCCTTTTAGAGAAATAGAAACAAATATTACAGAGGTATAGGACATTTTGCGCCCTATACTAGTTTCTGCTTGATGTGAAAGAGAAATAAAAATATGATTCCCACAGTTTTCTTTATAGTACTCTGTGGTGGTACCTTGGTTCCAAAGCCAGTCATAATCAAATAAATTCAATATATACAAGCCTTTCTGCTTTCATCCCAAGATACCTTGTAGAATAGAACCAAAAAAAAAAACCCCCATCAAATAAATTATACTCAGCACTGTAAGTAGGCTCTAATGTACATCTCACAGGGTAATCAGAAAAGGTAGCAGTTCAAAACCTCAACAATTTTGAATTAAATTTTGATTTGAAGTCACTTTTGGCCCAGTTTGATGGATGTGCATGTATATGAATGTGACTGAACTCTTTTTGTTCACTGATTCTAACATACTCTTCCAAATAAGTTTTATTATTACATTTTAACGCAAAGTTCAGATATGAAAGTAAGAGAAGCAGGACATTATACGATTAAAATGTTGAATTAATCAGTGTAGCATTATCACAGTAAATGAAATGCTGTGCCTTAGTTTTTCTCTTTATTTTAATTCAACTACATGATTGTTTGCTGTTCGGTGGCAAACAATCCATGAGGAGTCATCTAAGAAGTAGGCACATGGCGTTGCTCACTTCTTAAGATGTGTTAATCATGTATCCATTGAATATGGTACATGTATCCTGGTTTACTGTTCTTCTTTTAAAAAAAATTGTGAAAAGCAAGTCAATGTGCAAACTGACTTGTAGCTACTATAGTTGGGGCAACCGGAAAAGAATATCAAGCCTGCCTCTTTATTCCTTGCAAGACGTCCACTGAAAACTGACAACTTACAGGACAAACGAGCAATAAAGGATCTGATTAACTATTATTTTCAATGCGATGGGCAAAGAGATGTTGTCTAGGTCAGATAAGAGAAGGCATAGCCTGCAAGTGGTTAGGGGTGCAGCAAAAGGCTCAAAAGAGACTGTCCCTAGATTCTTCAGTGACAAAGGAGATGGTGGGAGAATTGTATTTTCAGACTTGCAAAATTCTGTTAATGTAGCTTTACAATAAAGTAGAACTAGCTTGTCTGGCCATATTTCCTGTCTGGTTTACCTGGTGTTATCTGAATCCTCCTCACTTTAAAGCCATTCTCCTACTCTTTTCCAGGTGTAGAATCATAGGTCTTCCAATCTGCATTTCTAGACATTTCTAAATTAGCCATTCCAACCTTTAAGTGCCTTCCATGTTGCTTGTTCTAAACAAGCACATCCAACATCCAGAGCAGTTTTCCCACACCTCCAGATGTACTGAACCAGTGGTGAGTTGCCCTGGATTTGGACCAGTTCACAAGAACCGGTAATAAAACCAGTGGGAGGCCCCGCCCACTGCCCCAGATGTCATCATCAGCAATCTGCGCATGCGCAGAAGCAAGACGTGTGTGTGAGTGAAGCGATCGCGCACACACAATCCCATTGCAAACCAGTAGTAAAGGTAAGTAGAACCATCCCTGTACTGAACATATCATGAGCCATGGTGGCGCAGTGGTTAGAGCAGTGATGGCGAACCTATGGCATGGGTGCCACAGGTGGCACGCAGAGCCATATTGGTGGGAACGCGAGTGTTGCCCTAGCTCAGCTCCAGCGCGCATGCAAGCACTGGCCAACTGATTTTCAGGCCTTCCGGTCCCACCGGAAGTCGGGAAACTGGCTGTTTCGGACTCCGGAAGGCCTCTGGGGGGATGGGGAAGGCTGTTTTTGCCCTCCCCAGGCTCCTAGAAAGCCTCTGGAGCCTGGGGAGGGGGGAAAATGGGCCTAACGGGTCCACTGTGCCATCACGTGCCAAAAGCAGGGAGAAGTGTGGGGGGGTCACGTGTGCATGCGCGGGAAGGCAGGGCACATTGAATTATGGATGTGGGCACCCGCACCTGTAACTCCCCATGCTCCCCCCGCTTTTGGCACGCGACAGCAAAAAGGTTAGCCATCACTGTGTTAGAGTGTAGTACAGCAGGCTACTTCTGCTGACTGCCGGCTGACTGCAATTTGGCATCTCACCAGGCTCAAGGTTGACTCAGCCTTCCATCCTTCCGAGGTGGGTAAAATGAGGACCCAAATTGTTGGGGGCAATAGGCTGACTCTATAAACCACTTAGAGAGGGCTGTAAAGCACTGTAAAGCAGTATATAAATCTGAGTGCAATTGTTATTGGTGGATGAAAAAAATAGTGTGGTTCCACACAACTGGGGGCTGCTACAGTCAGAGAAGGCAGGACTGAAATATTTCCACAATAACAACCACACGGTTTATTCAGTTAATGCAACTTCTGAAGAAGTATTAAGCAATGAAACAGCTTGATTCTGGAGATGTGGGTGCTCCATCATTGGAGATTTTCAAGAAAAGATTAAACAGCTATTGTGTATTTGTCAATTGGACAACTATTTGCCTGAGAGCCTATGAGGACTCCTGCCTTGGGCAGGGGTTTGGACCAGAAGACTTCTAAGGTTCCTTCCAGCCCTATGATTCTATGAAATACATTGCATCACATTAAGTTGAAGCCAACAAAAATGGAGCGGCCAGCAGGAGGCTGATTCCAATACAATGGCCCTTTTTCCTGTAAAAGAAAGTGAAGATAAAGTCTGACTCTTGTTAAAAACAATTACAAGCTGGGAGCCAAGAAGAAAATGTGTTTGCCTGGGGAAAGGGAAAAAAATGTCCTTAATCACTGTAAAGTTACACACTGGACCCTAGTAAGGAGTTATAACCAATCTACATTTCACAACAATAAGGAATTTTCACTGAGGAAAACTTCAAGGTGGAATGAAAGAGATCACATTTATTGCTTCAGTGATATGGGAAATGAGCTGAAACTTTCTCAAAGGAAATACTGTTTGGAGAGCTGAGAATGATAAAGCAGTTAGCTGTGCTCTGCTCTTTAGTTCTCTGATATCCGAGTTGTGAGGCAGGTTGCTCATTTATGCAAAATTGTTTTATTGGGCCAGGAAGGCAAAGCTGCATGAAGAACGGACACTGCCAGAGGTCCCTGTGTTAATGGTTCAAAATCAAAGTATTAAAACTCCTTTTAATTTCAAGTTTCAGCCTTTTGGGATTGCAGAGAATTTCTTCACTCTTGTTCAATGATCAGAAGCAAGAGGCATCAATAGGGTAAGAAATAAAACCCATCAAATGAACTTCCAAAAGGTAAATGTACCTACAAGAAAAAAAAGACAAAGTTTGCCATCACACACACACACACACACACACACAAAAGGCAAAGTTGCAGCAAAGTAAGCTTTATTTTGCCACAAATTCCAGACTTTGGGGTGTTGCTGCTACAACAGTCCCTACTGTTGTTGACTAAGGTACCTCTGATAAGATACCAGGACAGGTGCTTTAATAGAATATCTCAAAATACAGGGATAATTACATAGTTGAAAATTTATTTATTCAAGTATTTTCACTTTAAATCTCAGTACTAAGAAATGACACAGGAACTTCCTTTCTCCTTTACGCAGACTTTCTAATCCTCATCTGTCTCCCTGAAATAGAAGCAGACAAGATACAAAACAGTTAGTCCTCAATTTACAACAGATCATTTAGTGATGGTTCAAAGTTACAATGACACTGAAAAAAAGTGACTTATGACCGTTTTTAACACTGCAGGATCCCCATTGCAGCATCCCCATGTTCAAGTGATCAAAATTTGGATGTTGGCAACTGACTCATAGTTATGACGGTTGCAGTATCCCGAGGTCATGTGATTACATTTTGTGACCTTCTGACCAGCAAGTTTCCACCAAGCTGGTAGCGGTGACGATATGATGTCACAGAACCGGTTCTGCCCCCCCACCTCCCACCCGCCACGTTATTCTTACCTTTTATTTGGCCCCACCCCCAATCTATTGCTGCCTTCTGAGTCCCAGCTGATGGGCTATAAGGAAAAAAACTGTTTAAACTCTTGCCGGGGCTTCAAAGAGCCACCCTACAGCTGATCAGTGGTAAAAGGCAGTTTGGTGGTAGACCGGTGCCTCCAAAAACAAATGAGTAGACCAGTGTCTGCAAAAATAAATGGGTAGACCAGGGCCTGCAAAAATAAATGGGTAGACCGGTACAGCTCTGCAAGCAGTTAAAAGCCTGGTAGACCAGTACCTCTGCTAAATCCTAAAGAATTGTCACATGACCATCAAGCCACGCCCATAAAATAAGCCACGCCCACAGAACCGGTAGTAAAAAAAATTAGAACCCACCCCTGATTAGCTTCTAATATCTACTTATGTCAATGGCTTTTGGCTACCTAAAGGTTCTATTAGAATAATAGAGAAAACCTTGGGGACTACTTCACTTCCTGGTAAATTAATATTTTGAGATGATCATATCCATCGTGGGGGCCATATGATATGGATGATATATTTTCATGCACACCGTTCTGAAATGCCCTTTATGTATTGTGAGATGAATACTTTCCACACATAATGTAGAAGACTGATACCTATCTACTTTTGATAATTATAACCTGCTATGGGGTATTTAAAAAAATATATATTAAGGTGATACACCGATTTTTAAAATAAACTAATTCTGTATGTCTGTGTGTGATTATGAATTTCACTATCAGCCTGCTGGTTGAGAAATGCATATTTTTTTTTTTTTAGTAGAATAAGTTATTCTTAAACCACCAGAAGCTTGTTCTGGAGGAGAAATGGAGCCTGACTCACCCAGAAACAAATTTAAAAAGAAAAATGTCAGTAAAGATTTACTTGCATTAAATTAACCAATTAGAGATTTCTGTGTGATTCAGGCTAATATTGACTAATTATCTGGTTTTCTTTTGGTTGTCTAGTCAACGGTAAAGATTTGCTTGCTATAAATTAACTAATTAAAGATTTGTGTGATTTAAGGTATATGGCTGAATAATTATTCTGGTGTCCTTTTGATTGTCTCTTGCTTCTGCTGTTCTTTCATCTGGGAGCCTCCATTCCTATCCTGATTTTTTTCTTTTAAAGCAGGCAGGAAAAAGACAGGGAGCTTCAGAGCTGGAGACCTATTTAACAAAGCACCCTTGCTCAACTCTTTTAAATAAAGAGAGGGCTGAATTAATGGTTTTTCATTTTGATGACCTGGCTTTTAAAGAATTTAACAAAACTATACTATTTCTGGGGGAGGGGAATGAAAAAGAAGGCATTTACATGACTCTTCGTCCCTCATAGATATTCAATTATTTTCACCTGTATTCTCATATACTGGGTAATTTTACTTACTTTAGAGAGGAAAGACAAAACATATGGGGCAATTAAATATATACAATATATGAGATCTAATATACACAAGCAATGTACAAGATCTAATTTCTAAATACACTTCCAGCCAAGGTACCTACAGATAGAATTGCTCAAATATTGTAATGGAGGTAAATTCTTAATGGAGATTGACTATCATCCTAATTAAGAATCCTTTTGGATGGAGTAGAGTAGAGTAGAGTAGAGTAGAGTAGAGTAGAGTAGAGTAGA
>WNWU01000003.1:3983918-4016725 GCA_012654045.1 Ptyas mucosa | reverse complement strand
TAGAATAGAATAGAATAGAATAGAATAGAATAGAATAGAATAGAATAGAATAGAATAGAATAGAATAGAATAGAATAGAATAGAATTCTTTATTGGCCAACTGTGATTGGACACACAAGGAATTTGTCTTGGTGCATATGTTCTCAGTGCACATAAAAGAAAAGATACATTCATCAAGAATCATAAGGTACAACACTTAATGATAGTCATAGGGAACAAATAAGCAATCAAATCATATTAGAAAACAGTCAATATAAACTGTAGCAAAGTTACAGTCATACAGCCATAAGTGGGAGGAGATGGGTGATAGGAACGATGAGAAGATTAATAGTAGTGCAGGCTTAATAACTAGTTTGATAGTATTGAGGGAATTATTTGTTTAGCAGAGTGATGCCGTTCGGGAAAAACTGTTCTTGTGTCTAGTTGTTCTGGTGTGCAGTGCTCTATAGCGTCGTTTTGAGGGTAGGAGTTGAAACAGTTTATGTCCAGGATGCGAGGGGTCTGTAAATATTTTTACAGCCCTCTTTTTGACTCGTGCAATATACAGGTCCTCATACAGGATGCATAACTTTTCACAATATTCATTTATTTTTCCCCTTGTTAGATTTCATACCAATGATACATTGATTACAAAGACTCAAACTCAGAGCTAATGCATCTTGCTAGTGTTAAGTCACATTGTCCAACCTTGCATTAAGCCTTCAGTAGAAATGATGGGTGTCATTAATATAGTGAAGTACGTTGTGCAAACAGGTGATTTTGTCCAGTGCAGTGGGTTCAGGGAGATGTTGAATTGGGGTTGTGTATATGAGAGGAAAATAGATTTAGGGATCCCAAAATAATTTCCCATTCACTGGAATATTCTGGACACTTTTATTCCTTATCATATGTCCCCTTAGAGGCCTCTCTGGGAGCATAAGCATAGATAGGAAAGTGGGTTTCGGTTTTTGAGAATATGCTGAACCTGTCATATTTTTTTCTCTTTTTGCTGCTAAACTGAAGGAACAGGTTTGTCAATTGATTCTTGGTATTAGTTAAAGTATGAACTGATTTCCAAGTGTCTTCCAGCTCAGCCCAACATTACAAAATGCTCTTGGAGATATTAGTATTCTCTTATAGTTGTTTGCTGGCTGCTAAGGCAATTATCTTGCTTTAATTTAGGTCACTAATGATATTATAAGCTACTTTGATAATGTAATTTTTTTGATACTAGATTCGCTGGTGAATTTGGATAGAGTTCTCTTAATATATAGGAAAATGGAATGACACTGTAGATGCAATGAAAGAGGAAGAATGAATATTTATTCTGCTGACTTGCTATTTAGGATAAGTGATTATTTCTAAGAATAGCAGAATTGGCAGCTGGTCTGTTATTAGACAGATTTCTACAAAGCAATGATGTTGATGTCTCAGAAAGATCACTAAAATCTATGAGATTTACATTCCAACGTTTGATATCTTCTAGGGCAGGGGTATCAAACTCAAAGCCTGGAGGCTGGATCTGGCCCATGGGGTGCTTAGATCTGGTCCATGGGGCTGCCCTGGAAACAGAGAAGGACCAGCCCATGGTGTCTCTGCCAGCGAAAACACAGCTTGGGAGGGGCGTGGGAAGCCTCCCGGGCTATGTTGTGGCTCCGGCCCCCGAGTCTGTCTTATTGGAGGGAGAAGACTCCAAAAGGGAAGGAGAGGAGTTGGCAAGGCCTCCCTCTCCAGGACCCTCCTCTCTGGCAATGCCTCTGGTGTCCTCCGAAGGCCAAGAGATAGGCCAGGAGCCAGGCACTTCCGAGCAGCCGCAGCTGGACAGTGATGGGGATGAGTCTTGGCTGGACCCCTGACAGCAGCGCAGAGATAAGCGCGCACACCAAAGGAGGAGGCGTGCCAGGGATTAAGCTGAGTCACTGGACCACACCCCACAAGGTATAAAAGAGGGTGTGGTGGCCAGTCAAGCCTTGTGACGAACAACGCTGAAAGCTACCACGCCATTCTGCATTGCTGGACTCTTGCTATATGCTCTGCTGGAATTGATTCTTGGATTGGACTTGATTACTCTGTAACTGTGGTGGACTTATTTTGATGTTACAAAAGAGGAGTGAAAACTTCCCTTCGTAAGTAAAGACTTTTGGCAGGTAGCCACTAGGTTGCTGCCAATTCCGTTATCAAAGGAAATTCTTGTTTGTTGGTGTGTTTTAACTCTTGGATGACTGCTGGTGTGCGTGTGTGGGACGGGGACAGAACAGAGGGTTGTAGGAGGCCGTCGCAGGCAAAACTGGAGCTCAGGAGCCCATTTTCACTGGCAGAGCACTCAGGCCACCACAGGCACCCCCAACATGAGTGACGTTGAGCTGGTCATGCCCACTCTGGCCACACCCACCCCAGATCCCCAAGGTCAAACACAACCCTGATGCGGCCCTCAGTGAAATCAAGTTTGATACCACTGTTCCCGGGTTTGAAATAATCTCTTTCAAACCATAACAATTGTTCCATCTTTGACACTGGCTGAAGACTAATTTATAAGATAGATATGAGTGCTTTAGTCCTTGATATTTTTTCCAACTAGAGCTGGTATTTACTAGCTTTGCAGCATTCTAACATATATTTTCTCTAACATGCACACCTTCTTAAGATATATCAATTTTAGTTGAATATATACCAGGGCTACAAGCTTTAAGTAACCTGATTCACTTTATTTATTTAATTTATTTGCCACTCATCTTGCATTGAAACAACTCATTAGCCTCATGTTAATTGGCCAAAGACAAACAGCCCAATCCTATACATTTTTTCTTTGAAATCCCATATATGTAATGGCCTTTCTTCCTAAAAAATGTACTTCAATGGCTGATTAATTCTAAATTAACCAGGACAAATTTCAATTACAGTGAGCAATCAAAAGGCATAATTGCTATTTTAAGAAGATTTTGGTCCCAGTACTAGAATAAAATAGGTTTTCCATGTTTTAAACCTTTTAGCTCACTTTCTTGAAATCTGAGGAATTAACTGATTTGCAATCTAACAGTAGAAAATGACATACAGTAGATCAGCCCCCATTAAACAGGAATCTATAAAACAATTTTCAAATGGAACATATAATATCACATGTTTTAGACGAAGGAATGAAGATGCCTCAGTTAAATATTGAATTTAGTCCAGTGGTGGGTTTCTACCAGTTCAGCCCAGTTCGGCTGAGCCGTTAGCAGCGGCAGCAGGAGACTCCACCCACCCAGCCAGACATCATCACGGACGCGCTGTTCTATGCTCTCATAGAGTTTAGTAAACTAGTGATTTTGCAGAGCCAATGAGATTAGAGGAACAACTAGAGCTAACAAAGAACTACAGAGATTGATTATTTCTCTGCAAATTCAAAAGTTTATTACATCCAACCTTGGAGACATTCCAGTGCTGCCATCCAATGATCCACCCACAGAGAAGAAAACCTCTATCCCAGGTTTGGTAAGAACACAACCTTCAGTCTAAGAGAAAGCATACACTTTGCACATGAAGCATTCCAGATTGCTTCTGCCCTGCTATCTCTAAGTAGGACTGGAAAATCTCTTTATCCGAAACCCTGGAGAACTGTTCCTTGTCAGGGCACCTAATATTATCGGGCAAATATTTGGGGGGGGGGAGAACATTTTAATCAATACTTTTGTTTTGACTATTTTGACCAAATCTGACTTTGCAGGTGGCAGAGGCAGAATCTCTGGCTCATTTTTAGCATTCTTTGGGGAAGTAGCTTATAGGTAGATTGAATTTATCAAAGTCGTAGCTATGTTTTGCAGGGAGGGAGAGGGAGAGGAGAGGGGGAGAGAGAGAGAAAAGGGAGGGAGGAAATCATGAATCCCCACAACTAGCTAGGCTTTTAACTAGTAATATCCCTCCCTCCCTCTCTCTCTCCTTCTCCCTCCTTCACCCCCTCTCTCTCACTCTCTCCCCCTCTCCTCTCACTCTCCATCCCTCCCTCCCTCTCCCTCTCCCTCTCCCTCCCTCCCTCTCTCCTTCTCCCTCCCTCCCTCTCTCTCTCCCCCTCTCCCCCTCTCCGCCCTCCCTCCCCCTCTCCTCTCCCTCTCCCTCCCTCTTAAGCTAAAATCTATTGCAAAGAGCCAGGAAGCTCTAGCTATAAAGAAGTTGTCTCAAAAATCACATCCTCAGCCTCTTCCTCCTAACTTTTCAAGCCTTTTGTCCAAACCTCAAAATTATCTGCCATTGTCCCTTATTTTCTGAAATAGCCTAAGAAGACCAGAGGCTGGTCCTTCACCAGCTTCAGCCCTTAAACTAACACTAGTGGCTATCTGGTTTGGAAATCATAAAAATCTATAAATACAGATACAAGCTATCACCATTTATGTTTGGTTTGGTTTTGGTTCTGTAACACTGATAACTGATAAGCAATCTATTTTTAGCACAATCTGGGAAATTTCCACTGGCTACACTGACATTCTCTCTTCTGCTTCTCTGGTCTCCCTCCTCCTCCTCCTCCTCCTCAGTCTGATTTGAGTTGTTCTGAGGGGATGGGTGACTGGGCTTTGGAATACTTGATAAATGGCTTGATTATTTTAACAATTAAATATATAATGAATATTTGGAAAGGTTCCACACAATTCTCATTTTCAGCCTGGTTAAATATGGGCTTGCATAATTAATTTCCAAGAATGAGAAAGAAAAGTGGAAGAACAGTGAAGAGATACTGGATATTTTATTAAATGCCATTCATGGGAAATTCATTAATATACACTGGGAAGATAATAATCTCATGTAGATGTGAAGGCAGTGATAGTTATTTGCTTGTCAGACCATCTAGTTCAACACAGAGTTTCATAATGTAATTTCTAGGGCAAATCCCATGGATAGAATGCTTTATGTGTTTTCTCAAAGATAAAACAAAATAATTTAAATATGTCTGCCATGCCATAATAAAAAAATAACGGTAATAAATCATGAAATCTTAATTGTTCTGATTGATGTATAAAACATTATTAATAATTAATCTGTTTGGTATTTCATAATTTTGGAAACTAAATGCCAAGAATAATACCCAAGGGCTCAAATGTATGCCTCTTTTACCAAGTTATCTCTTTTGGGAGCATTTATACATGTTGACCATGAAGTAAGGTCAAACTATCTCCTTAGGAGCTGGACTTCATTTCCACAACTTGAATGATTTAGAAACAATTTGAACAGGAAAAGCCAAAATAAAACTATTTTGATTATGGCTAATTTGTAATTAGTATGTTGAAAATTAGTATGTAGAAGGCTGAGCACCAAAGAATTGAGGCCTTTGAACTATGGTGCTGGAGAAGACTCCTGCGAGTCCCTTGGACTGCAAGGCAAACAAACAAGTCAGTCCTAGAGGAGATCAACCCTGACTGCTCTTTAGAAGACCAGATCCTGAAGATGAAACTCAAATACTTTAGCCACTTAATGAGAAGGAAGGACTCACTGGAGAAGAGCCTAATGCTGGGACCGATTGAGGGCAAAAGAAGAAAGGGACAGCAGAGAATGAAGTGGCTGGATGGAGTCACTGAAGCAGTAGGCGTGAGCTTAAATGGATTCCAGAGGATGGTAGAGGACAGGAAGGCCTGGAGGAAGGTTGTCCATGGGGTCACGATGGGTCGGACACGACTTTGCAACTAACAACAGCAACCATGTTGAAAATGCATATATCAGCATAACAATTTAAAGCAGTTGGCTAGTCTCGCTAATGTGGGCTATGGTAAAATACTAGTTAATGCATATATCTAAGTGCATTCAACCTAGAGAAAATCTACCAGTGTGGTTCGACTTGATGGCACATAATCAAAGTGGGTAACCAGCGAAGAAAGAAGTTTGTATATACATTTGATGGAAAGTGAGAAATGCAAACTATATAAACATACTTCCACAAACAAGATTCTTAGCTTGTGCGTGTAAATATGCGCATTTTCACACTCTGTATTTTATACAGCTATATAGGAAATACAACCTCACTGCCTTCTTTATGTATGTTTAAATGAAGGTGTGAAGATTCAGGAACAATGGAAGGAACTGTTTCACCCAGGACAGAACTACATACCCTGTTTCCCTCAAAATAAGACATCCCCTGATAATAAGTCCAATCGGGCTTTTGAGTGCATGGCAATAAGGCCAAGCGCTTATTTCAGGGTTCAAAAAAAATAAGGGTCTTATTTTCAGGGAAACATGGTGGTAGAATTCACAGCCAGCTATAAGTGGTAAATGGTAGCTAACTTGGATATATTTAAAAGGGGACAATGCAGGTTATGGAGGAACAAGCGGCTAATATTTCATGTATGCATAATCATAGATATCATGGTTTAAATGCTGGTTAATTGAAGCAATAGTGGAAGGAGACATCTCCAGCTGTGAGCTTCCTAAATGCATTTAGTCCAGGATGCTGGACTAGATGGTGCCATGTTCACATAGATACTCATAACACAACCTGTACCCTGGTCTTGTAGTTTGGCTCACTGCTATTCTACACCTGAAAGGCTACCTCCTTGAGAATGAAAGGAAATAAAAGTTGTCCATTGTTCATGAATATGTGTTAGAATTTTCTATCACACTTTATCCTCCCCTGTTCATGGAGAAAGAGGAGCAAAAGAAGAATGAGTGGAAGGAGGGGGAAGAGAGAGAGAAATGAAGGAAGCTTGTAGAACATCTACCTGTTCTGTGGCAAAACTGACTTTAGTCATGCTACTGTATATTGTCAAGCTGTTTTTTGATATGTCCTTCTCAGGATTGCCCCAAAAGGAAGAGAGAGAGAGAGAGAGAGAGAGAAATCATGCCAATAAAATTAACTTCAGTGAAGTTTTATTTGTGTTGCTTCAGAGAAAATAAAAGGTTTCCTTAAAGTTGATGGAGATAGAATTTTTTCCAACCATGGTGTCGAGCCCTGCTAACTGCTCGACGGGCTACGTTCCTGCCGCTGAACTCCATGGAGGAGGCGTCGACTAGCAGCTGGGGAGCGCATCCGGAACTGCTAATTGGAAGCAGGGGCGTGGTTTTATGCCTGGCGTGCTCGGCGCGGGATAGTTAAATCGCTAGAAACCCAGGGCTTGTAACGCTAACTTACCACCTTTGCTGGGGAAAATCCACCCCGTATTCCATTGTAGCCTTCTCAAGCTAGTCCTGAAATCACGAGATACCCCAGAACGCCCAGGGCCTGTAATAGAAGGGCATTATGAAATAGAGGAGATTCTCGATGCTAAGCTAAAATATGGGAAGCTTCAGTATCTTGTACAGTGGAAAGGGTATCCCTACGAGGAGGCATCATGGGTATCCGCGTCTGATGTCAACGCAAGGAGGTTGGTCAGACAATTTCATATGATACATCCCCATAAACCTAGGTCTGATATTAAACCTTAACCTTTCTGTTACAGAAGGAGATGTGGTGAAGGGGAGCCACCTGTCGAGCCCTGCTAACTGCTCGACATCGCTGACGCATGAGTGGGGTGAAGAGGAACGAACACTTCAAGCACGACAGAGGAGGGTGGTAGCACGGGTGTTTAGGCGGCCGTTTGCGGGGTGGGGGGATGGCGGTTGTGGAGGGATTAGGGTTTGTACCTTCTGACGGGCTACGTTCCTGCCGCTGAACTCCATGGAGGAGGCGTCAACTAGCAGCTGGGGAGCGCATCTGGAACTGCTAATTGGAAGCAGGGGTGTGGTTTTATGCCTGGCGTGCTCGGCGCGGGATATTTAAATCGCTAGAAACCCAGGGCTTGTAACGCTAACTTCGCAGCATCCTAGACGTTCGCAGTGTGTGCCTGCCGCCAGCGCCCAATAAACCCATTTCGGAAAGAGCTGAACGGAGTGGAGTTTCTTTGGTTGCGCCGGGCTTGGGGCCCCTGAGACATGGAATATATTTGACAATATATTACTAGACACCATGATCTATCTGCCTGCCTGCTTGCCTGCCTGCCTGCCTGCCTGCCTGTCTGTCTGTCTGCCTGCCTGTCTGTCTGTCTTTCTGTCTGTCTGTCTGTCTATATCTTTTTCTTTCTTTCTCCCTCTTTTTCTCTCTCTTTCTCTCTCTCTTTCTCTCTTTCTCCTTTTCTCTCTTTCTCCTTTACCAACAAATAAAAGTGTTCAAAACTGACAGAAGGAGAACTGACCCATAAAGTAATTAGAAAAAGAATTTGCCCTCTCCTCCGCCCTTCCATTTCAAAGCTTGAGGGGACTGAAAGGCAAGCTTTGTTTACTTCCTGATCTGTCTAATTTTGGTAACCAGGACCATTCCCAGCTCCTTCCCTTCGCCACAGCTGCCAGGAGTGAAACTCAAGAAAGAGCCCCCAGGCAATGCAGCACCTTCTCAGAGTCATTTGGCTTTGCCCTGTACAGGTGGCAGTTTAACAAGGGAGACTAAACTTTTTACACTTATTAAGAGGGCACCCGTGAAGGTCATCTCATGTCCAAAGTGCTAGAAGAGAGGTTAGCATTCCTTCTCCTCTTTCCTTCCAAAGATTTCTTTTAGCTGCCTCCCATTGTCTCTTTTGCGCTAAGATCTTTCTTTCTCTTTCTTTCTTTCTTTCTTTCTTTCTTTCTTTCTTTCTTTCTTTCTTTCCTTCTTTCTTTCTTTCTTTCTTTTCTTTCACTTTTTTCTTTTTTTTTATTCTTTCACTTTTGAGTCAACCTTAACTCCTAGAAACTGCTTGGACAAGTCCCTGAGGTTTTCTTGGCAAGGTTTTCAGAACTGGTTTGCCACTATCACCTTCTTATTACTGGCCCAAAGTCAACTTTGGCTTCATACCTAAGACAGAGCTAGAACTTATGAACTTCTGATTCCCAGACTGGCTGCCATGTATTTCTTTACTTCCATTTTTTAAAATATCTCCTTGCCTCTTGAATCCCAACAAGTAGCAGCATTTAGCTGACCCAAGTAATCTTGAAAAACTCAAGCAGGATCAGACTTAATATGGCTTAATATTTAAATAGAAGGAGTAGGTAAAAACATACTTTAAAAAAAAATCACTCTGTGCTGCCTCTTCAGATTTGCTTTGGAGTTCCAGGAAAGGGAAGGAAAACCTCCATATCAATTTCCTTTAATTTTTTTTTTAATTTGATTTATATGCCGCCCTTCTCCGGAGACTCAGGGCGGCTTACAATGCGCTAAGCAATAGCCTTCATACTTTTGTATATTTATACAAAGTCAGCTTATTGCCCCCACAAACTGGGTCCTCAGGTTGTCATAGCTAAATAGTGAGACACACTAGTGTTATTTCAAGATTTCAAGAGTGTTATTTAGCTCATCTGAGCCTCTATGGAGGTTGGCTGCCTGGACCATTGCATAGGCAAGAATAGTAACAATCATGCTTCTGGAATCCATAAACCCTCCTCAAAAGATCATGATCCAACTGCTTGTCCTGGGGCCTTGTGACTGAGGAGGGTTTATGGATTATTTTATTATCTAGATCTGGCTAGATCTGTTTTTACACTTCAGGACTTCAACATGTAAAAACAGATCTAGCCAGGATCTAGATAATAAAAGCCTACATTTGGGAAGCATGGATAGGAATAACTATTGCTAAAATATTGTGAAAATGGTGGATAACACCAATAGCATAGCTATGATAGATACAAGCCAGGTAGCTGATAGCTTGTTGCTCCAAGATGCATTTTGTTGTTTGAGTAACAATTAAAAGAGGCAATTCAGCTTTGAACAGAGCAGTTGGCAAAAACAGAGCTGTGATGTGAGTTCCAGGAACTCACTGCTTTGTGGAAAAACTAGAGCTGCTTCTTGAACGTTTTCTCCAATCCTTTGATTTTTAAATAAAAGCATATTACAAAACTCCATTAGTTAAGGAAGCCTTTCCTCAGGAACAGATCCTTTATAAAACTCCCTCTGAACTTTCAGACTGCTTTGGGAAAGAGAGGGAGTAAAATAATACATTAATTATTAGGACTATTAAAACATCAAAGGAATTGAACTGCAAGCCTACAAGAGCCAATGAAGAATCATTAACATGTGATTAAAGATAGAAAGAATTTCTCTCTCTCTCTCTGCATTTTCATTTGCATTTTTTGAACTTGCACATGGATCTGAATGCGATTATATTTCCATTATGACTCAGAATTTTGCAAAACATTTTTAAAAATGTACAAAAATGTATGCAATGGGGAAAATTTATATTATAATTAAACTTAAATGTAAATTGTAAGTGAAATTTCTAGGCCACTCCCTGATCCAACAATGCGTACCTTAGAGACATTGTGTAACTTTGTAATATTCCAAAAACGCATGTACTCTATTCAGAAATTTTACTTGAAGAACAAATGTACCAAATGAAATTTCAGATAAATTTGTTCTTTCAAAAACAATGTGGAAACAGGATGGGATATATTTGATGTTTGAAATAATATAGTTGAAACATACTACAAAAAGTCTTCCTGGGTTTACCACAGCTATGCATTGTGAGACAGAAGTTTTTGTTCGCAAGAAAGCAATGCAAAATGACACAACAGCTGCTTTGCTTAAAAATAGAGCACTATTTTGCTTTGTGGTATTGTCTCAAAAGGATACATTGCTAGGGTAGGAATTTTCAAACTTTTTTCAGTCTCTCCAACCGGATTAAGAAAACATACTCAGAACATCTCAGGCCTGCCTCTCAGAGGTGTGTCCATGCAGTGGTGGAATTCAATTTTTTTACTACTGGTTCAGTGGGCGTGGCTTGGTGGACATGGTGTGGCTTGGTGGGCGTGGCAGGGGACGGATACTGCAAAATCTCCATTTCCACCCCACTCCAGGGGAAAGATACTGCAAAATCCCCATTCCCTTCCCACTCCAGGGGAAAGATACTGCAAAATTCTCATTCCCACCCCACTCTGGGGCCAGCCAGAGGTGGTATTTTCCAGTTCTCCAAACTACTCAAAATTTCCACTACCAGTTCTCCTGAACCTGTCAGAACCTGCTGAATAGCACCCCTGTGTCTATGCCCGCAGACACACACACTTTGTTTCAACATTTTATCTCATTCATTTATGTATATGCTGCCACAATCACCAAGGCAAATTAGATGGCAGAGTTTAAAAAAAACCTTAAAAGCAGAAAAAATTACAAAAACAGATGCAAAATGTGTGGGTGATTTTAATGTAATATATGAATCAGTGGTGGGTTGCTACTGATTCTCCCTGGTTCTTACGAACCGGTAAAGGAAATTTTGAGTAGTTCGGAGAACTGGTAAATACCACCTCTGCCTGGCCCCGCTCCCAACCTATTCACTGCCTCCTGCGTCCCAGCTGATTGGCTAGAAGGAAAAAAACTGTTTAAACTCTTGCCATGGCGCTTCAAAGGGCTGCCCTACAGCTGATCAGCAGTAAAAGGCAATGTGGTGGTAGACCAGTGAGCTCCAAAAACAAATAGGTAGACCGGAACACTCCAAAAACAAATAGGTAGACCGGTATGGCTCTGCAAGCAGTTAAAAGCCTGGTAGACCAGTACCTCTGCTAAATCCTAAAGAATTGTCACATGACCATCAAACCACGCCCACAAAATAAGCCACACCCATAAATCCGGTAGTAAAAAATTTTAGAACCCACCCCTGATATGAATGCATTAGACATTTTCATCAATGTTACTCTTAGCTTTAGCTCTGACATTGAGACAGGATGAAGATAACTGATGCAGTCACAGCTGGTTTTGATGTCCTCCCGGTGTCAGAACTTCAACTTTCCACTGTACTTTAGAAAAATTGCTATGTGTGCCCCTCCACTGACTCTTTTCTTTTTATCTCCAATGGAATCCCGTCAGATCCTGATTGGAGAATTCTGGAAGGTGAAATCCATACAACTTAAAGTTGACAATGTACAGAAACACTGCACCAGAGTATCTCAGAACACAGTTTGAAGAAAAACAACAACCCATGCTAGAGCCTTCCACAAAATGAAGCACCTCTTTAAAAGCATAAGAAGAGCTGTAGTGACCAGATTATATCTGGTGCATGATGCAGATTAACAACTAAGAAGAACTTTTCTTTTTCCTTTTACTTTACTGCCAGTAATTGATAACAGCATCACTAAAATATTATCTATCATGGAACTTGCAATTTTAACAGCAGTTTTTAAACATTTGTACTGCATGTCTTAAAACGCAAAAAGGCACGATCAATTCAGCCACTAAGTCTGAAATGATAAAATTACTTAAATAATAAACCACTTAAACACTTTATAGAACTACAGCAAGAATTTATGTTATGTACCAAAAACATGACAGTTCTTTTGAAACATTAAAGAGGAGAAAGAAACATGCTTATCAATAGAACACCAGAATCAGAAAGATGATTTCTGCAGCTTAGAAAGTGACAGGTTGTGGACCAAAGTTTTAGAAGGAAATCCCCCCCCCCCCGCCCATTGAACATCTGGCTGATTTAAAGAACATCTTCATCAAGGTTAGGGAAACCATCCACAGAAGCTGTTCCACAAAATGTCTTCCTTTAAATGTTATAATACTCATTCTGAATTAAAATAAAGTCATAATGGCTAAATTGGAGCATCTAATTGAGTCAGGGGTGCCATCCCTTTTTCCAGGAAAGGCAGTCAGTTTAAATGTTAATATTAATAAAATAACATCACTGTGCTGACATAATCCTTAATTTGCACTGTTCATTATTAGAAAGGTAGCATTACATTATGGCCTTTCTCCTATTGTTTATGCTTGCCCCTCCAGATCTAGTGAACAGGGCATGCTCCCGTTTCTTTCTCTCTAATAATGTCAATGGGTCAGAGCTGTGTCTTCCCAGGGACAGCACTTGCCCTGTGAAACCGCATCCCCCCTGAAAATTTAGATGGCAGTGAGTTTTGTCTCATTTTACGATTTTTCTTGTCACCGTTGTTAAGTGAATCACTGTAGTTGGTAAATCAGTAAAGTGGTTCTTAAGTGAATTCGGCTTCCCCATTGACTTTGCTTGTCAGAAGGTCGCAAGAGGAGATCACGTGATCCCTGGACACTGCAACTGTCATAAATATGAGTCAGTGGCCAAAGCGTCTGAATTTTGATCATGTGACTGTGAGGATGCTGAGAAGGTTTTAGGTGTGGGAAATGGTCATAAATCACTTTCTTTCAGTGATGTTGTAACTAAATGAACTGTTGTAAGTGTACTACCTGTACAGATGGAGATTTGTTTATCTTATTTATCCTTGGGAGCTGCGGGGTTATGCCAGGCAGCCTTGAGTGCTTTAAGCTTGTAAGCCATGAGAGTCACTTGTGTGATATGGGTGGCTGTATAAATATCAATAAATCATACCGATAAGTAAGTTGTTTCAGTCAAATACTGATCTGGGAATCAGATGCACTGGTTCTATTAATTGGATGTTACATGCCGGCTGGAGAATTCTGAGAGCTGAAATCCATACCTCTTAAAACACCCAAGGTTGAAAGACAATGCTTTAGAGCAGGGGTGTCAAACTCAATTTCATTGAGGGCCACATCAGGGTTGTGTTTGACCTCGGGGGAGTGCCTGGAGTGGGCGTGGCCATGGCTAGCTCGACGTCACTCATGTCAGGGGCACCTGTGGTGGTCCAGGCAGGGCTGGGGGGACCCATTGTCTCCAGTGGAGGAAGACGAGATCAGGGAGAGCGCCAAACCCTTGTCCTCCAGAAGAGCCTCATTGTCCCTCTCAGGTCATGCAGAGGACCCCCATATGGTGGTGTAAGATGTCCAGAGCCCTAGGCAGCAGAGGGAAAGCCCCTAGCGTGGTCCTCCCGAGCTCTGTTTTCGCTGGCAGAGGCACAATGGGCCAGTCCTTTGCTGTTTCCAGGGCAGCCCAGCTGCCTTGTGGCCTTGAGTTTGGCACCCCTGCTCTAGAGCATGAATGAAAAAAAGTTCAACAGCCCAGGAGCTTTTGAGAGAAGTATTTTTTTTTCCTGGAGCAGCAGGAGCTGCTCAGTACGATATGATGACTATGTGACAAAGATTATGTGGCCACATACACAGGCAGGAGCTGGAAGTTTCATTCCCCTTCCCCACCCAGTTTCTGGTGTGCATGTTTATTTATTGCAGAGGTGGGTTTCAGCAGGTTCTGACCAGTTCTGGAGAACCGGTAGTTTAAATTTTGAGTAGTTCGTAGAACCGGTAGTAAAACTTCTGACTGGCCCCACCCCCATCTATTCTCTGCCTCCCAAGTCCCAGCTGATCAGGAGGAAATGGGGATTTTGCAGTAACCTTCCTCTGGAGTGGGGTGGGAATGGAGATTTTACAGTATCCTTCCCCTGCCATGCCCACCAAGCCATGCCAAACCATGCCATGCCCACCAAGCCACACCCACAGAACCGGTAGTAAAAATTTTTGAAACCCACCATTGATTTATTGGTTTCATTAAATTATTTAAGTCTTTTCAGTGTGTATCCACTAATTTCAATCTATTTTCCACCTATAAAGAAGGAAGAACCATGCTATCAATTTTGAGTGGGAAGTTCTCCAATTTTAACAGTGCAGCCAAAGGAGCATGTAAATCTGTATTCAGTTACATGGGGCCAAAGCTTTCATACAGTTACAAAAAAAGGAGAACACTTTGACAGGAAAGACAGTATCATATTTTCAGGTTTCATTATATTCAGTGGCAGATTATTTAGCTGAAGCAGAAATATAACGACAAATAAAATAAATCCAATTATCCAGATATGCAGCTTTAGATTAAAGCAGATGTGATATTACTCCAACGCATATGCATGTGAGATTATTCAAACATTCACCAAGCCACAGTGATCCATGAAGTTTTGTTATTAAAATAAAGGTAATGAACTTTTGTGAGTCTCTCTAGCTAAGTGTGTTCCAAAGCCTTAGTTCCATTGGTATATTTCATGCTGCATGTTGCAGCACGACAGGTACTTGCATTATATCCTCTATTAACAATCCAAAATTTCATCTTCGATAATTAAGGACTACATTAAAATGATTGTTCTTTTTGTTTAACTCTGCAGAGGGTAATGAAAAGTTGGTTTTTTTTCCCTTATAGATTATTAAAGGTTTTTGTTTTGTATATTTGAGTGATTCATTCAGTCATTATTAACTTAGAACAGTGCATTATGGGACTCCAGTGAGCAATACAGGAGCAGCCAAAATAGGCAAGCAGAAGAGACTTTACTTATAGATCTGAACTGGAATTAAGTAGGCAACAAATGTGTAAAATGCCTTTTATTTGGGAATTGCTCATCTAAAAGAGATTATTCAGAATGCTCATAATTCAAGCATATAGTTTCTACATGCAGAGGTCCATAATTATCGTGTTATGCTCTAAAAAAGATATCATACAACAAGAGAATCATACTGGTTCATCAGATACACATTTTCTCAAGCAGAAACCCATCAACCTACAAATTCTGCTGAACAGCAAAACATCCATTATCCCTCATTGTTGGCCATGCCTGTTTGTTCTGATGGGAGCTGCCTTTTAGCAACATCTGAAAGACTGCAGGTTCCATCATCCTGTTTTAATAATTTGAAACAGAAATATATCTTCCAACACCATACTTTTATCATAAGCTGAGAAATAAGAGCTCCCTTTTCATTTCTATTAAGGTCACTGATTTGTAGAATGAGAACTCAGATATGGAAACTTTGCTTAAGTTTCTGGAATAAGCATTCAGATATGCAACGATCGGGGACATTGTGGCTCAGTGGCTAAGATGCTGAGCTTGTCGATCAGAAGGTCAGCAGTTCAGCGGTTCGAATCCCTAGTACCACATAACGGGGTGAGCTCCTGTTACTTGTCCCAGCTTCTGCCAACCTAGCAGTTCGAAAGTACATAAAAAATGCAAGTAGAAAAATAAGGACCACTTTGGTGGGAAGGTAACAGAGCTCCGTGCACCTTCAGCATTTAGTCATGCCGGCCACATGACCATGGAGACATCTTTGGACAGCGCTGGCTTTTTGGCTTAGAAACAGAGATGAGCACCACCCCCTAGAGCCAGGAATGACTAGCGTGCATGTGCGGGGGAACCTTTACCTTTATGCAACGATCAACACAAAAGTTGAACATTCACTCATTACCCAGTAGACCAAATAGAAAGACAAGATTAGAACTGTGATAAGTCATGGAAAATTGTCAGGATGCAGCACCAAATTCTTAGGTTCTGTCCACTGGTTTAACACAGCACAACTACATGTGAACCAATTTTGGGCTCAAATATACATCAGTGTGCATCACAGTGTAATCAAATTACATTTGACAAGGAAAACTATAATTATTCAAAATGTGATGCATTAAAACAAGTCAATAGCATCATTGCTTTCTCAATCTAGCAAAAGATTTTGTTCCCAGTTTGGCTTCAAGTTAAATTAAATTGGGAAGTGGGTGCTTTCCAAGTTCTCCTTTCATGTCTACTGGATTGAGAAGAATTTAATCCGTAATACATTCATCTCACTAGGTTTTGGCTCACTAGATCTTATTATAGTGGAGCTCATGAAACGCTATGATTGTGAAGATTTCTGTTTAGTAAGTGTGATGCCTCTGTCATCATGCAGGATCACAAGATGGTGCCAATCTCCATCATGCAGGGCTAGACAAAAATCTCAAAAAAGGTCAGTAAAGGTGATTCTTCAATCAAAGTGAGCTGAAGATATCTGTGCCAATGAGGTTCAGAGAGAAACAAAACTGGAGCTGAAATAAGGCAAAAAACCCCCACTTAATATTGGTTCCTTCCAGTGGTGGGTTTCAAATTTTTTTACTACCAGTTCTGTTGGGCATGGCATGACTTGTTGGGCGTGGCTTGTGGGTGTGGCTTGTTGGGCGTGGCAGGGGAAGGATACTGCAAAATCGCCATTTCCTCCCGATCAGCTGGGACTTGGGACGGAGAGAATAGAAGTGGGTGGGGCCAGTCAGAATTTTTACTACCGGTTCTCCAAACTACTCAAAATTCCCACTACCATTTCTCCAGAACTGGTTAGAACCTGCTGAAACCCACCTCTGGTTCCTTCTATAAATCACAATAGCTTTTTACTATTGACTGTAGTCAGTGGTGGGTTTCACTTAACCTTTGCTACCGGTTCGCTCGCATGTGCAGAGCGTATTTGATGATGTCCAGGCGGGTGGGTGGAGCCTCCTGCCACTGCTGCTACCGGTTCACTCGAACTAGGGCGAACCTGTAGCAACCCACCACTGACTGTAGTTCAGAAGACAACAAGAGCCTTCCTTCAAAGCCTGAGGATCTAAAATAGAAGCCCAACCTATTTAGTTCTCTAATGAAAATGCGTTTTTCTTTTTCTTTTTAATCAATTCTTGGTGCTAAACAACAGATCAGTTTAATATTTGTGGAAGTTATATCAGACTTCAGGGCTAAATTAGTTTTTAAGCTGGGTACTATTAGCAATAGCTGTCTTATGGCAGTGGGTCCTTTTGAAGCTTCCAGGTTATTTGGCTTTGTCTGAGTACAGGGTTAGATGTTTAGGAGCACTGTACAGTATTTCAGATTCACGCAATTACAACCATTGTGCAGTAATGGAAAAAAGAGAACAGGTTCAGATACAGTCCATTGTCTAGAGGAGAAAAAAGAATCAGATAAGTTTGCTGATCTAGAAGATTCTTAAAGCTGATGTACAGTTGAAACCAGAATGTTTCCTTTCTGGTTTGATAGATAAACAGACTGAAAGAAAATATGGGACTTTGTTCTTATATATGACAACTGCTGCAAGACATCTCTATGTATAAAAGTGGAAGGATGTGTGAATTCCCACAATGGAAGAATGGATTGTGAAGTTAATAGAACTGGCTGAAATGACAAAATTGACTGCTTTGATTAAAGATATCAATTTGACTACTTTCCTTTCTACATGGAGACCGCTTGTTTGATTTTCTGCTTGGTAAAGATAAAAATGAAGTTTTAACTTTGGGATTTGATGACTAGATATGTTTTGATTATCAAAATATTGGGTATTGTTGGAATTTATTAGATATACATTTTGTTTTATGTCATTTTATGTTTTATATATTGGATATTATGTATTGTTAGTATGATTCCCTTATAGGTTACTTGTTTTGCTTAGACTAAGAAATTATGATATTATATACTGTTATTTTTTGACTGCTTGATATATATATCTCACATGATTCCTAACAGACTTTTTGTCTGTTAGGACAAAAGGTAGGACATATTCTATTTGGCATTAATGTTCTAGAACCAAAAAGAAAAAAATATTTATTTATCTATTTAAAACATTTATTGGCTGCCCATCTTACCACAGGGTAACTGTGGCATTAAGGTGCTAGAATTAAGAAGAAGAAATAAATCAATGAATATTTCATTTCTAATAAGAACTGACATGATTATTGTATTACTATTCATTAATCACATAGTGGCCTTTTAAAAGAAAATTACAGGTATTTATTTAGAATTGAGTGTATTTAAAAAAATAGCTTGGCATCTCTTAGTACATTAAGATAATTTATTTACACTCTTTTTTAAAAAAATATCAGCAATGGCTCTGCAATTTTATTTCTACAGATGACAGACAAACAAAAGATAGATAGATAGATAGATAGATAGATAGATAGATAGATAGATAGGTAGATAGACAGACAGAAAAACAGACATGATAAATGTATAGGACCCAGGTATCTTCGAGACCGACTTCTGCCACCAGTAGCCTCCCACCGGCCAGTTCGCTCCCACAGAGAGGGTCTCCTCAGGGTGCTTCGGCCAAGTTATGTCAGCTGGCAACACCCAGGGGTAGGGCCTTCTCTGTGGGAGCCCCAGCCCTATGGAATGAACTGCCCCTGGAAATGCGTAAGATCTCTGACCTCAGGGTATTTTGCTGTGCCCTTAAGACCTGCTGTTCCGCCAGGCCGGGCTATCAATGTAATGATTTTAAATTGGATGTTTTAAATTTTTTGGGGTTTTAATATTGAACCGAAATTATTTAATAATTTTAAATTATTTTAATTGTTGTTTGTCTTTGTGCTTTTAATAGGCTGTACCCCACCCTGAGTCCTTCGGGAGAAGGGCGGTATAGAAATAAAATAATAATAATAATAATAATAATAATAATTATTATTATTATTATTATTATTATTATTTGTATAAGAGAGATTATTTAGAATAAGAGCTGAATAAATCCAAATCATCCAGTGATTGGAGATGAGGCCAGGAAAAGTTGTTCTGTTGTAAATATGTGTATCAATATATATACATACACATACATACATACATATATATATACATATATACACATCCATCCATCCATCCATCCATCCATATATATATAAGCGGTAGCCAAGATCTAATTATTATTATACTCCTGCCTTCTTTTACTCTTCAAATAAAATAAGTCCTTGCTTTTAAACCGAATATCAATGTCTTCCTCATCTTTAGATTCTGTCCAGGTTTCAATCAGGGAAAACTGCCTTGGGGGAAAGAGTGCCCAGAGTGCCTTTTATCTGATTAAACATTTGTTTAGCACAATACTTGTGTGTGTGTTTTTAAAATATGTTAAAATGTAAACAGCTACTCTGGGGAGAAAACTTTGTGATATTATATAGGTAATGCAATTAGTGAAATGCACAGGCAGCTTCTTTAAGTAATTTACAGGTAAGACATTTTTTTTTCCTGAGATAGTTTTTGAAAGCTAAAGTATATGTGCTGCTAAAATAGATGGAGAGTAAAGATTATTTTTGGATTATTTTTATTAGCATGTCTATATTCATTTTAAAGTATCTTCCTCACACACAACGTTTATGGTTATTTTAATTTTGTGGGTCTAAAGCACTTAAATGTTTACAACAACTCTTCCATCACCGGTTTGACAATAGCACAACTGTGATTGATTGCACAGACTGATTTGCTGCAGCTGGGAGTCTATTTGAAATGCAAAACTTCCTCCGTTTATTGACCAATGTTGCCATATTTCCCCTGCCGTTGTTATCTACCTTGGCAAGAAACTCCACTGTGGCATGTCAATTTCTAGTCAATTTGTTGTCACTGTCATGAGAGCCTGAAGGTTTCGGTGACATCTCCAGAAGCAAATGAATTGATCTTTGTCGTATGGAAGCTTCAATGAACGTTGCTCTCAGTCAAACAGGATCACTGTCCTTATTCACTGCCAATCACAAGCACAAAACTTGCAGAAAGAGATTTGGGGATGGGATGTCTCACCACATCATGCCACCTGGTCGCTGCTGAAACCTCGACTTCTGCAATCAGACCACATGCTTAAGAAAAGCTGTTACAGAAGAGCTCCACTTAGAAGCTCTCTTGGTTGAATCTTGGATTTTCACTAGTTAGTACCTTGGCTGTCTAACTAACTAACTAATCCAATTAATCCATTTACAAGACAGACACTGTAATCCAGGGGTCTCCAACCCCCAGGCCGTGGGCCAATACCAGGCCAGAGCATGTTTGAAACCGGGTTGTGTGAGCAACGGGTAAGTGCCCGAGCACGCATGCGCACCAAGCTCCATTCCCATGAACGGATGGCACTTGAGTGGAAGGTGCTTCTACTCACACAAGTGCTCCATTTGGAGGGCGAGCACTCTCTGCTCACCTGCCACTCAGACCAATGGAGTGCCACTCACACTCTCCCCCACATGCCTGGCCGGGCCTCCAAGGTGGAAAGGTTGGGGACTGCTGCTCTAGTCTGCAAAAATAGTTCCAGAAAAGTTATCTGATAGCATACAAATATTTATAAATATTGAATTGCCATCTTTACATCAATTGTTTTCCCTTTAAAAAAATCTCTGTTAAGTGTCTGAGACTGCTTTTTTTGTGTGTGAAATATGTTATATAAAGGAAACATTCTTATTTAAATTTAGTCAAACTTCTGTTCCAGATGTTTACTCTTTGTTTTGTCAGTGCTGTGTAGTCTATACATTTGGTTTCATAATCTGATAATATCTCTTCTCCAATGTTGGTCCTCACAGCTATCTGCATAAATCAGAATAAACTGATATATTTTTTTTCTTTGTCCTAGAACAATTCCTAGTAGAAAAAACAAGATTTCAATTCAAATTTTGTTTTCAAATTGTTTTGAACAATGCTCTGCATTTCTTTTGTCCTACAATTTTTTTGAAGAGTTTGCTTTATCTGGTCATCTGTCCAAATAGGATAACCAACCACATCCCACTATCCAAAGAGGAAATCTCTTGGGATCTATCAAACTCTGCTGTATTTTGTTTTCAACCTTCTATTTAATTTATTTTTTGTAAACCAGTGTGATAATGGATTCCACATCATTTTATCATATAAACAGTCCAGCCCATTATTCACACTTGTCCATTGTCCATACAAGTTCCTTCACAATATGCCTGATGGATACGCCAAGTAGGAAGTGAAAGTTAGAGTTACAAAACATTCGATGGCAAATGATGACATGTGAGTCATGGCACACTTACATCAGACAACACGATATTTTCATTTGCACAATTACATAATGGCACTCATGTCATTTGGACGTCATCAAGGGTTGACAGAAACACCATTGACTGCTGTAACCATTTTGTACTTCTTGAAATACCTGTATGCAGGTCTGTTGAGAACACTGTTCTGCTGTGGGCTCAAGATCAGTACAGAATCTTCTGTACATAGGTACATCTGAAAGGTAATCTCTATGCTAAAAATTTAATTTGCAATTTTACATAAATTTTTGACCCTATATTCTGGATGCTTGAGAATTTCCAATTTTCTCTCAGCAATATTTTTGAGCATCATTTATTACAGAAGATGGGAGAGGGTGGTACAACCTGCACTAAAGTTTTAAGTCACTTATCTTTCACTCAAAATCTTTTCCTGACAGTCCATATTTTGCAACTTTAAAACAAAACTAGATAAAACCCACTGGAATGTCTTTGATTGGATTCTAATGGAACTGTGGGATACCAAAGAGATTGCAGCCTTGGTTACACAATGGACAAAAGGGGATTTCACGTACTTCAAGATATTAGGTATCCAATTAAATATAAGAACATTCCACTCCATCTTCATAAAGAACTTCACTAAAAGTTCACTATTATCTTTAAACTGAATGAAAATCAGCAAAAGGCAGAAATCAGAAGAATTTTCTTCGGCACTATGCTGGGATGTACTCAGGATGAAAATAGCCATAGCATAAGCAATCCTTGCAAGAGTCATTAATCCAACTTTATACTAATGGTGGGGATAAATCTCTAAAATCCTTAATTCTTTTTGGAAAGGAGAAGAAACAAGCTATGCATTGGGTAAATGGTTATTATCTGATTTTGGCTGTTTAATGAACCAGAGTATTTCAGAATAAGTTAATTTCTCTTCACAAAGCGCAGAACTGCACTGCCCCACTAAAAAAATTCACTACTTTTATCAGAGCTTTTTTTTTTTAGTATCACTTTAAATTCTATCAATGTCCTCCTGAAAAGCAACCACATTTCCTTTTTAATGGTCCATCAGTTTCTAAGCTATACAGGATGTTCCTTTAGACTACAAATGACAATATTTATGCTAAATCCAAAGGAGTTCAAATAATGTGAAGGAGGAAAAAAGGATTAGGTGTACCTTGTTGCCACTGTGAGATTGTGCTGTTTCATTTTTGGTGGCTAAGAATATAGAAACTTTCCTGATATGAAGAGGTTTAGAAATAACAAAAGAGACGCCAAATCTTTTGATGCTAACTGGAAAATACTATTGTTTACCATTCTCATAATGATGTTTTTAGAACTTGCTGTTCAGTTTTTCTTATTTGTATTTAATGACTATGTTATGACAATATAATTCTTTGTCCTGAACAAATAAGGTATAGAACTTTTAATGTTAACAGATAAAAATAAGTTTTTTTTAAACTAGTATACTTGTATCCTATTTTATTATTATTCCATTTAACCATCCAGATATTCTATAGAAAACAAAATGAAGGCAACGGTTTCACACTAGATTGAGTTTGGTCTACAAAATTACTGAAAAATTGAAGTAAAGCAAAAGAAGAATGAAATATTTCAATAAGCTGATTTTATCTGCTTTTATTTTATCATGGGTTTGGAAAAGTTACAACCCTTTTCAATCTGAAAAGAAATTGTTTTACTAAAAAAAACCAAAATGAAATATTTGGGGTTTAGAAAGAAAGTTTCCCTGGAAAAAATTCTATTAAGTTGATTTCTGCAGATAAAAAAAAACACAAGAAAAATGGAAGTGATTGCAACTAGGATGTGAACTCCTTAGAAAGTGCTCTAGAAATCCAGCCTTTGAAATCCATGGACAGAATTAGTTAACTGTTTTATTTGTATTTTGTGGTAATTGGAACAGTGCAAGCGCTGCTCGTACCTGTAGGAAATAACAGATTTTATAAATACTAAACCCATTCTAACATTTACTAATAGTACAAAAGTGGAATTAGTGAACAAAACTTCAGCATATACAGTACGTATATGAAGCAGCGCTGCCCAGTGGTGGGTTGCTCCCAGTTCAGTCCAGTTCTACAGAACCCTTAGTAAAACCAGTGGGAGGCTCCGCCCACCTGCCACGATGTCATCATGGTGATTTGCACATGCGCAGAAGCGTGTGCGCGGTCCCATTGCGAACCGGTAGTAAAGGTATGTCGAATCCACTCCGGTGCTACCAATATTTCTCAACCTTGTCTACTTCAAGACGTGTGAACTCAACCCCCAGAATTCCCCAGGCAGCATGAATTCTGGGAGTTGAAGTCCACACATCATAAAATTTGACATGGTTGAGAAAAACTGATATAGCACATTGCAGTACATTAGTGTTTGCAATCTATTACTAATCTATCTATTGGTAATAGAGTAATCAAGTTGGATTACTCCATTCTAATTTTACATACAAGAACCTACGAAAACATGATTAATGTACTTCTGACACCCCAATAACGGCAATCACAGAATTAGAATCCCATCTCGTTATACCAACCAAATCTGCAAAGTTTTTCCCAGTATGATTGGTTTTTGTTTTGTTTTTTAAATGATTGACCCACTCGGGTAAGAAAGAAAGAATGAGAAAAAGAAAGAAGGCAACCTATGTTGACTTCACAGTCTTTTACATGGCATGACTCAGGGGATCCGGGTCACAACCAGATCACAAGAGCCACCTGGATGAAATTATATTTTTTTTAATTGTACACCCGCAAAGCAGACATGCTGCATTAAAACTGCATTTTAAAGGGATGGAGGTGGACATACAACCACAGAATAATTTTAAAACATGTTCTTTCTTCCCGATCAAATGAATTACTGCCTTGTATTCTGGACACCAATTGCTCTGAGCTCATTTTAATCTCTTGCGCTGTGAACCTTTGGCTGGTTTTACAATTACTAACTAGACTAATTTGTATAGTAACAATTTAGCAGCAAGGTGCAAGAAAAAATAGAACATGCAAACCCAACGCTACTTGCTTTGCCTTTTCCCTCTCTCTCTCTCTCTTTCTCTAAATGCTACAAAAGCAATTTTAAAAGTTCACATTTGCCTAATCTATAAAACTAATTTATAGCTGTGGAAGTAGGAGAAACAAAGGTTAACAATTAATGGCCTGAGTTATTTAAAAATGACTGAGGTAGGCAGATTTTCCTTCCATTTTGATGATTTTTCACATGCAAATACTGCTCTGCCTTGTGCATGAGTTTACAAAAAAAAAAGTAATCTATGCAGAATATATACCCTGCACGAGAGAGATGGCTTCCCCCCCACTCCTCGATTTTAAAAAATGATTCCAATATAATCTGTTCCTTACACTAGCCCCAAAGTCGCTTAACATTCTCTTGTCTTTAAGGAGGTTAACCTAATTGTCTTGACCTTGGTTGCTGCAATTGCTTCTCTAGGAATCTGACATCACATTAATGCAAAGGTGAAATGGGCGTCCCGGTTGTAAAATGGTTCAGCCTTCACAAATAAAATTTTAGTCATCATGTTTACGCTTCAACAGAGATTCTGAAATAAATAGCTGAGTCCTTTTTCCTGACTTGGCATAGTGGTGATCTAAAAGAGAAAAGATCCTGTTCTGTCCATCTCCTTCTCTCTCCTTCTCCCTCCCTCCCTCCCTCCCTCCCTCTCTCTCTCTCTCTCTCTCTCCATCTCTCTCTCTTTCACACACCCCCAACAGTTCACTACATGTCTAAATTTTTATTAAATTCTGCAAGAGAGGCAAGAAATAGCATTTTCCCCCCATCATTGTGCTTTAATGACATAGAAGAGGAGAGCTTCATTTTTTTTTTAGCACAGGTCAGATGCTTTTAGATGTTCCTATCAATTCTATTTATGATCTGGCTAGAAGGTCAGCTCCAATGACTACAAAGAGCTGTCTCCAAGTTTCTCTTTTGTAGAATGATAATCACATGTAATTTGGGGTCCCATCTGGTTATAGACCTCTGAAGTTTAGCCCTGAGATGCCATTGGGTCACTTGACTATAGAAAATTGAAAGAAAATGGGGCAAAGCTCTACTTCCAAAATATTCATCAGTCATATACAATAAAAGTATATGTGCATTTGTGTGTTTGAAGCGCAAGCAGAAAGTTGCAAATGCTGTCTAGGTAAAAGTAGAAAAATTCTTGCCTGATACCCCAAAGGGGCATAATCAGAGCAGGTTTGGCAATCCTGAATGAGAGATATCACTGATCTGTCTTAGGAATGTACCAACTTGACTATTACTGCTTTGCAGAAAGAAAAGCCAAAGTTTCTTGTACCTTGGCAAGCTGACAAATGTATTATGGGATAAACTGGCAAGGTCTTTTTTATATATGATACTTTACAAACCACAAAATGCTGTTTGGGTGGGTGGGGTTTTTTCCCAGTGATGATCTTAAATGAAGTATAATATTGATCAAAACTGTAACTTCATAGAAAGGGAGGAAGGAGCAGATAAATAAATGATCCTATCTTTCCACAGATGCTGTTCTGATCTTCTGCAAGTTATAACTGGGAAGCATTTATCCATTGGTTCTGTGAAGAGCTCTGCATCAAGCTAGAGTTAATTAATATTATCAATCATCTCAGAATAATCAAATTAACAAAAAATGTAGTCTGATTCCAGCCTCAGCAGCTACCTTTTATCATATGAACAAATGGTTTTTCCTTCGTATTTTAAATGACTGAAATTTGAAAAATAGATTTGTTAACTTCATAAAGGGCACAAATGTTATTAAAAAAAGTGGCTGGTTAACTTGTCACTGTTCTAGTCCTGGAACCTGGCATTGTACATATAGTACAGTTATTGATATAAATTGGGCCTTTTTATGAGAAAGCTAACATAACGATTCTCCAAGAAAGATTCATTACTGAAAACCTACAGTAATTTTCATTTCCCGCTTCCTTGCTCCAAAGATTTGATCTTGCTCAGAGTGAAGTGTTGGAGATAATTTAGAGATGATCAGACATGTGCAATTCTTTATTATATAGAGTAGGGACTTTATAAAGCCCAGATAAAAAGGCTGTTTAGAAGTTAGAACAGCAAACATTGAATATAAAGTTGATCTGCTGCTCTGATCTGAGGACTTGACATCTAGCAAGCAGTTGGGGTAAAATAAAATCTTCTAACCAGATTGGCTAGATTGACTCTGAAAATGATTTGACTGTGACAGTTCTGTCCGTATCCAACAGAAGGATTTCAGTATAGTGCAATGGGTTTTACAGCTCAGAAAAACAACTGAAAAACAAACAACCGTGAATCCTTGCTGGGTGGCATTCTACTCCCATATATAATGAAGGAAGGCAAATAACTGGAATTTTGGAGAGATTCTTCCCACATTAATGCTTGTAAGGTATGCTACATAATTTGCTACAATACATGACACAAATGTAGTTCTTGGCGTCACTTAAAATCCATTATTTTTCATTTATGGATTAAATGAACTAAGTAGAGACAATTTTCTATCTTCCAGATGGTTTACTACAACTCTCACAATGCTTTGCCCTTAACATGCAGGCTGGGGCCAATGTTAGTTGTTCAAATGATCTTGAGGTTGCCAGGCTGCTATTTCTGAGCTAGTCAATATACCTATCCGAGACAAGTGAGCTTAATCCCCAATGATATTAATATGGAAAAGTGATGATTTAGGGTAATTGGTGGCAAATCTTACTTCCCCTTTACCGTTTTATTATTTTATGCCACATTTCCAGCAAAACCACTCTCCTTGTGAGGTTCATCAAGCAAACTTCAAATTAAGTTGTTTTTCTTGAGGTTGCTGTTTCCACTAAGCTTCAGGGTAAGATGGGGAAGGAGATCTTCCATGAATGGATGTTATCTGCATGAAAAAGTTAAGTTTCCATTTAACTATATCCCTCGATCACCGTGTGCAGAAAATGTCCACCTGCGTACCTAAGTAAAAAAGCTTGTTCCAACACATAGAAACAGGGAAATATTTCTGCCACAGGTATTGATATATGGATGCAGGTTTGATAACTGTGGGCTATGAGGTTAACCTACATATACCCACAACACTCTTAATGCATCTATATTTGACTAAAAATTCTCCTGTGTGTCTATCTGCAGCCCTCAGTTGGGTGAATCACAGCCTGAGAGGGCAATTTTTGAATCAACATATTTTAAAATGACTAAATTAAGGAAAGCATCTAAACTTTAGGACCCATGACTCCCATGGGATTAAAAATTGTGATCGCTTGAGAGTGCCACCGGGCTATCACAGTCAGTTGCGGTCATGTGATTGTCATTGCCAATGCTCCCTCCTAGTTTCCCACAAGCAAAATCAATGGAGAAGCCAGCAAGAAGTAGGAAGTCATTCCGCTCCCACTGCTTGCTTGTTTGCCAATTTATTTATTTATTTATTTATCAAACTTAGGTACCACCAATCTCCCTGTCTCTGAGCAGTTTACCAAAATCACAATGGGAGGGTTTGGCCCACGCATCATTATTTTATTTCTCTGTTTAAGTAAGAAAACATTTTTGAAATGTTTTGAAATGGTGAGTCAACACATCATGTTGTCTGATTATTGAACATAATGACACCATAATAACAACTTAGTTTTCAGAGAGTGACTTTTTTTACAGTAAAGTTGTAACAAATGAGCTATTTAGTTTAGAAAAATATTAAGTGAGGACATAATAGAGATATAAAGAAACATCAATGGTGTGGGAGAAAAGTGTCAATTATTCTCTCTTTCTCTCTCTCTCCCTCCCTCCCTCCCTCCCCCCCCCCCTCCCTCCCCCCCCCCCTCTCTCTCTCTCTCTCTCTCTCTCTCTTATTAAACTAGAACCCAGAATAATTCAGTGATGCTGAATGCTGGGAGATTCAGGTCAACCAAAAGGTACAGCTTCATCTCATAATGTATAATTAATTATGGAATTTGTTTCCACAAGAAATGATACTCATCAGCCTAATTTAAAAAAAAAGAGAGACAGTTATCATTCATGGATGATAACTAGTGATAACTACATCATGCTTCTGAATGCTCATCTTGCAGAAAGGGCAGCTAACAAAACTGGCAAATTGGCATCTCTCTTCTGACCTTGCTTAAACCTTCAGATCCCACAATGGACTAGATAGGATTTCAAAATGATCCAGCAGAGATGCTCTTGTTTACTTTGATGTACACGAAGCTACAGTTAAACCTGCAAATGGTACAAAATATGACAGCAGATTAGGTTATGGGTAAAAGATATTAAGATGTTAAGCCTGTATTGGAAGATCTTCACTGGTTGCTAGTTGTTCTTGGGGCACAGTTCACAATTCAATATTAAACCCTACATCCCTAAACAGTTTGGCCCCTGGCAAACTGGGATCTCATCTCTCTTATGGACTTCAAATCTTGAAATGAAGACTCATTTCAAAAGTTCTTGTTTAGCACGTGGGAGAGGACTCATTCTGTGTCACCGCTGTGAATAGAACACATTCCCTCAGAAATTCTGTTCAGCCCATTCTTTCCCTTTTTAGAAACTTTGAAAAAGTGAATCTTCCCCCCCCCCCCCTTGGCTTTTAATGGTTTTTAACGATTTTTGTTCATATTGTAATGTATCCCTTTTTTTAACTTTGCATTTTCTTTTCCTAAATCATCTCAAATGTTGTCTCTCAATGGAAAGACAATATTTGAGATGATTTAGGAAACTTTCAATGGAAAAATCAGCATATTAGAAAAAAAAGAAAAACATAATATTTCTGAGTTAAACTGCATAAGACAGCACCACATATCAATCTGGCGCGAAATCCAAGTTAACAAAAGCTCGGACACTGAGCAATCTCATTTTTTGGTGGAACCATAACTGATCTTGATCCTTTTTTTAATTATTATTAACACAGGCTTCTGCAGAAGGAACAAGAGGAGCAAATGACACATGCATTATAATGCAAATTTCATGACTTATGTATTTGTGCCAGACATTGTGACACAAATTACATCCTTTGTATGATGACATCACAATGTACATGTAGTTGCTTTGAGATCCTCATGCTTTGTTATAGACACTGCTGATCATTATGGTAAATACCTTCTTCAGTATCCATCTATATACTAAATAGTCCAACGTTACTTAACTATGATTATTTTTCAAAATTATCCTGAGTGTTTATTTAAAACAATGCATATATAAAGCCAAAATAGGATGGCAATACAGTGGCCGGAGATACTTGAGAAATATATTTTGCATTTCTTACAGCAACAATGTGAGAAAACATTATTCAAAGGACTTGCAGTAAGGGAGACAGGGTATTTTAAACCAAAGAACCCCTTTTTGTTCTCACATTCTAATATTATAAGCTTTTAACTTTAATTATAATCATTATTTATTTATAGTTTCTTTGGATGCTGCAGAAAACCATTATGAATTTGACTGTATCATTAATATTATTTCTTCTGCTCCCATATTTTAATTTTAATAGAATTTCTGCGCATACATTCAATCACTGCAGTGTGAAAATCAATCAGTAGGAAATATAGTGCTAAAATAGTGTAACTCAGCTGATCCAAATTAAATTTGGATAACCATTTTTTGACTGTATTTCTACCATTTAAGTTTCTACATTCAGAGCAAATGATCACAATAATTAAAAGATTATAAAATTAGGCAGGCATAACAAATATGTGACAAGTTTTGGCCAGCGTTATAGTTTCAAATTTTTCCACAGAGCAATCCAATTTAAGTCTGACATAAAATCAAGATTATAAAGTGATTAAAAGCAAAAGTTAAGTAATCGGGTTGGATGTATCATTATTTCACAAGCGCGTGCCATCAAATCAGAGAGGAACGTTAATGTATTCATAAACACTAAACCTTTAATCCAATGTGGGACATGCTTACGCATAAATACAAGTGTTATCAGGATCTAGTTAAAACAGGAAATGTGTACCCTTTAATTCTAACGGCAGCTTCAGCTTAAGAATCAAACTTATTCATAGTGCTCTCTTCATGCAAATGTTACATTGTTATAGGAAATCAAAGAGCTGTAAATCGGGTTTGATTTCCGTAAAGGTAACTTCAGTACGGCCTCAAAGTATAGTATCTGGTATCTCGAATGATAAATTTGGAATTTAGTTGGTGAGTTCCAAAGCATACTGACTTTGATTTAGAAGGTGGGATGGGCCTAGTCATTGTGAATTATTTGTCAAACCATACTTAAAACAAACCGATTTAGAGCAATGCCGTCACCATGCATTTCAAAGATACCATCAGGCACCTAAAGAAATTAGAGCTGTTATATTAGACCCTCTGATGGCCTAATCTTACCAGTAGCTCTGGCAGCATACAATCACAAGAACTTAATTAAGAAATACAACTTTGGGGAACACAAAGTCCCTAAACAAAGCTACAATGAAGCCTTGTCTTGTACTGTCAGGTTTAATATAAATATAAACATGAATACTAGGAATGTGTGTGGTGGCTCGTGTTCGGTTCAGTGAGGTAAGATTAAGTGTTCAGACAAGACCGCAATGCAATGCAAAGTGCAGCAACATCAAATCACCATTGAATCAAATCATCCCATTAAAGGTTTGGACAGCTCTCATAAACATAGGGAGCATGTGTAAGTTGGATAATGGGGCAACAGCTCAACATCACCTCTGTCTTTGCCAGCTCATCAAGGTAGGCCAGGTCAATAAAACAGGTAGTGGAAGGATTATAGAAATTCTATTTTACTCTGGTAGGGTACAATAAAAAAACCATAAAAATATTTCAGAGTTTGCCTTAGTTCTCCTTTATATACAACACAATCGATATTGTTTTTAGTTTCTTTCTCATGCCTTCTCTTTTCCCAGGACTGAGTGGTCTTTTATTTTCCTCTAAAATAAAGGAGGAATTATTTTCTTCAGGGTGCTCACCACATTCCTTCAGCAATAACGTTAAGCTCCATCCACAAAGGGAATAACTGGACTTCAAAGGTAGAACATAGTGGAGATCCAGGTGCAATCTTTACATCTCAAGATAGGGCTAGAAAAGGCTGCTACATGAAAGCCAGTAATATAAACCACGTTAAACTGTGGGCCAAGTGCCTAATTGGTAAAATACAACTTTTAGAAGTTCCTGTTGTTTTCAGAAACCTATATGTAGGAAAGATCTTGGGAGACAGGGTGATAAGATACTGCCCAGGGAATGATCAGATAAGAGACAGCATAGTCTGTAGCTGTAGCAATAGGACCCGGATTGTGGGGGCAATAAGATGACTTTGTATAAAAAAAGAACACCGCTTGGGGGGGGGGGCGAAAGCCCTACTAAGCAGGTATATACAAAAGTATGAAGGCTATTGCTTAAAGCATTGTAAGCCGCCCTGAGTCTCTGGAGGAGGGCGGCATATAAATTGAACCAATAGATAGATAGATAGATAGATAGATAGATAGATAGATAGATAGATAGATAGATAGATGATAGATAGATAGATAGATAGATAGATAGATAGATAGATAGATAGATAGACTCAAGAGGGAAGAATTGTACTTTCAGAGTTTCAAGATTCTATGAATGTAACTTTACAGAATTGGTTAATCTGGCCATGCTTCCTGTCTGTTCTATCTGGTAAGGCTGACATCAAACTTGTGAGTCTTAAGATCATAGGTCTCAATGTCAACAAAAAGGAAGAACAAAACAATGATCCTAGGCAAGGGACAAACTAGGCCCCATTATTCTCTTTAAAGATTCAAGATTAAATTTTAGCTCTAAACTCTAATGGTAATTGGGGGAAAATATTTATATGGTAACTTCATGCTGATGCGGTTTTCTAAAATTTTCTTTGGTGATTTTTTTTTCTTTTTAGACATCTGAAAAGGTAGCTTGTTCTAATAGGGACTGTCTTATTTTAATGTCTGCTAAGTTAAATCCTTCTCAGAACATTGTAGTTTTAAAAAATAAATCTATTCTGATCTCTGGTAAAGGGATGGATGGATGGATGGATGGATGGATGGATGGATGGGTGGGTGGGTGGGTGGATGGGAGGGAGGGAGGAAGTGAGGTTACCCTTTTCTCTTCCTCCAACAGTACAGTTTTAAGAATGATATTCCATCTTTAGGATGGGATCCTATTCTGAATCCTACTCTGAATCTGGGCCCACTATAATAAGCAAGCTGCAATGTTTTATTTTCTTGTTCTGTATTCACAACATTAGGGTGAAGGGATGGCAGAGAATTTATCCCTGAATCTAATATACTAATTAATCTGTTGTACTTTGGGCTTCCAGTTGCAACATATAATCATATTTATGGAAAATCCCATAGGGGATTTTAGTAGAATGAACTTGAGGATCAGAGTGATCAGAACTTGAAGATCAGAATGATCTCTCAGAATGGTGAGATCAGAGATATAATATGTAAAAGCAAAATGTGAGCATATGTAAAAAGTATCTCAAGGTAAACATACAGTACATTTTGTGTATGGACTGGACTATATGCATACATCTTGCATTTATAAATTTCTTGCAAGGAGGATTATTCTATCTATCTATCTATCTATCTATCTATCTATCTATCTATCTATCTATCTATC
>WNWU01000003.1:3945802-3983908 GCA_012654045.1 Ptyas mucosa | reverse complement strand
ATCTATCTATCTATCTATCTATCTATCTATCTATCTATCTATCTATCGGTTCGATTTATATGCCGCCCTTCTCCGGAGACTCAGAGTGGCTTACAATGCGTTAAGCAATAGCCATCATACTTTTGTATATACCTGCTTAGTAGGGCTTTTGGCCCTCCTAAGCGGTGTTCTTTTTTATACAAAGTCAGCTTATTGCCCCCACAATCTGGGTCTTCATTTTACCTACCTCAGAAGGATGGAAGGCTGAGTCAACCTTGAGCCTGGTGAGATTTGAACTCGCAGTATTGCAGGCAGCTGGCAGCTAAGTGCTACTTAACAGCACTTTAGTCTGCTGCACCACCAAGGCTTCTATCTATCTATCTATCTATCTATCTTTCTATCTATCCATTCATCCACCCATCCATCATCCATCTTTATCTATCTATCTATCATTTATTATTTATTATTTATTATTTCTTGCACTTACTTTGAGACACGAACTATGCACTAGAGCTGTGCAAAACATTTGAAGAAAGTGATTCACAACATACAAGCATAGCATTGTATCTCTCTAAATCTCTAAATCACTAAAATAGTCACGTCTTTTACATGATTTGTGTGGCTGTTTATAAAGCTGTTCCTGGTTGTCAACATATGCTGTTGCGCAAGTTTTATGAAGAACCTGCACTGTGAAGACCAGGCTGTCTGAAAAAAGAGAACAAAAATTTGGCTCTGTATTTATATTGTCCACAGAGAACGTGGCTTGCAGGTCTCCAACTAGATAGTCTACAAATTCTAATTCTTAGAGGAAGGAACCATTTTAAAGCATTCATGCTGTTGGATGATTCTTCCCCTGGAGCAGAGTAGGGCTAGGATTTTGGCATTGCTGCCAGTGATGTGACTTGCCCACCTCATCCCCCTGAAAAGATCTATCTGATCAGAACTGAATTTCATCAAGGTTCCTAACTGCCCGTAAAACTACCGGTACCATATAATTAGAAATACATTGCAAGTTTTTCAATTCAGAATAGATAAATGAGATATGTTGTAGGTTTGGGCAGCATAGAGAAAAAGGTTCCGCTGATACATACACTTTGGTTACTTTTGCTCATTTTAATCCAACAATTAAAATGATATTGAGAAAATGAGCATAACCTACAAGTGAAAATGGCATGCAAAATTCACAGAGCATATCCTCTTCAGGCATTTTTTCTTAATCTTTAAATTTGGAAGGGAAAAAATGCTGTTGAACAAAAATGCTGTTTCGAATATACAATACAGACTTATTGCAAAAAAATAATTTCCTGCTTTTTGTCTTAAATCAAACTCAGCTGGAATTGTTTCCGTCAGACATATACTGGACGGTATTATGAATCAGCCACATGTCTGGAAGCACTGATTTTATATCTGGGGGTGATGTTAATTTTTTTTTTTATTACATATGTTCCTCACAATCTCTCTTATTTATATATATTAGAAGTTCATGGGTTTAACAAATTGGAATGTTTACTTTCCTTAGCTGCTACTTATTTACTTTGCTTACTTGCTGTGTATGTATATATATATGTATGTATGTATATGTATATATATATGTGTGTGTGTGTATACACACATATATGTGTAACATATAACACACACATGTGTGTGTGTGTTATAATATGACATCGTATATGCTTAATTTGTGTTGTATATAAAACTTTATGGATGCATAACTGTTAAGGCAATTGAGAAGAGTTATTTCAGTTTTTAGAAAATTTTTAGAAAACTTGCCTCATGAGGTGGCTCGTATCATGGAGAGGAAAGAAATCTACCCTTCCCCTACAAACAAAACACTTGGTTTATAGAAGGCTCACTGGTCATCCTAAATACAGATAGTCCTCGATTTATAACCACAATTGGGAGCAGAACCTCTGTTGCTCAGTGATGCAGTCATTAAGTGAGTCATCATATAACCAGATCCAGTCGTTAAATAAATCATGGGGTGATTAAGCGAATCCAACTTCCGCCATTGAAATTGCTTGTCTGAAGGTTGCAAATGGTGTTGACATGACCTCAGGATGCTGCAATCATTGTAAATGCATCCTGGTTGCTAAGTGCCTGAATCACAATCACAAATGTCAGGACACCCTGACAATCGTAAATGAAAGGATATGTCACTTGTTTCAATGCTGTCATAACTTTTAATGGTTAGTAAATGACTGGACATAAGTTGAGTCTATTGTATTGCAACTCAGTGGTTTGCATGAAAGTTAAGGCTTCATAGAACTATTCTAAATTCCAAGCATTGAATCAAGGAAGCCCCAAATATCATGCCATTAATTCTCACATGTAGATGAAATTCATGCTTGCCCAGTCCCATTGGCTGATGAAAATAAGGGTATCTTGATTTTAAAAACAGAGAGTATTCCCATGATGAGACCTCTACCAGTATTCCTCTAAATATAAAATTCAGGAGCCAATAATCAAATGTAAAAAAAAAGAAGAAGAAAGAAAGGTATCTTCATTAGAAAACATCTTAATTCCATTTATAGAATAACAGAATTGTAAGGGACCTTAGAGGTCTTCTAATCCAACCCCCTGCTTAGGCAGGAAACCCTACACCACTTCAGACAAATGGTTATCCAACATCTTCTTAAAAATTTCCAGTGTTGGAGCATTCACAACTTCTGCAGGCATAATTTCTTCATAGTCTGCCTTTGGGCCCATTTTACCATTTGCATAATTTGCCTTCCTCAACTATGGTTCTCAGGATGTGGTAGGGTGGTCTCATAGCTTCCTTAAATGCTAATCTCGAGGCAATATTCAGCAAAGATACAATTGCTGATTATGGGGAACCACATAGGAAAACATAGCAACAACAAAGCAAAGAAGCACAAAGTGGCTTCCCCTCATTTCTCATGCTTATAAAACATTGCGAGAAATGATATAAATGGTTGGAGGAAAGGGGGGAAAAAGGAGGGGGGAAACAAAGGGAGGCTAAATAATGGTTAAATTAGGTGGAGAAATATATAAATAAATGGGAAGATATAAAAATTGTGGAAAGGAAATTAGGTACACGTTTATATCAAATGTAAATAAAATAATTAGAATAATAGAATATATTATAATGGTATATATATGATATATTAGAAATATATGTATAAAAGATATTAAAATAAGAAAGAGAAAATGTATAAATATGGATTACTGATGCGAAGATGTTGAAAAGAAGATGTAAAATATCTGTTTTTGTTTGTTTTTTAAAAAACTGTTTAATAAAAATATTTTTTTAAAAAAAAACAAACATTGAGAGCTGGCCACTCCTGATCTCCCAAGTTTTTGATTTACGACCACAATTAAGCCCCCAAATTATGTTGCTATGTGAAACGTTGTTATGGAAGTTTTGCTCCATTTTATGACCTTTCTTGCCACAGTTGTTAAGTGAATCACTGCAGTTGTTAAGTCAGTAACACAATTGTTAAGTGAATCTGGATTCCCTCGTTGGCTTTGTTTGTCAGAAGGTCGCAGAAGCTGATCACTTGACCTCTAGGCACTGCAACCGTCATAAATATGAGACAGTTGCCAAGCATCTGAATTTTGATCACATGACCACGGAATGCTGCAGTGGTTGTAAGTGTGAAAAACGGTCAGAAGTCTCTTTTTCAGTGCCATTGTATCTTTGAACAGTCACTAAATGAACTGTTATAAATCAAGGACTACCTGTATTCTTGTAACTTGAGTTAACAATCCAGATTAGGATGGACTACATGACACCAGCCAAGCATCAGAGGAGAGGCCAGGCTGTTGCTTTACTAACCCTTTAAAGATACATTTAATCTATATCATTTATGTCTTTAATCTCAGCTTAATGTGAAGAAATGAATCATTAAAGTAGAGTGTGACAAGTTGTAGGAACAGATTCGGTGTATGTTTATTCACCAACAGAGGTTACTTGAGAACACTCAAGAGTCCTCTTGAGAAGCTGTAGAAAATGAGGATAGAGTTAGCACATCTTTCAGGCTTTTTCTTATCCAATTATTGCTGAGATATTTTGAACATCGATAATCAAGCTAAAAGAATTAGTAGCTCAAGAAGTTTCAACAGAAAGAAAAATGGAGGAGATTTTCATTTTACACAATTAAAGAGGAAACAAGGATATAACCAAATTAACAAATGAAATTAATGTAATTGTAGCCTACTGTAATCAGAATGGTTTGTTTGCGCTAATCTGATATGCAATAAAAAATATGCTTTTCTTAAATGGGCTCCAGCTGCAAATAATCACAAAGAAGAAAACCAATGCTACCACTGAGCATGGAAGCAAATAGCCTTGTTTTATCTAGAAGAAAAACCGAAAGACAGCAATTGCCAAAATGAATAAATAAAGGAAAATGTGGCTTTGTCATGTGGTTATATAGATCTTAGCTAAATCTCCAAAATCTAAATATTGACACAGCAAGTTGATGGAGAGTGTTGATGTTAAAGAGATTGTTCTGTTAGATGTTGTAAGATCATATTGAATCGAATTTGCAAATTTAAAAATGGCTGGAGATCAGTTCATTCAGTCATAAGAGAGTTTCTTGGCCAAATAAAATGCATTACTTTGAAAATTAAAATATTGCAAAATAAGGCAGATAAATAATCACGTTGTAAGAGGCAAGGGCTTATTTAAGTATATTGGACTATTGATATTATTAGTTGGTTAAGCGTGACTGTGTTCTTACATAGTTTATTGTTACCTGGACCTTTCTGAGTGTTTGATTTCCTTGCAGTTTCTCCAGACGTTTCAATACAGTAAAGCAAACAGCAAAAATTTCTATTCCAGAAAGCTTTTGCTTTCCTCTTATGGGTATTGGCATGTATGGGTTCACAGAACATTCTATTCTAGGTCCCATGAACAAGAGGGAGAAGGAAGAGGGGCTGAGAAAAGAACTATCAGCAACAGCTAACACCACTGCCAAATAGTTACTTCTATAGGAATACACTGGACAAAATTTGGAATATTTTTTTCACCAACCTGCTTCAGCCCATTTTGAACTTAAATTTTCTGTCTTCTTTCCCTTCAGCAAATCTGAATAGGTTCTATTCTGTTTTTCAGACCATTTCTCGGCAAACAGAAAACTATTTTTTTTCCAAAGTTGGTTTGGCGAGAATAAAGAGAGCGAAATGTACAATGGTACTTATTTCAGGCTGAAGTTTATATACTCGAGTATAAGCCGACCCGAATATAAGCCGAGGAACCTAATTTTACCACAAAAAACTGGGGAAACTTTTTGACTCGAGTATAAGCCTAGGGTGGGAAATGCAACAGCTACTGGTAAATTTTGAAATAAGAATAGATACCAATAAAATTACATTAATTGAGGCATCAGTAGGTTAAATGTTTTTGAATATTTATTTCAAAGAAAAACAGTAAACTAGCTCTATAAGTGCATAGTGTAAATTACACTATAACTAAATTATACAAGAGAATGTAGTATATATATCAAAAATAATTCAATAACAATTTAATCTGATACCTTGGGTTAAGTGATATAGGGCTTGATCTAATTTCAGGCAAGTTCAAGCCTCTGTTAAGAGATACCTGCATTCTCTCTCTCTCTCTCTCCCTTTCTTTTTTTTCTCTTTCTTTCTTTGTCTCTTTCTTTCTTCTCTCTCTTTCTTTTTGGCCTTAGCAAGCCTCCCTGCAGCCCCTGGAAGCCAAAACGGGGCACGGGGGGGTGCCACAACCCCCCATGCCCCATTTTGGCCTTAGCAAGCCTCCCTGCAGCCCCTGGAAGCCAAAATGGGTTGCAGGAACAAAGGCATTTTTCCTCACTCGAATATAAGCCGAGGGGGGCTTTTTTCAGCATTAAAAATGTGCTGAAAAACTAGGCTTATACTCCAGTACATACAGTAAATGAACGGGAAGTGTTCTCATTTAGTTTTTGTCCTATCCCGTTTATCACTTTTTGAAAAAAAGCTGTATACCCTTGATTTTAGGACATTGTTTGGGATACTGCTTCTCAACAATGTAATTTACGGTTCAGTCTTGGGCCATTGTTTAATTTGTTAATCTGAATGAGGTCATTTCTGTGCCAGTTTTCAAATTTGTATTACTTGGTAACACATCAAGCTAAATGGACCCTGTTTCCAAATTTCAACAGGTTGGAAGACTGAGGTGACCATTACCCTTCTCTTCTGATATAATGATGATTGTTAGGAAATAAGCACAATCCACACTAAGAAACTTTAGTCCTCCCAGCAAGACAGTAATGAAATTACTATGAATTTCTTAGTATGAAATCCTTTAGATGTTTCTCCAACAGAAATTTCTATCTTCATGTAAGAATATTACTTTACATTTAATGGTCCTTCTTATAAATATTTTATATAATATTTATTATATTTTTGGGATTAGGCTCCATACTATTCAGTATAAGAGGTTAAAATTGAGGGATAATTGATTAATATGCATGGGAGTTTTCCTATTTAAAACCTGTAACCCCTGGTTTACAGCTGTTCCCTTGAAACAGTAGCTTTGTTGTGAATCCCTCTGTATAGGATGTCAAAAGGTGTCACAAACTTTTTCTAAACAACCTGAAGCAATTTGCTGATCAGTACCTCTTCTGGGGATGGATGAATCTCACCAATCTGGAGTGACCTTGCCCCACCAAACTAGGATGAGTTAGCCTGGGCATTTTCTGAAAAGAATGTTCTGACTTGTTTGGGCAAAACCAGCTTTCTGTTCTTTCAACAACAGCAATTAAAAACAAAAGAAAAGTAAGAGGGAAAAGGAAGCCTTCACCATTTGGAGTTGTCTTTAATATGAGCATTTCAAAATAAGAACATGAAATTTTCTCTGAATATATTCTGAAGCTGAGATGAGACCACATGTCACAGAAATTACCATGATCAATTACAGCTTTTTTAAAGTGCTGCAGCTGAAAGCAAACTTGTCCGATCTTGCTGAACAGATCCATCAGTGAATTTAGAAATGCTCAAGCAAGAAAGAAATGTTTAGTGATGCAACATTACTTTCCACCTTCAGTTTATAAATGTCTGCTAGTTAACTCTCAGAAACCATGCATGCCGATAATTAACCATTCATATCTAATTGACTTAAATATTAACGTTTTCTCAATGAAGAAAACATGATGGAAAGGTTAAATAGCTTCTTGAAGGTCATCGAAGAATGCAGTGATAACAAGAACAGCAACAAGATGATCATAACTGAACTCAGTGCTTACTTTCCAAATAAGTTCAGGGGAGATTTCCAGCAAACGATTATATGATTGTAGCCACTGATGCAAAATATGGAGCTGAGAAGGGAAGACAGTTTTTAGAGTATTTATTCAATGTTATTGTCCACTACAGTTCACTACCTTCCTAAATATCATCTATAAAGTGTAGTTACTTAACAAGTCAAGGAGAACAGTAAGAGCTCAACCACTACAATTGCTATATAATTTCCAACGCTGAGAACAGTTTTCCAAACACATTTATTCTGATAACATTTCTAAAAAAATAATACTTTTTTTGTTCTCACTCCAATAAAGGAATCACGTTTACAGAATCTGTTCTTAATATTCTCCATTGTCATTGCTTCTTTTACTAGCATTTTGACACATACGCACACAGACACACAAGAGATACAGAAAGGAAATGTGCATTATTTACCCATTCCCACTATTAGCCAACATTTGAGATAATGCTTTAGCTGCTTGTCTTAAATTCTCACATGTCCCAAAGTAAACAATGTGATACTAGATCAGGTCACCATCAAAACAAGGAACAAATAGAAACTGCACCCTATGCCCAAAAGAGTGGATAGGAGAAAGGGGCAGGAGAGATTTGAAAACTAATAAAGTGTCACTGAAACTGTTTCATACAGACTTTATAATTTTGATCTAATACAAAATCTTAATAAAGCTGGTTATCTGAACTTTCATATCCTGGTTTAGTCTACAGCAGTGGTTCTCAGCCTGTGGTCTGGGCAGCCACGATGTCATCACAGGTAGTCCACGAAGGTATGAAGAAATTTTATGATTTAAATCTTGAGTTAAGTCTTGGAGGTCCGTGGCCATGGCCACAAAAGTTATCTAAAAGGAGTCTGTGGTGAAGAAAATGTTCAGAACCAGGAAAGGACCAATAACTTTCACCATGGTATAAGAGATACAAAGTTTACCAGGTAAGGCAAGGCAATTTAAATGAGCCTAAATGACTGGTTTAGTGTGCTGAGATGAGCAATCTTCTTTGAACTGGTGGTTTCTACATATATGTATTTCAGAACATACAGTATCTCAATGACTATGCTGGTAGGAATGATTCCAGCCAAATCCTTCTAGAAGGCACTTTCATAGAAAATCATGGGAAGCTAGCTAAAGAATATTCTTTTCTTGGAATACCTAGAATGCAGTTCCTCTCTGAGGTCAAAATATTGCATATAACTTTATTTTCAAAACTAGCTTTCTCATGATGCCATTTCCCGTCCACCGTTAATCGTGTGTAAATTCATTTTTGAGGATTTGGGAATCTGCCAGAGAGGCACTGTATGGAGTGAAAAAGGACTGGGATTGAAAAACAGAATTAAAAGTGGCAACAAGTTGGCATAGATAAAATACATAGGGTTACTCCTGATTAGTACTTGAATAGGAGACAACCAGGAAATCCCAGGATTGGGTAGTTGGTGAACAAATACTGGAAAAAGGTATTGGCAAATCTTTTTATACTGTTGCCAAGAAAACTACATGGATGTTTTTTGTGTAGTCCCTAGGAGCTAAGCTCTAATTGAGGTAGTCTTGTATGTACTTCTTATATGTTCATAACTGCTTTAATCCATATATGCATTTATTTCAGTGGGCTTTACTTTTAAGTTTATGAGCTTATTCCCATCTAAATATTTAAATTTGAGATGTGGAAATGCTTGGTAGAAATATATTTTTTTTTAAAAAAAATAGTTTTTATTAAAAGAGTTTACGTATATACTAATAAAGACATTCAAAGAAAAAATATAATAAATGTGAAAAAGAAAAAAGAAAAGAAAGGGACAAAAAGGAGGCAGAAAAAAGATAAAGGACAAAGGACAGAAAAAGACAGAAGACTATATCGTGTTTCCTACAATTCTAATCAAACCTCTCTAAGACCACATCCTAATTCTCATTTTTCTATAACCTATTCTTTCTAATCCTCAAAACCAAAAGTCACAAAGTCTCTTTTTTTCATGCACAAAGTGCATAAGGGGTTTCCAGTCATGACTGGAATGTAGCAATATAATTTGCAAAATGAATAAATACAACCAGAAAATTTAGAAAGAAATAATTTCATTTGGCAAACTTGCAAAAAAAAATGATCTCAGCTCCCACTTTGTTGGAGAATGGTTTCTCTTAACTAAAGAATGTCAAAATACTGCTACCATTGCTACCTCTACTGCTTTAAATAAGAATAAGTCAGAACTAAATGAAGCTTCCCATGATCACCAGGGCTCTATCCACGTGATTCATAGCAATGTCTTCTACATAAATGGCTCCCCCATTACAAACAAACTAATTTAGATCATATCGCCAAAGCATATATAAACAGAATCTCATGAAGCACTCACTAATGCCTGTGTTGATTTAATCCAAAATGTGGTTTAATTTTAAAAGGGTAAATTGAACCAGCTTTCTTTTTTTTTTAAAAAAAAAATGGAAATAGAGCCTGACTCTGTACTTTTGCCTTGCACAGAGATTGGTACATTAAGGTGATAACATCTTTCCAATCAAAGGTCTTGATAATGATGCAGGATCAGAGTGTTTCAAAGGCAGCTGCTAGAATAAAAGTTTAATTCAAGGTAATCTGGATGGGTGCAGTCAAGCTTTCCTGGGTGACCTTGTGAGCAACTGAGCATGTCTTTCTTAAGCAAAGGTGGAAGGAAGCTAATTAGCCAATGCAAAGAGTTAATGTAGGTAAATGTTAAATTCCATCTACTGTTATAATCATGTACTGCACACATGTACAAGGAGGGGTGAACTATTAGGCTACTTCAACATAGATAGAGACTGCTAATGTATTTTCAATCTCCTGGGGAGGGGGGAAAACCCCCACCTTTCTGATGGAAAGGAAATGAATAAGTGTGGAGTGCTATAAATTTGGGGTGAGATATGGTATATAAACTTTAGCTTCATGATGAAAGGGACCAGGAAGCCATTAAAGGTCATCCCTAGAAATAGCTAGTTTTGGGTTAAGAGCAATACTCTGGGAGAGACCTCTAGTAGGGGCTGATGCCTGGGAAAAAAAACATTAATCAAAGAGATAAAAAGGTATCCCATTAAAGCCCATTGACTAATTGATTTTTCCCCCTTCACTGGTTTAAATTGATTTCCTGTAAGAATAAATCTATTTCCATGGTTATACGTAGAATAAGGTATCCCACTTGTACATTTTCCTCCCTGCTTTTGAACTTGTTCTTGAAAATAAATTTCCAAAATATTCAGTGATGAAAGTGGTCTCAACCAACTATCCAGCTCCAAAGTTACTATATCAGAGACATGTAACCTATGGTCTTTCAAATATTGCCCAGCAGTAACTTCTAACATTTTTCATTGATGTCTATTCGTTCTGATACTGCTGGGAGTTGTATTTCAGCAAAATCTCTGTGGGACCACTGGGTATCAGCAAGGCCAAGGATTTTTAGAGGGGAACTTTTTCAATTCCACCTCTGTTGATCTCTGATCTATGCATGTGTTCTCTGCACTGAGCTATGTCTCTCACATTTGCAACATCTTGTGCAATACAGTTACAGTCAGTTATGTTTATTCAGTGTGGAATAGATCAAAATGCAAAGGCTAATACATGCACATACAGATATGAACCAAGTATGGTAAAATGTGGATATGGGTTGGAAAAACAAACAGAGCAAACAGAGCAATCCTCTTATCTATGCCTTGTTGTGTTTGGCTTACAAATGCAAATGCTAGCATGCAGCGTCCCTAGCTCGGCTTCACATCTCTCGATTTTCATTCCACAGATGCTAAGATGTAAAGGAACCGTCACAAAGACAGCATGAGTTGACGCGGCCTTTTTATGGTGGCATTTTGCAGAATGCTTATGCTGGCATTTACTGATTGCTCTGGCCTCATTCTCAACTAGGTTAGCCATGCTGTCACTAAAGCAATACAGTCCCAGGGAATCCTGTGACAATTTTGCTTTCCCTCTCCTCTCCTCCCTTCTCTCTCTCTGTCTCTCTCTCACACACACACACACAACACTATCTCTCTCCCTCTCTCCCTCCCTCCCTCCCTCCCTCCCTCCCTCCTTCCTTCTCTCTCTCTCTCTCTCTCTCTCTCTCTCACACACACACACACACACACACACACACACACACGAAGCAAAAGCCAAAAGAGAAACAATTTAAGCTGCTTGATCTGGTATGCTGCAAACGATAACCAAAAAAAAATATATCTCTCTCTGTGTGTATGTGTGTAAGTGAAAGAAATCTCAGAAGAATTGTGCTTAGCCAACTGCCATATGCCCGAACTAGAATGCCAATAGCAACCGTGAGCACTGGGACAACTTGTGTCATTAGCCCCTAACCCAGCAACAGAAGAAACTCGTTTGCCCCATACTGGACCTCCATTAAAACAGACCTGCATCAGATGGTTGCTATGTTTTTGGCATGGGAGCCACATGCCCGTTGTTTAGGACCCCATCATCTCTCGCCTCAGCAGGGCAGCATCCATAGAACAGTATTTCCACTGACAGATGCCAAGATATAGACACAATAACAAAAGCAGCTTAACTCCATTTTGCCTTTCCTGATATTAGCATACCGTAAAGCTGAACATAGAAAGAGGTTGGGGATTTTTAACAACAATAACAACAAAAATCATTTCCATCTTTCATTGGGCCAAGAAAATTACAGGAGATTTGTAAAAGCAATCGTTTTAAGCTGCAGCCACGATGGTGCTATATTGACAATCATGAATTCAAACCTCAGAACTTTAATAAAAAGTCAATGACGCAAAAGCTGTCAGTGTATCCTAAAGACAAAGATGAAAGTTCATTTTTCCTCTCCTAGGAAAAGAGGAAGTATATTTTTATTTGTTTAAAATATTTTAAAATTGGTTCTTAGAGACCACCCTCTCGTGGTACCACAGAACAACTTGCAGTCGCGTGGTTTTAACAAAGATCAGCAGAAATAGCATTCCAAAACCTGAAAACACCATGCAGGCTAGAAGCCTTTTAAGCCTTGGATAACATATGTTTTGGGGATGCGGTGGCTCAGTAGCTAAAACACTGAACTTGTTGATTGAAAGGTCAGCAGTTCAACGGTTCGAATCCCTAGTGCTGCGTAATGGGGTGAGCTCCTGTTACTTGTCCCAACTTCTGCCAACCTAGCAGTTCAAAAGCACATTAAAAATGCAAGTAGAAAAATAGGGACCACCTTTGGTGGGAAGGTAACAGCATTCCGTGCCGCTTTGGCGGTTAGTCATGCCGGCCACATGACCACGGAGACGTTTTTGGACAGCACTGGCTCTTCGGCTTTGAAATGGAGATGAGCACCATCCCCTAGATTCAGGAACGACTAGCACATAAGTGTGAGGGAAACCTTTACCTTACCTTTTACATATGTTCAAATAAAATAGTAAATTTTTAAAAAGGCTAGGAAGATTTGTTTCAGTTTCTGGGGCATTGTGGCGTACTTTGCTACTATGACCATCATCATGTCCTACCATACAGTATTTCCTTCCAGAAAACTAACTCAGTAAAAGGACAAAGTGAAAGCAAGGTTTCTGTTTAAAGGCTGTTTGTGATGATGTGAACATAGTTCCACTAGTCCTTAGCCTGGTCATTATGTCTTTTCTGTGGCTTTCCTGTGGTAGCCCTTGAACTTTGAAACTTACCCTCCTAGACTTCTGCAGAACGACAAAGACCTGTTTCTTTCTTTGTTTGTTTCTTCTCTTAATCACTGGGATGAAGGGACTGCACATCAGATTTTTGGAAGGGTGGGGGGGTTGGCCTTAACAGTTTTAATATGGTTTTTGTGTTATTTTCCTCCAAAATAATATTTAGCTTATTCAAGAAAAGTTCAAATAAAAAAAACATCAAAATATTGGAAAAAGTAAAAAAAGCATGTGTATGTGTTAAGCTTTTAAATGCACTTTTTAAAAAGGTTTTTGTTAAAAATGTTTGATTGGGAGAATTTGTGATAAAATGAACAGCTATATACATGTTTTAAATAAAGGAATAGAAATTGTGCCTTTTAGCCACAGATTCTTACTGATTCTACGTCATTGTTAACAATCTTGACTATCTCCCTCAAAGGCCTCCAAATAATACTCCTCTATTTCAGGCTACTGAAGCAGATGATGGATTATATATGGAAAATTCTTTTTCCAGTAGTTATTTATTTCTACTCTGTGAAAAACCTAGGAAAAAACACCTAAATGCATTCCCCACCCCCCACTTCAGTGAATCACCACCTAATCTCTAGTAAGATGGAGAAGTGAGTTGCAGCTGTAATCACGGGAAAACATCCCAACCAAGGGTGGTATTCACTTACCTTCGCTACCGTTTGCAAATGGGAGCATACGCACCACCTCTGCTCATGCGTAGGACCTTCTGTGCATGCGCAGAGTGTCAAAAACGGGACATGATGATGTCAGGGCAGATGGGTGGAGCCTCCCGCCATCACCGTTACCGGTTTGCACAAACCGGATAGAACCAGCTGAATACCCCACTGGTCCCAACCTGATCTAAATACATAATACCTTGTACCAGCTGATCTTCTGAATCATCTTAAAGGGATGTCTAATGAGAAACAGATCACATTTTTCCAGAAGGAGTTATAGTTCCCATACATTGTAGATAGGTAGGTTGGTAGGCAGGCAGGCAGGCAGGCAGGCAGGCAGGCCCTAACTGTGCATTTATCCATGACTTTCCTTACTATGTCAAATCTAAGCAAAATCTGAAACAGCATACTTGAACACTAAGGGGAGACAGTGCAAATTCCATCTAAATCTGTAATGCTGGCCTTGACCCTGAATAGTGACTCATGCCATTACTCCTGTTTTGGAGATTTCAGTTTGTTTGCCAGTCTTTGTCCCAGAAGATACACATATGTCAGAATAGAATGTTGTGTGGACTGATCTACAAGAAGAGTGTGTCTTGATTTTAACTCTGTGTGGTGCAAGCTTAACTAATGGTTGATAACCACAAAAATTGCAAAGGCTCTAAGAAAAGCAGAGTTATATCCCGTCCTCCATTTCCTAGAATAAATTGTCTATCAAGCCATCAAGGCCATTTTAACTCTGAAACCAGTTCTATTTTTTTTAAAGGAATAGATATAAATAATCAATATTATCCACCGTCTATTTCAACAACTGGTTATATATAAATCTGAAATAATTTGGATGTCAGTTTATATCTTAGATAAAAGCATCCTATTTACTTTTGTCATGGCAACTATATTGTTCCATCCTGTAAAAGAGGCATTAATTAGCTATAAAATCCATATGTTCAAAGAAATCCTAACACTCAAAATGGACAAGAATCAAGGGAACATGTGGTAGGCCTCAGAGCTCCAAGCAAGTTGGCCATGTTCTCCAACTGTAAAAATTCAAAAGTATCCATTAGCAATCTGACCAACTCGGTTCTTATCCAATTCTATTAAAACTCTTAGAGTTTACACAATTACACCTCAAAGCCTACATCAAGAGACCATTTCATTATCTGGAAAAAAAAACCCTTTCTACTGAATAACTTGCCTAGATGCAATAGTAAAGATTATTTCACTATCACTCCCACAAAGTAAGACTAAAAATGAATGGTTAATTAGATCTGAGTTCTTCAAGAAAACAGAAGATGAATACAAATCCAATGATAAAGTTGAAAATCAGGCAACTTAAAGCTCTGCTTATCATAAGATAAACATAATTTGGATAAAGACAATCCAATAATTTATCTTTCTCATACTTTTTTAATAATTTAGCAATCTATTTTAAATATCTAAAGGAAATTCACAAAGTATACCACTGTTACATATATTAACCTGAAGGTAATGTTCCTTTTTACATTTAGCCCTCCCCATAGGCTCACTGGAATTTTAAATAATCTACTTATATCAATATTAATCTAGTATAACCAATCTGATATATTGGTATCTACAGAAGAAGAACATTTCTTTGGAATTATCATGCCCAAATAGTTTAAAAAATGGGAACACCAGTTAGGATCCCAAATTTTTAAGGATTTCCACATTTATTATACAGTACTTTGAAGCCTATTGAGATATATGAGACTTGTTCCAATTATTGAATAGCCTAATCATTTATCAAACTGTTGTTCTATAAAATTGTTGTACTTTGGAACCAAGAATTCATAATTATCTAAACACCTAATATACCATAACATATTATTAGGATATAATATCAGTTTCTCAGCTGAAGTTGCATTCATGCAAAAAATCTTCTTTGAGTGCCTGATAAGACAGGCTAATGGTTAGTTCCAATGTCATGAAATGCTGTCCACAAAATATCACTTCACAAAGGCTGTTCTGTCCTTCATTAGTAGCACCATATCTTTTCCATCCCATTTGCATTCCAGAATGGGTTTGGGGGAGGGGGGCCCTCTTTTGTAAAGAAGAAGAAGCCCACCAAAATTCTGTATTTTTCCAGCATTTTCCTAATAAGGTAGTTCATCTAAGTCAAAGACTCACAAAGAGATGACATGCATGAGCTCTGTGGAAAAACTCTAATTCTTATTATTGTATGTTCATCATAAACTTTAAGGCCTATGTATCTTAGAGTAATTTAGAAGAAATAGGTGTCTGGACATTTTGATTTATGTGACATTTTTGTCTTCCATATCAAGTCACAAGCACATACTATGGTTCTGGATTTTTGCAACCTAGATATTGTCCCTCCTCTTTTCCTTCACAAACAGGAAGGGAGGTGGAGAACAAAGGAAAGGAGGACACTAGCCATCAGCAACAATATGGCAGGTTTTCGGGGCTTCTGAAGCTGCTATATTGGTACTGTCACTGAGGCAAAAGCAGACGTAGAAGCAGCAGAGGTAGAGAAGAGGAAACGGACAGCATGGTAGCATGTCTTACCTCACTCAATTCCAATACCCAGCAATCAGACCCAGCAACTTTATTGCTAAGTGACTGGACCATGTGAGTACACAAAATTATGATGGCAGTTGAAACAATTTGAGTTGCCCTTATTAAGTGAATCGTCAGACGCAATGTCATATGATCACCATTTACAACCTGCTACCAGCTTCCCCATTGCTTTTGCTTGTTGGAAGATGGCAGTGTAGGTTGCAAATGTCAGTACCCAAATCACAATCACATGACTGTGGGGTTTCTGTGACAGCCACAGCTACAAAGACCAGTCATAAGACTCTTCCTTCAGTGCCATTGTAACACTGAATCATTGCTAAACTAGCGGCTGTTAAACAAACAGCACCTGTAGTATGACACCCCTCCCCCTTTGGGTTCCACATTTGAGACATCATGTCTAGGATGCAAACATCTGCATGAACACTAGACATGGCAGCGAAGAAATTCAGAAAACTCTTTGCTGCCTCTTAGCGGTTATTAAGACTGTTGAAGCCCAGAAATAATAGCCCAACTCTACACAATCAGGTTTGATGGTAAGAACTAGGTAGCAACAAGGAGCATGGTTATGCCTCTGTGTCTGTAAAACTCAAGGTTGCTGATTTCCATCTTTTCTATATTCACACAACTGACCGAATCATATTTATGGATGCTGCTATTTTGAGAGTGCACATGCCTTTGTCTTTTAGTATAATTTACTGTTTATAAAAACGAGTAAATCCCTGTCTGGAGGCTCAAAATCTAAAGCCCAAATTTAAACAAATCAAGCGTCAGTGATAACTCTTACCTTGAAGAATCACTTTGTGTGGAACTGCAAATTATACGTTAATGATTATGTATTATTCTAGAAAATAACCAACAATAATAGAAAATTACATAATTATGGATCTCCCTTTGTGTTACAGTTATTTTACTGTCTTGGAACCTTCCTTCCTTCCTTCCTTCCTTCCTTCCTTCCTTCCTTCCTTCCTTCCTCTGCTATTTGTTGTTGCTGTTTTCCTTCTCCTTTCCTTCCTCTTCCTCATTATTTCTATGAAACCAAGGTAGAGGCAGATAGCCTCATGGTTATTTACATGAAGATAAAATGAATAATGAGCAGCCACTCTGACATTGACGATGCTACAATGAACTTCTGTCTTCAGTTTCAAAGTTATAGCATGTGATGGAAAAGCTGTGGCTGTAATTATAGGCCACATTCTTGACTTCTTATGGACTCTTTGATTGCTGTGCTTTTCTTCCTCCAAATGGCTTTGGCAGCATGGATAATTCCCTTGTCTCTGCTTCTGTCTCACAACACCCAAGTAAGCTAAATTTTGCTGGGAGATACTGACCCAGTCAAGTCGCATGACTGAAAGCAACTCTGTCTGGAATCAGTACAACTCTTAAACCACTGGACCATAGTAGCTTCTCAGATAACACTGCCATATATGTGGTCAAACTATTGTTCCTCAAAGTTCTATCTTCCTTGGCTCGTGATCACTTCCTATAATAGGTTTATGGTATACATACATGTGCCTGCATATGTGGCACTGCTGTTACTTTTAGTAATAACCCATATTTAGGATCTAATATGGGTTTTTATGAGAACAGCTAAAAATGTCTATGTGAGTGCAGACTCAGAACCACAGTATTGGGCAGGCCTGTGTTCTTGAAGCAAAAATCTACACAAAAGCTATCTGTATAGGTCAAGAAATAAGTGTTTTAAAAGAAAAAAATATTTTTGAAAGTTGCATACAAAATAAGTAGGTCAATTTGTGGGGTTTTTTTAAAGGTATACATTAGGATGAAATATATGTTGAAACACAATGCAGAAATCTAGATCACAGAGAACTTCATATAAATTTGTATTTGAAAACAAAATAAAGGGCTCTTGGGAAATTTGTGTTAATAACCAGGTATATTGAGGAAGCTATGTAGAAAAGCTGAGCTTTTCTCCCTTGTGAAGGAGAACATAAAGGAATACTTTTATATTGGTTTTGATGTCAGGATTCCCTGTCCCCTTTAGATCAAACTTCTACCTTATTAACACAGTTGATAAAACACGATAGATTTATACTTATTTTTTAGATAGTGACACTGAGAACTGAACAGGAAATTTTTTGAGTGCAGAGCATGTAAGAGCTGCTTAAAACCAGGATTTTCTTCAGGAAGAAAGGCAGGAGGTGGGTGGAAAGTAATTACGGAGTACAGGTAGTCCTCAACTTACAATAGTTCATTTATTGACCATTCAAAGTTACAACGGCACTGAAAAAAGTGACCTATGCCCGTTTTTCACAGTTAGCATCCCCGTGAACATGTGATCAAAATTCAGATGCTTGGTAACTGGCTCTTACTTATGACCACTGCTGTGTCCCAAGGTCATGTGACCACTTTTTGCAACCTTCTGAGAAGCAAAGTCCATGGGGAAGCCAGATTCACTTAACAACCAGGTTACTAACATATCAACTGCACTGATTCACTTAACAACTGCGGGAAGAAAGGTCGTAAAATGGAGCAAACCCCACTTAACAAATGTCTGACTTAACAGCAGAAATGTTGGGCTCAATTGTGGTCATAAGTCGAGCGCTACCTGTTTACACTTTGCTTTCTAAACACTGAAAATGTGAACGGGGCTGTTATAGCGTGGAAGTTGTCCTCTTCCTTTTCTCCTTTTCCCACAAACAATGAACACCAAGGAATATGTGCTATTATGTCACTCTGTCAGCATTTTCTATGTCTCCTTTCCCACCTTGCCTCCTATTTGTGGAGGCTTACGTGATGCCCCTCCTTTAATTTGTAGCATGCTAAAAATAATAAATAGGTGCTCTTTATCGATACAACCTATCTGGATTCTTCCCTCCCACCCCTCCTAGTTTGAAAGATCAAACTAGGCAAGAAATGAAGCCCAACGACGTGGTGACCTCCTGAGCTGCATATCATCAGTGTGGAGGTCACAGATAAAAAAAAAAAGCACCTGACACAATGCACGCGTGGAAAGAGGACATCGCAAGGTTTAAGATACCTAGTGAGCCAGTCGCGGGGTGGTTCTGTGAACAAAACTGAGGCAATGCAGCAGGTGAGTAGTGTTGAAGCGCCACCTACCGACGGCCAATGTAATAACAGCCTCCTCCTCCTCCTCCTCCCTTCTGAAAAGCTGACCTGGAACAAATTATATATCACCAGTGAAATGTGGCTAAACTGAAACGTGCATAGTAAATGAATGGTTGGATGGAGAGGCAGAGGTTCCTGCCTGCAACAGCCTCGTGCACATTTGCAGATGATCCTACATTGGCTGGAGTCCTTGTGAATAAGAGAAGGGAAATCTGGAGGATGAAGCGGCAAAGATAGTATCATTTACAAAGAGAGACATCACTGCATTTTAGGGTGGAAGCTGTGGGGGGTGTGGGGGGAGGCAAGGGTGAAAGGATAAACCAGCCCTTAATTCTAATTGCTTCCATTTGCCCTCTGTCTTGATTTAGAATAAAATAGCTTTAAGTGAATGTGTCCCAACCACAGGAAGGAACAATGTTAAACATCTTAATTATACAAGGAATAAAACAAAGCAAAAGTCAAACAATGAAAAAAAAAAACAAAATGGAAAGGAAGAAAAGCTAATTGATGAAACATTAACACAGGAATTTAATGTAACCAATCTGGTTTGCAGAACAAGGGAAAGAAGGAAACCAGCTCTCATTCTTAAAGACACACAGCCCAAACTTGTACTAAAAACAATTCATATGGAAGTTAGCTTCCGGGAAACCACATTTTCACAGCAGCTAGGAAGCAATTCATATGAGTACCCATACACCTTACCTTCTTCTGCACATTTATGCCCTGATAAGTAGACTCACCTGGTTCAGAAAATAATGTGGCCAATTATTACTTGAGGAGTATAACAGGTCAAACATGGACTATTCATGTTTAATCTCAAGTACCAAAGGCCTTGAGTTGCAAGCTTATTCATCTTTCCCTGTTTATGGTATAATTTAGCTGCATATATTTTATTACACATCTCAAAAGCACAGTTCCTAAGTTTAAGAAGTGGTATAAATCTTAGATAAACGAAATGGAAGTTCCAACAAAATATTTAATATTGTATTTAAATTTTAATTTTAATTTTTATTTATATGCTGCCCTCCTCCGGAGACTCAGGGCGGCTTACAATTCGTTAAGCAATAGCCTTCATACTTTTGTATATTTTATACAAAGCCAGCTTATTGCCCCCACAAACCGGGTCCTCATGTTATTGGCTTACTTATTTTTTTTCTTAAGCCAGATCAAGTATACCTTCAAAAACTTCAAAAATAACTGCAGACTGACTGGCCATATTAGGATAAGGAGAATAATAGTTTTACAAGAGTAGTTCAATTATTTCACAAAACATTGTCTACTTTTTCAAGTACTATTTTTAGGGACATGCACAGAGTATTGCCTCCATGGTAGAGCTATTCCAATGTTGCAGTTTTTGTTTTATATATCTTCCCTTAGTCCACTTTTTGTATGTGTGGAAGCTTCCCTTTGAGTCAGCGTTGACTCCTGCTAGTGCCTGGATAGATCTCCTGGCAAGATTTTTAGAAGTGGCTTTGCCTATTGTTTGCTGCCTAGGGCTGAGACAGAGTAACTGGTGCAAGATCATCCAACTGGCTTCATGAGTAAGGCAGGATTAAAACTTAAGAGTTTCTAGCTTGGTGCCTTAACCACTACACCAAACTGGCTTTCTGTCTCATTATGATGTAGATCAATCATAATGTTCTGATGCCAGATAATAGTGTGTTTAAAATGTTGTGGTGTAGTGGTTAAGCTGTTGGACTGGCATCATGGAGACTCAAGTCTATCCTCAGCCATGAAAAATCACTAGAGGACTTTGGACCAATCATTCCCTCTCTTAGCCCAGCTTTTTTTATAGGGCTCTAACAGGGGGGAAAGAAGGCTATGTCTACCTTCTTAAGTTCCTCAAGAAAAGGTGATGCATAACTCCAACAAATGATAAAGGCTATTGCAGTAGTCGTGACAAATCCTCCAATTCCCATGGTAGGGGTCTTCTTCCTCTTCTCTGCCTCTCCTGTTTCTTCTCAAGAATCAGACTGTTAATGAACATCCCAATAGCAAAAAGATGAAATAGGAGGACAGCATCAACCTCCAAAAGGTTGATGCTGCTGATTCAATATACAATTATAAGGCAGTGGTGACACACACACACACACAGAGAGACACAAAAACAGAGAGAGAGAGTTTGCACATATAATTCAAAGATAAGCTTTTAAGAATCATTTATCCTGACAAACTTCAAATGATATTTCCAAGTTCAAACTTGTCTTAAGTAGGTACAACTTCAAGGAAGTCAGTACTGTAGCCTATTTCCTGAAGGCATCAGTTCTGATACTAGGCTCTTCTGCATTGTATCTACAGTCTGCTTCTCTATTCAGGAACGTGGATCTGTGAAGACGGTGATAGACAGATCCCCATTTATCCACCTACTCTACATCTATCTTGTTCTCAAATCCAAGGGAGGAGAAATTAATTTTATTTTGAATTTCAGGTCAAGATCACTGATTGTCACGTCGCTCTTTCTGAGTGCAAAAGCATACATTTTAGATGCTTATATCTAACCTTGGAAATATCATAAAGGAATTTTAAATCTAAAAATAGTTGTAGAAATGTGTCAACCAAAGAAAAATGTGCTCCAAACATTGTATGTGGAGCAGGGGATCCTATCCACCCCACTCCCCTCTCCTCCTTTCTCCCCTCTCCTCATCCCATCTTCTTGGAGGAGGGGCTATCAGATTATGCTGATTTAGGGGGGAATATCTGCTTTTCCTGGTTTGTTTTAGGATTAATTCTTGATAGAATTGCAAATGTAAATATTTCTAAACATCATAAGAGTCCAGGGGTCTTTCATTCAAAGGAAGCTGACTGTACTCGTAGGAACTGCTCACAATTATGTGAACAGAATTAAAGCCAGGTCATATACTTTACATTTCATTTGAAGTCACTTTTTGAAATAAATAATTTCCTCAGTATAGAGTTGTGCTAGTCTGGAAGTATTTATTTAATAAATATATTTGTATTCCATATATTTCTTTTAACATAGCAGACAAATTAATTTCTCAGGCATTCTATTATCTAGGCATTTCATTCGTTCGTTCGTTCGTTCATTCGTTCATTCGTTCATTCATTCATTCATTCATTCATTCATTCATTCATTTATTCATAGGATTCATAGCTTTTCTTTGCCCCCACGTTCCCAAAAAGTGCTCAAGGTCTAACAATAAAGAGTAAATTCAGACCGATATTTTTAAATGATTGAAAGACAGAAAGTAATTTATAAAATGTATTCAAATCATCTTTGTCTTAGAATAAGACAATAATATAAATGCCACCCATTAATAAACAATAATAATGGTTTCAGAGTACCTTGCCTGAAAGCAGAAAAAGGAAGGGAAATAATCATAATATTAGAAGGCAACTAACCTGAGACCCTTTGCTGGTAAAAAGCTTTGCTTCTGTTGCAGATTAAAATTAGCTGGGAATTCTTCAGATAGACAGATCCCTAAATCAGCTGGTTGAACTGAAACTGAAATACAAATAACTATGATAAAAGTGCAGTATATACAATGTCAATTAATAAATTAATTCCAGCTCAGATCTTTCAGTGTGAGTACTGTTGGAACAATTTTGACTAGTTCAACCGCCACATTTGGTTCCAGTTGAATTTCAAGGAAAACACCACATACTGTGCCGAGTAATATTTTAATTTTGATATAAGAAAGGCAGCTAAGAAGTGCTGTAACAGGAATTAAACTATGCCATTAACCAAATCATAATTTTTGATTCCAGGTAAAATGTATGCATTTCCCTGACTCTCAATCAGTGCTCTTATTAGTTTTGCTTTCTTTACAATTTCCTAATAAAAATATTTTAATTTGTATACTTTGCAATGAGATCAAAATATAATGAGAACCTGCCACAAGCTGTTCTAATTTATGTTGTAGTTGTTTTTTCTGGAGCTCATTTATGAAAATCTGGAAATATTTTAAATGCGACGTGGCTTTGTCAGAGTGAATAAAAGTACATCTTAAATGAAAATTGGCAGTTAACATCACCCCAGTTTAATGGAATGATTTGCAGCAGGTGTCTATAACCTGGTGCCCACCAGATGTGACAATGTCATTGTTCCTCAGATAATACATGCTGGGACAAATAAAATGTGTAGTCCAATGCAATCTGACAGGTTTGGAAGGTAGGTTTATTAGTAAAGGCTCCAAAGTAATCCCTCTTTCTTCTGAAGTTTGGCTTTTTTTGTAAAACCTGGATCTAAAATACAACTTTGATTATACTGGATTTTAGTAATAGAGCTCTATAAAAGGCAATTGATTCTATAAAAGGTATTTGACTATAAGATAAGATATGTGTTTGGGATATCTAGATGCCAAGTGGATTTACATGCTTCTAGTCTATCATGAACATTTTTAATACCAAATTTAACACAGGGATATTTTAAAAATAATAATTTAACTCTGATATATCACTGATTCATAAAAATACGTGTCCCAAATCATCAATTTGTTTTTCATGCAAGAGCGGGAACATATAGATTGAGATTTCAACCATTATCACTATGAACAACTTCCAGTTCAATGAGCAGAGGAAACAAATCCATCAACTGTATATCAACATGATACTCAGAACTGTTCCCCACATTTACGGTATATTAATGCAATGTTATGTAAATTGTCCTGTGCTTCATATAGACTACACTGTCTGCAAATATTCACACCTTACTGTTAGATAACAGCAATCTATCACATTAGAAAAATCAATATTAGGTAGTATCCATTATTGATTTTTTGGGGACATCCTCACAAAAATGTCTTCTGTTGAAATGAATGCTTACTTTTAATACATGAAAAGGGGTGGAGGAGATACCATGACTCAGGAATTGCTTTTCGTACAGAAAATCCCAGGTTCAATGCATGGTACTTCCAGGTAGTAGGTTTAATTTATTATTCTATGTTATTTATAGCTCTTGTAACTCACCACAATCCATAGACTCCAAGAGGTATTCAAAATGATAACCATCATCATCGAAAATAATAATAAGCCAAGCTCATACCAGAGAAGAACTATTATCCCTCAATAGGCATATCACAAAACAACCATCTTGGTTTGAAAAGCCAAGCAGAACAGAATTCTTTTAATTGCCTTACAGAGTATGGGAGGGAGAGAAAGGACTATGCAAACCTCTGGAAGTAAATAATTCTATGTTATACGCTGCAAGGCTGGCCTAACCAAGAAGTAAGAACAACTTGGATTTCTGGAATAATATTTACTCCAGTACAGTAATGTAACACAATCTTGAAACCTACCAAAGTAACTCTACACAATTTATTCCTAGTGTAAATAATGCAGAGTTACTCTGAATCTCTCTCTTATGCTTCCCTCCTCCTACAAACTGAAGAATCTCTTCTGTTGTTGTTGTTGTTGTTAGTTGCGAAGTTGTATCTGACCCATCAGGACCCCATGGACAATGTTCCTCCAGGCTTTCCTGTCCTCTACCATCCTCTGGAATCCATTTAAGCTCACGCCTACTGCTTCAGTGACCCCATCCAGCCACCTCATTCTCTGTCGTCCCTTTCTTCTTTTGCCCTAAATCTTTCCCAGCATTAGGCTCTTCTCCAGTGAGTCCTTCCTTCTCATTAGGTGGCTAAAGTATTGAGTTTCATCTTCAGGATCTGGCCTTCTAAAGAGCAGTCAGTGTTGATCTCCTCTAGGACTGACCGGTTTGATTGCCTTGCAGTCCACAGGACTCGCAGGAGTCTTCTCCAGCACCATAGTTCAAAGACCTCAATTCTTTGACACTCGGCCTTCCTTATGGTCCAACTTTCACAGCCATACATTGCAACTGGGAAAACCATAGCCTTGACTATACACACTTTTGTTGGTAGGGTGATGTCTCTGCTTTTTAGAATGCTGTCTAGATTTGCCATAGCTTTCCTCCCCAGGAGCAAGCATCTTTTAATTTCTTGGCTGCAGTCCCCATCTGTGGTGATCTTGGAGTCCAGGAAAATAAAATCTGTCTCTACCTCCATTTCTTCCTCATCTATTTGCCAGGAATTGAAAGGGCTGGGTGCCACGATCTTAGTTTTCTTAATGTTGAGTTTCAAGCCAACTTTTGCACTCTCCTCCTTCACTTGCATCAAGAGGCTCTTTAGTTCCTCTTCACTTTCTGCCATTATTTATTGTTTATTTATTGGTTCGATTTATATGCCGCCCTTCTCTGGAGACTCAGGGCAGCTTACAATGCGTTAAGCAATAGCCTTCATACTTTTGTATATACCTGCTTAGTAGGGCTTTTGGCCCCCCCAAGCGGTGTTCTTTTTTATACAAAGTCAGCTTATTGCCCCCACAATCCGGGTCCTCATTTTACCTACCTCGGAAGGCTGGAAGGCTGAGTCAACCTTGAGCCTGGTGAGATTTGAAGTCGCAGTAATTGCAGGCAGCTGGCATCTTAGTGCTACTTAACAGCACTTTAGTCCACTGCACCACCAAGGCTCCTTAGAATGGTATCATCTGCAAATCTGAGGTTATTGATATTTCTTAATCTTAATCTTAATTCCAATTTTTGATTCATCTCTTCTGTAAGGCTCCTCTTTCTTCCCTTAACTGTCTTGCTGTTTCTTTGGTATTCCAAAGGCCTGTTGTGCATTCCATTACATTACGCCCTCTTTAGACTCCATCTCTGCCTCCACCATGGAAGGCATGTGGAGCAACAACACACACAGAGTCCATGGAGGTAAGTCAACCCTCTCCTCAAGGTCAGCAGACAAAAATAACTCAAAAAGACTGAAATGTTCAACACCTGAGTTTGAAGCAGCAGTTGGGCATGGTTAGTAAGACCTGAGTTCTGTTTTTCCCGGTGATCAAAGTATGGCATGGCAAGAAGCAATTCAAGGAACAAGAATTGTATGGAAATTTCAAATGCAACAGGAGATCAAGATAGGATAGCTTATATGTACATTTGCTGCTTTTATCATAATATTTTTTGTGTCAGGTGCACACAGATGCAATTAAATATTTTAACCTTCCTTCCTGAATCTGGAAACCTGAATATACTTCACCCTATATTCTCTTCTGTAATGTCCATGGTTTCTCCCTTAACTATCCAACTTTAACTGTAATTAATATATAAGGAACTTTGCCTTCAAGAGGCATCGTCCAATATATTCTTAAAGTTGAGATAACAAAACTAAATGACATTATAAATGACCTGAAAATCAATAGGAAGAATACTTGATAATTGTTTGATTGCCCAAGGGAAAAAGAAGTTGTTTAATAATACAAAATAAGTATGGCATTAACTATGGTTGATTTATTTTACAATTGATTGATTGAGTGATCAATTAATTGATTGTTACTGCCATTTTAGAAGAAGTAAAACATTTCTTCTTGAGAAAACCTTGAATGATGAAATTAGGAATCTCTAGAGTGGGAATGCTTTTGACTCCTTTACAAAAAAAAAAAAGAATAACAGAGTTGGAAGGAACCTTGGAGGTCTTCTAGTCTAATCCCCAGCTCAAGCAGGAAACCCTATATCATTTCAGACAAATGGTTGTCCGATCTCTTCTTTAAAACCTTCAGTGCTTAATATGAAAAAAGAAAGCTTGCTGTAGAATGTCTCCATAAAGCGAAGGAAACCATTTGTCGTGAAAACAATAAGAGTAACATAATAAAAGAGTTCCGACTGACAAATGTGTTTCATGCAGATAATAATACACTTGAAAGTGCTGCTGTACTGACATACATTTCAAAGGGAAACAAACACATCTCTTTAACACGTGAGCCAAGGAGATTATTTTTTTAAAGTAAAAAAACTAATATGATTGGCTTTTTTTTATTCTTCTGTGAGCACAATAATTTGTGAGATATGAGGACGAGAAACTGACAACAATGATCCTTTGTAGATCCCATACAGAAAACCTCACAGCTGAAAAAAAAATTCTCAGCTCCATGTCTCTCCTTTGCTCCTCCTTTTCAGCTGCACAGCTTACTTTGACTTTCTCAAAATGATAGTCACCTTCCGTGAATCAATTCTTATATCACCATATCATTTTTGTCTAGAAATTAGCTTTTCCCCTCTCCGAGCACTATGTGTCAGAAGGTGTAAATAATGACATAAAAGCAATAACAGTATTTCCATAGATTGACCTTCTCTTTGGTTCCCCCATTTTGTGTAGCTCTATTTCAACTTAATGGCTGGAAGAACAGCCATTAATGAAAGCATGCCAAAGCATAAATTATATACTGATGGGAAGTTGGGAAGTTTTGTACCCTAGGTTTTAAAACCATTAGCTTCAGCAAGAGTTAAAGCTTATACAGTAATGTTTTAAAATACTTCATGTGGGGTAGTTTTTCTGTCTTTACCATAACTACATTAACAGCATAATCTAATTTGGGATTGCTATTGCGGTAATAAAAAACATAACTGTTTTTTATTAAGGGCTGAAATAAACTAAATTGTTCCACCTATAATTATTTAGATTTTCAGCCAGTATTGTGACAGCACAGTGATTGCTCAATTTAGCCGAGCCTCAGATCTCAAATCATTTGGAAAAGATTTCATAGGCAGGATTCCCACTAAAGCAATTAGACTAAATTTAACCTTTTCAAAGATTTGTGGGTGCTATGACTTTCTGGGCTATGAAAAAGTAAGACATTCTAGCTGCAACAACTGCTATTTTGATTTTGATTTTTTTTTGTTTCCTTTTGGATTTTTCAGTTGTCTCTTTTGAGTGGTATGGACATGGTTGATTTGTCTGAGTGCCAGGCCTCCAGGAACTCTTTGGCGTTTTTGGATTTGGCTTGATCCAGGATGCTCACAGTTTTCCAGATGAGTCTATGTTGTGAAATTAAAGAGTTTTCATTATGTCTTCTGACTGCTAGTTGGATGATCAGGGATGCGCTTTGCTAGTCTTCTGCCTGTTTGATTTTTTTTAAAAAAAACTTTCCATTCAGTCTGGTCCATTTTAGGGCACTGCCTGGACAAGTCTTTGCAGTTATCTTGGAAGGTTTTTCAGAAGTGGTTTGTCACTGGCTCCTTCCTAGAAGTGAGAAAAAGTATCTGAACAAAGTCTCCCTGCTAGCTTTGTGCCTAAAATGGGACTAGAACTCATGGTTCCCCAGTTTCTAGTCTGATGCCTTTAATCGCTACAGCAAACTGGCTATTTGTTACATATATTACATATATACAGAATACAGGACAGAAAATAAGAAATTTAAGTACATCAGATTACAACTGAATTTTAGAGAACTTCCTAACAGCAGGGACAAACTGACAGTGCAACCAATTAACTAGGAAGATGGTATGGTCCTCTTTGCTAGAAAAGGTCAGTTATCTCACAGAAATCCTTTGATCTGGATTCTGCACTGAGCAGAGAGCTGGGCTTGATGACCTTCTTCCAACTTCACAATTGAGTGATTTTATTCTACGATTCTGAGATGGGATGGGAGACTTTTTTCTTGATCTCAACTTGCATGAAGGGGATGAAGGTTTGAATAGTATTCCTATGAAAAATACTCTTGCATTTGTAATAGATTCTTTCTAGTCTTATCTTCTTTTTGTCATGCTTCCCAAGAGCATTTAAACATTCCAGTGTCATCACTGCAGTTTGACCTGATAGAGATGAGAATAATATTAAAAAAGCAGTAACCAACGCTCACTACATGCTAAATATATTAGCTAAAGGCTGTTGTCACAAGCTTTCCTGTGATCTTCCTATATTCCAGGTGTTTCTGTGGGTTAAAAAGCTGGCAAGTCCCTTAAAGACAGGAGATGAAGCACTGTGAAAAATGACTAATGTGGAGTGAAATAACCATGTTTATTATATTTCAGACAGTCGAGTCAAACATTTCTATTAAACTGTGGATAATTTAATCAGCTGGCATTAGCCGTTTTCCTTAATGCTACAGCTCCTATCTTTATAAAGATATGTTAAGAATTACTACTATACGGTATATTTATGCAAGTATTTTCAGTTATTTGTATGGTGCTAGTTCGTGTTCATGTGTTAAGAATTACTACTATATATCTATGTAAGTGTTTACAGTTATTTGAATGGTGCTTACTTGAGCAACTCTTGGCAACTTACTCTGGAAGAAAACAGAAGACATATTTCTCCAGTCAGAATCATAAGTTGGAAATGATTCTTAATTCAGCGCGACAATATATAACCTACACAAATTCAGTCAAAGGAACTCTAACATTTCCAGAAAAGCAGTAATGGCGTCAGGCAGAGCTTAGAGGAAATTCCAGGATCCAATTTAGAAAAATGAAGTGTTCCAAATGTGGCAGTTACCATATATTAAAGTAATATACATTGCCATCTGAGAAGGACAGCATTACATGACCACTAAGTCCATAGTTTAGCCTTATTTAACTGTGCTACTGATTAAAAGGGAAAAGGGATCAGGGAAATTAAGCCAGAAGAGTTCCCTGCCTGCCTGAGATTATGGACCAATGGCTGTTTTCACATGGGACAATGCTGAGTAGACAGGATGCCCATTTTTTTTCTATCTCATGCATTTCACAAACCATGACAAAAAAAAGATCAAGAGTGATGAGCATTGATGGGTCCCTCTCATCCAACGTTCAGCTAACATCTGTCGCTAGCCAAAGGCATTTGATATAAAGAGAAATGATAATGGACAATATTCAAGCTGACAACATAATCTTTGATATTGGCACCACTCTACTTTGCATTTCTTTGAAGATTCACAATATAACTGCTGCAGAGAATCAGAGGAGGGAATTGGCTCAGCTGCCTATTTTAGCTGCAACTTCCAAACAAGCTGTCAAAATGCAGCTGCTTCTCTTTTAAGAGGTAGCAGGATCATAAGATTTTTGTTTCTTCCAACTGCATGCAAAAATGTCAAATATGTTTCATCTTCTGCTATTTGACAGAGTGGGAAGAGTTTCTGACAGCTAAAATTAGCTTTGCAGTGATCAACAGTATTTGCAGGATCCAGAATTCATGCCACCCAGCTGTGTTCTCATAGCTTTATTGAGTTTCTGCAGTTCTTTTACAATTGAACCAACTGACTTGTGGCTCATCTACCACAGGGGTGTCAAACTCACGTCGTCATGGCGTCATCACGTGATGTATCGGGACTTTCCCCCCTTTGTTAAACAGGGTGTGGGCATGGTCAGCGCGTGACGCATCCGGCCGGGTGTAGGCTGGGAGTTTGACAGCCCTGATCTACCAGTACAGTTGAAAATAACTAAAGGAGAAGATTGTCAGCATTAATGTTAGAGCTGCAGATGGGTAGTTTCTCAGTGACAAGGACTCTTGTACCTCCGTGGTCCTCTTTGTTAGGCCAGATATCACAGCACCTTACTATCATTTCATTGTGCTTCCTAAATTGAATGGCTAGTTGTTTTGGATGTAAAGGAATTTAGACATGACCTTAGTATGAAAAAAAACTATTAAGGAGCAACTTGGAGAACTATGCTTATGTTTTGCTTATCTTTAGTATAAGAGAGGACAGAGAAACTTGAATAAGACTTCAGGATTCTGTAATTAACAGCATAAAAGAATAAGAGAGTTGGAAGGGACCTTGGAGGTCTTCTAGTCCAACCCCCTGCTCAGGCATGAAACCCTATACCATTTCAGACAAATGGTTGTCCAATATCTTTTTTAAAACTTCCAGTGTTGAAGCATTCACAATTTCTGGAGGCAAGTTGTTCCACTGATTAATTGCAGTAACTATCAGGAAATTTCTCCTTTGTTCAAGGTTGCTTCTCTTCTTGATTAGTTTCCATCCATTGCTTCTTGTCTTGCCTTCAGGTGCTTTGGAGAATAGCTTGATTCCCTCTTTGTGACAACCTCTGGTATATTGGAACACTGCTATCATGTCAGTGTTCTTCTTTTCCTTCTAGTCCTTCTTTTCATTAAACTAGACATACCGAATTGCAGCAACCATTCTTTATGTTTTAGACTCCAGTCCCTAATCATCTTTGTTGCTCTTCTCTGTACTCTTTCTAGAGTCTCAACATCTATATCCTACCATAATAAAGCAATATTCCTGGAATCGCTATGCATCTATGTCTTGACCTTATCTATCTTGAAAGGCCTTTTTTCTCACTTTAAAAACATATGCAGCAAGGGCACAATGAGGAGGTAGCAAGAGAAGATAATTTGTACATTCCCTGATTGGTGAACTGGAGGGAACACTAACCAGATCCTGGAGATTTCTACTACACTCCTGAGGGCTTGCTGAGTGAAGACAATGGCTCTACTGGAAGGGATTGTATTGGTGCATATGATTATAGCAGATTTTGTCCCCCTTCCATAAAGATATCATAAGAGAAATGAAAAATTTCAGTCTTATTCATTTTTGCCAAATAAGTCTTCATTGTGGCACATCTGATTGAAATATTAATCTGTTGTAACCATGCTAACAGTATCACCCATTAAGACAATCCCATTATTAAGACAATCCCAATTAATGGAAGTACAGAAAAGGCCTCAATATATAATAAGTGTTTTAATACATTTCCAGACATATTAGATTCTATTATTCACCCCAAGAAAAAAGTTCTGTTCAAAGGAAATCTGGATGCAACTGATTCACGTATGCATTTGAATTGGGGAATTATGAGGAGGTAAGTACTTTCTAAAGTATGCAGCCACCAGATCAGATCATTCAGGGTAAGCATAAATTCATTGAATTCTACTCCAGATTTATTCCAAAACCATGCTCGGATTGTTGAAATGCTGTGACTTGCAAAGAAACATTTACCAAATTATGCACGTTCTATGTCAAATAAGACAGCTTATCATTTGGAACAAAGTTATGGATTTCCTTCTGGCTTTTTTGCCTACATTACCATGCATAACCCAACACAAGTTATAATTTGTGAAAAGTCCCAGAATAGTAAATGCAGTTCGTGTCTGGGTACTTACTGGCTTTTGCACTTTGAAATGTAATTGAACAGGAACAAGTACAAGTGCAATTGAATATGTAGGCTAGAGGCACTAAGTTCCAGTCTCAAAGAGGTCATGCCAAAATGAATTTTTAAAAAGGATCCATAAAATGGCAACTAAGATAGATGTGATGCAATAGCAATATTTAAATGAAAGTGTTATGGATATAAGTCACTTGTCAAGCATTCTAACCATTTCCAATATAAAATATATTTTCATATATAAAACATTGTTATTATTCACATCTAATGCCATGTTAATGTACGATAACCTAGATGTTTAATGTATATTAATGTACGTATTAAAATTCATTAATGTAGCTAACAAATCTCTTTTAAGGAAAAGGCTGGGAAAGACATTATAATTTTTACAATTCAATAAGTTGCATTCATAAGCATGAGGAGAAAACAATGTCTTTTTCCAAGTTCTACACTGACTCTTTTGTTCCCCCTACCCCCATTCTTTACTCCCCCACCCTCTCTCCCTGCAATCTGAGTGCCATTTGTTTTCCCCTTAAATGACATTTCAAATATTTTACCATAAACATAAATCATATCTCCTTTGGAGAAAGCAAATGACAAACTCAATTTGAGGCTTGTCTTATATCTATCCTTTGTCCTGCTCCAAAGAGATGAACAGTTGTTTTATAGATTGTATTTGAAGGGTAAACAAAGAGAGGCTATTGGAGTTGCATCATTTGGAACAGACAACCTCCTTAAATGTTGATGAATGTCATTCCCAACACTGTACCTTCTCTCTAGACAGATGTTTTTCAATTTAGAAACTTTTAGATATATGGACTTCAACTCCCAGAATTCCCCAGCCAGCATGCAGACTGTGGAATTCTGGGAGTTGAAGTTCATATATCTTAAACTTTCTAAGGTTGTGAAACAATGCTCTAGACTTTAGTTACAAAGCTCAGTTCACCCATTTCATGCAAAAACACCTTAGGTGAACTACAATGCTTTGGTGAAATCAGTCTTCAATTGTCCAAATATTTTCTTTTCCCATGCCATGGACATGGCCATTTTTCTATCTCATACTTAGTGCATTTCAGAGCTTATTTTGCATTACTTTTCGTGCTTTGATTTTCAACTTTCTTCACAGGTGTGAAGAAAAAAAATCCAATGAACTGTGGATATAGATATAATGAAAGTATACATATTTTGTTAAAAATAATTGAAAACCGATTTCACTTTCATCACATTGAATAAGTTGGTTAAAATGCAGAATACTTTCAATAGTTTTTGGATCTTTGCATAGCTTTATCATTCATTTAATCAGAGGTTCATAAGGGTCTTTGCTTTATACAAGGAGCCTTAGTGAATGAATAAAACTAAAACATGGTGATTGTTTTACTTATTCATAATTAAATATGCTATGCGCCTATGTGAAAAAGTAATCACCCATTAGATTCAGTAACTGGTTGTATCATCTTTAGCTAAAGATATTGCAAACAAATATTTCCTGTAATTTGTAAGCAATCTTTCACATCACTGGGTAGGAATTTTAGCTCATTACTCTGGGGAAAACTGCTCAGCATAGCAACATTTGTGGTTTTCTAGCTGCTTGTTTGAAGTCCAGACATTACATTTCTAAAGTATTTGACTCTTGACTTTGACCTGGGCAATCTCTAACATTGCATTGGTTTCATCCATACTCTTGTAGAACTGGTGTGGGAACAACTGTCTTGATGAATGATATGTTTGTGTTTGACCAACAGCTATATTTTGCTATAGAACTCTCTGATATGAAGTACAACTGATGCTTCCTTCAAGGATGAGAAGTAATTAAGATCTAGAGGCAACAAAGCATCCACAAACCATGACATCCCATACTCAATAGTTATCTTATGTCCCTGAAAATAAGACCGGGTCTTATATTAATTTTTGCTCCAAAATACGCATTAGGGCTTATTTTCTGGTTAGGGCTTATTTTGGGGGAAATGCAATACTAAATGCATCTGGTTGGCTGACAATTTTAACTGGGGCTTATTTTTGGGGTAAGGCTTATATTATGAAGATCCTGAAAAATCACGCTAGGGCTTATTTACCAGTTGGGTCTTATTTTCAGGGAAACACAGAATATGAAATTTTTACTGTGAAATGTAGCATTTGGTTTATGACAGAACAATTTTTCACCTTTGGCTTTTTGGTTTATAAAATATTATTCCAGAACTCTGAATGGTCACCCAGGAGCTTTTGGTTAAGTTGAAATGAACATCAGTTTTTAGTACAAATAATGTACTATTTGCAAAAAATGTATTTTTGCTTTGCATACCCTCACAAATTGAATATAAGTTTTATCCCAGAGCTCTTCTGAAGTGTTGGGTAAACAGTGATTTTGTTTAAGGAGAAAAAGGCCTGCGATCGCTGAATATCATAACTGTTTTTATTTTGACTTCCTAAATGTAATCCTGAAGTGATTTTGACAGGATGGCTACTATTAAAAATCCTCTATTTCCAAAATCTTCTTTATTTCAGGACTGTATTTCTATTGTGGAACAGCAGAATCCTTGAGCTTTAATTTTTTTTAACTTTTTCCAGATAGATAGGTGTCATTGATATTTTTACAGAAGTCTTCAGAGGAAGACCATAAAGGTGACTGCTAGTCACAGTGATGAAGAAATGACAAGTGTGTATGACATCATAATACAATCTTTCCTACCATTTTTGCATCCCAATATTGTATTTGAGTCCATAATTCAGAATTTGCATTGTCACTGCCCTCTCATTCTCATTTATCATGCTAATTTCACTTCTGACCTATCATTGCCTTTCACTTTATTATGAAGGAATATCTGAAATAAAACATTGGAACAATTAGTCACGATGGTAGTTAAAATATCAGTCATCAGCATGAGATGTCTAAAAACAAGTGAGCAGCAACAAGCTAGGAAGAATACTAGCAGAACATAAATGTAATAGGCTTACAGTACTAATATATCATGATCATATTTTTAAACTCTGAAGGCTGTGGGAAAGATATTTTAGCAATTAATCCATGTATTTTCTCTCATCCATCATTATTTATAATTGCAATCTAGTAAAATAAATGCAAAATAAGTCTGCAATGTTTCTGAGTGTATGAAATGAGCAGGCAGTATGCCAACCCAACAAAGTAGATCAGACTAAGAAACTAATACAATATAGTCTGGGACTATTTTATAGCTTGTTCCTGACAACTATAGCCTCTCATGAATATCCAAAGTCAATACCTTTATTGTTGCCACACATGCTGCAAGAATCTCACCAGATTGCTTGCCTTCCCCTGGAAATGACCAAATGAGGCTTCATGGATCTTGGGGGAAGTCAAATTTTGCTGCTAGCAGCTGCACAACAACTCCAAGCTAGGTGCTTGCTTGACCAGTCCTTCCAGCCTAGCTGGCAGTTTCCTAACACAGCTATAGTAACAGAATCTTACAAGTCTGATGCAAATCACTTTATCTTCATGTGAACTAGGGAATTGTTTTCTCACATTACTTTTTTGGCCTAAGCTCAAGCTGCTAAAATCTGATCTTTGCCTTGATGGCAGATCTTCCTCATGTCTCTCAAGCTCACTCCCTATGCCCTTTACACATTGTAAATTAGAGAAGCAGCAAAGAAAATTTGATCTTTATGATATTTGGCACACAATTTTAGTGGGCATTTTTAGGGTAAAATGGGTGGGTAGCATATTTTCATCTGTTGAAACATTTAGCTCAGGGGATTCATTAGCCAGAGGGCATATTATATTCTATTATATTACAGAACATACACAGCATAGATGTCATAGGAGGCAGGATTACAAGAACTCAGATAGGTAGTTATTGAAAATAGACAATAACTACTGGTAGAATTATATCCACTAAGTCATAAAGAGTTGGAAGCAATCGAATAGACCAAACAAAAGCCCTAGTGAATCCCTACCACCATTGCCATACACAACTGTCCATAACCCTATTTGCAACTCCCAATTTATCTTTATGATTTATTTATTTTTTTGCCTGGATAGTGAACACCTCTCTAAACAAAGCATTATACTACAGCCACATAACATATTGTTATTCTCTAAGATTGCTTATGAGGTCCAGAGCTCTTTTTGTAAATAGAAATAGTGCATTTTGCTTTAGATCTTGCTTGGTTCACTTTTTTAAAAAAATGTATTTATTTGGATACAATTTTATACTGCCCTAAATCTGGGTGATACACAAAATATTCTACAAAATAGAATTTTCTACAATCTCATAATAGAATAATATAGAACAATAATATTGTTATTGTAATAACAATAAAAAATAAATGGCTACCTTTCATCTTCACTAGGTTTTAAAATAGTTGAAAACCTGGGTAAAAAGTTAAATCTTAAGCAATTTCCTGTAGTAAAGCACCGAACACTTTTCCAAGTATTTCATGGTGTAGGGGCCACAATTAAGAAGATTTCCCTTCTAACCTGTGTCTTCCTTACCTTGTATGGTGGCTGGATCTTAAGCAATCCCACTTGCCTTGATGACTTGATGGTCAGACAAAGTAACTGATGACAAAGCATTACCTAAGCTAAGCTATTAATTTATTAAAACAAAAATCAGTGGGTAGAGAATTTTCACAGGTTCCAAATATTATCTTGGCCCAATAGGTGCCACACTGGAGACACTGAGGACACCAGTATTATGTGTTTTCAGCTGATTTGCACACCACCTAGAAAACACCAGTTGTTGGGTGCTATAGAATATTAGGGAAAATGCATAAATGGAACCATAATGAGTAGGTCTAATTTCTATCTGCTACACTGTTCTCCTTCTTCCAGCTACAGCATTTATTAACTTCAGCAAGAAAGGAAAAGAAAATATGATATGTGCATGAATCTTGCCTCAGTCTCTTGTTCACCTTGAGCAATGGAGACCCACCAACAAAGTTGAACATTCCTCCTTGAAATGTTCAGCTCAGCTTTGGTTCCTTTTTGGATCCCATAGATTCCATTGTAAACATTATTTTCCTCACCTATATCTATTCTCAACTCCAAGCACTCCCCCTTTTTCTTCCAGTCAACACTCTTAATTCCTTTCCTCTCCCATGACCATGCAGGGTAGGCTGGACTTAGTTTGCCAGATTGCTTTAGGTGCATGGCAGAACCACAGAAAGAATGGGCTAAAAATGCCAACTGAAAACTCTTAAAATTACCAGTCATCACAAAAGTGTGCAGAGAGAACAATATTTCAACTGATGATCTTGCCAGTGTATAATGCAAGAAATAAATTAAAGGATTACCAAAAGCTATTATAAACAGTAACCTGGCAGGCATACTTATAATGTTGGATGATTACAAGAAAACTTATTTTCATATTTGCTAATGCAATCGTATCTGTTGGCAATTTTTTCATGCATGGTCCAATGCTGTCTAACATTGGCCAAGCTAGCTTGTTTATGTATTTTAACTCAAAAATGCTTTTCCTATTTTTCTAATAGTATTTTCCCATCATATAATTTGAATTTAGCAATCAAGTATATTTTCTTGAGTTCACCAAAAAAATAAAATAATCTGAAATCAAATTATGAAAGTAGAACATTTTAAATTATTCAAATCAGTTTTCTGAATATGCAATATATGCCAGAGCATCCTATGTAATTAAAAAAAAAAATACAAAAGTATGCAATGAACTGAGTCCAATCCATTTACTATTTGGTAGAAGTTTTCCTTGTGAATTGTTTTTAACTATAAACCTCTCCCCATTTTATTCCATCTTTTTTTTTTTTAAAGCAGAAATTGTGTCTTTCTAACTCACCATTCAGGGCAATATTTCTTAATTATGACATAAAGAACTGGACTTTGACAGCATATAAGTTTGACTTAATATACGGGTAACAGGGTTTAATGTGATATGGTGAATGTACAATGTTTACTGTATCGTTGTTGTTGTTGTGGTGGTGGTGGTGGTAGTGGTGATGATGGAGGAGGAGGAGGAGGAGGAAGAGGAGGAGGAGGAGGAGGAGGAGGAGGAGGAGGAGGAGGAGGAAGAGGAGGAGGAGGAGATGATTTATATTCTTTCCTCCACCCAACAACTCAAGGAGATCTTGCTTCAGTTAATAGAATAGAATAGAATAGAATAGAATAGAATAGAATAGAATAGAA
>WNWU01000003.1:3899595-3936788 GCA_012654045.1 Ptyas mucosa | reverse complement strand
AGAAAGAAAGAAAGAAAGAAAGAAAGAAAGAAAGAAAGAAAGAAAGATCCTGATGAACATTATATGACTAAGATTTATCTTTTTGACAAGTCATGTGGGTGTGAACTCTTAATTAGCATATAACAGGTTGAGACTCTCATTTCCCCCATAGGGCGTGGGAATGACTTAAAGTAGACAATCCCAGTTCTGTAATCTTCTTGGAAAGCCAAGAATGTTTTTTTTTTAAATGAACATGTAATGGTGGTGATAGCAATCTCCCTGCTAGTCAAGGCCCCTTTTTTTTTAAGCAAGTCATTTCATCTCCCGAAAACTCAATGACTGTGCTTTGATGGCAAGCCAGATGGCAATTGTTTCTCGCACCCGTTGCCAAGGAGCCTGATTGGAGCAGCAATTTACCTTCCGTGGTGAAGCAGCACAATGTTGGCATGTACCACAGCTGTGAATTTGGCTGCTTCCAGTAGGTATGTATGTGCACAGTCGGTTTTTTCCCAATTTGGATTCAGCAGGTAAGAAGAGGCTGTGTTGGTACCCAGCAATTATGAAATTGGCATGGCTGAATTGTTTACTCACAGTAATATTCCTGCTGGACTTTATTAAAACACCATCTGTCGTGAACACTGCAGACAAAGAATCAAACCCAGAAACATCTCCTGATGGAGAGTAGGCTTATGTGAGGCAAATGCATGTACGTGCAATCCTGGTGCAAGATCAGATTAATTATTTGCAAAAAATAAAAAATAAATCCTTCCCTGTCCCTGAAATTCAGCTGGTAAAGGAGGAGGAAGAAAAACTACCCTGAACATAATATATTTTCCTATTTTGTGATGAAAGCTGGAGAAAAGACTGTTTGTGTGTGACTGTCCAGGCATCAAGCTGTTTTGTATTGTGAAGTCATGCTGGAATGGAGGTAAAAGAGCAGCTGTGTGTATGGGTGGATCTCAGCATTGCTACAACATTAAACTGGAAATGATTTAAGGCAAAATATCACATGACTGAATGACATAGCAGAGTTCAGAATATTTAACACATAGGGTGGCTGAACATAACTCTTTAGCCTTAAGCACTATTCTTGGGTGGGAAGAATTGGTATGAAATATAACAAGCAATATGTAATTGTTTGATAAATATTCATAGTTATCAGAAACCAAACTGCCAAAGCTAGTTAAAAGAGGCAATAGTTTTTATAAACAATTTCTGTTTTTTCACTCCTTTCCCCCCAGCATTTCAAGCGGTGGGTTATCTGTCTATCTGCTGCCTGTTGTAGTTATCCATCCATCAAAAAATCGCTCACCTATCTAAAACAAAGCTATTGTTTATTTCTTTATGTGCCATTGCAATATCATTTTTAAAAAGGAAGTTGCAATTCTGAAGAAGGTAATGTTCTTGTGTTTGCCAGAATTAAATATGCAAATTTATGAAACAGTGACAATGGGGCTTTAAAATAGCTTTTCAGTTTGCCATAAAGTTAAACTAGGTTGGAAATCATATTTGGGACAAACGTGTAAACCTGCTAACTACACCCAGTTCACACTGTTTAGAATAAAAAGGATACAGCACAGACCAAGAATAACCCTTGAGAAGGCAGGAAAAATCTTTTTAAATGCACTAAAATGCCTAGGTTGCTTTTAAAAATGTGTGCTGAGATCTTTTTATGCTGAACAAGATGTAGGCCAGTTTGAAGAACCCATGGAGAAAACGAATGCCCAAACAGTCATTATTTATATTTGCACATCCCATTCATTCCTGGAATCTGGAAGAACATTGCATTTTGTGCTCATCAGAATGTGTACCTGCAGCAGATACAAAAGGAATCAATCTTGATTGTGCTTCATAGTCATTGAAAAAATCCAGCCTCTTTTTTGGTAAGAGAGCTGATTCATTCATTCATTCATTCATTCATTCATTTATTGGTTCTATTTATATGCCGCCCTTCTCCGGAGACTCAGGGCGGCTTACAATGCGTTAAGCAATAGCCTTCATACTTTTGTATATACCTGATTAGTAGGGCTTTCGCCCCCCCTCCCCAAAGCGGTCTTCTTTTTTATACAAAGTCAGCTTATTGCCCTCACAATCTGCCCCCAAGGATGGAAGGCTGAGCCAACCTTGAGGCTGGTGAGATTCGAACTTGCAGTAATTGCAGGCAGCTGGTGCTAGTTAACAGCACTTTAGTCTGCTGCGCCACCAAGGCTCTTCATGATCACTTGACAAATTTAGTTGAAAGTATAAAGTGTGAATAGACTGTGGCAAACATAACTATAATTTTATCATCATCTCTACATATGGAAAAATAATCAATTTGCCTTTATTTTTGTTCTCTTGGTTTTATCTTAAATTTCTTCTGTCCTATTTTTGAAGATCTTATGGAAATTGTATGGATTTTCATGCTAATTTTTAATAATGTAGATATTTTTGTATTCCATTTTGCTTAGCACAAATGTTTCAAAAGTATTTTCCTTATTGAAACTCATTTTATATGCTATTTTTTTAATGAATGGGCATATTTTGCACATGTTTGCATGCTACATATGCATTTTTGGAGGAAAGTTTGGATCAAAGAATTGTATTGCAAAATCTGAAGCGTCAGTACCAAAATCTAACTTTTATTTCTGCTTCTGTGAAACTACAGCAGTTAAGATGTTGATCTTATAAACAGATTATCCTTATCAGTACATTAATTGAATGGCCACTAAAATAATTTGAGATTCTCATTTCTCCTGCCAATATTAAACTCTTTTCTTTTTTTCCTGATAGTCTCTGACTTCCAATGGGATACAATAGAGGCTCTTTTTATACTAAACTTTTGTTCCTTGGGTCAGTTCATTCTTTCAATTTTCTTAAAGGAAAAAAAATGTATCTAAAGCTCTGCACTGTTCTTTAGTAAAACCCCATTAGGAATTTAAGTAAGGAAACTAATTAATGGAACTAGCTATTTTCTTTTTCTTTTCTACGTATAAGCCACACTGAAACACCCTGTTGAAATATTGCCAAAACATTTTCCTAGCCATCAGGATCCCCACTGGCCTTTGTTGCAACAATAAGGATGCTTCTGGCACACGTGTCATTTCATAGACTACCTGTGTGCTGGCACATGTTCACAGAATGGCCCATCATACTGTGCAAAGCAAACAGGCTCAAGCTGTAAAACATCTGTGCCAGCACTTCTGTTTCCTTATAAATCATTTCTCAGGTCTTAAGGGGCAACAAAGAAGAAAATGTTGGCATATAAATGTAAATCATTTCTATTTTCTTCTGGAATAGAATAATAATCGGGTTTATTTGCCAGCTTTGCATTATTCCAAGAAACAGGTTAATGGGACCATTTGGTCTTATGGCTCCTGAAAGGGGAAGAGGAATGCTTTGCTGAAGCTATGCAAAAAAATAATAATAATGATTAGAATAATTAGCAGGCCATCCAACTGCTGAAACTGGTTTTGTGTGTGGGTGGCTCAGTGGCTAAGACACTAAGCTTGTCGATCAGAAAGGTTGGCAGTTCAAGGTGTTGGTTATTACCTTTAAAGCCCTACATGGCTCAGGGCCAGGTTATCTTCAAGACCACCTTCTACCGCATAGCTCCCAGCGACCGGTAAGATCCCACAGAGTTGGTCTCCTCCGGGTCCTTTCAGCTAAACAGTGCCAGCTGGTGGGCCCGTGGGGGAGAGCCTTCTCTGTGGCCGCCTCAGCTCTCTGGAACCAGTTACTTCCTGAGATCCGGACCGACCCCACCCTATTGGCCTTCTGAAAAGTGGTGAAGACCTGGCTTTTCCAGCAGGCCTGGGGCCGTTGATCTCACTGTTGAGATCTGGCGAGATCCGGCCATGAATGTTGTGAATGGGTTTTAATTGTTTTTAATGTTTTAATTTTTAATGTTTTTATATATGGTTTTTAAATGCATTGTAAGCCGCCTTGAGTCTTCAGAGAAAGGCAGCATACAAGTTGAACAAATAAATAAATAAATAATAAGTTCAGTGGTTCGAATCCCTAGTACAGGTCTCCTGTGTGAGCAGGGGGTTGGACTAGATAACCTCCAAGGTCCCTTTCAACTCTGTTACTGTTAAAATTGGGTGTTGATGTGAGGTCTAGCCTACTGCAAAAAATAACATCGCTAGTTTCGCTTATTTCTTGAAATAAGAATTAAAACTACAGCTTGTCGCCTTTTCTTCCAAACAAGTTCATCATTATTCAATAGGAATTGTTCCCAGGTGCATACAGAAAGGATTATAATCAGCCAATTAAAAAAAAAATCAAGACAGTTTTACCTGTCAAGTCTTACTTTAACCTGTAGACAGCTGGTGAAGTCAAATCTACACATTATACTTAAGCTATTATAAAATGTCACAGAATTTAGATTACTGTACCATCTGTACAGAAGGAACTGAACAGCACCATTATCACATAGATAGGCAACAGAACTGGACCCTGACACTGAGCCCAGTACTCAATGGCTTTATGTGTCCAAAAACATGACATCAGTTTGCCTCCCTCCCATGTCAAACCCATACGTTTGCTACACCAAGTTGGACCTATTAAGAAACCAGCATCTTGGCATCAAAGTGACAAACCTATTTAGCAGAAAGAGACAATGTGAGAATAATGGAAGATTCAAACCAAAGTTCTAGATTTTATGCATTTCAGACCTTAGCTGCCACTCATCTGAATAAGTTATTGCTTTTTCAAGACTGCTTCCATACATCCTTGTTCCCAGATTCTCTCTCTCTGCTACTTCAGAAATATGTAACTTCTAGAAAGATAAAACAGGCTTTATGTTAATACATTTGAATACATTCTAGTTGAATACATCTCTAGTTAGCTGCTTTTAAGTCCCATTGCAGCATTGGAGTGATTCATGCATCTCTTCTATTAAATATAATAGGATTTCAAAAAGTTTTACTTTAAATTAGATTAGGGACTAAAGGCTAAACCATATGAAGAACAGTTGCAGGAATTGGATATGTCTAGTTTAATGAAAAGGACTAGGGATGACATGACAGTATCTAAGAGTTTGCCACAAAGAAGAGAGAGTCAACCTATTCTCCAAAGCACCTGAAAGCAGAACAAGAACAATGGAAGGAAACTAATCAAGGACAAAATCAACCTAGAACTGAGGAGAAATTTCCTGACAGACAGTTAGAAAAATTAATCAGTGGAATGACTTGCCTCCAGAAGTTGTAGGTGCTCCAACATGGGAGATTTTTAAGAAGAGATCTTTTGTCTGAAGTAGTATAGGGTTTCCTGTTTGAGCACGGGGTTGGACTAGAAGATCTCCAAGGTTCCTTCCAACTTTGTTATTCTGTTAAATCATGCCATATTTTATAAAACGTTTCTCCTTTGCACTGTTAAATCCTTTACTGTGATTTTATTATAGATGTACGTGGCATTGTCTAACCTAGATTTTTCTGCTCAAATACAATACCAGTTGCATGAATAATAAGAATAGGCCATCAATGTCTAAGCAATGTATTAAATCCCAGATCTGATTTTAAGCATTCATAATAATTGTGGCATCATTGAAAATAGATACATTAAATAAGTAGTTGTCTTTTCTACCATGTAGTTCCAGGAGTATAAAATTGGTGGTCTTATGTGAGGATGATGGGGTCCAAAACCAAGTACAATCTGAGGCAACCTGGTTGAAGAAGGTAAACTGAAGATTCAAATTAGTACAAAACACAAAGACAGAGATATCAAATAAACATTCTAGTAGCTTTGAATTTTAATGTTGGGCAGATTGATATCTTATTCATATATTTTATGCAGCTAAAGCACATGTACCTAAATTTAATTGACGCTTTTAAAAGACAAACCCATCAAAGAATGTAATAGCAATATATCTAGCAATATATCTGTAATGCCATTAAAATAATAAACTATTACATTTTGGTATGCCTGTACTTGTACCTAGTCCCTACTGGGTAAAAGGCATACATTTATATAACACCTCTATAATTCTCAACTTTCGAAATAATTCTTTGCAAAATGGGTTTGATTATGCAAGCCTGAACTATCAAGGACCAACTTAAATATATTCCACATGATTGGAATATATTTTGTGGTGGATTCCAAGGTTAGGGCCTGTTCTGGATAAGTAACAAGGTAAAATGGGAGGGGATCTAATAGTTCAAATTGCACTGTGATTGCAACTTACAATGGCAGTTTCGTCTAACTGCATCTTATCTCCGTATCATTTTCTCCTGTTGTTGTTTTTTCATGAAATCAGTGTTCCATTAATGAGTATGAGGACAGCACCAAAATACTGAATCAATGCCTGATCATTTCAAATGCTTTACCATATTTGTGGGTTGAACATCATGACAAGAGACAATTCACCCATAGTCATCTTTAAGTAGGCCTCAGGGAAAAGAAACCTGCGTCTAATTAATGTCAGAGGTCTTGCACATGTCCAGTCTGCGAACAGGGTACCCTCTCTCATCCCATCTTATAAAAATCTGTAGTGCAATTGCTACCCAGGTAGAGCCAAGCCTCACATTGGTCATTTCTTTCTTCCCATTTACAGCAGCCTTTTTATTTTTCTGATTGTGCAGGTTCAACTTATAACAATTCATTTGGGATCCTAGGTAGCTATACACAAGCCAACTATTTTTGCCTGTCGAGTTCATTGGTTCTAGTAACTACAAAGACATTTGGGCATATTGCACATATGCTGACAGTGCAGATCCCGAGACTGATTTGCTGTTGTGGAAAATGTGGCAACGATAGTGTGCAAGGTACAGTTAAAAAATATGTCCAGTTTAGGCAAAAATTGTATTCTTACTTAAACTGGGTTGATGGGAATGATATCATCCAGGACCAACTGAACACTACTATTGCCATACATTCCTTTTTGAACATGGTATCTTAGTGCAAACAATTAGTAGCATCAATATTTCTTGGCTACAGGAGAAAAAAAAATATGAGTCAATCAAGGACACAGAAAATAGGATTCATCATGTTATCAACCCTTTGCCTCACTAACAAATATAGTACTTTATTTTCAATCACCTTCTGGCCTGATAACACCATTGTCACTTTCTTCATGCAAACCTGAACCTTGGCACACAATCCCAGATTCAAAGACAGTGTTAAAGGAGTGTGTTATTTTTTTTATCTTGCCAGGATGAAATGCTTTCTTTTCTTCCGAGACAAAACTCACCAGCAGAAGTTAGAGCGTATTTGCTATACCTGGTACAATGGACACACCCAGTTAATACGTTTCGATAATACGATAAAGATTACCTCAGGAATGGAAGAATGTTCCTCTTCTTCAAGCATGCAAGCTAGTTAATATGTCCACCATTGCCACTATCTTTTTGCCTAATGCAAGAAAAATTAAATTACTTCAATAAATGATGTATTTACAGAAGTGGATTTGCATCCAGGCAGGTTAATCTACACATGATAAAACTACACACACACAGACACACAGACAGACACAGACAAACAGACAGACACAGAGAGACACACACACACAGAGACACACACAGAGACAGACAGACACGAACACTTGTTAGGGTTTTTTTGTTAATAACTTATATATATATATGTATATATTGAAGACAATATATAGGCTACACAACCAAACATAATACAAGTAGTCCTTGACTTACAACAGTTCATTTAATCACCGTTCAAAGTTACAACAGCACTGAAAAAAGTGTCTTATGACCATTTTTCATACGACCGTTGCAGCACCTCCACAGTCATGTGATCAAAATTCAAACGCTTGGCCACTGACTCAGATTTTTGACGGTTGTAGTGTCCCGGGTCATATGATCACCTTTTCTGATCACACAAAAGCAGAGTCAATGGGGAAGTCAGATTCACTTAACAACCATGTTACTAACTTAACATTTGCAGTGATTCATTTAACAACCATGGCAAGCAAGATCATAAAATGGGGCAAAACTCACTTAACAAATGTCTCACTTAGCAACAGAAATTTGGGGCTCAATTGTGGTTGTAAGTCGAAGACTACTTGTATTCCTAGTGCCGGAATGTACCATTTCAGATTGAGGATGTAGTTTTTAATCTTCTTCCTTTCTTCCACATAAATTAATGGGAAGAATTAAGATGCAAGTGAACACCTTCTAAGTGACCTCATTTGGATGGAACTAACTCTTAGCAATATGAAAGAGTGAATCAGGAAGCAAGGGCATCCATAAAAAAATCTTTTGTAAAGATGTTTCCATGTTTGCATTCCTTCTGAGGGCATTTGCCTAGAGACCATCCATGACTGAAAATGGGATAAAAGAGAAGAATGCCAAATTTTCTTTAGACATCTCTAAAATCTCTAAATTTTAACCAAATTTACTAGTAACCAATATACTTAATATTTGCTACTAAATATACTCAATGTACACTTCTGAGCATAAATAAATACACAGTTTTGCACATGGTACTGAGGAAGACACACCTTAGCATAATTAGAATAATTAATCTCCATTATTCAGGATGAAAAATCTGCAAAGTCCTTCAAATATAATTGCACTAAACTCTATCCTGGGAAAACCTAGCTTTGAGAAGGAGAATTCGATTTTTAAAATAAAAATAAATTCATATAACAAGACATAAAATAAATGCACAGTAATTTGTAGGAGCAACATCAAATTGCAGAAACCTCACAACTCCAGTGATCAGTAGAGCTTTTCAGAGTGATTGCATGTCTTTTATTAATGGCGGATTCTATCTTAGAGACACATAGCACAGTATGCAGTTGGTACAATATGTGATCTGGTTAAACTAGTTGGCAAGACTTTAGAGAAAGGGGAGGAACTGAGGAAAAAGTGGCAATAGTCTTCTTGGTTTTCAAAGAGTAAATGTGACAATCCAGAAACCAGTTTTAGGGCCCCATCTGCTGAACCAGAGAGAAAGCAAGATTTTACAGTTCTATAAATATTTTAGTATATGCTATCATTTATGAACTCTGGCAGCTATCGTAAAATCTCTCTGACTTGTGTTACAACTGCATATAAGGCCAGAAAATTGCAGCTCATAGTAAACCATAAAAACCTAAGTAAAAGGGCCATTCTTTCCAGTACATTCTAAAAATATACAACTTCCTGTCTTACATGGCAAAGGTGGTTATCATCCCAAGATGCCTGTTTCTCTCCCATTTTCTTTATCTGATCCTACCTTTGGTCTTTATAACCCTTTTTGTACCTTTTTATGTTCCATAAATAGCTGCCCTCACTACAGAGCAGTTGAAATAGCTTTTAGGGTGTCACAGCATAACGGTAAATAAGAGACACTTAAATGACAATATATAGAGGGGATGAAAAAGATACAATTCACCTTTAACTAATTATGACAATACTTGAACAAAATCTGCCTAACTCAGACTCAGAAAAGATTGTAAGAACTGTAAGCACCTAACAGTGAAGAATACAAAATGGAAACGTACAATTTATTACAAGTTTCAGTTCATCATTCAAACCAGGAATGGAATTTTTTTAAAAATACCAATTCAGGTCCACATTGCCTTGAGGATAATCTTTTAGGGCCACTGGCCATAGTTAGGTGAAAGCAAATATAACTAGGTTAGAAGAGTTAGAGTAGGGATAGACACCATCCCTTCTTTCTCTTTCCGAAAACTTGTTTCCTCTCTCTTTCAAAAGGCAAACACAATTCTTGACAAAAGACTATCAAGATCATTTCTTGATGCAGACTGTGAGCTAAAAGCTGCAAGTTCTTATGAGTTTGATCCAAGATGGACAATAATTAGGTGGTGAAATTATGCTCCTAATTTTATTTGTGAGTGGGTTATATTAGCTGCAGAAGATTATGCAAAGTACATTTATCTTATTCTATTTTTCCTCCTGTTGGGGTGGGGGCTGGAGTTTCCCTCCCTCTCTTTTTTTCTTTTTAAGTATGTTAACATTATTTTAGAATTTAGAATACAGTTTTCATGTGCTCTCATCTTTGAAATGTCAGTAAACCATGTAGTTGAATTTTGGCAGTATGTCGAAAGGATGCTCTGGGAACAATAGGGAAGGGATTTGAGGATAGCATATCATTTGAATGGTACAGATTTCTCACATTGGGTTAGATGTTGCCAACTAGCAAAGCACTTTATATGTGTTCCAAAGTAAGTATGTTACAATCATAAATATTTTTTTCAAACTCCATCTAGATTTAAATAATAATGTGCAACTCATAAAATGTCTCAAAATATGTTTATGATAATGGTAGGACCTTAAATATTAGGTTTAATACCTAACATCGACTTAAATATTGATAGAGCACTAATAATGTCATTTGGCACCAGTAGTTTACAAGTTGATAAGCCTAATAAGGGAAAAAATCCAGATGTCATGTATAAAACAACCTAATGCTAGGCTATATATTAAATTTTTATTTGCATTTACAGGCCTATCACATTTTTATATTATTGCCTAAATATGAAATCCATCCATTTAGTGCATCAATAGATGGACACGATGTTCCTGAGCATAATGGGGAATCCTGATGGCTTTATATATAAAGCTCCTTCTTTGAATTACCAGCAGGCAACTTGCGGTCATGGCATTGAAACACATTAATAGTGGATGTTAGAAATTAAACCACACATCAGAATGTAGAAGAAGTAAGTTTATAATTGTACTTATAACTGCTGTAAAGAAGATCAGAAGCCACTTCTTTGCATCTTTTTTCTTTCTTTTCTATTTTTCTTTAACCTTTTCTTTCTTTCTTGCATGTTTAGCTTTCTCCTTGATATTTTTCATCCTCACTTTATATTAGCTTGTATTAGTTTATATCTTTGTTTTTTTAGAACTTTTAATAACATTGTTTTTAAAAGAATTTAAAAGACGTAACTTCTGAACATCCTGTCTTCCATAATCTTGACCTATGGTTTTTCACAACAGGGTCTGCACCTGGATTCATTCAAGGAATTTCTTTTTTTAAAAAATAAAATAAAATATACACATAATGAGTTGCTTCATGAATCTGGATGAAGTCTATCTTAATTTCCTGATTGTATCCCTATATTTGCTGTATGATATAATAAACTGCAAGAATTACCAATGAAACTAAAGCTAGATGTTAGTTCTTCAAACAATTATCTATTTCGTCTTTTACCTGTTAGATGCAGGTAGTGTTTGACTTATAACTGGTCACTTTGTAACTTTTTGAAGTTATGACACACCTCCCAAAAGCTTGTTGTGACCTGGTTTCAAAGTTACAGCAGCTGCAGTGCCTGGATGGTTGTTCACCCTTATGACCTCCCACCATTCCATTCCCAACCTGCCCTGCCAAGTCCTCACACACACTGAATCTGCTTTGCTATCCTACTAGGTAGGTTTATGCTATTCTGTACAAAGCCATTAGGAGGAGTTAATTACATCCTCAAAAGAGAGTCAACAGAAGCTTAAACAACAAAAGGCACTGTAGGAATCGTGTATGTATATGGTAGAAAGAACAGTTAGATTTAAACTTCTTTTTCTTTTTCCTTTCCATTTCTCCTCACCTTCCCACTTTCCCTTTCCTAACCCTAACCCTAACCCTAACCCTAACCCTAACCCTAACCCTAACCCTAACCCTAACCCTAACCCTTTCCTTTTCCCTTCCCTTCCCTTTCCCTTTCTTTTCTCTTTCCTTTTCCTTTCTTTTCCCTTTCTTTTCCCTTTCCTTTTCCTTTCTTTTCCCTTTCCTTTTCCCTTCCCTTCCCCTTTCTTTTCCCTTTCCTTTTCCCTTTCCTTCTGTAGAGTATTGAGTGGCAGATTTGAATGGACCAATCAGGGACAAAAGTGGGAAATTCAAGGGACCGTCAGTGGCTGAAGCCCCGGACAGCTCCTAGCTATAAAAGGAGCTACCGCGGCTAGATTTTCTCATTGCAAATACGGAGCTGAATAAACTGTTAATTCTACTGCGAGTCCTGTCCTTTCTTGCGCCCACGACCTTTTCCTTGCCCTAAAACAGTTTAGCTGAGTTTGTGGCAATAGATAGACGGATGGATGGATGTGTGTGTGTGTGTGTGTGAGAGAGAGAGAGAGAGAGAGAGCGAGAGAGAGAGAGAAGATGAAGACAATGTAAATGCAATGATAAATATTAGAGATTATCAGATTTGGAATACCAGATCACTGTAAACATTCAGATCGCTACTAGATGGTAACAGATAGTTAAGATTCTTTGTATCACTTTCCTGACATCTAATGTTCCACTGGAATTTTTTGCAGACTAGATCTGATAGTTTAACCTAGTATTCCATATTCTTCAACTTGATATCATTAGAAAGGCTACCCTTTAATATGCTATGCAAAGAACAGATAATCAGATGCATTTCCCTATCCTTTTGCTGACTGTCTGCCAGTTGTACAGCTTTTTAATCCAATGGTTCTATAACATAGGGAATAAAAATTGGCAATATTCTGAAAGTTTTAAAAAAATTAATGGGACTTTGGAAAGAATTTTACAAAACAGCCAAAAAAATACTGAATATCGCAGCACTATAACAGTAACAGTTTACATACAGAATGTGGGCAAAAATGCCCGGCTATACATTGGATAAGCACATTGTGCGGTCTTCCAAAGCAGGCTTTGAAAAGAGTGGCTTTTCTTTCATAACTTTCACCACATGCAGTCAAGCCTTTCAAATGATCAAAAAGATGTTAACACTTTCTTCAAACGCGGCTATTAAAATATTTTGTCATTGCTTCAGTACATCAAGTGTTGCAATGCCTAAGCTCTCCAGACAATGGACAGAATGTTAGGGGATTAGTTTAACATTCTGACAATCTTGCAATTTTATTTAAACAAGTTCTTCCCTCCCAATTCCCTAAAGAGCCCAATTGTGTCTTTCTGTTGATTGTAGTGGACATATTGCAGATCTCTCATTACTTTCCCAATGGACCACCCAGCAAATGTTTTTTATGCTACTACCACTGCTGGCTGTATTCATCACTACCCCCTACTTTCTTTTCTTTTTAAAATTTCAAGGGTGCCTGCAGATTAACAGAGACACTGGCCTGCCATCTGTGGCTCTGTGATACAGTGTGACCTAAACAATAATTCCCAATTTCTTTGGGGTAAACAAACGTCATACACAATAACAAAGAAGCATAAAATGAAAAGAGGGTAAAGAAATCTCTAATGAGAGTTGGTTATAAAGCCAATATTAATTACACATTGTAATGGGGGGAAAAAAGGATTTGAAGTAATGGATTATTTAGGGTCATCAAAGAACACACTACAATACAATTCTTTACTATGAAGCAGGGGTTTGGGAAAACCTCTAGCTAAGATTTTGTGCAGTTCGGAGAACCCCCAAATCCCACTCCTGCCTGGCCCCGCCCACGCTGCACTGACCCTCCCAGGAGTCCCCACGTGGCCCATTTTGAATGCAGGTAAGTTCAGGGCGTGTACGGAAGCTCAGGGAGGGCGAAAAATGGGCCTACTGGAAGTTTGGGAACCCATTTCTGGCCTCCAGAGGGCCTCTGGAGCCTGGGGAGGTTGTTTTCACCCTCCCGGAGGCTCGAGGAAAACCTCCGGAGCCCGGGGAGGGCAAACACACACACACACACACACACACACACACACCCCCCGCCATAGTGCAGGAGGCTGACTAGGCCACGCCCACCATGGCCATGCCCACCCAGCAACCGGGCAGAGAACCTGCTAAAATTTTTGAAGCCCATCCTTGCTATGAGGCATTGCTATGTGGTGCCATTTTGTAAGAAGCCACATGGCAGAAGCTGTTGACATGTTTAACTAGCTGGTAGAAATTCCAGGGGAAAGAAATGGGTGAGTACTTTCCTTCGCTATTCCACTTCTCCATTATACCAATTGAACAGCTTTGTGAAACTGATCCAATTTGCATTCTGGCTAAGAACAGCCAAACAGATGCCTGCAGGATAACTTCAGTATAAAAGACCAGCAACTGTACTGGGATTCATAATGTTTATGATACCATCTGGAAGTAACACTAAGCCCTCAGAAATTAGTAGCCATTTATGTTCTAATATTCTTATTTCATCTAATAACTTTAGGAGCACGAGGTTAGGCTCAAGTGGTTAGGATGCTGGGTTGGAGGTTAGCAAGCCCATGTTTGAGACCTGACTGATGTCTTGGGGAAGGGTGAGTTTCCGTCCCTTGCTCTAGCTCCTGCAGGGGACATGAAAATAGCCCCCAGCTGGACATCCCATGGGCAATGGTGATGTTACTGGTTAATCCTTTCAAACCAGAAGTGCCTCAGTGTTTCCGACATGAGTGTGATGCAATCTAATAACTGATTTAAAACTACTGTATTACAAACAGCATTAGATTAGATTGTAAACAACAGTATATACTGTAATTGTCCTATAGATTACCTAAAGCCTTACTCTCTCTGCATGAAAATTAAATGTTACTTTCATAATAGAAGAAGAGAATTTGGAGAAGAATGAAAGAATAGCAGCTTGCTGAAAGTCATCTTCAACCATGAAATCTAAAGGAGGAACTTCTTGTCTTAGATGTAATATTGGATGTAACACTGGAGGTTCCATGCTTTCAAACCCTTATACCTACAGAAAAAAAAGTTTTGAAGTTTGGTGACAAATTTTCTTTCCTGCTCATGAGCTTCTCCTTTGCATTTTCTATCCTTTCCTTTTCTTCTTATAATTGTCTCTGAGAAAATGTGTGTCAATGTCTATCATTTACATTAACATAAAATGGAACATGAATACATGCAAATAGTATAACAATCCTACAAACTAACAATCTCACATGCTATTCACGGACTACTAATTATTTTGCATAAACTTTCACAAATTGAAAATTGATTTATCTGAATTTTTAAATCAAATTTGTCTAATTTGCATTTCTTGAACCTGTGATAAATTGAAAGAAATATGTGCACTGTAATCTCAATTTTGCAGAATTTTGTGACATGGTTTGACACCCAAAAATTCACATCAAAATATATTTTTGTTAAATAAAAGTGTATACAAAATATACATGCACTGTGATAAGACATAGATATGAATATAATAAATGACATAAAATTTTCTTATAAGAAATGTATCCCAGGAAAATTGCATATAAAATAGCCCTTTTGAACTAAATTTGTAAAGCAATGAGAAAATGGACAAAATAAATTTAAGATTGAAAAGATGAGTAAATATAACTAAACCAAATTTAATACATTTAGCTATTCCTAATGTATGCACATTAAACAAATAAAATGCTACTCTGCTGTTTCTTAACTGTACCCTGGGACCTAGTGCATTTTTGATCATTCAATATTCAAAGAAACGTGATTTAAAAAATTCAAAATGATTAAGTCAAAGTTTTTTAAAAGACTTATTATAATACTGAGTATTTGTGGATTTCTCACAGACAATGGCCAACTGTAGATAAGGCTCTCTCATCCAGTATTCTTCAGAACCTGTTTTTCCTTAATTTAATTCTTGGAGTATAATAATGAATGCTGTTCCTGTCCAAACAGTGCTATTTTTGTATTTTAATTGAGTATGTCATTTGTTTTTCTAAGACTATTGCAATTAAGCAAAATGACATAACTTTGGAAGTAGTTAAAATACATTATATTCAAATCTGTTCTGGGATTCCCACTTAATTTGTTCATATCTTTTTCATCAATTTGGAATGTTTTTCTCTCTTTTTTTTCCCTCCTGTAATTACAGGATATGGACCCTTGCAGGCAATTCTCAAAGAGGAGAGTTCCCAAATGCCCCTGGCACTGAGAAATGCCTAGAAGGCTGCAACTCAATTTTGAAATGGCAGCAGTCTCAATTTCAACTACAGCTCACTTGGGACTCCTGAGACTTCAAAAGGGGTTTTATTTTATTCTATTCTATGTGTTCTTTCTGTTATATGACATCAATTAAGCATTTAATGAGTTACAATGGGAGGCGACTTTCCAATGGAATTCTTAACACAGTGGAAACAAATTATTTCTGAGATGCTTATAATTCATAATCCTGGCAGTACTGAAAACAAAGTCATGGCAGAGCACACTAACCAGAAAAGGACCACAAAGCAATTCTGGTTTGAGTCAAAGGAGGCCTGTCTGACAGCAAAATAAAACCCATTGGGAAGCAGAGGGCATGGAAAAGAATGCCGGCTGAGGACAACTCTTTGGACAGATGTTGCTTTTAACTAGGAAGCTCAGATCTTTGATCTGACTAGGAGCAAACACATACATAGGGTCAATTCATACACTGACCTGGTCTTTCTACATGGTGGAACAGCAGACACAGAGATATTACATCATGCATAGAGATTAGACAAATTTATTTGGTTTGCCATTATTTTCAACTGTCTGCTATTATGGGTGGGGCGGAATAATAAGATGTAAAGAAATGTGTGTGTGACTCTCTGGAGTCATACATTATTTCTTCATGGGTGTTCTTGTGTTCAAAGTAAGGTATGAGCTAGGATATTATTTCTCTTTCAAAGTAAACGTAATTGTGTCTAGATATATAACTGCACATTTTTCACTTAAGTAATCCAGGCATTGCATAGTGCACAGACTATGGGCCCACTCTATGTCAGACAAAGACTCTCTGCTAAGAACTGATCAAGGGTTCAAACCACTTCATTACACTACAATAATTCTTGGCTTGGACAAATGTATTGAGAATAGCAATATTAATCCATCTCTTAACCATAAGAACGTGCATATCTGGGAAGAGGGGAAGGGAGCGGACAGTTCAATGTCATGTCTGATCCATGGTTCGGACATAATTCATTATTTATAACCCCAAATTCTGAGATTAGCGCACTTATTTTGGAAATCCTATGAAAAGTATGGCAAATTTTGCTATAGTATGTTATTTCCTTCATTCAGACTGAAGACCTGGATCCCAGAGCCTTGTCAATGAGATCAATATGAGCACTACATTTTCTGAAGTTCCTGCTTCAAAAGCAAGTCCTCTCTACTCTTGAGTAAACATTAAAAAAAAGAAGGATAGCTACCTCTATCTACAGTACAGTATGTATAGATTTAACTAGAACTTTGTAGAGCCTTCTAAAGAGATGGAGGCCCATATGCATCACCTTTTTCAAAACATGGAAGCATCTAAATCATTTGCATCATCCACATAACTACTCTGGAGTCTTTTTCCAACTCCCCACCCATCCATCTGCCCATGCACTTAGCAAACTGGCTCTTCATGCATTTGCAATTGTGAAAACTTTTGACAATGAAGGAGCATTTTGTACCTTGGAATGTATCACTCTTGAAGGCTTTGCACAACGCTCATATTTCTATCCTTCAATGTGAATACTATGATTTGATAGAATTGCCTTACTGTTTCTTATCACTATACCCCAAATTTTATGTGACACTACTGGAGCACTGTAAGAATAGTTACCAGGGCAGGAAAAATGATGGATATGCTGATAGAAATGTTTTTTCAGAATATTATCAGAATGTAAGGCTACAAGTTACAACTTTGCATGAAAGAGGAAATCCCAGGATTTACCCACAGTATTTCAACACTACCTTATTATTTGTTATTCAACAACAACAAAAACCTCTCTTTAATTTGGTAGTAAAGGGGCAGTGAGCTTACTTAACTGTAGCTAAGTGATTAGAATATTGTTTATTATGACTACACTTAACATTTATTTCCTTCAATATGTTGAAAATAGATGATTGACTATACTATTAAATAATTAAAATCAGAACTCATATTGTTCTTCAGAACTCATATGTTATTTCCATCTCTCACAGATTCTAATCCATTCCACAAATTCCTTGAAACTCTTATTCTTATAGTTACACTGCTTTTATTCATCTATTCACATCAGAAGATACAAATGAGAAACAAAGGATACCCTTTCCTCTCCTTTCTTTCCTGGGTCCAGTCTGCGGCCAAGCTCAGATGTCTTTCAAGACTTAATCAGAAGATAATCAAAGCATTGCAAATTAGGTTAGCCATTGCTACCCTCCTTGATGTTCGTGTTGGCTCTGAGCCACAGAAGAAGGTTAGTGTCCTCTAGTAACTGGTTTAATGTCTTTACCCTAACACACACCCTTATTCTGATTAGTTTCCTGTTAAAAGAAGAAGAGGGGGGGGGAAGCACTCCATGTTAAACTCATCAATTACAAGCCCCATACAAAGTGACCTAATGGCAGGTCAGCATGAATGAGACGAGTGGCTGCTTTTGAAGTGGCATGATTTGGGCCAGCATCCCACTGAGTGCCAGCATGTAATGCTTAGCCACCCTTTTCGAGTGCAAGAGCCATGGAAAATCAACAGTGAACAACAGCCTGGTGTCTCTGAACAGAATGTGCCATGTGTGCGGCTATTTAGTGCTGTAAAAGAGTATCCTTGCACAAATGGGAACGAACATAAGGAGTCCTTCAGAGGAGAATGGGGCCTTGGCAAATTTATTGACTCCCCTGAAAGAAAGTGATTACAGATCATTATCCATTTGAGGCAGATTGATGGGACGAGGTCAAAGTAATCTCACAGTGTGCTCACTGAAGGGACAATGGCTGCCTGTCAGTTGGTTCCAGGAAAGAAAGAGGAAAAGCAAGTTACAATACAAAAAAACAGAGGTGCAAGCTTCTTAAGGTTTGTTCTTCATTCAGTTGACACATTAAAATGAAAATTATACCGTTCGGTTAAAAGTCCCTAACTAAAATGACTGTATGGTTTCTGTGCACATACTGGTATTAGTCTGTGTGTGTGTGTGTGTGTGTGTGTGTGTGTGTGTGTGTGTGTGTGTATCAGGCATAAAAACATACACACACAACACACACACACATACACATATGCATAATTATATGTTGCATCTGTGTGATGGGAAATCAAGTGATGCACATATCCATCCAAGTGTGAATTATCCAGTACACTTTAAGTCGCTTCACTATAATGTTTCATACACTGTTAACAAAAATATTTCTCTTTACTTGATTGTTTAATGCTTGACTCCAGTTCATGTGATTATAGTAACAGATATGAATACTTGGACAGGGGGACAGATTACTGATCTCCTCACTAAAGTATACATCCCAAGCTGCACACAATTGGAAAGGAGAAAGAAAGGAGAAAGGAGACCACGCTAACTATTTAAGTTTTCTGGCATTTGTAACAAAAAAACCAGTAAAGAACAGTGGTTTTAAAAAAAGTATTTAGGCATATGTGTATATAAAATTACTTTTTCCATCATTAGAAAGACTGTTTTTTTCAATCACAGGAATGTGGTAGAGCAGGTTAGGAGGCAAAAGCCTTCAGCATGTAACTGATTAAGGTCTTGTCAGTTTCAGGCAGCAGCAAGAAAGGGTGCTAATCAGCTAATTAAGGTCTCAGTTGAGCTTCTTAACCTGTGATTAGCATTTATTAGGGAAGCACTGCTTAGGAAAAAATACTCAAAGAGCCAGATAATACCTGATTTTAATGCTATGCCTGCTGAATGAAGAAGATGAGGATAAAGAAGAGAACATGTCCTTCTTTTGCTGGAAGTCTGGTAATCGTATGGAGGCTGCAATCTGGCTGATTCAAACTGAATAACGGAAGTTAACAGATCACTGGGTTTATTCTTTTAAAAAGTAAAGTATTTATTATTCTGATTTTTTTAAAAAAAATATAATTGGCTATTATACTGAATAAAACATCTCAAAGTCAAGGGCACCACTGCCAACTTGTAACTCAAGGATGTCAAACTCATCACGTCATGTTGCCGTCATGTGATGTATTGTGACAATTTTTCCCTTTGCGGAGTTGGGGTGGGCGTGGCCTGTGCATGACGCATCCAGGCCGGAGGCCGCCAGTTTGTAGCTGAAGGCTAGGCTTGCTTCCTCAGAAATAAATTATACTACGCCCAATAGAATGCCTAGCAAGTACATATTATGTCTGCAATCCTACTTCATTTGTGTGCCTAAGATTAACAGAAAAAAACCCCACATGGATAGTTGCTATAATTTTATTGTCCTCCAGAAATTGAGTAAAGTGTTCCCCCCATTATGATAGGCTTAAAGCTTTTACTGGGGGATTTTATTAGTTTGTCAGATGAAATTAAATAAGGAAAAAGCCTCTCTCAAATTAATTGCAAACAGCTTGAAAAATAACAGCTACATTAGCTCCATCTGACATCCACAGCCACCATATGTAAAACATGCATTAGTTGTCCTATCCCTTTGAAAATAATTTTTTGAACTGTATTAAACTAAAACACATGAGCTTCTTTTTTGTGACCTGAAAGAAAACAGTGAAAAGATTTTGTTTTAAATACTCATTCATGACAGACTCTTTGGGAAATGATGTTTGTCCATTTCTATGCAATGAGGAAGTGAAAGAAATTGGTCAATATTTAGAAATTTAGAAATGTTCATTCCTGGCCTCTGGCTGGACAAGCCCCTACGGTTTTCTTAGCATGGTTTTTCAGAAGTGGTTTGCCATTACCTCTTTTCTAGGGCTGTGAGAGAGTGACTGGCCCCAGATCACCTAGCCAGCTTTCATGTCTAAAGCAGAACTAGAATTCACAGTCTCTTGTTTCTAGCAAGGTGCCTTAACCATATATACATCCTCAGTCACAAAAAAGTTTTTTTTAAATAATAGTTTTTCAGAGGAAAAAAACTCAAAAAGGCACAGGAAAAGATAGATTGCCTTGATGGGAACAGGACACCAGAAGAAAGGCTGAGAAAATTGGGGGGGAGAGTCTTCAATTTCTTTCCCTCAGACATGGCATGAGGGAAGAGATTTTCTAGTCATTTCTCTCAGAATATGCTGAGATTTGGAAGAGGAAAAAAAGTCAAGAAGCCCAGCTAGGAACAAACAAGCACAAAAGACAGAATCATGATTTTGACAGAAATGAAGTAAAAAACAGAAACTAAAAATATAAAAAGACAGATGGAACTCAGAAAAAAGATTGTAGCTCTCTGGAGAAGGACTATAAAGATGTACATCTGTTAAGACTATACACACACACACACACACACACATATAGTAGTTAGCAATAAATAAATCTATGAGAAATATAGAATATGCAGTGAGATTGAATTTTAAAGGATATAATGTAAAGGAAGACCCTATAAAAAGATATAGTTTGAATATAATTTTCATATTAATTTCTGAATTAGTTTGAGGCATTTACATTTTTTTTAAAAAAAATCTTTCCTTATTTTCTAAAATAAAAGTCTCTGCAATACATTGGAAGGAAATTAAAGAAAACCAACTGTCCACATTTCCAGAGCTTTGTGTCTTTATTGAGCGTCTGTCAGTTTGATTATCAATACTTTAAAAAAGAACTTATGACATGTATCACTTAGCTGGCATCTCGTGGGCACCTAGATTTTTGCATTTATGCTGACCCTAAACAAATTAATAATAACAGAATGCAGAGCCATGTAAAAGACATGGCAGAAGCAACAGAACCAAATGTCAGTATCTTGGTGATTTGTGTCAACTGTCGAGTTGGTAGGTATGTAGATTCTGCTGCAAAACAGCTTTTCATTGCCCTTCCCAACAAACACTCAGCATTTGTCAATTGGCAGAATACTGTGAACACTGAGTATTCATAAATACTCAGCATTCTATAATCAGTGAGCATGATCAGTCTACAATGGCTGGGTCACATGCAGTAGGACTTCAGTGTTATTCTGAGGATGCCTTACAACAAGTATTTGTTGTATTTCTGAAAACTTTATAGTTCTCTTAGCATTGCTACAGGTCTTTTTAGTTCCTTTTAACTTACCATGGCTTATCTGCAGAGTCTAGAATTAGAGACAGTGACACGAAATTAATTTTGTGACTCATGTATGTTGGTGGGCTCTGATCCTTGAAGTCTATCTTGTTTCTGCTTAGGATCCCTCTTTACTGGATCAAACATAATCCAGATTGTCTGCCTTGTCCCAAAAGGAATCCCTCCCTTACAGACCCATTCAACAGATACTTTCATTTCACCCCAGATCAGCCTTCCTTAACCTGATACTCTCCAGATGCATTTGAACATAATTCCCAGATTTCTCAGCCAGGATTTGTGGGAGTCCTAATCTAATACATCTGGAGAGTTCCCTGTTGGGAGACGCTATCCTAGCTCATGTCTTCATAAACAGACCAGAAGGATGTTTCTGAAATGGATTACAATTCTTAGAAAACAAAACTTTTATCAGAATCACAAGAAAGGTTGAACGCAAGTATGTGGAGACACCCTGAATACAACTGGTGCTTTGTTTACACATATTAAAAAACCAAGTTACCGCTGAAGTTAGGAAAATGTAAACATAGCAAAACTGCATATGTGCAAAAGAAGTACAAAAGGCATATACAAGATACCCATTTCCTTCTTAGTGAAGTAAAAGTACTGCCTGCGACATGTACTTAAGAGATTTCAGCAACAGCTTATGAAATTATATTAATAAAATTAAAGTTAACACTAGAATAAACGGGCAGACAGGGAAGTCTTCCAACTAAGTAATTCTCCAGGCTCCAGAGCTGAGCTTTATTTCTTTTTTAATTGTGTTTTTGTTTTCGAAACTGATTATTTATTTAATTCTTCAAAATAATTGTACTTACTGCCTTTGATCTGTAGTAAATGGCTAAATAATGCTTCCCTGCAGGCAGTTAAAGTGCCAGCTGCTTCCCTAGGAATGGTGGTTGAACCCATGATCTTTTCTTATCAGTCTTACCAATTAAAGTATCTACCCATGTTCTCCCATTTTTGGAAAAGAACACGTTGTGTCCCTGCTGCATACATTTGGTGAAGGAATTTTTTTAAAAAAAAGTTTCCTGAAAGTACGTAATTATTTTTTCTAGTCTGCTACAGAATCATCCATTTATGACATGGAAATTGCACAAAAACAATGGATCAGTCACTTAAAGATTGGGGTATGATAGGGATTTTCTTTTTCATAAATTTGTATATTAAAATGTGCATCTTCATAACTGCTACCTATTTAATTTAATTTCAAGAAATGGACCCAAGGAAGACTTTAGCCACAGAAAATTTCCACTTCTGATGCATCTCCTCAAAGTCTGATCTGGAATGTTAATGGAATCTCTATAGCAGGTTGGAAGGAGGGGATCACTAGAGGAGAGAAAAGAAAAAGGAGAAAGTCCTTTTGTTCCAGGAAACTTTCTCTTGAACAACACCTACTGTCATTTGGTGATACTTCTTTCTTATTTTTTTTAATAATGATTATAGTTTACAACAACAAAAATATAAACTAAAAGAAGAAGAAAATAGAATACAAAAATTAAAAAAACTGGAAAATGGAAAATAAAAAAATAAGAACATAATAAGGAAAAAGAAAACAATATATATAAAGAAGGGATTTCCACTTCATCACAAGAAGTATAAGTATTGACCATGAGTCCATTTGTAACTTTCTAAAATCAAAATCATACAGTAAACACCCTTTTGCTGTTCATTCCAGGAAAAAAAGTCCCTCTAACTTAGATTTAAAACTTCTTTTGCTAATGATCGAAGGAAATTCACTTGTTGTTTTCAACTTGTGGGTCCAAAGGTTCCTAATATCTGAAAAGTAGTAAGCAAGCAATTTTCAAAAGTGATTCCCAAAGGAAATGTGCAAAGCCAGTATCCTTTCAAAGGGGCCAACCAAGGTTTGCGTAAGGTGGCTATTCCTTTATCTCCCAGAACTTTAAACCTCTTTGGAGACTGGTGTCTTACAGTCTACTCATGAAGAGCAATTGTCTGGAGTATTTGTGGATGATTTCAAATCCTCAACTTGTCTTAAGAGGACTTAAAAAGAACAGTATACCTATCAGCTCTCTACTCTGCCACGTCAACCCCACTGTCTTCAGTTCGACGATTCTTTCCTGGAAGTCTTTTAGGTGAGACTACGTATTTAGATTCCTTCACAGAAATATGGATCTGAAGATCCATAAGAAAAGTAATACTAATTAAGCCAGTTTTAGTTGTGGTGCACACATGACTTTACATGTCTATGGAGATTCTCAGTCATCCAGGTCATGGTTGTCCCAAAGGTGCTTTTTCAGGAGGCAACCAGACTTTCTTGTTTTTCTTTGAAGACGTTTTGCCTCTCATCCAAGAAGCTTCTTCAGCTCTGATTGGATGGTAGGCAATGGAAGGATTTATACTCCTTGCAGGCAGCTGGTCATTCGCATTTTTTAGACCAGAGGTCTTCAAACTTGGCAGTTTTAAGACTTGTGGACTTCAACTCCCAGAATTCTCCAGCCAGCATAGCTTAGCATAGCATAGTTGAAGTCCACAAGTCTTAAAACTGCCAAGTTTGAAGATCTCTGTTTTAGACAGTTGTTGAGACCGCTTGGAGGTTTATCTGTGTCACCTGAGCAATCTGAATAGGATGAGAAGTAAAATATCTTCAGAGAAAAACAAGAAAGTCCAGTTGCCTCCTGAAAAAGCACCATTGGGACAACCATGACCTGGATGACTGAGACTCTCCATAGACATTTAGCTATGCACTTTGGGATGAACATCCTTTCAGTGGTGTGGGAGTATGAATGGATTTCCAGAAAAATTGCAGACTACAGGAACCATTTGTGCTTCAGTTTGAGATGCAGACAACAAAGACTCACCCCCAACAGCTTATGCCTGTCTTCAACAGTGAAGGGACACAGGGCAGAAAACATCCTGCAGCCAAGAAGGTTCCACATACAATTGCACTACTCAGGTGAGCCTGAGGATACAGAAAAACCTCCAAGTGGCCTCAACGACTCCCTAAAAGAATGCAAATGACCTGCAAAGGAATATAATTCCTGAGTCCCTAGGGAGAAGGGCGGTATAGAAATCTAAAATAAATAAATAAATAAATAAATAAATAATTCCCCACCATCCAGTCAGAGCTGAAGAAGCTTCTTGGATGAGAGGCGAAACATCTTCAAAGAAAAACTAGAAAGTCCAGTTGCCTCCTGAAAAAGCACTTTTGGGATAACATAACTTTATAATTAGATTAACAGTAAAACTTCAGTACAATGTGGCATGCTTGGCTTTCTTGGTTCAGGATAATGATGTGAACTCCTAACCACCGGTGCAGTTTGGCAACCTGTTTTCAGTTCAAAGAGACAAAAGTAATGAAAAACAAGGAATGTGCCAGTTAATGAATCATAAAACACAGTGCTTCATTGTTGTTGTGGGGGGAAAAAAAGATGAAGAGGCACTTCACATTTTGTTTCGTTTTTGTTTCTTTTTTCTCTGAGTAAGGGCTTCAGAAATCCAGAATCAATGGTTTGGAACTTTTGTCTGAATGGAGCCTGGAGAAGGAGGCTCTTGTGATTTGCATGCAAGTAAACACCTTACATTTTTTTTTTTTTGCCTGTTAACTGAATGGATTTAACTGCTAATTAAAACTAGTCTGTAAGCACAATGGAAAATTAATTAAACCATTTAGCAGAGAGATGCAAATTAGGCTAAACTGCAGCTTGGACATTAGTATAGTCACACTTGTATTCATTAGCAAGTCCTATCATTTTTCAACAGTGTTTGATACAGATCAGCAACCAGCAGCCCCTGGGCCAAATAAATATACAAGGATGAGCATTGCCTTGACCAATTCAACCCTCAGTTGCAAAGAGAAAGGGAGCTGTAGAATGGAAAATGAATGGAACTTGGTTTCTGTAGCAGACTTATCTTTTTATGCTGGGATTCTGAAACCCCTTTTAAAAATAGCCTCTAATTCAAAAGGGGGGGGGAGGGAAAGCTGATAAAGGATGTATAGTAGAAGGAACCTAAGAGAGGCGTCTAACATTTAGGGAAACAGTAAAAAAAAATAGAAACAGGATTTGCACATCTCCGGCATGTCAACAAGATCCAGATGTGGGTACAACTTTAAATATCCCAGAATAAGCACATTGCATTGACTTTGGTGCAGAAGCAAAGTTCATCTGGAAACTTTAATTGCTTCAGAAAGCAGAAACAGCCTTTTTTGTAGATGGATGTTACATCTAGACCGAAAGAATTATACTGGTATGCAATTCATTTCCAGGTGCCTATTTTAACAAAAGATACTGATTTGGTCTTTGCAAATTGAGATTGGAAGAGACACGATCTACATTTCTTGGTCTGGTACACCTCTCCTCCAAAGTTGTGTCCTGCAGAAATTTCATAGCAGCATAGGACTTCAGCACATTTAAAATGAGGAATGACAGAGAAAATGCATTATAAAATCTATATTATAACAGCTAAATTGGTTTACAAAAAAGAATGGAAGACATTTATACCCTGATTCCTTCTCCAAAAGAACTGGAATACTAGTGGTTTCTCCAATCTATTCATTTCTTTTAAACAATGTGTGACCCTTCCTCAAAGCATCTTGATGGCCACTCCCAAAATCAATTCCATGAAAGTTTCATGGTCTTCTGGGTGTGATTCAAGGTGTTGGTCACCACCTTTAAAGCACTCCATGGCATAGGACCCGGGTACCTTCAAGACCGACTTCTGCCACCAATAGCCTCCCACCGGCCAGTTCGCTCACACAGAGAGGGTCTCCTCAGGGTGCCATCGGCCAAGCTATGCTGGCTGGCGACACCCAGGGGGAGAGCCTTCTCTGTGGGAGCCCCAGCCTTATGGAATGAACTGCCCCCGGAAATGCGTAAGATCTCTGACCTCCGGGTATTTCGCTGTGCCCTTAAGACCTTGTTGTTCCGCCAGGCTGGGTTATCAATGTAATAATTTTAAATCGGGTGTTTTAAATTTGGGGGGTCTTAAATTGAGCCGAATTATTTAATAATTTTAATTATTTTAATTGATGTTTGTCTTGTGCTTTTAATAGGCTGTACCCCGCCCTGAGTCCTTCGGGAGAAGGGCGGTATAGAAATAAAATAATAATAATAATAATAATAATAATAATAATTATTATTATTATTATTATTACTATTATTATTAATGGACAAAAGAAGAACATTAATAAAAAACATTGAAAGTAATTTACATTACCTAGTTTTAATTCAGTTAATTTAAAATAAATTAGTTTTAGTCTGGGCCTCAGCATGGAACCCCAAGATATCTTGCAAACTGATTCCAACTCTCCAGTACTGTGAGTTGAAGTTGCTGGTGAAGGGCCACAAAATTTTAGGTATTAATTATATTTTCCAAAACATAAGAGGAACAGGTTTGGAGCCAGTTTAATAACAGGAAACAAAAGAAGAAGAAAAACCGTGAATTTTCTAGTAGGTACCACATATCTCACTATGGATATTATTTACTTACTTTATATACCAAATCTAGGCAGTTATTGTGAGGATTTTTTTCAATTTATATGCATGGATTGTCGGAGCAGCGGCTCTGGAAAAAGTAATAGTCTCAACTATACAGTTTTATCTTAAAATAATAATAGTTATATTATTGAATAATATAACAAAAATGTTCTTTGAGAATATTAAAAACCAAAGAAAAGTGAAAGAAGGTATAGGTTCTTTTTTGAGGAACTGATTGCTTGGTTTTGCCTTTAGACTTTCGTGTAACCTCATCACATTGTTCTGTGGAACACAGTTTGAAAACCTCTGCCTTAAATTCTCAGGTCTAAGCCATTTGGAGTGTTAAAGGTCAGAATTGGATGCCTTTTAGACCTTTTCATCCTTATATCTTTCTCATATTTAATTTTCTTGACATTCCTATGTTACATGTATATATTCTTCCTTGATGACCTGTATCTTTCCATTCCCTGTATGTGTCCTTTTCAAGATTTATTTATTGATGTATTGATTATTTGTATCATACCTTTCTCCTCCTACTTTTCTCACAAAAATAACCCTGTGGGAAAAGTAGGAGGAGAAAGGTGAGATGAAATAATAAATCAAGTTAGGCTGAAAAAGAGTGACCGATAAGGTCACCCACTTGGTTTTACCAGTGTAATAAATAAATAAAAATAAATCAGCTAAATTGATATCTGTCATTACATGTAATGACAATAATTTAACCAATTTAACGCAAAACATTACAGTGCTGGACAAATTTGCATGTCATGTAATTAACATTGGTACTCCATCTTTCTACTTATAAATCCTTATCCGATTTCATTCAGTTCTTCTCCTTCACCAATTTTTTGACCCTGTTAGTTTGCTGAATTTTGTGTGTATGTGTTTATGTAAATAGTGGTTCATAATATACCCATATCTGCCAAGCATGACAAACATTTGTAGGTAGAACTAAATAAAGTATGCAAGTTTGAAAACTTGAAATCAACTAAATTAATGAACAAATCAAGCAAAACAATCTTTAAGCAACATACATTAAAACAGTATAAATAAAGATAATGAGCATTTATTTTATTGATATACAATAGCTTGCCCTGTAATTAAACCAGCCTGAAATGGTTAATCAAATGAATCCATAATCCAAATCCATAAATACAAATATCCAAACAATTTTAAAAATCCAGCAACTATTTAAAAGCACAGTTCTACGGAGAAACCTTCGGCAATTATTTTAAAATAACTTTTTCTTTATATTTAGCAGGGAAGAAGCAGTCCAAAACTCAAAAACAATGGAATACCATAGAGCTGGTACTTTCATTAACAAGGCTCTACCAGGCCTCATTCCAGGCTATATATGGACAAAGGCACAATATGTAGACAAAGATACTTCTTCAAGTAAGCAGAATGCAATCCATTTATACTTGTTAAAACAAGCATCTTGAACTGAATACCATATTTCAGCACAAATGTAAAATTAATAGTAGACTAATATTCAGTAGTTCTGTTCCACATGTATTGAAATCTGCATCTAACAGAAACTATTGTTTCATCTCAGACTGAAGTATGGATTGGGAATCTAGCTATTTTTGTTTTTTTCAATCTCCAAATATTGTATTCTAGTTCTTTTTACCGGACAGAGAAAATATGTATTTCTTAAGGAATAAAACAGAAATGCATCTTCTGCAAAGAACAGTTTTTGAATTTGTGGGGTCATATAGAAGCAGAACAGATTTATGAGTCAAAATGCTGAAACATGCCCTGGGAATCCATTTAAGTAATTGGAGATATGTGTACTATTAAAGAAACAGGAAAACACATTCTCTGCTAATGACTTGGATATCAACTCATAGCCAGCATAACCAATGACAGGGGGACCATGGTAGTCCAAAGGTTGGTTATTATATTATATCACTTTTCTCATTTTGCAGTGTATGGAATACAAGAATGAAGATACCTCTCTACAAAACATCTATTGAGGTGGTCCAGATATATAACTGAAGGCATTTTATGTGGTACATTACATAGCATATTGTTCAGTATTTGCACAATAAGAAAGAATATAACCAGCAAATAATCAAATAACTCAATCTCAACTCAGCTCAGTCTCAAGTAACTCAATCTTCCACTGGATAAAAAGATTATCCTATACCAACATGAGCTATCATATATGTTCCACAACAATATTTGTTCCATCTCTACACCATTCCTCAATAATATATTCTGATTGTGGTGACAGAGGAAAACATAACCCATGGAATTCTGAAATACACCTCATACAACATTTGCAGCATCTCTTAGATACTGTAAAATGTAGTTGACAAGAGTTACCCAATGAAATTGGATAGATTGGGTAGATTGGGTAGAGAATGAGTTTTCTCAATGAAATCAGAGGTGATTTAATCTTCCACTATTTGATATAAATAATATTAGAATATTTTTGAAATTGCTAAATGTGTCTCTCTCTTCATGTATAATTAAAGCATGCTAATACTGAAGTAAATTCAGCCATGGCAGGGACTTGGATGCGGTTTCTTTGGCATCCATCATAATAGGTTTGACAATATGCAACAAAAATTTATAAACTTTATAAACTTAGATCTTAGGTTTTTTTAATCTCATAACTCCTGTTTTTTAAAAAAAACTGGGTAACAAGCTTAGCATGTGTCCTCAATATAACCTGCTAGTCTACCTCTTTTTTATATCTCAAGGATGGATTGACATGCTCTTCATTTTACTATTCTTTGATCCTATATCCAAATATTATAGGAATGTCAGTGAATGATCATATCATTCTTTGTTCTTCACAGAAACTGTGACTTCCTTAATGGATTCCATTATGGGCACCTATTAATGGAATCTCAACCTCGTCCATGTTTTCTAGAGATGAGGGACAGGGACGCTTGTTATATATATTCTCGTGTTAAAAATAATTACTGCTTCCTATTACAGAAATCTGAATATTTTTACTGCCTGTCATAGACTTTAATTTGGGGTATTGAGTCTGATCCCGTTGACTTCTGAATCTAAAACTGAGAACAGATCTGGCATCAAAAGCGCTCAGGTAGCCCTTCTCAGTGATGTTCCTGTGGCATGAAAACTCTATCTTTACTCTATCTTTAATTATTCTTAGCATTTTGTATGGCATTGGATGGTTTTAGCACACACAACTTTGTCCTTATTGGAGATCTTCCATAAAGCCTTTACTAGAAAAGATTCTCTGCACTTGTTCAGATATCTCCAGTTAACATAATTTATTTTGTGTTCTAAATAAAAAAAAAGTTGTATATCCTTAGGAGCCACAAATAATTTCTTAAGTCTATTGTTTTGATGTTGTAACATAACCAAGTCAGCTACAATAGATGATTACCATCTGTTGGCAAGTAGCATTTTTAATAAGTAACTGGCAGTGAAAATATTCAGAGATATGAAAAAAATTACTTTGAGAAGATATTCCTCTAATGATTTAGCAAAAATAGAGAGTCATCACCAACAAGATATAACTTGCCTTATCTTTAAACCAAGATACCATTCCCTCTCATATTCTATTTGGGCCACATCAGATTGCATGACGTAATTTCTAGTAACTTCACCCTGAGTTAAATGCTTCATTTGTAACCTGTAGAATTGAGTGGGTTCTATCTAGAAAACTTTGCTGATTCTAAAATGTATTTATATATTTACCTTCAGCTTATAATCATTTTATTTCTGAATGACCCTAAGCAACACATATTCTAATAAAGTAAAAAAAAAAATACAATAATAATTATATAAGACAACAGCAAAATGGTATCAGTGACATCTCACCATGCCAAGAAATGCTACTCCAAAGAACACAATTGATCACTTACTGCAGGAATAAAATCCTATTTCTTAAATTAGTCTTTCAAAACTTTCTAAAAAAAAAAGACCTTTCTAAACCACAATTGGATTAATGCTGATCTACTTTCAGAAGATATCCAACTTCCTGGACACTGATTATAGAAATGGTAGGTTCCTTGTATTAGGAACTCAGAGAAGTCCTAGCAGCTATTACACCTTACTAGATAAACAGAGACCACTGAAAGCACATAGTTGCAAAGACCACCAGGTCCTGAGCCATTTAAAAGTGACAACCAGCATCTTGAAGTGTGGCCCAGTAATACTGGGGCAGGTTTTTCTTCCCACTAGTTCATTGGCGGAACTGACAGATTAAATTGGAAGCTGTAAATGTATTATTTGTAATTCAGCACCTTCATGTCCAATAAAAACAAGCATAGTAACTATACCTTAAACACTCAATCGCTTAAGTAATTATTATCTGCATTCAGAATTAATAATTATATAGTAAGATTTTAGTTGTGTTATTTTTATAGAAAATGATGAAGAATATATAAAACATTTGCATTCAGGTTTGTTTGCTAAGACTCCCCATCCCACTTCTATCGTTTGTATGTGATCTAATCTGTAAAAATTGAAACATTACACACTGTTTTCTGCATAAATTACTCCACGTACCTGCCAAGAAATATTGCTACCATTTAAAAATAAATCAGAACACGATCTGAATTCAGCTATTTGTGTGAAAGTAACTAATACATTATCTATTCCAATCTTTTTTTTAAAATAGCACTTGAGGACTCTTCCATACCGCAATACAAACCTGAAGAAATTAATTTTATATTTGGATCTCTGCTAGCATTCTGCAGCTCATTCAATGAGTTCTATACCTTTGTATCTGCTCTCCAAAGTTGTGAAAGACTTTGATCTATTTGCTTCAAAGTTCTCCTGAAGTTTAACACCTTCCAAATTCTCCTGGGAAAAAGCTCTCCTAGAGAAATGAGAAGATAACTTTGATGAAAATATGCAGGAACTATTGAAAGAAAATAAAAAACAGCTCAGTCCTGGGAAAGGGGGAGGTATGAGAAAGAAACTCAAAACTATCTCACATTGATTCTTTTTGGTACAAGAGACGGCAGAAGGAAACTTTGGCAGGCTTTCAGATTCTATTATTGTGCACTACAACAATAAAGTGGCACACTCTTACAATCTTTGCAGCATCTCTTTCCTGGTTTGACATCTCCGCATTGAAATCCCTCATTGCATCATCTGCACAAGTCTAGTATACATTGCTGGATGCCATAATCAAAATTTGCTCCCTAATATATATATATATTGGAACCTATCAATGCTACCATACAGATTATACTAAAAATCTAAAGTGTAAAGGTTCTGAAATCAAGCCCAATATGGACCCAATAAAATCATTATTTGACTTTAGAGATCTAAATGTGACAATTGTTCTGTTTTCTATGTTCTTTGCAATTTCCATTAATGATTAACTATATCATATTCCCTGTGCCAAATGTTGTATGAAACTGCAAAATGATGACTGCCATAAAGTAACACTTGAAGAAGAGAGTATATCCTGGGAACAGTCCATCTGAGAAAAAAAAATTAGCAACTTATCCCAGTGATATCTATTTTCTTGACTTCCATAAATGAATGTTTTCTACAGCTACTGTACATTCTGGCAAGAAATTGTCAATTACTGATATTTTCCCACCAGTATTTCTGCTTAATCTTGGGTCTTATGAATAATTCATATGAACACATACGGATGTGCTGGAAGTATTTTAAGTTAAAAAATACATTTGCTTTTGGTGTTGAATAATTACCTCTTTTTTTAAAAAAAATCAAATCTTTTGTGGTTTCTAATGCAAATGATGAAATAAAAGGTGCATGGTTTTGATTATAATACAGAGTTTTCAAAATAAAATTCTAGTTTTGAAACTATCATTCTAATTATAGCTTCAAAAAAGGGGTTGAACCAATTCATGGACGTCATGGGGATCAAACCTAGTGGTATGTTTAACTGCCCTTAAAGGCCAACTTCTGGGAGACTATTGGGCTTCCCTGTGGTTGGCCACTGTGAGAACAAATTATTGAACTTGATGGGCCAGGGGTCAGATCCAGAAGGTCACTGCTTATGTTCTGAATGTGACTATCTTTTAATTCTGTTTTCACCTCCATTTCATTAGTCTTAATCATTTCCACATAATTAACCAATCACTTTATAACCCTTGCATTGTTTTTCTCTTTTGATGTGTTTATTATATACTTCCATCTCAGCCCAACCACATATAAATTCCAGCATAGTTCATCCAAAGTTCTGATTACACATAAATATTGGATTGTCCATGATATTCAGATTAGTGAGAATGTGCTGTGCTGGCTACTATACAAGAGTGTTCTATTTTTAACATAATATTCCATAATTACAGTAGTGGCCAAAATTGTGGAAACCTTTTAGGAAAAGTGGTTTGATGGCTTGATGGCTAATAACACTACTTTTTTTTTTTTACTTTCAAAATAATCATATTCCACTGCTAGAATGGCCTGGGAATAGCCCAGACCTTAACCCAATTGAAAATCTATAGAGTCGACTAAAGAAACTTGTTAGTCAGAAGCGACCCAGCAATAAAACCCAGTTAAGAGAAGCAATCATTCAATCTTGGTTTTACATTATAACATCTGCAGAACTAAAAGACTTGGTTCACTCCATGGGAAGATGTTGTAAGGCTGTAATTCATGCTAAAGGTTACCCAACTAAGTATTAACTGATGTGATAATTTTTGTATATCTCGTTTTTTCTACGTGTTTCACTTTTCTTCTAACTGCTATTCTCATAGAAAATCCTTCATAAAAGTTATTGCATTACATTCTTGATTAAATTAACTTTCCATTGATATATAATTTAGAATAGAATAGAATAACAGAGTTGGAAGGGACCTTGGAGGTCTTCTAGTCCAACCCCCTGCTTAGGCAGGAAACTCTACACCACTTCAGACAAATGGTTATCCAACATCTTCTTAAAAACTTCCAGTGTTGGAGCATTCACAACTTCTGGAGGAACGTCGTCCACTGATTAATTGTTCTAACTCTCAGGAAATTTCTTCTTAGTTCTAAGTTGCTTCTCTCCTTGATTAGTTTCTACCCATTGCTTTTGTCCTACCCTCAGGTGCTACTCCCCCCCAAAAAAGTGGTGTTATTAGCTAGTTTTAGAAAATACACTTTTCCCAAAAGGTTTCCACAATTTTGGCCACTACTGTATGCTTACACATTCTGAAACCTTTCCTCAGATTATGTTCTGCCATTGGAATATGTTTTCTTTTCTTCTTCTTTTTTCTTTTTCTTTTTTTTTAAGGGAAGGAGGATTCAGCAATTAGTTGATTATTACAAGGAGTGCAGAGCATTTGTTTGCTGCCATTCATTGAGTACCCTGGAGACAGAGTGTTATGGTTAGCCACACATCTCAGAAAGCTTCTTCAGCAGTACAACAATGGCATTTGAATTCTTACAAAAGTAATCCAACTAAAAACAAAGCTGCTGGCAAAAGTAATAACCCAGCACACTACACCTGATTAAACAACATTGTTTGAGCCCAACAGCAAACCAAGTTGTTCTTGTAACTAGATTCAGAAGATAATACTAAAGAGTGCAAACCATAGGTGTCACCACCAGGAAAACCCCATATCTTTGGGAACTGAATGGGAAGGATGAAAAATATAATCTGCTAAAATGTTTAGATGAATACGCTGATCCATGTCTGGCCAGATTTAAAGAAAATCAAAACTACTTTTTTTAGAATTTTGCAGTTGTTTTTAGGAACACAAAAAGGCATTTATCTGGAGAAATATGCACAAAAAGTTAGAATTGCATTTTCCTATACTGAAACTTCTTATTGAAATAAATACTGCTCAAAAAAATAAAGGGAACACAAGCAGAAGACATCCGAGATCTGAATGAATGAAATAGCCTTATTAAATACTTTGTTCTTTTCATACAGTAGTTTATACACTGCTCAAGCAACTAAAAGGAACACAAAACTACTGTATGTAACGAACAAAGTATTTAATAAGGCTATTTCATTCATTCAGATCTCGGATGTCTTCTGCTTGTGTTCCCTTTATTTTTTGAGCAGTGTATATCTCTGTGTATGTATGTATTAAGAAACAAGCATATGAAAATGGTTATTAATATTCATATAATTTTTCTTATTGTTCAGTTCATAAAAAGCATAGCCAGTTGTAGAAAGTTAGCACCCATCCCCTTTCCTAGAAGAATGAAATATTTTGAGGAATATTTTTTAAAAGGCAGGATAAAATATTTCCCCTAAAAGAGAAATAAAAATCTTAAGGGAGACAGAAACTCAGACCCCCAGCTCCCTGCCCCCAGCAGATATTTTGTGCCCATTAAGAAAGACTGGGCCATCTTATCTACAAAATAAAAGACCTTCAGCTCCAGGATGATGTGATTAAGACATGACATGACCCTTCAGGACATAATAGGATTAACCCACTACCATCTAGCAGCAGAGCCCACTACAATGCACTATCTCCTAAGGACATTGCACCCTCCAAACATCAACCAAACTTAGCTCAGACAAACATGACCCCTAAATTGCCTCATAGGAGTCTGACAACAGCTAGTAGAATACATGTTCTTCCACAGGAATAGGAAGCTCAAATTCAAAGCCTAAGAGAAGGTATAAAAACCCTCACTCTCAACTTCATGTGATCAGCTGCACCAGAACCATGTGCTTGGTGGTTCTGCTCCATCATTAAACCATCTTTCCAATCAGCCTCCAGCCTCCATTTTGTGTCCAGTGCCTTTCTCCCAGTTTGGAACTGAACCAGATGGATATTTTTTCCAACATAGTGATTACAAAATATTTTTTAAAAATTAACAAAACCCAAAGTGGAAGAATCAGCCAATTCTAGAGAGGCAATTCAATAAATTCCAGTTTAAAAATTTAAAAATATAAAAGAGAAACCTCACGGAACTACAAGGTTTTAAGTTCAGGCTTTCAAGAGAAATCACTTGATAAGTCATTAAATATTTCAGATTTCCAGTTATTCTACTTCTACAGCACTAGTTACTGAATTTACCTACTCACAACATGGTTATCCAGATAATATTCTAAACATGTAAATTCTGAAATTCCTCTATTAGAATATACAGTTGCACAACAATCTTCTATTATTCTTGCACAACAATGTTCACATAAAAATAAGTCCTATGGTGTTTAACAGATTTTATTCCCACAAAAAAATCTTCAACCTTCAATGATCCTGCCAATCTTCAAATTGAAACAGAAATGCTAGATATCAGAAAAATGGCTATGTGAAAATAATGTTGGAATAACATTAGATCATACCTATAGGCATGTGCACTTATTTAGAGATTAGCAGCATTTTAAGTAATTAGCCACTATTGTGCGATTTGTGAGGACCAAAAATATTAAAATTAAATTAAAATTAAAATATTATTTTTCAAAATTAAAAATGACTGATCTGAGATCTGATACAAGAATAGAGTTGTGTTTTGGTTTGTTGCACAGTCAGCAAGATGTTTAGACTGGATTTGGCAAATTACAGGATATTGCATTATCGACTTCAATTTAAAAGATGAGTTATGTAGTATAAGTAAAAAGAAAAACCAGATAAATAAAATATTCATAGTGAAGTGAAATATGCTTATTGATCCTATGGAGTCTTTGATGGTTTTTGGGGAAAAAAGTTACTCTGCAAAAAATTAGACACAAATATACATGCTGTTTTCATTCATATTATCCACACCCCAATGCATAAAAGTGCTGCTGTGAAAAACAGCCTCTGCCATTAGAAAGCCTTAGGAGAGCAATTATTGCTACTTGAAGGTCAGCAAAGCTCTCATAAATTGAGAAATTATTTTAGTATCTATGGAAGAACGATATCCACCTTTACTTTGTAACATTCCTGTTTAAAATGCAGTAACTTAGCTATTCTGTTATTGGTGCATTCTTAAGTGTTTTCATATGCACAAACTGCAGGCTGCGATTATTTCGTGCATCATCGCAAGCTAAAGCTTGAAACGACATAAGCGATAATGACTATAGTTTTCAGAATATTTGCTGGGGATTATGGGAGTTTTAGTTTTTTTTTGTTTTTCCAGAGTGTGCCTTCACTGAGGTAGAAGAAATTATAAATTTATATTGTATACATTATAAATGAATGTATGCGGATTAGTGTACATTTTAAAGTGACAATAAAGATTCATTCTATTCTATTCTATTCTATTCTATTCTATTCTATTCTATTCTAT
>WNWU01000003.1:3868445-3892411 GCA_012654045.1 Ptyas mucosa | reverse complement strand
TTCTATTCTATTCTATTCTATTCTATTCTATTCTATTCTATTCTATTCTATTCTAGTACCTTTAACACCATCAAACAACAATGTCTGCCTATCCCAGGTCCTTAAGAAAGGTCACAGACAAATAAATAAAATGCCTTTTTGGATGAAAAGTGTCAAGAAATTTCATTCATTCATTCAATTTAGAGGATGGTCTTACTAGAGGATTCGTGTAGATGTTAAACAGAAGGGGAAGAGTACGAAGACCTGAAATAACCCTTAGGTGAGAGGCTGTGAACTCAAACCTCTCTAGTCATCCGTATCCAGGGGACCTGACCACAGAGAAAGGAAAACCACTGCAGTTAGGTACTCCTCATTCCTTATTCCTTGCATTCAGTCCAGAAGGATACCATGATCAATGGTACTGAAAGTAGCTGAGAAATAGAATGGATGCACCACCCATTTTGACTCTACAAAATAGTCATCAACATGCACAATCAATGCTATCTCTCTATTGTGCCCCTGTCTGAAACCCAACTGAAATGGGTCCAATTAAGCCATTTCCTCCAGGATCTTCTGGAGCTATTGCACATCCACCATTTCAACCAACATTCCTAAAAAGGGAAGTTGGAGACTGACTGAAGATTGTCCAGAATAGTTTATTTATTTGTTATTTATTAAATTTATATGCCACCTACCTCACTGTTGAAGCGACTCTGGGCAGCTTGAAGAATTGTTAGGTCCAGCAATGACTTCCTGGGAGTGGGTGCCCCTCCACCTCCTTTAAAACCAAAGAGACCACATCCTCCATCAGAGTGGCTTCGGCGTCACAGTGTCTACCCTCCGAAATGAGCTTTCTCATTCTATGTCTATGTGACTTTATCTAGACAGCAGATTCTAGAGAGCTTTAAAGATGTGGCTGTTCTCTCAGGCCTCCAGTTAGGATGATGTGGGCCCAGATTTCTTTGGATGTGTAAGTGTTTGGATGTGGGTGTTCTTAGCAGGACTTACCAACAGTTCTTGTTCTCTTTTATATTTTATTATATTGTATTTTCTGTTTTCTTTGTTTTATTGTAGACTGTCCAGAATTAGTTAGGAGTTGCATGGAAACTAAACTGAATAAATTAAATTACATTAGATTTTCTTTACAGCAGCCCTGAAGGTATTTTTGTAATTCATCCCTACCAGGCAAAGATTGCATCATCCTAAACAAGGCTGCCAGATTGCTATTGGCAGCTACAATAAGCATGAGGAGGTAGTTGCCTTTCCCACTTCCCGCTTACTGCCACAGTGTAATCCCAAATATGGGCTCATCTCTGTTCAATCAAATTCATTCTTTACTTTCTTCCAGACATCTCTTCTGGATGGTAATGTAAGGAGCACAATATTGTTCATATCATTTTATTCCACTTTTCCAAGTCTTGTGTTTAATTCTGACATTACATATCATTTTTGATTTACAATTGACTACTTAATGAGCATTTGAAGTTACAGGACTTCAATAAAACTACTTATGACCCATCCTCAAAGTTATGACCCAGCGGAATCCCCCCCCCACCCCCAGTGATAAAGGGATCACATTTCAAGCACTTGGGAGGTGGTTCACATTTAAGCTTGAATGCAGGATGTTGCAATCACAGGACTGCCATCTGTGACATTTTTTGCTGTTTCCTGGGAAAATGCCCATGATTAGCTTAGCAACTATGGTGGTTCACTTTACAACCATCATAAAAACTGTCTTACAATCAAGTCCATTCACATGGTCCATTCCCATGGTGCATACTTATGATCACAACAACTTACAATTGAGATTCCAAGCTCTGTCATGGTCACAAGTCAAGGGCTACCTGTATATTGTGTCTCTGTGAGTTAGATGGTAGGGGTCTGCAAAACTATATCATCCCAAATTTACAGCCACTTTCTTGTACATGCCTAGACAATTTGAAGAATTAGAGGCATCTGCAAGAATCCACATTTTTTGTCAATACGTTTGTTGTGAGGCAAACTCAAACTCTTTCAATGTCACAATGCACATACAATACAAAAGAGGCACATAAAGTACAAAAGGGGAAGTTTACATTTTAATAGTGTAACACTGCTTTGATTTTTTTTTCCTAAGCTTATCCTCAATAGACACTTCTGTAAGGGACAGTGTCAAGCCTGTTTTCATAAACCAATAAAATTATGGAAAGGTGGAGGGGTTTTTTTTTCGTTGTAAATATTATTTTACACATGTCTACATGGATGATTTTACAGCTAAGCTTTTACCTTTTTTTAGGATTCTGCAGGTGTGGTTTTTAAGAGGTTTTGCATGTATCTGTATTATTTGGAGTAGAAGGGCTTAAAACGCAAAGCATATATTTAATTAAAAGATTAATGCATACTTTTCAAGGCCTTCATTGGATGAGAGATCAACTTCCTGACATTTCAGAAAACTAAAGAAGTCCAGCAAGATATGAAATATCTTCAGAAGGGCTTCATGAATTTTTTTCAAACTAAAAGGTACATGTCTCAACAGAAACAGCTCTTATTCTTACTCTTAAAGTCCACAAAACCTGAGCTTGCTTAACTTTCATGCTAATTTTTTTTTAAAAAAAGGTATTCACAAGGTACAAGGAGCACATTTGGCTCACAAATATCCCATCCATTCAAGGAATTCCTCCTCCTTGAAAACTTGCAAAAAGCAAGCAAGAAAGCAATCCAAAAGGTTGATTTGAAGTGAATATTTTTTTTAAAAAAAATAAACCTAATTGATTTCAGGGGTCTTAACTTTTAATAAGGGACACAGTGGCTCAGTGGCTAAGATGCTGAGCTTGCCAATCGAAAGGTTGGCAGTTCAGTGGTTCAAATCCCTAGTGCCACGTAACGGGGTGAGCTCCAGTTACTTGTCCCAGCTTTTGCCAACCTAGCAATTCGAAAGCACGTAAAAAATGCAAGTAGAAAAATAGGGACCACCTTTGGTGGGAAGGTAACAGCGTTCCGTGTAACTTTGGCGTTTAGCCATACTGGCCACATGACCATGGAGATGTCTTCGAACAGTGCTGGTTCTTTGGCTTTGAAATGGAGATGAACACGGCCCCCTAGAGTCAGGAACGACTAGCACATATGTGAGAGGGGAACCTTTACCTTTTACCTAACTCTTAATAAAAATGCTCAGCATCATAGAGTATACACCCAAATAAGAAGCTCTTAAAGTAAGAAGCCTTTACTATAAGTATATGACAGCTATATTTTAAGTTATAAATGGTAGAGAGAATTGTGACATTGTCTTACTATGATCCATGGAAGATTCTGAAGACTAAGGGGACAAATTTGTCAGAAGCAAACAGTTTGCAGTTCAATTGCTGTGAGATATGATAGCTACTCTTAAAGCCTCCTGAAACAGATGACCCAGCTGGGCAGGAGAGAAAGGAGAAAGAGGAAGCTTTCCAAGATGCACCACAAGGCAAATGTCTGAAGGAAAGGACAGGCCAAGCAGTTGAGAGACACACAGAATTGAGAAAGAGTTTTGAAAAACTGAGGATTAAAGGAGTCATATCTCTTTTAGGGTCTACATAAGATTTTTATTATGTAATCCTGCCTCATTCAGGAAATTATATAACAGGAACAGGGTGAGAAGGGAGTGATAAAACATGACACAAATAACGTAACTTATATATTTGCATGAAACGTTAGCATGCAAATATGTAAGGCCAGGATAGCATCATGTTATCATCACATGTATATATCCTCAGAGACCATTGAGCAGAAGGAAGTTCTAGTCGTATCACCTTTGTTTTATCAGTGCTTCATTCATCCTTTTGTTTAACCTTCAAAAGATGAGTCTATTAACAAAGAATAGCTGGAACAGCCACACAATGCTTTATGTTTGGCAGTGCAATAAGCCATCATTTGAGGGGGACTTCCTTCAAACCTGCAAAGGAGGTAGAACTCTATCTGTCAGCTCTTGCAACTGCTCTCAGCATTGTGAGGAAGATGGCAAGTCATAAGTGCCCAATGAGGATGAAATATTTCCAAGAGCCTTGGTGGCACAGCAGACTAAAGTGCTGTTAACTAGCACCAGCTGCCGTTTGAATCTTACCAGGCTCAAGATTGACTCAGCCTTCCATCCTTTTGAGGTAGGTAAAATGAGGACACAGATTGTAGGGGCAATAAGCTGACTTTGTATTAAAAAAAACACCGCTGGGGGGGGCAAAGCCCTATTAAGCAGGTATATACAAAAGTATGAAGGATATTGCTTAATGCATTGTAAGCCGCCCTCAGTCTCCAGAAAAGGGCAGCATATAAATTGAACCAATAAATCAATAAATATTTGAAAACTAAAGTTTATGAGGTTTAACAATGTTTCATGTTTATTTGAACTTGCCAGTCACTTCTTGCTTTCACAAGCAAAAGCTTTGACTATTCATTTCCTACGAAGTATTATTATAGTTGAGAATTTCGCCTGCTTGATGGATATTTGCAATTAAGTATAGGTAGTCATTTACTTATAACGATTCATTTAGTGCCTGTTCAGAGTTACAGCGGCACTGAAAAAAGTGACTTATGCCTATTTTTGCAGTATCCCCGTGATCAAAATTCAGAAGCTTGGCAACTGGCATGTATTTATGTATTTACAAGCAGTAGTGGCGCAGTGGTTAGAATGCTGTACTGCAGGCTACTTCTGCTGAATGCCGTATGACTGCAGTAGTTCGGCAGTTCGATTCTCACTGGCTCAGGGTTGATTCATCCTTCCATCCTTCCAAGGTTGCTAAAATGAAGACCCGGATTGTTGGGGGCAATATGCTGACTCTGTAAAACGCTTAGAGAGAGCTGTAAAGCACTGTGAAGCGGTATATAAATCTAAGTGCTATTGCTATTGCTATGACGGTTGCAGTGTCCCAAGGTCATATGATCACTTTTTGCATCAATGGGAAAGACAGATTCGTTTAACAACTATGTTACTAACTTAACAACCGCAGTGATTCACTTCACAATTGTGGCAGGAAAGGTTGTAAAATGGGGCAAAACTCACTTAAAAACTGCCTTGCTTAGCAACAGAAATATTGGGCTCAATGGTGGTCATAAGGCGCTAATATCAAAATTGTCCCTGGAGGATAGGTATGTCAAACCACTGTTAACTCATCCCAGCAATTGGAAGTCACTCTTCCAACTCTTCCATTGTCCTCTTCAATTTAATTCAGTGTATCGGAAGACAATATTTTACCATTTGCAATATCTGTAGCTTGGGTGTAGGAGCTACAGGTTTTACCATTTTCTCAGTGCTTTGGGGACCAGCGACAGTGTCCTCCTGCAGCTGCACATGTGCTTTATTCTATTTGAGCTTAGAAGATCCCATGCAGACTGAAAACACTAACCCTTGACGATTATACCCATCATACACAAGAGTTTGACAGATGTTCCTAAGTGGGATAATGCAAACAGTCTGGCCTTTCAGACCATTCTACATCAATCTGAGGTAATGGTTTAAATGCTGTAAATAACCATTTGATACTTTTACCATTGTGTAAACAATTTTTAACCATTCTCATATACTTAGGAGGCTTCCAAAAGACCGTGAGGATTTATTTACTTCCTGTAAAACAACAGGAATTCTTAATCCTGTCAACAGATTACAGAACTGTTTTCTCTTTTGGGGGGGTGGGGTTGGGGCTGGAAAGAGTTCTTTGTGGAATGCTGCCATCTGTAGGTATCCTAGAGGTACTGCAGCTTCAGGTAAAGCAAAGCCGGTTTGAACAATGCTACTTCACAACAACACGGACGTAGACAAGATTATTTGTAAACAATAAATAGAAATGGGTTGCCATAAAAAAAAAAAAAAGTCATGAACTGGTGGTATCGAAAATGCGAATCTGAAAGGTGTCTCAATTTTTCATATTTTTTTCTCCCAGTACAAAAAAAAAAAGAGTTTTCTTTCTCTCTTCCTTATTGGGGAGGAGGGGAGAAAAGTGTGTGGATGGAAAGAGAGTATTACTAGTTTCCACCTATCTTAGGAAAATATGGGTCCTTCTTTAGTCTCAATATTGTCTGGGCAACTATATGGCATGATGACCTCGTCCTATTCATTCACTGCAGGTTAGAGCAGCGACATCTATGGGATAAATCAGGAAGGGAACAAACTGAATAAGAATGAACAGGGGAGTACCAAAGCAAAAGCTATGGCTAAAGTAGCACCGAACAGTGTTTAAAAAGCTGAGCATAAACAAAATATCAAAAAGAGGAGAATCAGCTATATTATTGAAATTGCTCATTCTCCCTTTAGAATCAAAACTGATTAATATTCACTGCTACACAAACGTAATGTTTTATCTGGCCTACTTTCTTTCAAGTCTGATCTAATGAAGATGTATTAATTCTACAGGGGTTTCCTTTTGTATGCTAGCTCCTCTTCCCTCACCCCGCCCTCCCTGGAAAAAGCCTATTTCTGGAATGTTCTACTCAGAATAAGCAGTTCCATGAAAGAGCTTGTTGTTGTTACTTGATTTGGTTTACTTGAGTTTGCTTTCTTGATAACTTCAAAACTCAGAAGAAACAAATAATGAAACAAAACTGCGTTCCTGTCTGTTGAAAAGATTAAATAAAAAGACTTATGTATGAAAATGAAATAATCTTTGCTCAATATCAAAACATCAGAGACAATTCGAAGCAAATCTTTCTCTGGAGGCTCCAGAACTACTTAAAATATTCAGTTAATAAAATAAATTGAGTGAGAGGAGTATGTATGATTTGTTTGTTCTTGTATGTATTACAGAGATTTTTATACCGTGGAAAGACTCTCAGAACAATTTACATAATGTACACATGACAAGCCCTGAGAAGCTTACAGGTGGTCCTTGACTTACGACCATAGTTGAGCCCCAAATTTCCTTTGCTAAGAAAGACAGTTGTTAAGTGAATTTTGCCACATTTTTACGACCTTGCTTGCTACAGTTAAGTGAATTACTGCAGTTAAGTTAGTAACACGGTTGTTAAGTGAACCTGGAGTCCCCATTCACGTTCTTTGTCAGAAAGTCACAAAAGATAATCACATAATCCTGGGACATTGCAAACATCAAAAAATGCATGCCAGTTGCCAAGCATCTGAATTTTGATCAAATGACCCTGGAGATGCTACAACAGTCATAAGTATGAAACTGTCATAAGTCATTTTTTTTCAGTGTTGTATCTTTGAACTGTCACTAAACATATACCGTATTTTTCGGAGTATAAGACGCACCGGAGCATGAGTCGCACCTACCCTTTTTGGTGAGGAAAAGAAGAAAAAGAAATCTGCCTCTGCCTCTGCCTCTGCCTTTGCCTCTGCCTCTGCCTCTAAGTAATTTTGCCTCATTGCAGCAAACAGCAAACAGCCTGCTTTACTTTCATTTTCGTTTTCAGCATAGCTTGATTAGCACAAGGGGAAAAAAAATCTGCTCCAGCAATTTACCTCTTTGCAGCAAGCAGCAGAGCCCTGCGCAAAACAGCTGAGAGTCGGGAGGCCGATCCAATCAACTTATGCTAATTAGGCTGTGCTGAAGCTGAAAGGAGCTATTTTTTCTTGCTGTTTGCTTGCAAGGAGGTAACTGCTGCGAGGCAGAAGCCAAAGGGTGAGGGCCAGTGGGTGGGCAGGGCTACATTCTGTGTATAAGACGCACCTAAATTTTCACCCCCTTTTATACTCCGAAAAATACAGTAGTTGTAAGTTGAGGACTCCCAAGATCTCAGAACAGCAATAAAAAAAGGATGGGGGGGAAGATGAGGCTAGCAAAAGAAAGCAAGAAAATTCAAATGCCAATTCTTAACAGTCTAGAATTCCTATCCCACCCACCCAGATTAGATGTACTTTAATACAGAAGTAATACATAATGGCTGTAACATAGCTGGAAATTGCTAATTTTTCCTTTATCTTGGCAACTGAAATGGTCAAAAGTTGAAGCCAAAAAGTTCTGTTGTTTTGACCTATGTAAGTGATGTGAATCTCCTTTCCTTCTCTCATTTCCTATCCCACTCCCCTTCTTTTGCCTGGCTTACAACAGCTATTACCAGCAGCGCAAAGCAACCGACTTTTCCATGATTTTAATATAATTTTAAAATACCCACAAGAGGCAACTATACTTAAAAAAAAAATAAACAGCAAATATTAACTCAGGAAGAATTGTTTTCTTAACTCATATGACATCATTACTGCATTCTCATAGCACTGCTTTTACTTTGATTTCTCCAAATTTAACATATAGTCAAACGTATCTGATTCTTTAGTGTAATCACACCTTTCCGAGCCCAAAAATGGTACGAACAGCACAGAGGCAACATATGACATTGAATAGGATTTTTAAAAAGTTTATCTTTACACATTTCTGAGACTTTTTCCAGATTTCACATATTCCCTAAAGCTTGTTTGCTTTAAAAAAAAAAAAGTGAAAAAAGTGAACTTACTGCTCCCGCCATAGAAGCAATAGCTGGAATCTAGACTTTCTCAACAAATCCATTGCTCTTAGTGGCTAATTAAATCTAATTTAATCTAAGCATGATTAAAGTTGATCCAAATTCAACATAAGGAACAATTATTTCGTTCTTGAAACAAGTCAGTCACAATCTTTTTGATTTTAGAGAGAGAGGATAAGCCATTTTTCTGGGAAGCCTACATAGAAAAAAAACCCAAAATCATTTAGTTGATAGTAAGATCTGAGCTGCAGTATAGCTGCTGGATGTGTTTAAGATCGTTTGGCTATGTAGGAAACATTTGGGTTGCAGCATTTACCAAATTCAACTTCCCCTGAATTTCACGATTACATCATTATACTAATCTAAATCTAATAATGAGAATTTATATTCTGACATAGTGTCGATAGATAGGAGGTGCCACCTGGGCATTTAATCTTACAGTTTGAAATCTTTTAGTTGTTAAATGTCAGTTAACTTCATTGTTGAATTTAAAAAAAAAACAATGTGCAGAACTAATGGGATGAGCAAAAATATCTTGAAAAAAAGGAGAATAGTCATTTTAATGGAACTATAGTGTGCTTTGCACAGGAAACAAACAAAGTAAATTTAATAGGAGATACACAACCATTTCCCCAAATTATTTATATGCTTTGCATATAAAGGCTTAGGGAAATACGTATAGGCATGTATAAATGTATGAATGCTTATGTGCATATGTGAAACTATCAGTTTTATTCAGGCTATTAACAAATTGAAAAATAAAGAATACATTTCAAATTGATTTTCCTGCGGTGCAAACCTAGGCATCTCCCTCGCCCCTCACCCCTCACCAAATTTTACTGTGCTTATGTACTGCCTTATGTACTGCCTTATCACTGCAGGACAATATTCCTGGGAAGTATGTGTGAAGAACTCCTAAAGTCCTGCAACCTTAAACACTTAAAGAGCCATTTGGACCCGATTCCCACAGAAAAGAAAACACCGGGAGCCACAAAACCCTTCCCATGCCTGACTATTTCTTGAGCAGCCACAAAACTAGCATATGTAGTTGAATTAAACATTCTGTTTTTCTTCTGAAACTTTTCTTTTCTTGGATTTATCAATGGTTGGCCTACGGGAGTTGAAAAGGTCAATAAATCGCGTGCTGGCGGGGGTCGCACATTGCCAGTTGTGACACATATTTTGAGTGACAAGAAGCCGCAGCAGAGGAGTGAAAGAGCCACATGTGGCTCCAGAGCTGCAGGTTGCTGACCCCTGGCCTAAAGTGTACTCCAAGCATATACACCCATCGGGACCACACAGGGCACGAAGGTCATCTGAAAGCAACCAGGCAACGTATTGTGCAACAGTGATATAATATGCTGAAAGTGGGTGCATACTGTATGGAAAAAGGCAATGGTAAGTCACTCCTGTATTTTGCCATGGAAATTGAATGGATAGAAAATATAAAAGAATTGATAATATAATGCTGGATGATCAGCCTCTCAGATTTGTTGGCATTCAACATGAGACTGAGGAAGTCATGAGGATTTTTCAAAGCATTAATGCCATTTATGACACGGCTTGATTAAAACATTGAGAAGGTCCAGTTGCTAATGTTGCTATGCAGGTAAAGAAAATCCAATTTCAGTTTCTGTCAAATTCTGACAATTCCAGTCAAAAGATTACACTTTAATACTCAGGACATGAAAAATAGAAAAGGAATGGCATTGCTTTCATAGTTAGGAAGGGTATAGCAAGAACAATTCTTAGATACAATCCAGTCAAGGACTGAATTAATACCAAATAGACTTTATAGACAACTGTTTAATATGGTGATTATCCAAATTTATCGACTGCTGCAGAAGTGTTTAATGAGTTTTATAATCAATTTGAAATCAACAGAACATGCAATATATGCTTGAGATTGGACACTGGAATAATTGGAAATATTTAAGAGAACCACATGGAATCTATGGCCTAAGAAACCAAAATGAAGCAGGAAAATAACTTATCAACTTCTACAAATCCAATTATTTATTTATTACTAACACAGTATTATTTATTATTAACACAATAACCAAAATGACACTTATATATATGGAGATATATATATATATATATATATATATATATATATATATATATATATACATACCTACCCACTTTTTTATATATATACCCACTTTTATATATGGGTATATATATGAATATATAGAGAGGGAGTTCATTTTGAAGTCTTGAACCTTATTGGTAGCAAGCTTGAAAAAACATGGAATGAACCTAAAGTAGTTGGTAAGGATGAATGTGAAAAGACACTGCCAGAGACATAAAAGCAGAAGAAAACAAACTGGATTTTAAAACAAACAGTAGAAATTGCCAAGAAGAGAAGAGAAGCCAAAGAAGGACAAAGCTCTCAGGAGGGAACTTAACAAAGAATTTCAGAGGGCTCTTAGAAGAGACAAGAAGCAGTATATTATATAGATATGGAATAAAAGAGACATTGAGGAGGAAAATACACAGAAAAACATAGAATATTTTCCAATTCAAAAGAAAAATCCAACCTAAAGCAGCGGTCATCAACAGGTGGTCTGTGGACCACTGGTGGTCTGCGAGTAAATTTTGGTGGTCTGCAGAAAAATTATTTACATTTTTTATATTGCACCAAATCAGGGGTCTTCAAACTATGGCCCTTGGGACAGATATGTGCAATGAACGCTTGTGTTACTGCAGAGAGTCTCCCCCTTCAGGGTCTTTTTGTGTGGGTTGGTGGGGGGCAGAAATTCTGACTTGGGGTCTACTTCAGCCTCCTGGTGCAGGGCTTTGGGCAAAGGCTGGGGGGAAGCATCGCTGGTGGCAAAGAGCCAGAGGGCCTTGTTCCAGAGGGACTGCATCATGGCCTGGAACTGGCTGCCATCGCAGCCTGCTGAGCCTCCAGATGCTGGCACCTGGCCTTGCACTCCCACAGGTCTTCCCTCTGCTTGGAAAGCCTGCACTCGTAGTCCTCAGTGAGGTGCTTCTGCTGAGGCTCCTTCTTGATCAGATCCAACTTGAACTGAGCCAGCTGTTTTGCCAACTCTTTCTCATGGTGGCTACTTAGCTCCAACAACTGCTTCCTGTTGGGGCCCTAAGGAGCCCTGGCAGGCAGGCGAGGAGTGGCTGAGAGAGGAGGGCCAAGTAGAGGCTGGAGAGGCACCCCTTGATGTGAGTGACATCCAGTCACATGACCACCTAGCCACGCCCACCCAGCCAGTCATTAGGCAGATCATATTAGTGGTCCGCGGGATTTAAAATTATGAATGTAGTGGTCCCTGAGTCTGAAAGGTTGGTGACCCCTGTGCTAAAGGACTGGCTGAGACAAGTTATCCGATTCTGATGGAGAGATGGTAACTGATTCAAAGAAGATGAAGCAAAGATGGTAGGAGTAAATATTAAAATTATGAGCAGTAAAAATGTTAATATGTAAGATACCTTAAAAGATTATATTACCTATGCACAAGAACTTCTAGTGTCAGAAAATAAGGTTGTATCAATACTCCTGTCATTACCAAGTTAGAAGACAACCAGAACTGATGAAATATTTATAGAAATTTGGAAATCCACAGAAGAAAAATCTCTTGAGGTTCTATTCAAACTATGCCAGCAAATCTGAACGAGGCCAAGCTACATATCAACACCAAAAAAATTTTAACAGAGAGTGCAAACTTTCATAAACATTCTTAATTTCACATGCTAGCAAAATAATTCTCAGAATTATCCAGCACAGATTGCGGATGCCTGCTTGATTATTAAGAAGTCATTACGTGATTCAGTGAGTATAGCCTCAGTTGTGTCAATCATATTGAGCTGTATAATGTGCTTAGAACAGGATCCATGTGAAACCTACACACAGGTCAGGAAGCCACAATCCAGAGGAAAAACAAACTAGTTCCAGATTTGCAAAGGAGTGAGACAAGGCTGTTTACTCTTTCCTTGTTTTAACGTTTATTTCTCTTACTTTTTTTTCCCTTTATATTTATATTTTTTTTAATCTTATTACCAAACCTATAAATAAAATAAATTTGGCCTGGCATGATTTGTGATTAAAAGTTTGGGGGTTTTTTTTATTAAAAAGGTATCATTTGAAGAAAAGGTTGGCAGTATGGTGCCTGAAAATACCAGTGTCCTCTCAGAGAACTTCCTTACTGCTCACTGAGATCTTTGTCTCACTACTACCCCACAGTCTCTACTCAGATTATAAAAAATATTTGGAGAGACTTGTTATGTTGGGTGAAGGAATAGACTGGAGACAGGCTTCAACAACAGGTCTTTATTCAGTCAACTATATACAATACAGCGGCTAGCCTCTCTGACAGCTCTCCTTTATATAGAGGGCTGTCAGCGAGCTCGGCCAATCAGATCTCTGTATTTTCCCGCTCGATTTGCGGACCTTGGTGGAACCTTCCGTCTGTCAATATCTGACAAGGCTAGTGTGGATTCCAGTAAATGAGAGACATTTCATGAATAAAAACTTTTCAATATCAACATTTTATGCAAGCACTAATCCTGTGTTGTTATTATTATTTAAATGTTTCATTGAGGTTTGAAAGGATATTCATATATACTTCAAAAAAAATCTAATTACTAAGTATGATTTCTTTTCTCTTCTCTTTCTCGATCTTGCAACATTAGGAAAATAAAGTGGATTCATAAAAAAAACCCCAAATGTGGTTTTTTGGGGTTTTTTTACAGCCTGGATCTGTAGCCTTAAATGAAACTAGTCAATAGACAGTTCTGAGATTTGTTTCTTCTTTTCACTTCCAACATGGTGACTTCCAGATATGCTGAGACTGCAGCTCCTGAACAGTCTACTTCCGCACTGCATCACAATAATCAAACTAAAGTAACTTCATTAATAATCATGGCTCAGGAGCCATTTTCTAAGTTGTGCCCATTATTCATGGTTTGCTGTCAGCCAAATAAGGATGCACCTGTGCAGATGGTAAACATTCATGATTTCTTTGCAGGAGGAGTCCTTGCTCCATTGCAATACCTTGCATTGCAAATTTGTACTGCCTTCTGTGCTTTTCAACAAGTGAGTTGGATGGGTTATAGCAGCAGTGGTGAAATCTAAAAAAATTTCCTACTGGTTCTGTGGGCATGGCTTGATGGGCCTGGCTTGGTGGGGGGACATGTGACTGGGTGGGCGTAACTATGTAGTCATGTGACTGGGGGTTCAAAAGGCAGAAACTCACTTTAACAATGTCCTGCTGGAGCAGGGGGTTGGACTAGATGGTCTCGGGGTCCCTTCCAGCCCTGGATTGATTGCTGTGCTTTTTCAAGGTATTCTCTAAAGCTGCATCTAGTGCCAGGTTTGTGGTCCTTCCTTCCTCTCACTTTTCCCTCCCTCCCTCCCTCTCTTTCTCTTTCTTTCTTTCTTTCTTTCTTTCGCAGTACCTCCCACCCCCCATTTTTGGCCTAGCAGGCCTCAGGGAAACCTCCTGGGAGCAAAAATGGAAAAAAAAAACCCCACACACCCATTTTTGGCCTAGCAGGCCTCAGGGAAGCCTCCTGGGTGCAAAAATGGACCCCTCATCCCCCGTTTTTGGCCTAGCAGGCTTCAGGGAAGCCTCCTGGGAGCAAAAATGGACTTCCCCCAATAGGTAAAAATGCTTTAAAAAGTAAAAAAAAAAGTTCCGAGGATTGCGCGGCACAGTTGATTGTCACAGCTGATTGTCGTAACCTTTTTTTTTTTTACTTTTTTAAAGCATGTTTTTACTACCTATTGCCCGAATGGGTAGTAAAAAAATGCTTTAACAAAGTTTTTAAAAAGTTCAGTCGATCAGCTGTGCCGTGTCATCATCACAACTTTTTTTTTTACTTTTTAAACATTTTTAATACAGGTTCAGCGAACCAGTCACATTTGTTACTACCAGTTCGGACGAACCAGCCAGAACCAGTAGCATTTCACCGCTGGGTTATAGTAAGGTAAAGGGAAGAAACTGAAACTTATATAGAAACAGAACCTGCCTGCAATTGTATTGGCATTATAAACTGCTCACATTCCCTAACTATTTGAAATATTGAAAGGAATCATAAAGTAAAATCAGCATATATTCAGCCAGTGTTGGGGACACAGAAAGTAACAGCATTAAGCATTTAAAACATGTTGAAAATGGCTGCAATGTAGCCTTCAATAACTGTGGCTTTTGCTGATGCTATAACACATGCTGACAGCAAATATCAATTCTAGGTAAATCCAATTAAGCCTAGAAGCCAAACAGCTGGATTAGCAGTTCCCTGCATAAATTATTTTTTCCTTCCATCTCCTTTTCCTTTTTTCATAGAGCCTTTCAATATGGATTTTTTTTTAAAAGAAAGAAGCCTTAACTATTTCCCCTCTTGCTTATTAATTGCAAAAGTCTAAAATGATATCCCCTCGCAGATGCAAAACCTTTATTATTATGCCATGCCACATTCAATATGGTTAAGCTACTTAGCTGCTCCCTCTTCATAAATTGTCCACAGGTTTCTTGTTTATGGGTAGAAGCCATCTGGATTACATTAATTATCACAACCCTCCTGTCTTTCTGGAGATTATTGATATATGTGTTCTTTTAAAAATGTATATGCTGATTTTTAAGGCAAATCCCATCTAAGAGTTCTTACAAATATAGATATAAAATTACTCCTATATTTTAAATCTCTTAAAAATATTAGTTAGAAAACTTTTAAAAAGCAGTTTAAATGTTCAAGGTAACATCTTAAAGCAAATGGAGATTAAAGTATAATTATTTTATGGCTACTTTAAACAAATCAAGGTGAGGTTCATATGTACTTCTTTCAGGATAGAATTCCTAAATATGGGATTATCAGTTAAAAAGCCTTGTCTATGTCTGATGGATTGGATCTTATCATAAATGTTTCTTTTTTAGAATTAAAATGCGGACTTCCTTTTCCAAATAGATATCTAATACTTTTGAGGAATTTTTGACTAAGGAGCAATATATCATAAGTGCAAAGAACACAACTTTAATTTTAACTTGCCATCCAGTGGTGGGTTGCTCCCAGTTCTGTCCAGTTCTTTAGAACCAATAGTAAAAGTGGTGGGAGGCTCCGCCCACCTGCCCAAATGTCATAATTGATTATCTTCGCATGCGTAGAAGCGCACATGTGTGAGCTAAGCAAGCGTGCGTGCACACTCCCATTGTAAACCAGTAGTAAAGGTAAGTAGAACCCACCCCCTCAGTAAATTATGTCAGAAGCAGAGGTGGGTTTCAGCAGATTCTGACCAATTCTGGAGAACCGGTAGTAGTTTTGAATAGTTCGGAGAACCAGTAGTAAAAATTCTGATTGGCCCCGTCCCCATCTATTCTCTGCCTCTCAAGTCCCAGCTGATCAGGCCTAATGGGGATTTTGCAGTATCCTTCCCCTGGAGTGGGATGGGAATGGAGATTTTACAGTATTCTTCCCCTGCCACGCCCACCAAGCCATGCCCACCAAGCTATGCCATGTCCACCAAGCCACACCCACGGAACCAGTAGTAAAAAAATTTGAAACCCACCACAGGGGGTTCCAAGTTATTGTTATCCAGCATTTGCAGAGGAGAATTCAATTCAGTTCATTTAGTGACAGTTCAAAGTTACAACATTACTGAAAAAAGTGACAATTCTGACAGAAATTATCATCTTAATATGTAATTGGAAATTATTCCTCTGGCCAGTAAGCAACATTTGCATCTTGTTCTATAGTATTGGTGACCCCCAGGGGGAGAGCCCTCTCTGTGGGGGCACCTACCCTCTGGAATCAGCTGCCCCCAGAGATAAGGAGAATCCAAGACCTCGGTGCCTTCCGCCGTGCCCTTAAAACCTTTTTTTTCCAGCAAGCCGGGCTGGCTTAAAAAGATTTTTTTTAAAATGTTTTTAATTGGTTTGTCACTTTTTGTTCTGTCCCTGTCCTCCACACACACAACCCACACAGACAGACGAGGGTTAAAGGAGTAGCACACACACGGAAGGTTCGTTATCATGGCTTGGCAGCCCTTTGTAAACCGGCTGCCAAGGTCTTTACTAAACAAGGGGGGGGGAAATACCTCCACCAGATAACAAAACACGTACACACCAATTGAGGTAAATATAATTCAAAAGTCCAAATCTTTCCAGCCGGCTGATGCTTAGCTCCAAGGACTAGCCAGGGTAAAACTTTGTCCGTCACAGAATTCCAACTGCTACCCCACTCCTTTAAATAACCTGTGGGGTGTGGTCCTGTGGGGTGCGGTCCTGCTAATCCCTGGCACGCTTCCTCATTTGTTGACCTCTCTTATCACGCCGGCGCTGGCGTGGGTCCAGCCACCTCTGGCCTTCCTCATTATCCTCCAACTGATCGGAGACACCTGGCTCCTGACTCATCTCCTCTCCTTCGGCCAGCAGCTGATGAATTACCAGGGAGGAGGGGCCGGGGGAGGGAGGCCTGGCTGACTCCTCTCCCTCCTGTTCAGAGCCTTCTTCCTCTGATGCGATGGCCTCGGGGGTCGGAGCCACAACACTTTTTAAAGTATGGGGCCAAATTTATATATATTTTTAATTGCTTTTTAATGTTCGTATTCTATGTTTTTTAATTCTGGCTGTACACCTCTGAGTCCTCAGGGAGAAAGGCGGTATATAAGTTCGAAAATAAATAAAATAAATAAATTAATTGCCTACTCATGAAACCCTGCATTTTACACCACTAGTGTAATCTATCACTCCTGAAAGGAGCAGACAGAACTTAAAAGTTTTATGAAGTTAAACACTTATCCTACAGCACAGGTGTCAAACGTGATCATCTCACGTGACGTATCTTGATGTTTTTTGCCTTTGCGGAGCTGGGGTGGGTGTGGCCTGCACGTGATGCATCTGGCCCGCGGGCCACCAGTTTGACATCCCTGTCCTACAGTAAATCCCATTGAAAATATTTTTTACTTTTTGTACTGTGGTATTAATCCCCTATTTACGAAGCCCTGCACTTCACTATACTTCTACATTGTAAGGCATACATCTAACGAACTCCCATTCCTAGGAATACTCATCATTAAACCAGATGTTGGCAGATTGCAAAACCAGATTTATAGAAAACCCACCCACCGAGATCAAATCTTAAATTTCCTAAAGGGTAATCAATTCACAACACATAAGATGGGTTGTATATGAACCCCCATCAACCCAGCAAAATACTGCAACTCAGCAGTACTCAGAAAAGCAGAATGAAACAAGTTCAACATTATATTTGATAAGAACATCTATTTACAACTTCAAATATCATAAAATACATACTAGGAAAACAGGAATTGAATAGCACTACAAGGACCACCACAATTACCCTTCCATACATAAAAAATATATCAGAAATACCAGCAGTCACTAGGCATCATAGTGGCCCACAAACCTACAAAAACTCTGCAAAAGAATCTTACGTAAACTAAAAGACTACATACCCTAACAAGTAAGAACGGACATCATATGCATAATCAATTGTCTGGGTTATACGGTGTACAGGATGCCAAATACACCAAAGTATCAAAGAACATATAACTCAACAAAGAAGCAAGAGTAGAAATATTTAATAACCACCCACAACTTTAGAACAAGCTAGATTTTTGCATGTGAAAATACAGAAATAATTGACTACACAAAAAGTAGAATTCCTCGAAACCTGGCACTCAAATAAAGGAACATCAACAAATAAAGTGGACTAGATGCAATCTACCATCCCATTCCCATCATGAATTTAATTACACAACACAGATAAGGCAAACCTATGAAAATAGAGGTGACTAATACTTCCAAAGAAGCATCCAATCACCAACCAATCACACCAAATTAGAGTTAAATACAGACTATCCATTCTGTATAACAATTCTCAATTCTGGACCTTTGCACTGAGGAAACTTTGCCAAAACTCAAGAAGAAACACCTTCAGAAACCAGGATCTCTACTTCACTATTGATGTCCCTCAGCCTGGAGAATTAAAAGTATATACCACAAACTTGGGCTACTGTTTTCCCAAGAAATTCAAGGCTTATATTTCAGAATTTAAGAGATTGTGAATCATTGTTTTTTCAAACTTCTACATGAATTTATGAATAGAATTTATTTTCTATTTATTTATTTTGCTAAGTAAAACACACCAAGAAACAAGTATTTATGTTTCCAGGAACTGGATCATTTAGCCAAAGATAACTTATAGGAGAAAAATGGAGCAGTTTTTACTTAAAATTTAACTAATTTATACTTTCCAAACCAATGGATAAATGAAACCTTAAGTTTCCTTCAGACTTAGCCTTTTCATACTTTATGAAAAAATTGGATTGTGAGATACAATAGTATTTCTGAATTTTTTTTAAAAAATGTACTTCTTAACTGTTTGCTGCAATGGTCTCCTCACAAAGGTAGCTAAAATAAATATATAAATAAGTTTATAGCCACATACCAAAATCTTGTTTTAAAAATCTCTATTAAAGGAATATGCACTTCACCCACCAGCAACCCTTTTTGCCCCCCCATTAAATACTAGAGAGCCATTAGAGAAAATAAAGTATAGAAAGAATACTAACTAGGGGAACATCATTCACTTTACAAAGCACATCTGGACTACAATATTGTAATCCACTAGCATGGATCAAAAAATATTTTTCTTTATATGAGACAATATTTAACATTAAAAAGTAAAAAATGAAAATGAAAGAAGAAAAATAGAAAAACAAAAACACATTAAAAACTCAGTTAAAGAACAAAAGTAAATGACTTTAAAAGGAAAAAAGAAATTATTAAAAACAAAAGAAAAATAGCTAAAGCTTGGAGAAGAAAGAGTTAAACCTCTGTACAGAAACTTTCCTACAACTAGAAAGTCCATCTCCAACTAAAAAAAGTATTAGGAAGTGCTCCCTGGAATTCTTTTCTTGAAATATTAACCCTCCTTCCATAAATTTTAATTAGGATCCCTAGATTCTGTTTCCAGTCTAGATTACAGAGAAGGAAATATGATTCATTCCAGAATGGGACAACTTGGTGCGTTCAACTCACCACAGCCAACTTGCAGCAGGACAACTCAACAATTCAATTTAAGTATTTAAAATAATTACAAAATTATTTTAATTTTTGTCATTCATATTTCAAGTTGTCCCTCCTTTGCATCCTTTTTTAAATTATTCTATTTCACCATTTCTTCGATATTAGTGTAACTCTTTTCATGTGGCGAGTTGTCCTGTGTTGAGTTGGCCATGGCGAATTGTCCCACAGTAAGTTGGCCACAGCGAGTTGGCTGTGCCAAATTGTCCTAGACTTTCTTCATTCATTTCAATGATTCCAATGCCACAAAGTCAGATCCTTGCACCCAGTGTCAGAACTGAAGTATGTATCAGTGGTGTTTGCATGATGATAGTTGGGCAGATAGAATTTAGGCACTCTTTCAAGATGGAAGTTGCTAAATATTCTCTTTTCCACTGACCCTGATTATCTTTACATTGTGACAGGAAGGGAGGGAATTTTTTGTAATATTTAGCGTATATTTCTGGCGTCAATTATGCATAGACACACTGTAAAAATTTAGAGTATAATTAAGACTTTACCAATGTAAAATTTGTAATTGGTTATTGAATTGTATTATTTTATTATATAAACTGGAATTTTTCATATTATTCACATAAATACATTAGATAATGGATAATGGATACCAGCAAATACTATGAATGGTAATGTCTGCATTTATTTATAGCACATAAGGAATTTAAAATTAAACTGAAGTCTCTAATTCTCACTTCTAAGCTGTGAAAGCAGTTAATTCTCACAAAAATAACACCAGGTCTCAGTTCCCTTCTATCAGAGGTTTAATTATTAATTCTAAATGTGAAGAGTTACAGAATATTTACTAATGTACTATTATGGATTGTCTCACAAATAATTTCAGCTAAACAGTCATTGCTATACATTGTAAAATATAACAGCCAGTGGCATGTGTGAAGTGTCATCGCTATATAATTTATATGTGAAGTTCTAACATCTATGAATTAACTGCTAAAATTAATTAACAGCTAGTTTATTGCACACTCTTCACAAATAGTTTAATATTCGTATCAATTTACATATTAGCTTAGGCTTGAAATATGACTTATTGACCAGCCAAATTATGTAATTAATTCAGCATACTAGTAATTAAAAAAGCATTGCTTCACAATCTTTGTTAATTGTTTTTTTTTTTTACTGATTTAAGATGACTATGATGTTTTCCTAGAAAGGCAGCATCCCTAGCTGTCACTTCCATTTCCACCTGGCCACTTTTAATGAATTAATATAAGAAGAGTCAAAGGTAATATCCCCAGCCTTAAAGCACAAATTAGTGTGATTACAATTAAGATTACACTTGTTTGGCCTTGATGACTTACTTTGGGCTACAAATTTAAGATTTGTACACTGATCAAGGAGCTTTCCTTCATTAAGTTGAGGATTACATTAAAAGGCCTTAAAGTCTTTTTCCAACTCTATGATACTACTGTATATACCCTATGCTTAACAGAGGAAAGCATTAAAATAGAATCCCAATACTGAGTTTTTCCAACTATTCCCCATAGCAAATAGAAAGGGCTTATCTGTATCTTTCCCATCTCTGAAAAATAATACAACATGTCCAACATGAGAAAAATGTTGCACACACATAAGTGAATCACATGTTGGCTAGCTCCAGATTGAACATAAAGTATCATGGCACCTAAATGGAAATCATATAATATTTTGGTTCTCATCCACATGGTCCAATAGAGTTCTCCAAAAATAAGTGGACCTAGGCCTTTTCCAAATGCAAGATCGAAGCTGCTTTATCTCCATAGTGGAGGTTCCATAGGTCTTTCATTAACTTTAATAGCTTATAGGCTCAGCTACCACTCCTATGTTTGTGGTGTTTCTTCTGGCCACTTGTGACAGCTCCTGGAATTTATCCCTACTCTCTAGAATTCAATATACCATGGTAACTTTGCACCATTACATTATTTTCTAATTGATCGAAGGTATGACTCTGCTGTTCCCCAGAAAATATGTTCCTTCATCACAAAACAAATGTGAAAAAAAGAAGGGGCTACTGGCTAACTGAGGAATAACATTGTCAGTCAAAAAGTGAGGACATTTGGACAAGTCTGATTAAGAGGGGCTAGTGATGAGAACACCAGTTATCAATAGATGTGTAGAACTTTGTTCTAAAACCGCATTTACCTAGCCAATCACTGTCTGCTCTAGTTAGAAAATCCATCCTAAGTTTTTTCTCATCATCTGCTTTTTGAAACATTGGGTAGGTATAGAACTTCTGTCATCCAGATGTTGATGGATCACTGACCATCGGCTATGCTGGATAGTACTAATGGAAGTTACAGTTCATCAACATCTGGTGAGCCCTAGTTTCCCCCTGCAGCTGAAGATGCCAGAAACTGAATCTTAAACTTTGCATTCAAACCATTTGCTCTGCTTCTAATTCTTTATCTCTCCTTTTCTGTTGAGTGATGACAAGAGGGTTGGGTCATAAAATATATAGTTAGCATATGTAGTTCATATCATAGTAAATATAAATATAACTAGCATATTAATGTAAATATAAGGTATTTTCTATAGTGTATGTTGCCCATTTTTGTGGAGATCATTTATATATCTGGCAAATTTATAAGAAAATTTAGAAAGAATTTTGCATGTTTAACTCAGCATTTATTTTCTTGAAGCCAACATGTGATGCATAAACATTTCAAGTTCACTAAAGTCCACGAGTATCACTGAAAGTTGTGGCTGTTTTAAATTGTGGGTAAAATGTGCACATATCAACTTTCCCCACCCACCCATGGCCTTCCATATTTATGCTTAATGTATTACTTTTCATGTTGCTGTGCCAAGAAATCTGGTTAGTAAAAATGCCAGATTATTTTATTTGATTTTATTTGATTTCATTAGGGACCATCAGCCAGGCTGCTTAAGTGCCTGACTACTGTTTGCAGTTAAACATTCATTAGGGAATCCCCAGTGGGTTCATTTGTTTCGCTGAGGTCCAATTACAGTGGCACAAATGCAGTTTTTGCCGCAATTAGCTGATTTTTCCTGTTTATGTTCTGTCTCCTTACGAAGAGGACTAGTTTGCAGGGGTCAGATTTTTAATTAGGCACAATTTAGAGCCAATAAGAAAACTGATCATTTAGTAAATGAATGTGATGGTCTTAAAAGCTCAGAGGTAAATAACACATCAGGGAAACCAGAAATATGCCCCCCTGTTGTGCACAATTCAAAACGCTGTATAGTGTGGGAATAGATTACATGGTAATCACTTATTAGAAACTAAAAATAGACAACAAAGTGGCCTCTAGATGTTTTGAACTAAAATCCTCATAAACCTTTGCTCTTGACCACCTGTATGCCTACATACATAGTTCTTAGGTGTGTAAGCCACCGACATTGCCATCTCAAGATCAAAAGCTAGAGAATAAGCTAGAGAAAACAGTTCATTCATATTTTACATGTACTCTATCATCAATTTATAACATTCAAATTACAATTACAATTACTGTCAATTACAATAGCTTCAATTGCAGTGTAATAAAATATACCACTTTGAAAGTATGAACCAGTAGACTGGGTGTTAATTGTTAGTCCAAGTCCAATCTTTACTGAATGTACTCAAATCTCAGAAAGCTTCCTTCATATAACAACAAAAATAATAATAATTCTGTATATCTGTGAGAGGCAATTCTAGACTGAAGTAATTATCCCCTGCATATTTATTTGAAATTGAGAGCAATAATAAATGCAAGGGAAAAAAATGACATGACACAGTGTTTATTGTTGTCTTTGTCAACTCTAGGGGGATGTGGCCTCATCATATCTTCCTTGATCCCACCCTTAACTTATATCACCAATGACTGAAATTACAGATAAGAGGATATACCATTATGTTAAATTAGACTATAAACCAGTGGTTCCCAGTGTGGGGCCCACGACCCACAGGGGGACAATTTGATTTTTAATGGGGCAATTGGAACCTTGTTTAAGCCAAGTTAATGGACTTTTAGGCTTCCTCCATGTGAGTAGGAGTTCACTTTTTGAATAGTAAAAATTATATGTCAGGGGGGGCGGGGGGGGCAGGATTTTAGAGGTGGTTAGGTGGGGCATGGCCAAAAAAATGGTTTGGAACCACTGCTATAAAGTAAAAAAACACAGATCACCTGCTGCATGCTAATGCAGCTCATAATAGCAAGTAGAGAAATAAAGAGCTAGAAAACTCTTATGGACTACAATTCTCATTTTAAAAAAGCATTTTTGCTCAAAATTTCCAGAAATTGTAAATTCTTTTTGCAAATAGTAGCAATTTTGTAACACTGTGGCGATCTGCTCCCCTATTGTATACTTTGTTGAAAAAGTGTGTGCTGTTCCCTCCTATTTTTTATGCAATTTGTTTATTTATTTTTCTTTACTTTTACTTGCTGCTTTTAAATGTAGTACATAAGCTAGCTAGTTACTTTGGTGACATACATAGGGAGGGAGGAAAGAAGGAAAATTAGATGATAGATAGATAGATAGATAGATAGATAGATAGATAGATAGATAGAT
>WNWU01000003.1:3821800-3868435 GCA_012654045.1 Ptyas mucosa | reverse complement strand
GATAGATAGATAGATAGATAGATAGATAGATAGATAGATAGATAGATAGATAAAGACAGATAGACAGACAGACAGACAATAAATAATTTGTTTTTAATTTCAGCATGATTGTGGGGAATTGTCAAATTGCAGTCTAGTGCCTAGCCTGATTTAAATTATATGTCTTTATTTATTCATTAATGCTCCCATTAATGTTTTTGCTTATTACAGAGAAAGATGATGGAATAAAGCCATACTTTTCTCTTTGCCAGCTTTATTTTCAGATCTGCATACCATTAGGCAATTGACTTCAACATCAAGGATTGTTAAAAATCCAGTGATCCACTGATTATTTATTTTTACTTTCTTCAGGACAGAAACCTTTCATTTAAGTACAAGTTTATTATGAAACATTATTGTGATTTCATGTCTGAACTCTAGGATTAACAATCATAAACTGGGAAAGTTGGGCTGACATCTGGGCATTTTATAAGATCTTGAGATCTTGTTTAAAATGGGATAAATCGTATATATATAGATTTTTATAAATTAAAATTTTTATTCTGTCTCAAGAATCAAAATATGCTACCACACTTATCAATAACAATTTACGGATGGGCAAATTATGAATAAAAAAAAGTAGAAATCTCTTATCTGACACTGCAGGGCCCCAAATCACTGTAGTATAAATAATTGTTCTTTCAGGCTGAAGACTTCTTGACTGTTGAGTGGCATGTCAGGTGAAGGAGACATACTCTAAAAATTATGCAAGAATAGGACAAATTGACTTAATTTAAATCAAATTAATTCAACACGGCTCATAGGATTACTCTCAGTGCTTTACTTGTGTCCTCTTGCTGTCACTGCTAAACTGAGTTTGAAGGCAATTTCTGGAGGGACTTTGAGGGTCCAATCCAATCCTTTGAGTTTCTGATTACATGACCATGTTCCCCGGCATGCTAATATTCCATTGCTGGTATTGGCTGTCCCAATCCATATATATACAGAAATCATTCAGGGGTCGCTGGAGTCTCTTTTCTATCCCTAGAAGCATCATAGTTTTCATACACTGTCCCTATGTACAGTAGTTATCTTTTCTCTTTCATTCTGCCCCTCTCTTTGAAGAGAAACTTCCTCATTCCTGCCTTGTAGAAAACTAGCTTCCTTATTCCATCTATTAAAGCTAAAAGAATAATTCATCAGGAAAAACACATTTGCTATTTATGTATGTTTTAGTTCCTGTTGTACCTTAATGAAAACACCCAGATGACACACCATACAAAACTAGTAATGCTCGCAAGGAAAAGTAGAAAAGAATACAGTATTTTTCGGAGTATAAGATGCACTTTTTTACCCTCAAAAAGAGGGTGAAAATCTGAGTGCGCCTTATAGTCCAAATGTAGCCCCACCCACCCACTGGCCCCCACCCTTCAGACATTTTCAGGCGGTTCCAGGCGGCGGGGATCTGGGTTGGGGTACAGCCTGAGGAACAAATCTCTTTGGGATAGTCTGGGGGGTGAAATCTGCCCGGCGGCTTTGGTGAACAAGGCGGGCCCCATGGTTCATGGCCGGTCCCCCTCTGGCCACCCAGCAGGCAACTCAGGGCAAACAATGGCCACGATGACTTCACTCTCCAGCAATGTGAGGAGCTGCCGCCACTGCCACCACCGCCTAAGCCCTCTCTGCACCCAGGAGCCGAGCTGAGTGGGAGCCCCTAAAGTGAAACGTCCCTCCTTTCCAGCCACCACTGCCAGTTGGCCCAATTCCCCAATGCAATTCGCAGAGCTGTGTTTCAGGCGGCAGCCGGTTCCCCTGCAATGTGCATCAGGAAGGAAAGCGTTTTTGGGCGGCAGACCCACGATCCCCTTCCCAATTCCAAAAACGGGGTGTGCGGAGGCAAAAAAAGTGCATTGCATTTCAGGCGTCAGATCTGGCCAGGAGGAAAGAGAAGGTGAGTCTGCTGAGGAGGAGGAGGAGAGCGCGCGGCTCTGCAATATGCATTGGGGAGGAAAGCATTTTCAGGCAGCAGCGCTGCAATCCCCTCCCCGAATTCAAAAACTATTCCTGGTTCCCCAATGCATATTGCAGGGGAACTGGCTGCTGCCTGAAATGCAGCTCTGCAAATTGTATCAGGAAATCAGGCCAACGAGCGGTGGTGGCTGGAAAGGAGGGACATTTTTTTTTAATTTGATTTATATGTCGCCCTTCTCCGGAGACTCAGGGCGGCTTACAATGCGCTAAGCAATAGCCTTCATATTTTTGTATATTTATACAAAGTCAGTTTATTGCCCCCACAAACTGGGTCCTCAATTTACCTACCTTAGAAAGGATGGAAGGCTGAGTCAACCTTGAGCCTTGGTGAGATTCGAACCTGCAATAATTGCAGACAGCTGATGTTAATAACAGGGCTTTAGACCACTGTACTATCCAAGGCTCTTTCACTTTAGGGGCTCCCGCTCGGCTCGGCTCCCAGGCGTGGAGACGGTTTAGGCAGTGGTGACGGTGGCTCCTCACATTGCTGGGGAGTGAAGTCATTGTGGCCATTGTCTGACCTGAGCTGCCTGCTGGGCAGCCAGAGGGGGGACCAGCTGCAAACCATGGGGCCCACCTTATTCACCGCCAGGCAGATTCCCCCCAGACCGTCCCGAAGAGGTTCGTTCCTCAAGATGTGCCCTGACCCTCCCCCCAGAGCATGCAAGGGGTCACTTCAGGGAAAGCAAGTAGTCCCTGCAGATCGCAGGAGCACCCCAATAGGTTTTTCGGAAAAGAACTTTTCAGTAATCAATGCCCTCTTTCCCAGCCAAGTCTCTGAGACACCTCTCACTTGCAGGAGGAGGGCGGCGTAAAGCAGTGCCACCTTAAAACAAAACCTCTGAGTAACTGGGAAAGAAAGCCGTGCTTCCTACAAAATAGAAAGGTACCTTAATCCAAGCCAAAGAATGAAGAAAGCCAGGCTTTCAATGCCTATAGCTATAGGTAGGAAGACGGGGGCGTCTCGGGAGCAGAGCCTTCGGAGCCCTCTTCTGCCCCCATGAAAATCATCTCCTACCCCACTCACTCCAGTTAAATGCACGTAGAGTGATAGGGTTTGTTTAAATGGATAAAAAGATCTGTGCTGCTTGTTATCAAAATCGAGTGGAAGTGAGGATGCAGCTGATCCTGATGCTGGTAGGCAGAGGCAGAATTCTTGTTTTCTTGTTTTCCTCCCCAAAAATTAAGGTGTGTCTTATACTCCAGTGCGTCTGATTCTCTGAAAAATACAGTACATAATTAGTTCTATTCAAGCAGCCCTAAATAGAAATTCTAGCTGTAAAGTCATTTTCAGGATCATAGGACATTTTGAATCTATCTACTGGATTTTTGCCCTTTCCAATGTCCTATTAAAAATCAGCTTAATAGTGTTTGTTAAATTAGATTTAAAAAAAATTTTTTTGAGAAAAAACACGTTTTCAAATTCTGGCTTGAATCAACATGTAAAAAAAACCAAAGTCAAAACTGGTCTGTTTGTACATCTGCATGCCTTTCCTCTTATAGCCTGACAGGAAAAAATGTACTGTGGTCTTTTTTCTAGTCCAGGAAGAGTAAAAAAAGAAGCAGATTCTTCCACCATCATGGATCACAGTAAATGCGTTTTGGATAGAAAATCAGACCATCACCATGGCCAAAGAAAGGAGGAAAAGTTTGAAATCTGGCAAAGGATATTTTAATCAGGCTTCATTTCCAGCCAGTTTACAGACAGTAGTCCATCAATATGAAAAGCCTGTAGACATTCTCTTTAGGGATATTATTCTTAAACCAGAATATAATGTACATGCCTTTACTGCTAATTATACATACATTTTGGGTACGTGATAAAGGACTAGATGAACTGCATACAGAAAAGAAAATTGTATGCTGTGAGAAGACCTTGGATGATTTTGCTCAATCATCTAAATTAATGAACATTTTGTATTTATGTACTGTACATTCTGTACTATACACGATAGAGACTTGGCGAGATTAGAAATGCTAAGGTTGAATCAGTAAACCATGCAGTATCTGTAAATAGTGGTTATTTCCTAGAGCTACAGACTTTCACAGAACTGTGCTTTCAATGGTTTTGCCTGAAGGATATGATCTTTGTGAACTCTGATACAATCTGACATGATTGACTCTGAAGTTATCTACTCACTTTGTATTTTCCAAAAGTTTGGATTCAGTTCTTATTTCAAGAAATAAATCAACATACATTTTACCTATTTTAAGAGAAAAGGTTAAATATTTATATTTAAATAATTATTTTTTGTTATGACTTTCTAATACTTCATAGTTAAAGGGTTGGATGATCCCCACTTTCAAACTGTTAAGAACAATAACAAAAGCATGTGATATAAATTTTAAAATTAAAATAAACTTATGAGTAATTTATGCCAAATTCATGCAGGTTTAAGAATTTAATGGATTCATCCACTTCTGATTCAAGATAAGTAGTGAGATACAAGCCTTTTACAAAACTCTTGCTTCTTAAATATCCCTTATATTACCTAAGCTACTTGACTTATATGTCTTCATTATCATTTCTTTGACATATTTCTATGCCATCAAATCAAAATCAATGCTTTTGAAAAGAAAGGAATTTCAGACACTAGAGATGGGCACATTTATTCAACAAGGTTATGACAGAGAATGCATGCCTATGTATCTTAGCCATACTACATTTGAGCTCAAGAAATCTAAAATAATCTGTTTTACAAAGATCTTGGTTGAAGTGAATCTTCAGGAATAATGAATTTACAATATCACAGAATACTAGCCGTTCAGCTCTGCTGCAGCTGAAGAGTTAATGTAGTTCAGTATTAAGGAAAGTGGAAGATGGAAACTGCAAAATCAGTCCTATTTGTAATCTTTTGACCATGGTTGAAATAAAATAGTTTTACTTTATATTAGATAAAGAAAGCAATTCACACAAATAAGAAGAGATTGAAGTTTCACAAGTATGAAGAATACCAAAAGATATAAATTCTTCTCTTCTGGGCAAAAAGATGGCATACACACCGATATTATGATTACCACTACTACTATTTTTCTAAACTAATTAACAGAAAAATATGCATGCATATAACTGTTGATAATGAGATGCAACATTAAAATCCAAAAAAGAAAAATGACTTAGAAAGTTATAGCATACTGTACATTGCTAAAAAGTCCTCTTCCTTGATCTTTATGAAAAACTGATTAATTCAAACATTAAAACAAGGTGAGGACGAGGGCTGAAAAAAGGGTTATGATGTCACAGTGCAATTCTCGTGACTTACACACTTACATCTGACATTGTAATGTAAGTAGAAAAAGGCAGGATTCACATAATGTTGCAGTGTACATTTTGTCATTGGGGTTCTTACCAGACGCTTATTATGTAATAATAGTTTTAATCTCTCCCATGTGAGGTAAAGCTCCAACCAAAGTTAAGTATGAAGCAGCAATTTCTGAATTAAGTCACAATGATGCCAAAATGGTAACGTTGCATATTGTTGCATGTTGTGTAAACATATATTGCACAAATGCCGAGATTATGTTCTTTGACAATATATAGTTGTTAATTTGTGAGAGATGCTTTAATATTTAAAATGTTAAAGCTAAATTATATGTTTAATATTTTTTTTGAAGTCCAGTGGGATTCATTCATCTCTTAGTCATCATCCTTAGCATCAGATCAGATAACACTATAGTCAAAGATCTAGATAAGTTAAAGCTGGATGCAGTAATCAAAAAGTCTCTCAGATTATACAGTGGCTAATAGCCAGTTTTGCTGAAGAGAAAAACTCATGTTTTGCATGTCCAAATCACAAGAAAAGTTAAATAATCCAGCTTTCCAATAAACATCACAAATAAAGAATTCATTTTAAAGACAAATAAAAAGCAAAAATTGTATCAGGGAGTATCTATGCGTACTTAGAGGAAAACTTCTGAGGGTTTGGGCTTACCGATGTTAAAGGATAATGTGGAATTGGTTATTGCTGGTTCCATTTTAATTCCCAATAACTTTATGCAACAATATGGATAATTAATGCCTAAATTTAATTGCTTAAGTACTTTTTGAAAAATTGCCCCATAGCCAGTGCTCTGAATAGTTAACTTCATACGAGTTTTTAAATACACCCTTTTGAAGATCACCAAATGTTGCCCTTACATAAAAGTTGAGAACCTCTAATCTCTTTCTAACATGCTGGGCCAAATCCTCTCAAGCAAACAGTGAGCCAGGCAAAGTCCCATTGGTTTTCTAGCATTTAAGGAGATTTACACCACACGAAGATCTGCCCTCAATTAGTTTGTACTGCCTTCGAGCACTTTCTGAAATTTTAGCTAATGAGTTGAAGGCTCCTTGATTTTCAATAACAGCAGGAGAATACCCTCCATCCCCATGGCCTTACTTCTTGGCAGGCAAGAATTGCTCCATGTAGTATTCTAAGGTTTAACACACAAAGACAGAGAAACTTGCTCTGCATGAGGTGCTACTGCTGTGCTGAGAATCAACTCCCAGCCTTAATTCTGACAGTACAAAAAAGGAACACATTAGGAGTGTATCTTCATGCTCCTGCTTTCCTTTTTGGCAAGCTTTGCTACTCAAGCCAGCAGGTGCTTAATGCTATTAAATTTATGAGTACCAAAGCTGTTGAATGTCAGGACAGCAAATTAGCAGACTCTTTTTTTTTAAGTAGTCCATGCCTAGACATTTATCTAGAAGGTACAGAAGGACATTAAGAGCTTTGAAAAGTTACAGCAGATGAAGGCATATTAATAATGAGTAAAGGCATCCAAATGGTGTTTGAATGTTCATGTTTAAAACAAGGCAATCTATGAATTACAAATTGTCTTCTTTCCTAACTTTTTTATTTAACAAAATGAAGTAGAAAAAACGTATCCAGCGCACACTGGATTGAATCAAAGCTTCCTTCTTCAGCTAACTGTGCGCTAATAAAATATAACATCTCTCCCTATGCAGACAATTTGATTTAGAAAACAATATTGTATTTTTTATATTTTCAGGAAGAACTTTGCACAGTTTTGTCCGCTGAGCCAGTTGAGTTGCTTTTTAACCCAGGGAGCCCTTCAGATATTCAGTCACGCCCTGGTCACCTTATGACTTGACTACTGCAACACACTCTACAGTGCAGGCAGTGATAAGCATTACAAAAGCAGTATGCTCATATAATCCCTCTGCTTTGTGAGCTACATTGGTTCAAGGCCCTGGTTACCTATAAAGCCCTACATGCCCTGGTAAGTAGAGAGACCATCTATTTCTCATAATATCTGGCTGGTCAATATAACTTTCTAAATCAAATTGGATTTGACACGGTTGGGGAGTTCCAGATTCCTTCAATTACAGAAGATCATCTGTTAGGATCCCAGAAGTGTGCCCACTTCAACAGAGAAAAGCTGGTTGTATTAAACACTATGCATACATAAAATTGTAGGTTTTATACTTTGCCAGTTAACATCATCCTTGATTTTGCTCTTTTAAAGTTACAAAAAAATCCCCCTTAAATTTTATGCAATGTAATATAATGATGTAACTTTGCTGCATCTTTTGAGTAACTGCTGATCTATATAATGGCTTCCTTTACATTAAAGATCAGTAAGAAATCATAATGCTCAATAAGAAATCATAATATATTCACTTTTAAAATTATACTTTAATGTGATACAATTATTGCAGGATATATGTTTTGGTTAGAATACCAATACTCATATTTCATTGTAAGATATACTGCTAGTTCCAATGTTTGTAAATACTCTTGTGTTATATAACATAAAAATCTTACTGCTAATGCCTGTGTTTTGCAAGATGTATGTTTTATTTTGTTCTTTTTCACAGCATTTGCATGGGTTTATTTGCAAATATGATTTTTGTTTTCATTACTGTTTCCATTATAATGTAATATATTTATTATTCTTAATTTTTTTCACAGTCACTGAATCATAATATAATTTAGGACTTCAGCATGTTTAATGCAGTTATTTTAACTATTCGTTTGCAATGGAAAGGGTTTGTGGAGATTTTTTGTCTTTACAATTTATTTTTCAGATATGGGGAAGAAACAAAGTTGAGAGAAAATATGGTAAAGAAAATGACCGTATTAGTATCATCCAGGACACTGAAAAATTTGATGATGGAAGGACAATTGAACAATAAAAATCAATCCACATCTGGAAGCATTTATACTGGGTATTTGCCATGAAAACCATTTGCTAACTCATGGAAACCTTCAGATTATTGATTCCCTATTTTGCTACTGGGTACCATTAATTAGATTAAACACAATATTGTTGGACTTTTTGCTTTTTTAACAAAAGCTGTGTTTTCTTAAACCTTATATTTGATTAGCCATATTGTCAGGGTTCCAATATAGTGTTCCAATAGGACACATATAGTTTAAGTTAAAGGATAGACAATCTTCCAGTAGACTATCTTAACTTAAAGATAATTTAACTTAACTTAAAGATACTTTGGGTTAATGAAGGAAAATAAATGGCAGATTCTTAATTTTTTGAAAACAGATCTGTTTTATTCATATTTATACATATAACTGAAATTTTAAACAATAAGATTGGATCTCAACCTTTTCTCATTGAAATCAATTCTCTATTTCCAATTTAAAGGCACATTAGTTATAAATTGATTTTTAAATATTGTAGGTCAGTTCTTTTGAAACGTATTCTGAGCTGAAAGAGTTAGTCAGAATAACTGTCATTTGATTTGAATTCTCAGTTCAGTATGGATTATCCATCTGATCCAACTCCAGTTTGGTTCAGTTTAGAAAATAAGCCATTTAATGTTTCAGGCATCTAATTTGGCAATTCATTTCAACTTTTTAATCTGATTTATTATATATAATTTTTATTAAACTTTTTAACAAGAAGGTAAAAACTAACACACAATATGAAGAAGAAAAAAGAAAAGAAATAAATAAAAGAAAAAGTTGAAAAGTAAAAAAAGAAAGGGAAAAATATAAAGTTCACTGTTACTCTTGCTTTTTGCATAAAAATGTAAAAGAAATGATTTGTGATCTAGATGGGATAGATTATAGAAAGAAGAGCAATGTTATATAACTTTAGATGGAGGGGTTAAAATATATGTGTACTTAAAATTTTGGAAAATCAATTCTGTTGGGAAATTTGAAAAAAAAATGAAACTTTGCATGGTCCTACCAATGAGCCAGTCCAGAAGATAAGCATATAACTCAAGCATATGTTTGTCCTTGTATCAGTTTTGCATGTACCATAGAACATCTACATAAAGCTTATTTGATTGCCAAATTTTCTTCAGAAAATTGACTGCAATTTCAATATACTGTACATGAAGAAGTCATATGCAGATATTGAAGAAATGTGAAGGCAGAATTAATGTTGTGACTGAGCAGAAAGGAGCAGAAAGGTATATTTTTGTATTCCTTCCATGGATTCAGCATTTTCAGTCATCCAGGTCATGGTTTCACTTCTCATCCAAGAAGCTTCTTCAACTCTGAACACATATTTCAGAGAGCAGAAGAAGCTTTTTGGAGGAGAAGGAAAACGTCTTTTTAAAAAAACAGTTGCCTCTTGAAAAAGCACCTTTGGGGCATATTGTTTGTTCTATCTTTTTGGGGGGTCGGGGGATATGATTTATATAGGTAATTTACATTATTTCTTCACTTATACTACATGAATGATCTCTCATTGTTACAGATTCAGGTAATTTTTGTATCATCAGCAGAACCCAATCCACTTACACTTTCTCCTCGCTTCTTACTTTCAATCCAGTCCTTGAAATTTGTTTATGACATCAATCTTCATTTTGATATAGCCATGCTTATTTTTTAACAAAAATCATAAATGAATCAGGACCATTTCTCTCTTTTGCATGGAGATAGTATTCACCATCCATCTCATCAAGAAGTAGCGATTTCAGAAGGATCCATATAAAGCAAGCAACATAAACTTTTCAGCATCTCGATTTATTAAATGGGTTGAATTTTGCTTTTTTAAAGGGAATTCCATAATATTTTCAGATGAACAAGATGTATAATTATGTTATTTCTGAAGCACCCTGAATCAAGATAGCTACAGAGATACCTAAGATGCAAAATATTCCTATGAATGGCAGAACAGATAAATATTGGATTCAAAGCAGAATTATATAGTCTTTTGACAGCATAAAAGTGTCTATGGTTAATTAGCCATTTAACTGCTATCACTAGTGAATAAAATGTAGCAGCTCTATCATGTCTTTAAAACCGTATTTGATGGAACTACATATGTCTTTCCCAGGACAAGACATTAATGTCTTCATAAATTATATTCCAGTGTAAGGTAAATTTACCATTTTGCAGGATGATTAGGTTATGCTAAAAGTTGTCTTTTTTTTCTTAATCCCTGGATTTTACCTATAGTCTGCATGAAAGTAATGCACATTAGTCAATTAATCGGCTGTTAAATGACAACAGTTCCAGGCAATTTAATTATTGTTGGTAAAATGCAAAATGAATTATTGCATGCCAGTAACTAATTTCAGTTCCTTTCCTTGGAAGAAATTAACTTTGAACATTATGCTTTATTTCTGGATGGGTGAAAAATCTCTGTCACAATGTATTCCTTGCCATATAATGCTGAATCATTTATTGATGGATTTTAAGAGTCTTTTAAAAGACATTGTTATACACTAACAGTGTTAAGATCACATCATGCACACCTGGGTAAAGCTAAGCACCAATGCCAATATTCATTGCTGACTTTATACTCTTTCCAAAATATATATGTGGAATAGCAGGATTGGAGAGGCAATGCAAAGCCTATCCAATAGAGAACTGAATAGGCCTTGAATAAATATGTGTTCTGATTTTCACATTAGTGCAATGCATTAATAATGCATATTGATCAGGAGCAGGGGTGAGAGATTCTACAGTTGCATTTCATGCATTAAAAGAACATCTCAAGCTGAAATTACTCAAAATTGAAATTGAAATTACTCAAGATCAAATATCAAAAATATTATTACTGAGTCTTGCAGTGCCAGGTTATAACAAAATACACAAACCACTTGTCTTAGGTGAAGAAATATAGCCAACACAATACAATATCTCAGTAAATAATATTTCAGAAGAAGTGCTTCAGTCCAGGATGCAAAATACAGTGACATATTCCAAGTCAATTAATAATGGCTCTTAGTTTCTATACTGACTCTACTGAGCCAGTTTGGTAAATATTGCATTAACAGGAAGGTATATTAAGGAGGGTTGTATATGCTTCAAATATGATTCAGAAAAACTGTTCTCATTCTTTAAGCAAATAAAGTAGGTCTCTCCCCTACTCATTAGGTAAAGGTTCCCCTGCACATACGTGCTAGTCATTTCCAGCTCTAGGGCCGGTGCTCATCTCCGTTTCTAAGCCAAAGAGCCAGCACTGTCCGAAGACATCTCCATGGTCATGTGGCCAGCATGACTAAACGCCAAAGGCGCACGGAGCACTGTTACCTTCCCACCAAAGTGGTCTCTATTTTTCTACTTGCATTTTTTACATGCTTTCGAACTGCTAGGTTGGCAGAAGCTGGGACAAGTAACAGGAGCTCACTCCGTTATGTGGCACTAGGGATTCGAACTGCTGAACTGCTGACCTTCTGAACAACAAGCTCAGCATCTTAGCCACTGAGCCACCGCATCTACTCATTAAAGCAGCCCAAACCTTGGTTGACTTCCCCACTGATTTGTGAGTTCTCCTAGTCCAGACTCACTTGTGTTCCTACTCCTGTATGCTCTCTGCTCTTCTACTGTACATAGAAGACACAATACAATATCTCAGTAAATAATATTTCAGAAGAAGAGCAGTGTTGGTGTTCATTAAACAATGATGTTCCATGTTTTTATTTGCATGGAAAAAACCAACCATGGTACTTCAGCCTGGAATGGGATTATGCTGTGGTACCATAGAGAAAATTTACCCTTCTCATCTGCCATTTTCCTGTTAAAAATCACTTCCCCTGCTGCAGAGGAATTAACATTGTCTTGAAAAACCTATAGCCATTGCCACTGCAATGTACAGACCAGCCTGGGTCATCATAGTAAAAACCATGTTATCTATTATCTATTATCTGTTATCTATTACCTGTTATCTATTATCAAATCCTGTATTTATTTCTTGTACAATGGGCAACCTACTCCTAATTTATTAATGAACCATCTCTATGTTTGATAATCAAGGACATCAGGCATTTGGTAATGAAATTTGTCTTGCCAAAGACTCACCATATCATGAGCCCAGGGATTAATCTACTTTCATCCCATGAACTCTCATTTTCCTCAGCCTCTGGCACATCTACCATTTTCCTTTTGAATTAGATATTAGCATAGGAGACTTTGAAAAAGACTTTGCAAGGCAACGTCTGCTTTCAATCCCTCACTTATAACAAAGGTTTACAGTTTAGTTATCTATTGTGAATAATTAGTTTCCCAGAAATAGCTTACAGTGAAATGGGTGCACCATTTTATTTTTGATCCATAATTCAAGAGTTTTAGCTGCTCTTGTGATTAAATCCTACTCATCCAAGCATTCTTGGTCTTACTGAAAATGTCAAAATACATGCACATACATGCAAAAAAGCAGGTAAGAACTGTCATTCTGCAACACCAGCCCATGACTGCCAATTCCAAAACTGGCAGCAGAAAAGCCATATCTCAGTAACTGATGAAAGAAACAATTAGTTATTTGGGCAAGGAACTATTTTTTTAAAAAGGAAACACAAAAAAATCGTTTTTTAAAAAAAATTGATGTATATGCCACCCTTCTCCGGAGACTCAAGGCAGCTTACAATGCATTAAGCAATAGCCTTAATACTTTTGTATATTTATACAAAGTCAGCTTATTGCCCCCACAATCTGGGTCCTCATTTTACTTACCTTAGAAAGGATGGAAGGCTGAGTTAACCTTGAGCCTGGTGGGATTTGAACTTGCAGTAATTGCGGGCAGCTGATCTTAATAACAGTTAAAGACACTGCTTTAGTCTGCTGAGCCACCAGAGCAGGCTCAGCAGACTGAGTATTTTGAAGCTACGGTTACTGTATTTTTTCCTCCAGTATAGACACAAACAAAGAAGTGTTGGGCTGTAGTGTATAATAGAGTGTTAATAAAGAAGGCATGATTCAGCCAAGAAGGCCAATGCCTTGCAGGAAAGGGAGCTGTAGTCTTTTGAATTTAAAAAGAGGAATGGAAGAGAAACCCATCAAATATATTTACAAGTAAAATGATACATTTGGCCAAAAAGGAATTCATTGTGACCTGGGCAAATAATCTCTTTCTTGAAAAATGCACATAGACATAGGCATAAGGAAAAAGTTGGATACAAAACTATTTGGAACGCTTGTACAGAAATAAGGAAATTATTTGAAGCAGTTGCACACAATAAAACATATACTGAGGTAAATTATGTTCAGGATTACATATATTAAAGAAACATTTAAACAAATATGAGATCCCAAGGCAAGGGAAAGAATAGTGGTGATGACCTTACAAAATACTATAGCTTTGAAGGCGTCTGCTCCGCCGGTAACTGTATGTGAATGCATGTGAAGTTGGGTAATAAGAAAATGTTAGTGATAGTACTGGTGTACTATCTACCTTGTTCCCCAAGGTAATCCTTCCTAAACTCCTTGATGCCACTGTGGGGCTGGTAGTCACAGTCATTGAGGCTGGAGGACTTCAGTCACTATATCTTAGGATCTATGGTGGAGTCTAGAATGCTGACAGAAAAAGACAAGTGAATATGACCAACCAGAGGTAGAAGCTCACAAGTCAGTATTTCTCTGCTCCTACCGCACCAGTAAGATCCATTCCCTGATGGTTAGTGGAAAGGATGGACAATCCGTTAACATATAGAGCTATGGCATTTTTGCTAAATAATTGTTTCATTGATGAAACAGCTCACATTTACTTGGATTTGGAACAGGTTTTAATGAGAAGATTGAGGAAATGTCTGGCAAGATCATCTAGAATTTGTTTCAATTTGTGGACTTTGAAGAAGATGGGACTGGACCCATACCCCATCCTGCTTTGACAGCCAAACAGAATGCCAACTAGGGTTCACTGAAGGATTTAACCTTGTTTGTTATTCTCTTATTTCATGTTGATTATCACTCCTATTTTGGTTATTCCATAAAACTAAATAATAAATCCACTTTCTCTCCCTTAGAGAAATGAAAAATATGATAATATGCTAATTCTTGATGGGGCTTTAGTGCTATTTTTCTATATCAATGCACACCCATGTGAATATTCTGTAATGGCTGTCTCAGCCATGATTCAGCAAAAATAATTTACTCCTGTTTGGCTTCTGAAGCAGTCTAATTTTGGGGCTGGGCCAGTTTGCCATTGGTGAGGCTCCTTTTTCCCCATGTCTCCTTATTTGTCCTACAACTTTGTTTCTAACATCAACAGGTTATAATTGTTTTTATCTGATTAGAGAAAACTGTGTCTTGGCAGCTCTCTAGCTTAAACCGTTCTCAATTGTTAGTTTTTTAAAAAAATAATAATTTTAATTGAACAGTTTTTTTAAAACAAAAAATGAAATTTTTACAATGTTCTTCTTTCCAACATTTCCACATCAGTTTTTATTTCTTATATATCCATTTTTCTCCCCTTTTTTCTATTTACTATCTATACATGTGATTCTAATATTTATTTATACATATGAAAATATCAATGTACTAAATTACAATCATGCATTCTGTGTCCATTCCCTTTCTACATATTTGTTACTATATTCAAACTCCTGTATCTTCCTCATTTAATATTTCCCTGCCCTTTATACCTCTCCTCTAACCATTCATACCATTTATCCCATACCATGTAATAGCCTGTTTCCTCCTTGTTGTTGGTTTTTTTTTAAAGTGGCAAATGAGTTCTTTGATCATGGACAAAACATTTTCTGTAGTGCCGTCTTTGCAACACTTCTACACTAGTAAGCTAAGTCAGTGGAGCTCCTTCTCTCAGTGTTTCAAGATCAGTTGCAGTGAGCTCACAAGTCACTGCCAATCATTTCGTAGGGTCTGGGGAGTTAAAATAAGGGTGGGATGGAAGTGTCTTAATTGTACTTCAGACTCTCCCAATCTAGTACAATTATCGTACAAAAATTAGGGTCCATAGCTATGTTCACACAATGTGCTTAGCTATGAATTAACCAGGAATAAATACTCTATTCTAGGGGTGTCAAACTCAATTTCATTGAGGGCTGCATCAGCGTTATGGTTGCCCTCAAAGGGTCAGTTGCATGTAAGGCTATGTCTCATATTAGTTCAGGAGTCCATTATGTCTAAGTCTATTGTACAGAAACTTCCCCAATCAGGTCATCCCCAATTGCCTTGGAGTCCATGGTCATGCTGGAATTGCAACGGAAATTTTGCTGCAGCACATCTGGAAAGTGCTAGGGTAGGTCAGGCTGCAGTGGGGAATTTGTTTTGCTGGGGGGGAAGAGAGAAGCGCAACACAGTCAGGTGGCAGATTTCCCACTTCCCTGCAAACAAGGTAATTGTCAACATTAACATCTAATGAAGTAATTTATGAGTTAAGCCTATTGGCACAGAAAACTCCCTACCTTTCCCAGAGGTAAATTTAGAAGTGATGCCACCACTTGCCATGGAGCACAAGTGATTAAGGGCAGGCTCTGTTTTGTTTTTAATCAGTTACTTAATCAGTTTGCTCAGCATGGAGTGGTTTGACTGAACAGACTGAATGACAACACATTTCAAACCAGAGCAGAGTAATAAAAAAGAAATGTACCAATAAATCATGGGAAAAGCGATAGCACAATTCCTTTTATTTACCCCTTTGCTTCTATCAAAGCAAGTTAACCTCAGTTCCCTTCCATTCATCTTTTTGTTGTTATTGCTGGGAAATTTAGCATTTAGCTCTCAATGTTTCGCATGATGAATTATTAAAAATCTTTAACTGCTGGACAACCTTTGAGAGGTAGAAGTTTTTTCCTCCCTAAAAAATTATCCCTGCTTTTGCTGTGAGGAGAGGCAGCTAATGAAAAATGGCCTGGAATTATTGTGAAACAATTGTCTGTAGTGTAATCAACTCTGCTTTTGCCCTCCAACTACTTCAGGATATAATGATACATGTATCATTAAGCAGCTGCTATGGATGCCTGAGGAAACTAGTAGAAATCTGTACCTATTGTTTTCCTTTCTATTCCCCCTCCTCTTCCCCCCCTCCCCAATCCCTCTCCTCTGGTACAATCTCTTCATTCATTCCCCACTGCATGTTTGAATTGCTGTTTGCAGACGGAGGTTGCTACATATATCATGTACACAAACACACACACACACACACACTTTGTGCCAGTTTGCCCTTGGTAGGAATGTGGCAAGCCTTGCTGAGAATCACTGTAGCAAAAAGAGCAGAGTTTTTAATCTTTTATTTGAGTAGCGTTTTCTTAAGGCCAGCCTAGTGCCTAATTATACTATTCATGTAACATCCAGGCTTCTGTTACCATTTCTTTCCCCCTAGGATTTGGGGGTTTAACATGGAAAAGCAAGGGCTGGGGAGAATGTGTGACTAATGTTTAATTAAAAAGATTTGCAATAAAACAATTGTTTGCTTAATGCTGCAGAATTAAATGGGGGTGATGGTCTAATTCTGGTACTTCAAATTTCTTCTGCATGCATAGTTTTTGGTTATCAAGTGATTTTATGCATAGCCCAAGGCGTTGTGTGCAAAGCAAACATCACACTGGCAATGCTGGCACTCAAAATCACTCTCAGGAGGTAACTATATCTTTGTCTGTGTTCTGTTCATTGGCTATTAACAAGAGTATTAACAGCAACAGCAATGTAGTCATAAGTAGAAATTCAATAATACAGTACCAAACTTTATTAAGGTAGAGGTAACATTGAAATGGTGAAGTTATAGAAGAAATACAGCTAACCTAAACAGTAACTTTGAAGAGTCACATTAACTCTACTTTGAAAGTATGAAAAGAGTCAACTGATTGAGAGGGCCAGCTCTTCAAGTGTGTGTGGCAACCACAGCAACAATGACAAATAGTAAGAAGCTGTACAATCAGGTGAATTAGCAATATCGTTCCACAACTCTTGAAGAATAAATTTACCTCATATTTGAGAAAGAATTACGGTAGAAAACCTCCTCTTCTTTGGGAGGAGAAAACATTCAAGAAGCCTCCCAGGTAAACCAGAGAGGAAACATTACAAGAGGAACGAATTCTACTTTATTGTGGGCTACATTAACAAAGCCTTGCAAATCTGAAGGCACAAATTTCCCTCCTATACTTTTAACTATCCCTTAGGCTGCATCCTTCCTAAGTTTCTTTCTCTGACTGCTGCACAACTGCAGGCTCTTCGCTCTCTTGTTTGATTGTTTCCTAAGCACCATCTCTTCCCTTCTTTCTCCAATGTCATTCATAAGGCATTTTACGACAATGCCTAGTGAAATTGGATATTGTAATTTCTCTAATTTTCTAATTCTCTAATTTTCCCCCCCCCACAGAAAGTGGAAATTGTTAGAAATAGGAATTCTCAGAGTCTTTGTCAACTATCTAAACCTGAAAGTGATTCTTTTACAAGCATGATTTTCACAGAGTTGTCACCAGCAAAGGGTATTGAGGTGAATGAGATTGGGGTTTAAGAAACCCAGCAACTGAATTGGTACTAATTTAACACCAGTATATCCCCATGTACATTATTGCAATCACTTTCTGATTTTGTTTCTTTGCTATGATTCATTGAAGACGTGGGACTCTTCACTGATAACATTTTGCTGATTTTGCTGATTTTACCAATAGCAATAGCAATAGCACTTAGACTTATATACCGTCTCACAGTGCTTTATAGCCCTCTCTAAGCAGTTCACAGAGTCAGCATATTGTCCCCAACAATTTGGGTCCTCATTTTACCCACCTCGGACAGATGGAAGGCTGAGTCAACCTTGAGCCTGGTAACATTCAAATTGTCAAATTGCAGGCAGCCGACAGTCAGCAGAAGTAGCCTGCAGTACTGCATTCTAACCACTGTGCCACAGTGGCTCATAACATTATATAATATTATTATAACACTCTCTCTGAATGCGGCAACCAGTTCATCTATAGTACTGATCATAGCAGTATCCCTGCAGCATTTGCAGTGCTGGTTTAAGAATATCTATTGTCCTATGCTGCATTGACTGTTTGTGCCACCTCCCACCGATGTGAAGTTCTGCATTTTTAGAATGATTCAGAAGGAGGGGTGGCTCTGCTATCCCTGACCTTTGCCCACTTATCTTGGCTTAAACCCGGCCCTAACTAAATGATATATTTAATTGAAACATGGGAAACCAGTCATCAGGTTGTTGACAGCTGAAGAGTTTATAATATATATCACCACTAGGCATTTTGTCATTAAGTATAGAAGAAACACCCTACTCTACCATCAGTTTCCTCTGAAATTCTTCTTTTGGATATTTTAAAATTCTATTTGTTGAAATTTAATGAAAACAAAGAAAAGAAATTTCTTTAGAGGAGATTTCCTTTTGATGATGGATCTGAGTAAAACTAGGTCTGCGATAAAGAGAAAAAAGTCAACTTAGTTGAATGTACATAGACCATTCTCAGACTTCACTGCTCGGAATCAGAATGTAGGAAATGGATCTACAGCTAAATAACAAAGACATTTCTCCAATTATAAACAGTGAGAATCATCAGTACTTGCCAGATCATTCAAATCACTCTGGATGCTTTGAGCCAAGCATTCTGATTCCAATATGAAAAGATCTATTGATTTTATTTGCAAATCTATTCTGTGTCTTTCCTGTGCATACACAGGAACAATGTTGATTTTGTTTCATGGCAGGGGTGATATTGATTACAATTACTTAGTAATATTCCACCTGGGACTACTTTTTTCTCTGCATACTAAAAAGAAACCATCTGGCATATACATCAGTGGTGGGTTGCCCCGGTTTGCACTGGTTCTATAGAACCGGTAGTAAAACCAGCGGGAGGCTCCGCCCACTGACCCTGACGTCATCAAAATGCTCCTGCGCATGCAACACGCGGCCCTGTTGCGAACCGGTAGTAAAGGTAAGTAGAAACCACCCCTGATTTACATATAGTCCTCTATTTACAGCAGTTCATTTAGTGACCATTCAAAATTACAGCAGCCCTGAAAAAAGTGACTTGTGACTGTTTTTCACACTTATGACAATCACAATGAATTGCATTCACAACCTCCTTGGAAGATGTTTTGCAATTCTGTGACTAGTTTCAAAAAGGTAGTTGAAATTTTAGGATGATACATATTTATTTGGGTTTTCTATTTATTCAATTTATGTAGCCCTCCATTTCACATATATGACTCCGGGTGGCTTACAAAGTTAAAAACACAAAAACAATATTAAAAAAAACCTCAAAAGACATTGCGAAATATCATTTCCATGGGAGTCATGGGTCCTGAATTTTGAATGCATTTTATAAATTAGCCAATTTGATATACATTGAATCAAAAATTGTTGCCTTCATTTCACTCAATTTCATTTCACTCATTTCACTCAATTAAAGATTACAAACAAGTTTAGGAATGTGTTTTTATATTCCTTGCTAAAAGTGAATTTGTAATTGCCTACTAAATCAAAAGAGAAAAAAATAATCAACAAAATTATTTATTATGTAAAAATATATAGGTAATTGGGAAAAGAAACATTTAAGACATTTCCACAAGATATTTCCATTTCTCAATCACTTTAAAATATTTTGAATCAAAGCTGCTCATCATATTGGTTCCTTTCAGTGTCAAATGCTAAGAACACACTGAGAATACATGATCGAATCAATTGTCTCCCTTCAGCTGACCCACTGGAAGCAGCAAAATCATTCATTCATTCATTCATTCATTCATTCATTCATTCATTCATTCATTCAGTTCTTTACCCAAGCCATTGTACCCAACAACAACAGAAAACTCTCTTTATCCTTTCAGCAGATAAAAAGGAAACAAAATAAATTACTAATGCCACCTCATTCATGTTTTCTGTATGTCAGTCTTATCATTTCAACAACAAATCTAAACATTTATATAGCGTGAAAGTGCCTGGTTACCAAGCTATCATTCCTATTGTACTTAACATCCTACTGAAATATAACATAATTCATCAGTTTTGCAGTAGGTGTTTTTCTCAAAGCCTCTAACCATAACTACAGGTTGCAATAACAGCCAAATGAGTGGCAAGTTCTAGACAAAATAAATACTTTTTAGGCTACAGAAACTGAAATTCATAGTAAGATCACTTCCATATAGCCACAGTTCACTCCACTAAAGTAATCACATCTGCTCATCCTCATTCAACAATAAATAAATCAACCAAGTAACTAAATGTATGGTGGTGCCAGGGAAACACAGGAAACAGATGGAACTCTTAAACTTGTTAAATTGAGTCAGCATTCCACTTAAAGGACCTCAAAGAATGGCAGAACTTCAAGAGCTAGTAAATAAAGGAATGAATATAAAATTCCAACAACCAACATATAAATACAGTTTTGTACATTGGACTTTATTTTACTGGGCTGGGATTCTCTAGGCCAGAGATCTTCAAACTATGGCCTGCAGGCTGGATACGGCCCACCAAAGCAATTAATCTGGCCCGCACAGCACTATGAGGCTGCCCCGCTCGCCCACCCACCGGCCCCAGCCCTTTGGCTGAGTGCAGGCCTTACTTTTGCGTGCAGCTGCAGTGAGCAGAGTGGTGTGAGCCCAGTGGGCTGTAACTAGAAGCTAAGGCCAATGGCGGAGGAGGGAAATCTGCTCCAGGCCAGCCACGCTAGGCTGAAGGGCCATATCGGGGGGGGGGGGGGTGAACACAGCAAGGCTCAGTCACGTTTCACTGCTCTGGGCTGGGCAGCAGATCGGCTGGCTGCAACCCTGATCCCCATCTACTCTTCCCTTTCTCCTGTGGCTAGTGGCAAAGAGGAAGGCGAGCCACTTGTCCCCCCAGCCCACATCTTGCCCCCTGCCCAGACTCTCTGCAGCTGCTGGGCCTCACCTGCCACGGCTGCCAGCAGCCAGGAAGCACGAGGCTGGGCCACCCGCATCGTTCCCCCGCCAGCCCGCAACCTTTGGCTGAGCACCTTCCGCAGTGAGCACAGCGGTGTGAGCCCCGTGGAAGTTCCTACAATTCATTCATCTCTATATATAACCTACCTTCTTTTATCCTTCAAAATAATTAATTTCCAGACTGCTGACCAAATTATATCTGTATTATCTGACCTACCATGCTCTTTCCCCATGTGCATCCTTTCTTTATCTCCTCCCCAGAGGAGAAAAACCATTTTGGAACAAAACAAAAACAAATCAAAGACATTTTTTTTTCATGAGAGATTTGAGACTATCCACAAATGATTCCAAAGATGTATATCTCCACCCTAGAACAGATTTAAATTTTAAAAAGATAATATATTGGAAGATCACAAAATCTTTCATGTTTTCAGTGATCTTTCATGATCTCACAACACTGCCAAAATCTTGTGAGATCTCTCTGTGTGCCTAGAGCCATAATGTTCACCAGCTTGTAATTTATACATACTTGTAAGATTTCTTATACTTTTAGCAACATTGTACAAGATCTTACACAAAACTTTAGTAATCAGTTGTGAGACCTTAGATAAATTCATTACAGTAATTTTTGTGATTTCTTGAGTTTTCAGTCATGGGAGAGGGAAAATAGAAGTCACTGCTTACTGTGTAGGGCTGAAAAAGATTTTCAACCTCTGATTGATATATATTTGATTTTCTAGGTTTCTTAAGTATATGGGAAAGATCTACTGATGGAAGAAACTTTCCTGATCATCTATATATGGAGGGTAATGGAAATGGCACTGAAGGGTTATTTAGAGAGAAGGGATAGATGCTGGACAAGTTAACACTGCCTTCAGAAGGAAGAAATCAGGAGCCAAGGTTGGTCAAATGAATACATGTTTAAGGAAAGCTAACACTTTCTACAATAATCGGAACTACTAATGGTCAAAGCAAATTGTTGGTAGATAAGAGTCAACAGAATCCAAGGTGGGCTGGACTTATATCTCTTGTGGGTATGAAGGGATTGAAAACATGATATGCTTGCCCCCTTCCTCAGGCTCAGCCTAATCCTCTCCTACATTGCCATTCAGAAGGCTATGATTTTCTTTTTTTAAAAAAAATCTTCTCCCTAATCTACAGTAAGGATTTGAAATAATCTGGATCTCAATGGAGTCTTCTTTAAAACAATATAGGTAGGGTGGGATAAGGCATTTAAGTGGAGGGAGGTTCTAAATATCATTGGAAGTCATTTTATAATAATAATAATCTGGAAGAAAATACAGGTAGTCCTCGATTTACAACCACAATTGAGCCCAAAATTTATGTTGCTAAGTGAGAAATTTGTTAAGTGAGTTTTACCCTGTTTTACAACTTTTCTTGTCACATCTATTAAGTGAATCACTGCAGTTGTTAGATTAGTTACACAGTTGTTAAGTGAATCTGGTTTCCTCATTGATTTTGCTTGTCAGAAGGTCACAAAAGGGGGGTCACATGACCTTGGGACACTGCAACCATCATAAGTATGAACCAGTTGTCGAGCATTTGAATGTAAAAATCATGACCATGGGGATGCTGCAATGGTCATAAGTGTGAAAAATGGTTATAAGTCACTTTTTTCAGTGCCGTTGTAACTTCAGTGCCGTTGTAACTTACAAACTTTGTTTGTAACTAAACAAACTGTTGTAAGTCGAGAACTACTTGCATTAACTCCTCAGTCATTCCACAGGTTAAATACGAAAGTGCAGAAGGCTGCATCAGGATTTTTAAATCAGAGGAAACTTAATAGACATCCAAGTTTCACAAATTCGATTACAATAAGGGATCATGTGCAACTTGATTTTACGAAATTGTTGCAAAACATTCCGTTTTCCCCAGAGAGTCTCTAAACTGCCTAAGAACTGACATTATCTTTGTCACATTTACAGTCCTTTCTATTCAGAAGAGAAGCTAGCTTCTTGGAAACTTCTTTATTCAATCAATGACCTTGTTGCCATGGAAGGCTAACATGAGGCTCGACTGATGATAACTTGATTTCCTTTTGCATCTGAAGTGGAAAAAGGACAAAAGACGGACTAAATGAAATCCCATCCATCTTAATGAAATACAATTATATTCTTCTTATTAATCATTTAAAAATCAATATGTCTCTTCTTAGTGAACCTTGCCAGAATTTGTCATTCTATGCCAAGCCTCAATACATCTTGTCCTGTAGTGATTTTTATAAGTTCAGTCACCTGTGTCCCGTAGAAAATGACTAGGTTTCGTTGTACCATGGTGAGAGGGCAAAATAGAACAAAATAGGACTATGGGGGCAGTGGTTAGATCACCAACATAATCTATTTGTAATCAAAAGAGATCATTTATGTTGTATATATTCTAATAAAACAAAATTAAAAAAAAATAAAAAATATACATTTTTTACAATATCATCTTAATTCATTAAAATGATATACTATATTATACAATGTTGAAATTATAGTATTATAAGCATCCTATAGAAAAATATTTCTCTTCTTTCCTTCCCTCTTTGTGTGTAATAACACACACGCACAATCATACACAAATAAAATTTCTAAATCATGTGTTTTTTGAGGGGAAAAGTTGCAAATATTGTGATTTCAAATTATAATTAATTTTTCTGGGAGCTCATAGTTTTCACAAGCATCCTCTTTATTCTCATAACAACTCTGTCAAGTTGGTTGGATTGAAATAAATGGTGAAAGACATTACTGTATTTCCAGTCGTGGGTTTCCGGTGAATATACATGTACACATATGTGCTTACAAACTTACCATTTTTTAAATTATCACCTACAGAATATCAATCAATCAATTACTTACTTAGGATACTCTTTATATATATGACATAGGTTACTAAGTTCTATTCATCTTAAATTAATTTCCTTTTCAGCCAAGGTTTACAACTATCAAGATCATAAAAAAGTATTAATTTAAACCACATCTACTGTTTCCAATATTTTCTTTAAGTACCTTAATCAATATCTGCCAAGACAAAGTCCTCAAATATTTTAACCCATATCATAAGGCATGGGTTTTTTCTTCTTAAATCCCACTTTAAAACACCAAGCAAATAAATTCTGCTAGCCAATAAATAATTTACATTGATTAATATTTTGACTTATAACTATCAAATTATTCAATTTAATATTTCATATTACAATCTCAATATTTATTTATATTTCTGAAATATTAAAATACATATAAAACAAATGATTCATCAATTAAAAGTACATTGTAGAAGAAATGTGCATCCAAACATCATTCTTTCTTCTTTGCTTTCTCTGTTAATATAGTCTAGAAAAATAGCACGTTTGTGTGCTATTAGTTGGCAGTAAAAATTAAATAAACTTTGGCACAAGTGATACACAGCTAAATTTTAACAGACCAGTTAAATAAGCCAATTAAACCTTGCATATCTATCTATCTATATCTCTATCTGTCTATCTATCATTCTATTCATTCTTCTAATATTAAAGCACCCCCTTGCAATCTGTTCCTCCACATTGGTATACTCTTCTGATCCTTGCTTTATAAAGGAAATTAAATTTGTCAGAGTGCCATACATCATTCATACTATGGTATTGTGTCCCATCTGTATGTCAAGTACAAAACAAAAGCATTTTGTGAAAAATTGCTAAAGTAGTAATGATTTTTGTCCTCAACTCTTTGTTTTGCCTTTCAATAAAGAAGGCGACAAGTGCCACAAATGATATATAGTTGTTTAGGCACAAACCCTAGTAACACAGTGCATAACTAAAACCATGTTTCACAGCAGAGGAACTATAGTTTACTGCCCCTATGGCTCTGATGAGAATGTGATGTTCCACAGTTTATAAATGCTTGAAGGTCAATACATGATTTACCTCTGCTTGTTCATCCAATGAGCAAGAGGTTCAAAAATATATCATTATATTAGACAGCCCATTGGAAGCTTTGCTGAGCCCCCCCAGTGTTGGATAATGTTCCATGGTAGCCTCTCTGTCAGCCGAAGATGAGATAATTAGATCCAGGTAATACATTGAAGTCCCATCAGGGAGCAGGATGGCAAACATGTCATCTTTATGGGTCTTGCTTGTTCTCCCCAGCAACGCGGAACTAGGATAGTAAAAACTGTGAAAGATGCATCAGCACAGCCCAATAAACACAACAGCAGGGTAATCAACCTATCATCCTTCTACCCTGCTCATCACCTAAGAGACCTAAGTCAATGTCCACTGTGGGAAAAAAGCAAAAACCAAACAAAAAACCCTGCTTTTATGTTCTGTATCTGTGAATCAGAAATGTTGCAAAAGCTGCTGTACTCTGCAGATACTTTGGTACAGGTACTCCTCAACTTACAACAGTTCATTTAGTGACCGTTCAAAATTACAACAGCACTAAAAAAGGGGGGGACTTATGACCGCTTTTCACAGTTACGAACTTTGCAGGGTCCTCATGATTATGTGATCAAAATTCAGATGCTTGGCAACTGGTTCATATTTATGACCGTTGCAGTGTCCCAGGGTCACCTTCTGACAAGCAAAGTCAATCGGGAAGCCAGATTCACTTAACAACCATGTTACTAACTTAACAAGTGCAGTGATTTACATAATAACTGAAGCAAGAAAGGTGTAAAATGGGGCCAAAACTCACTTAACAAATGTCTCACTGAACAATAGAAATTTTGGGCTCAATTGTGGTCATAAGTCGAGGACTACCTATACCAAAGTACAGGTAATCCTTTTTATCAATGCATCAGGTCTGCAATTCAAAAAGCAACTGCTCAACTCATATTTAAAGGTGCATCACTTTATGCAGCACATAATGATATGATATATACTGTCTGAAGAGAAAACAAAGTATGCAATTATGAGTTATATGTGGGAATAAGACAATACAGTTAGAAATTCCATTGCAATTATACTAATTCATACTACTGTTTTCTCTCTACACCTCTTTGCTACTAGTCAAACTATGTCAGGATTCTACTATTCAGAAAGAAGTTGGTAGCTTTCTCTAAAATTCAATATTGAACCAACATCTCTTGGTCACTCTGATATCTCAATAAAGAGCTTTGTGGGATTTTTGTGAGGGGGTGGATGGGGGGGGGAATATATAACAAAGCCAGTATCAGGGAGAGCTAAGAATTAGCAGAAAGGAGAGAGAATGAAATGAAAAAAAAGGGGCAGCATTTTTAAGTAAAATCCAATTCTGTTGTTTGTAAAATTTAGGGTGCTTTTAAAAAAGCAAAGATCCACCCTTGTATCCCAATATTAAACAACAAGGATATGAGAAGTAATATTGGAAAAATGTTTTCCATGCACCTGCTTCTTTCATAAAGCATATACAGTAATCCCTTTACTGTGGAATTGATGTCTGCCTTTGAAAAAGAAATATCACATTGTATTATATTATATATACAAAAAATTAAATGGATAGTAACCTTAAGCTGAAATAGTTTGTAATAAGATTGCTTAAGATAGTATCTTGGTACAGTATTCTTCATTCTCTGTATATATCTTATTGTGAGGTACCCTATGGTATTAAAACTGTTGTCATGAATTTGATTATATCCCAGATGGGGGATAAACTCTATTTTGTTACCATTGAAGATTTATATACATACTTTCTGCATACAGTACAAAAACAAGGCATCTGCTTGAGCATTTATATCAGCAGTACAGCAATAGTAATAAAAGCTGTAAAAACAGACCTCGATATAAACCTGCAGAGCCTACCTTCCTTATATTCATGATTGTAGCTAATGTCATGCTACAATTCATTTCTCATCAGTAGTTTCATTCATTCATTCATTCATTCATTCATTCATTCATTCATTCATTCATTCCTCTAACACTAATTAAAACCTAACATGTTGTGCCCAAATCTTGTTATATAAGTCTAAATATCATAATTCCTGGAGTCTTTTATGAATAGTAAATACATGTAACCTGACGTAATTCTTATGAGCCTAGCTAAATTTTTTAAGATAGAGAAAGGAGTAAAGAAAGAAGCTATGTCAATTTGAAAATTCCAAATGTAGATATATTCAATCCAAATTTAGGAATGGAATAATATCCCAAATATCTGTGTAAACAAAATTTATTAATTCATATATTTGTCAGTTTCATAAAAAAATATTAAAAACTGAGTTGAAATTAGTTTCACTTCTGCTTTTCCTTTCTAAAATTTAAAGGAATGTAGTCTAGGTGAAGTTGAACAAAATGTGAAGCACAGAAAAGTGGTATGGGTTATTGCATATTAACACCTGACTTTCATTTTACTTAAAAGAAATCTGTATGAAGAAATAAGCATGTAAAAGTTGAATGAAATGAGCATTTCATATATTAGTACATAAAATAGGAAAGTTTTGAGGTTTGTTTGTTACATTACTTTTGTTTATTTCTCCATTCACCACTATTCCTACAGCACTTTTGCCAATGATGGACAGGTTTCATAAAGCTGTCATGAAAAAGCTCCATACTTTATCACTTCAGGCAGATTCTGATAATCCTTTCCACTGTTCCTTCATTTGAGTCAGACAAATATTTACAAAAATATATGGGGTAACACAGTGAGATCAAACTTCACAATTGCCTATTGAGTAGCTCATGGAGTATGAGGCCTAACATTGTCCAGTTGCGGCAAAATCACTTTATTTTGCTTTTGAACTCTGCTTAATCATTGTTTCAAACTTAAGAATGTTGCAGTGAAGCACTTTGAGTTGTTACTGATGCCAGGTTCAAGGACATCCATAGAATAATGGTGTCCAAAAGCATTATAGCAATTAGTTTTGGTTTTTTTAATTTGATTTATATGCCGCCCTTCTCTGGAGACTCAGGGCGGCTTACAATGCATTAAGCAATAGCCTTAATACTTTTGTATATATTTATACAAAGTCAGCTTATTGCCCCCACAATCTGGGTCCTCATTTTACCTACTTTAGAAAGGATGGAAGGCTGAGTCAACCTTGAGCCTGGTGGGATTTGAACTTGCAGTAATTGCAGGCAGCTGGCAACTTAAGTGCTACTTTTAACAGCACTTAGTCCACTGCTCCACCAGGCTCTGCGCCACCAGGCTTAAGTTTTCTTGTGGAAACCTGGATTCTGAATTTTTTTCTGCAGATAAATCTTTGTGATTACATTCTATGGACTATTGCTTCATTTATGGGTCATAATGATAAGTTCATGTTTTGTCAGCTGCATGATGCTATGAAGAAATTCTTCATTTTCAGTCTGGTAGCATGACATCAATTCCTGGACAAAATGCAATTTTTCAAGCTTTCATCTCTACTGTCAGTATACAAGAAACTCATCTTCTACAAACCTTCTGGTATTGAAGATACCAATAAAGTGGCCAAAACATTCCAGTGAAATGCTCATTTTGAAAATAATTTCCTCTTGAGTGATTCTTTATCAGTTCATCAACATTTCTCACCTGAAAATTCATCAGTAGCTATCACAAATCACCTACTTCATTCTTAGTTTCCAGCTTACTGTTTTGTAAGCTTATTATTTTGATGGTTAAATAAATACATTTTTTGCCCTGATGACACACAACTTTCCCATCAACACAATCATCACCATAAACAACCTGAATTTTGTAGTAAATTTCAGTTGGACTCATTCAGTAATCAAAAATTCAATTTTACCACATTGCTTAAAGCATGACAGGTATTCACTAGAGGTTTCCAGATCATAAAAAACAGCAATATAGTACATTTTTTTTCATAACAACCCCCCACTAATTGAACTGAAAGAACATATGCTAAAGAACATGTCAGAGCTTGTAGCACATCAGTACTGCCATCTCTTGGTAATTTATAAACACTAAACACAGACACAACTTTTTTCAATATAGAAGGTTGGTGGGAAGGGAATGTCTTATATGTATCAGCACAACTTTTTAATAATTCATTGTAGACATTCAGTTAGATAGAACCAGGGGTGAAATGCTCCCAGTTTGGACCAGATCACCTATCCGGTAGCAATGGCAGCGGATGGTTCGGAGAACCGGTAGCAAAAATCCCTGTCCCCCCCTCCTCCATGCCCAGCTGAGCCATGCAATCATCAGAAGCTTTTTTTTTTATTTTTAAAAGCATTTTTTCTACAACCTCTTCGGCCGAAATACAATTCATAAGACTTGATCTATTTTTACTCATTGTGTATATTGTATTGTTATATCTGTGTTTGTTTGTTTTTCCGTTTTAATTAAAATAAAAAAAAAATTTAAAAAGCTTTTAAAAGCCTCTGACGATCCCAGCTGAGTTGCCTGATTGTCAGAGGCTTTTAAAAGCTTTTTTTTTTTACAACCTCTTTGGCCAAAGAGGTTATAGAAAAAAAAGTTTTTAAAAGGAAAGAAAAGCCTCTGACGATCAGGCAACTCAGCTGGGATCATCAGAGGCTTTTAAAAGCATTTTTTTACAACCTCTTCAGCCAGAGGTTGTAGAAAAAATGGTTTTAAAAAAAAAGTTGGCCACACCCACCCAGTCACATTACACCCCCCACACACACCAAGCCACGTCCACAGAACCGGTAGTAACAAATTTTACATTTCACCACTGGATATAACTAATTCTGATGTATAGTTGTTCTTTAAATTATTTCTATGCAGAGAAAATGCACTTGGCTCCAAAACAATGCATTTCCCATTTCCTAGCAATACTCAGAGCTGATTCTTTCAAATTGGGAAGGTTACCCCTCTCAACCACAGTAAAGGAGTCCCTTGCAACCAGTGTTTTTCTCATATATGGTGGCTACAGTTGTTTGTCATTTAGATACCGGTAGTATAGACTATTGAACCTCATAGATTACCTGAATAGGAAGCAGCTTTTTAAAATCAGCAGTTAATATAAGGAATACCCATAAAATAAAACATTTGAGGGAAGCAACAGTATGATGCCCCAAAGTGGTTCAGTACTATAAAGAATCTTTCTCCCAGTATACAATGTATGTATTATGTATTGTATGTATGTACAGCGTGTATGTAGTATGTGTTCAGATAAAATGTGCCAGAAAAGCAAAGCAATAGGTCTGAGTTTGGGCTAAGATTATGAAAAGGGGAGAGGAGAGGAGGGGAGGGGAGGGGAGGGGAGGGGAGGGGAGGGGAGAGAAGAGAAGAGAAGAGAAGAGAAGAGAAGAGAAGAGAAGAGAAGAGAAGAGAAGAGAAGAGAAGAGAAGAGAAGAGAAGAGAAGTCCTATGGCAAGAATCTAAGTGATCATACTGACATGAAAAAACATTAATTGACCTTAAAATCACTATACCGTCTACCATTGTCCATAGGCAGATTAGAGCTAAAACTGAAAAGTTTTTTAAAAAATCAAATGAAAAACCAAAACAAAGAAAATAAAATGCAAAGAATTATCCTAGTGAAGTAAATAAATTGGGTAGAGGGAGAAATGATGAAGGACTGAATTACATCATCACTGATGCAACTGATGCTCTTCAATCATATGCCTGTGACAAATGAACAATAGTCATCTTACAGAACAAATGAGCAACGAATCTGCGAACACTCAGCTACAGGGAAAACTGTGCTTAACCTCTAACAACACTTGCAATTTTGGTGTTGGAGCTCTCCCAGCAATGGGAATAAAATAGCTGCAGGAAAACTGCAACCCCAGGTTTATGGGGTGCACTGATTTTTCAGCATAAGTGTAAATGATATGTTCACTGCATTTTTCCGTAGATATTCCAAGTATATACACCCTGAGTTCTTGGAACGGTTAAAGGAGACCATTTCCTGATATTCCCTTTCCTCTTTTGCCATTTGAAAAATACACAGAGTTGTGCATTTAGCCCAGGTTGGACTATTGTTTTGCTTTTTATTTCTTCCTAAGGTTGATACTTTGGAGAAGCACATATACTGTATTCTTGTTACCATATATGTCTCAATATCTTTTTTTAAAAAGGAAAAAAGGAAAGAAAAAGAAAGGGGGGTGGGGTGAAATCATTCTGTTTCAAATAATGAGCATGTGCACCTTTTTGCCTCAGGCCTTCATACACAATTTAGCCAGAAAGCCAGGGCAGATCATGATTTAGCTTTTGACATCTCCTGCCTTGAGGCCAGTAGAGACTAATACAGATTTCTGACTCTGAGCACACCACAGGAAAAAAAAAGTGAGGGAGAGAGGCCTTTTATTGACTAAATGATAAAGAGGTTTGTAATGATAAATAACAGTCATTTTATTGTGGAATTCCCCAGAAAAGATGCATTTTGCTGTGTCTGAAGAAGTCGACGAGCCAATGCTGATTCCCTGTGGAACTGAACCCGTTAAGCTCCCAATATTCCTGGGTAAAACGGGAAGCTGCAAATTTCATGAGATCCATCCTATTAAAGCTGCATAAGCGCAATACATAATCAGGATTCCGCCCAATGCAGTTGTAACTGAGAGGATTAGCTGAAGGCTATGTGTCTGACATAATCACTGGTGTCTCAGCACCCAGCCTGCTTGAGCCTTTACTTTCTCTCTGCCAGCTTTGATCGATAGTTTAATTGTAAACTTTGGGAGCAATAATGGATAATTCAGCCTGAACTATCCGTTATGAGCTGTAGTGTCAAGAATGGAGCTTTCAAAATTAAACAAGAGTTGGCTAATATTATTACATTTGTACAGCTCACATACAGTTAAATTCCACTTACAAATAGTGCCTAGACAACTCATGGAGTTCAATAAACATTGGCTGAGATAGGTTAAGATGGGGGAAATTTTAAAAAAGGAAGAAACAGATTGATGCAAATTACATTATTTTTATGGAAACCTTAGGTTTTCATTGCAAACTGTGATTATATTAATTTGACAACACGACTTTCATGACATCATCATGCAGATGATACAACTATACAATTTTCAAGTCTTCTTCTGTAACATCCAATACAAGTGTGTAAATAATATCGTTTGCACAGTGTCATCATGCTGCACATGTTGTCATTTGCCTCCCCTTGCAACGCCAATAGATCTCACATTGAAGGCCTTGTATTTATCTCAGGATAGGTAAAAATGACAATATATTGTTAACTTAATAGGATGGCAAAAAAGGATGATGCATATTAAATGCATTACATCTACAGTGGTACCTTGGTACTCAACTGCTTTGAAATTCAACGCATTTTGATGTGAAAATTTTGTCCCAGTACTCATTGTTTGTTTGATAATCGATGGACAAGCTAGAAGTTGTTGATATTGGCTGCCTTGTAACTCATTATATTATTCTTTATAGGAAAAATTTGTTTAGGACTCATAGTTTTGGGACTCATCGCACCTCCAGGAACCAATGAATGATGAGTACCAAGGTATCAGTGTAAGCCAAAAGGGAAATGTTGTACACCATAGCTGGGTATAATCACATTCTCTGTATCAGTTTTCATTAATTTCTTGTCTACAACCCATGAGACACACATCTGAAAGTCTCCAAATTAAGAAGATCTACTGTACATAACCATTTTGGAATGCTCCTCTCTTTTCCTGTAACAGTATATAGTACAGTACATGAAGTAGAAAATCCATCTGGCTAAAGGGAAAAAAGATTACAGACTGATAAGTTGTACTCCTGAAAAAAAAGTTTTGGGTGTTCAGTATTCATGATTGTGAGGGTTAAAAAGTCAACTACACATGTTCATTCAAAATACCCATCTATCAAATATTTGCCAGAAGGTCTCTGGGATTTTCATATTTATGAGATCTTTGCACATGTGTGTTGCTATAGATTTCTTTTTTATTGCCTGGTGCTACTACAATACATTTTTATACTGCATTCAATATTAGGAATCCACTTCATATCAATGAAAAGTAATACTTCTTAGCATTACAAGTTTCTGGGTATTTATTTGAATATGGGGAGCAAGTAAACTGTAAATTTAAAAAAGGTCCAAGTACGTATGTTGAAATGTATTGTCATCTTCTGTAAATGGGGATTAAGCAAGGAGTAACAGACATTTACAATAATGCTTAAATTAATATTAAGAATTAAATCTGGCTTTTGAAATATTTTTGTCTTTTTAAAACTAAAAATTAATCCTTAAATAGGAAGTTATTCCTATCTTGGAGATTTTATCTTAAAGAATATATTATTCTTTATAAACTGGTAGAGAAGATTTGCAAAAAAAAAAAAAAAACAGCTGGAAGTGTGTTGGAGAGGTCAGAAATTATTAAAGGATACTGTTTAGATTATGACAAAGATGCTGATGTAGATAATGACCAACGAATTAGTGTTTTTTGTTGTTAAATAAATGTTTCTCACATGCAATCATATTCTGATTCTATCAATGACAATTTGTGTATGTTTTCACTGTACCACATTTCCTGTCATTATATGCCTTCTCAACTGGGATCAGGATCAAATCTGAGAATCCTTGATCTAACACCTCAGGGATATTAATTTAAGCAAGATAATAATATCCAGAATTTGAAAAACAAAATATATAAATTACAGTAAACCTACATAATCTATGGCCCACATTCTACTTCAATTTCTCAGCCATGTATTGTGTAAGAGCCAATTTTTCAGGTCCTAACTTACGAAATACAAGCAAGCCAGCTGATTTATCTCTGGAAAATATCTTCAATGTTCAAAATGTAAATATCTACGTTACAGTATGGTCAGCAGTTGGGAGAAAACAAATCAAAGGGAAGGAAAAAAAGTTTTCCCATAATGTTTTTATTCAGATTTAATAGTTATTACTATTTTGCTGTCACAAAAAAGATGTGGATCTTTTTTTTCCTTTTTATTTCAGTAGCAATAGAAATATTAAAAAGAAAACAATACCTGAAACATACAATTATGGTTTCCCAGCTCTTTGCAAAAGCCTCCCACCTGTGTTCTAAGGGATCCCTATTTTTAGCCTTCTGGATCTTCCCTTAAAGTAATAGAGTAAGATTGGGGTGGGGGTGGGGTTAGCTTTGAGAATGATTGATCTGGTAGCTGGGTGGGGGTATGAGTTATTTTGTTTTCAAAATGTTTTTTATGGATTGTTGTGAGCCACCTAGAATCATCGTATGAGATAGGCAGCCTTAAAAGTCAAATAAATAAATAATTAATAAATAAATAAATAAGTAAGTAAGTAAGTAAGTAAGTAAGTAATTTTTGTTTTAAACCATACTCAGGTTTACATTCCTTTAACTGATCACTTTTGCAGAAAGAATTCCAGTTCAATACATCAACAATAGCTATGCTGGAAGAGCTGGTTTTTTTAATGCAATTGTACATGTCTAGTTGATACGCCACTGTTTCATTAAGCAATTTCCTTGTGATTTCTAAATCCATGGAAGAAAAGTATCAACATACATTTTCCATAAAGAGACATTACATTTAGCTAATAAACCAGATTGGCTGTCTTTCAAATAAGATAATATCTCTCAGAACTCTTTCTTGCATTAATTTGAGATATTCAATGTTGCTCAGAATGTCCATACCTATTTATAAAAGTCACACGCTATCTCTTGGTTTCAATGATGTGGATTTAATTCAACAATTACTGTCTTCCTAGAAGATTAAAAGGGTGTTTATATCATTGCAAGATACATTACTACAGTAGATCTTTCCTGTTTCCTGCAACAAATACCTCTAAATCGTTTTATAAATATATCTTTAAAAGAAGCTGACTTTTTAAAAAACATTTGATAATGTTGTGATGTATTCCATGTTATAATATAGATGATTTCCAAGACAAGTGAACTACTGGTCTTTAGGAGCACTTTCAGTTCTTTTTCTAATATCCTTTTTTGATCCTTAGGCTAGCAAACAAAGGAAGGAACGCTTCTATTAAACTTTTCCTATAGAAATGAAGTAGAACAATTTTTTGCCTAGATACCACTATGAGTGGCATGCATTTCAATTCATTAAATTATGTTCTATTGCCATAAGCCATTAAACCTGTATCTTGGCACACTGAAGAAGTCTGTGGATGATTCCAAATTAGTTGGTCTCTTCCTACAAAGCTTCAGAATTACATTAATAGAAGCATATAGTGTTGGATTAAAATCATCATAAACCACAACAAGCAAGGTCGTGTTTTTTTTATTTAAGTGAAAGGTCCTGTTTCTTCTTTCAAATTCACTTTATTCTACTTCAGTTAATAGGTTTGCATTACAAATTCTCATGCAGACATATTTCTAGGCACCAAATTCAGGTAAGGTCCCTTTGTATCCTCTGTAATTCCTATACAGTAGAATATTTTTTCGTGATGACTAAAAAGGAATTGCTCAAGTTCCAGGTATTAGAGGGAAAGTATTCTCAGCATGACATCTTTAAAAAGAACTAAGAAGCAATTAAATTAATTTTTTATGCAGAAGCTCTGTTGCATAAATGTCCTGAATTTAAATGTATATAGTGCTCAGCAATTTTAGGATTTGCCATTATAAATTTCTACATAATCATGTACTCTTTGTGGAAGTCTATGAATACAAACTAGTTATGTTTGTGAAATTGAGGCTGGCAACACTATCTTTCCTTTTGCCTCAAGTGACAGATTTCGCACTTGAGAATTATGACCACTCATTTAGTGAGTGTTCAGAGTTACAACGGCACTGAATGTGAGGAACTGATAACTTGTCCTCAGAGTTCTAACCACCACAGCATCCCCATAGTCGCATGATCATGATCTGGGTAATCAGGTACCCAGTTTGTGAGTGTGACACTACAGTGAGCCACAGTCATGTGATTGTCATTTGCTGGCCTCTCACAAGCAAAGTCAATGCAGAAGTCAGCAAGAAAAGTTGCAAGTCATTTCTGCCACTTTTTCTCCCAGAGATCTCATATTCCATAGCACCTTACCATCTACCCATGCTCAGTAGCATCCCACTCAGTGCCAGCCTACCCATGGCCCTGACTCTGTAGCACCCACTTGTCCTGTGGTCCCATGACATTGTGCTTTATAAATGCATCAGTTAGCAATGCAAATTCCAGTCTCAATTGCCATCATAACCCAAGAACTATATTGGGCCAATCCTAGCAAAGATTAAGGAAAAGCTATGCTGTAGACCAATGATGGCTAACCTTTTTGCCGTCATGTGCCAAAAGTGGGGTGTGGGGGGGGCTTATGTGCACCCATGCCCAAATCCATAATTCAATGCGCCCCACCCCCTGTGCGTGCGCACGTGCCCCCCTCCCCACTTTTGGCACATGATGGCATAGTGGGCCCGGTAGGCCTATTTTCATCCTCCCCAGGCTCCAGACACTTTCTAGGAGCCTGGGGAGGGTGAAAACGGACTTCCCCCCCCCGCCAGAGACCGTTTCCTGACTTCCGGTAGGCCCAGAAGGCCCGAAAATCATCTGGCCGGTGCGAATGCATGCTGGAATTGAGCTAGGGCAATGCTCGCATGCCCACAGATATGGCTTCATGTGCCCCCTGTGGCACAGATGCCATAGGTTTGCCATCACGGCTGTAGACATTTCCCAAGGATCTGCAACTTCTATTCACAAATAATAAGAAATCAGATGATGTGCATGTATGTGTGAACCATATTGTATCTTTCTAACACCAATAGTATAATAGGGGAAGATAAAAGAACACAGGTTGAAGCTGAAATTTGTTGTATTCTCACATTTACGTCACATTTCTACACATTTACATGACCATAATGGCCAGATTTGAAAACGCATAAAGGAATAGGAGTAGATAACCCCATCCCCCAAAAATCTGTTCACAGGAGTACCAAATCCCACTGCACTATGCAGGTCTCCATCCACATCTTGAAAGGGAAAATAAAATTTAAAAAAATAAACAAACAGACAGACATGTTTATTACATTAGGTAAAAGCTCCCCTTGCACATATGTGCTAGTCGATCCTGACTCTAGGAGGCGGTGCTCATCTCTGTTTCAAAGCCAAAGAACCAGCACTGTCTGAAGACGTCTCCATGGTCATGTGTCCGGCATGACTAAACGCCAAAGGCGCATGGAATGCTGTTACCTTCCCACCAAAGGTGGTCCCTATTTTTCTACTTGCATTTTTTATGTGCTTTCGAACTTTCTAGGTTGGCAGAAGCTGAGACAAGTAACGGGAGCTCCCCCATTACACGGCACTAGGGATTCGAACCGCTGAACTGATAACCTTTTGATTGACAAGCTCAGCATCTTAGCCACTGAGCCACCACATCCCTATATTACATTAGGGAGGGCTTAAAAAAAAGCCCTACCCGCTTCATACTGAATATATCAGACACAAGAAATCAGAACCCAGGATAGAGTTTTTATTTTTATTTTATTTTTTAAAAAATTTGATTTATATGCAGCCCTTCTCTGGAGACTCAGGGCGGCTTACAATGTGTTAAGCAATAGCCTTCATACTTTTGTATGTTTATACAAAGTCAGCTTATTGCCCCCATAACATGGGTCCTCATTTTACCTACCTTAGAAAGGATGGAAGGCTGAGTCAACCTTGAGCCTGGTGGGATTTGAACTTGCAGTAATTGCAGGCAGCAGATGTAAGTGGATGTTAATCACTGCCTTAGTCTACTGAGCCACCAGAGCTCCTTGTTCAAAAGCACTTTGAGTTTATTCCTTGCTACCTATACACAGGAATCTGATCTACTAATGGTAAAGGCAAATAGGCGCCAGATACGAGTTAACGGACTTCAAGGCTGGACTAAGAACTCATATGGCACAGTGACACCAAACTCATGATGTGTTTGACCCCACCCTTGGGATCAGTCTGTGATCTCCTACAGAATGTGCCCTACATTAAATGAACTATTATTGATTGAGGGAAGGAATGACTGAGTTGTTCACATTTTGTGAACAGAACTAAAAAGTTTATTACATATATAGAGTGGAATTCACAATAAAGTTGTTCACAATAGCTTTGCTGATATATAACTTGTGAAATTCATAATGGATCATTTGATCAGCCCTAGTCACCCTGCTTAGAGATGGGCAGCGCTTTAATTGTCCAGGAACATATGAAACATATGATAGGTTGTGGCTATATTAACAAGGAATATAAAAACTAGTTCCTATTCGTGGCTTTTCTCTATAGAATTGCAAAACTGCATGAGTTGAGTAAAACCTACTTTGATTATAATTAGGAAAAGTCAATTTTGCCCCCTGAGATTAGTAAGTGAACATCTCCTCCACTGTAACCTTTGCACTTGAGTTAATACAGCAGATTCATTGATTTTCAAGGAGTTGATTTCCTTCCTACCTTATTTCATTCTAGACTAATTTCATTTTGCTAAATCTGATACGAGAGTTAAAAACCACATCGTATTTTTAGAAGAGATAATGCATTCACATGGGCACCCAGCCATAAAGTTCAGAAAGGACAAAAAGGTATTATTGTAATGATACAATAATCAATTTCCTGCCAATTGATATACATATTTCCAAAGTCATCTTAAATAGTTTAAAATGATTCTTTTTTTATTTCAAAACTATGCACTGGCCAGTTATTGTTAGTATTATGGTTGGCCTGGATTTGCCGTTTTTGTCCACCTATCAAGTCTATCCCAAGGACCTGGGATAGGCAGATGTTATTGATTAATAATATTAAAGATATTGTCGCAGGATATAAGCTGTTCCAAGTAAAGCTCTATTTTGCAATTGGCTGATGGTGATTTTGTCAATGCCAATGGCATTCAAGTGGTGCTCCAGATGTTTTAGGATTGGTGCCTGTTACTTTTGGTACTAACTTGCTTTCATTGGCCTCAGTGATGCCATTGTTTGTAATCAGTCTGTATGAAATTCTTGTGCAGCTAACTAGATGGTCCATTGTTTCCTCAGCTTCTTTGCTCAGATGGCATTTGCTATCTGTTGCTATGTTCTCAATTCTGATTTTATATGCATTTATTCTTAAGGATTGGTCTTGTACAGCCCTCCGTCTCTTTCTTCAACTTTCCTGCTCTTAGCCATTGACAGATTATCTACTTTGCTTGCTAGGTGGTTGTGTTTTTTTTAAATTTTATTTATTTATTATTTTATTTTATTTATTAAATTTTTATACCGCCCTTCTCCTGCGGGACTCAGGGCGGGGCACAGCCAAGATAAAACATAACAGTTTTACTGTTTACTGTTTAAATTTTTAAAATTTACTGTTTAAATTTTAAATAACATAAAATTTAAAAACAGTTTAAAAACATTAAACAATTTCGGCCCAAACAATTTAAAACAACCCAATTAAAAACCAAATTCGATTAAAACTGAGAGGATGGAATCAGGCCAGCCCAGCTAGATGGAAAAAGTGCATTTTAATGTATTAGCCATATAACACTTTGCCTTGTCATGTATCTTCATTTGGTCTTTCTTATAAGTTAGTTTGGTCTCTGGTTTTCAGTAAGTTTTCATGGTGTACTAACTTCAGTGCATCTTCTTCACTATCCTTCAGATATTCTTCCAAAGCCCTTTTTTCTTCTTCAACTATCAAGTATACATGCAACATTCTACACCTACCTATGCTCCTTGGTAAATAGAGTGTGTCAACATTGCTGTCAAGATGAAGGTCATGATTCAATGTTGTTCTTTCCAAAACTGATGCATTTTTTTCAGATATCATATTCACATTGTACTTATAATAGCAAGGAAACAAATCAATATTTCTTTATTTTCAATCTTTGTAAATTTGTGACAGGTAAGCAACTTTTCTTCCAGTAGTTCTCCAGATGCTGGCCCTGATGGTTCAGCCAAGAGTCCTGAGACTTGCAGCCCACCTGTCACCAGATGTCCAGGAACTCCAATAGAATAGATTTTTTTTTATCTTGGCCAAGTGTGATTGGACACACAAGGAATTTGTCTTGGTACATATGCTCTCAGTGTACATAAAAGAAAAGATATGTTCATCAATATAGCCCTTGTTGACCCAACCAATGATCAATCCTTAAGTTATGTATCACCATATTTTTTAATGGGAGAGACACCGTTTTTTCTGGCTCCTCTGTTAAGATCTTTCCAGTATGGTGAATCTTTGGCACAGTTCTTGTCTTCTGTAGGAACACGCAAGGCCGACAATCAGGTCAAAGTAGTATCTCGCTGGAAATTCTTGTTATTATTATGGTTGATCACACAGTCAGACAGATGTTTAGATTTGGCATTTTTGTCCACCTATCAAATCTTTCCCAACCACCTGGGATAGGTAGATGTGGTTGTTTGATGGTGTTAAAGCTACTGTCATTATCTTTCTGTTTATATAAACTGTTCTAATTTTTTAAAATACATTTCAACACCATACTGAAAACCCTCTTATAAAGGCTCACAGAATTTTGGCTACAGCCAAGGTGGCCCAATAGTTAAAATATCAGATTAAGAGCTCATATACCTGGGTTCAAATTCCTAGTCAAGAAAATTACTGAATTAATTACTAATTATTCAATCTGCATGCTCTGGGCTATTGTGATATAAAAATTCAAATAAAACCATATATGACCCTTGAGCTTCAGCAGCAAATCTTTGTGGATTTTTTTTTGGGGCGGGGGGGCATCTATGGATCCAAAAATGTACTAAATACATTACTAAATGATTCATGGTTTGCAGTGCTTTGAGACTGTCACCATAAAGATTCATTCATTTGATGAGATTGCATTTTTTTTAATCTCTAAAGAGCTAAAGGCAATACCCAGAAGTCCTTGTGTGCAAGGACTCTGCACAAACCTGAAAAATGCAAAACAACAGTATTGATTGACACTCCAGTTTTCTTTTTTCAAAATCTTCAAAAACATTTCCCCCAGAAATGTTCTTCCCATCTGACTATTTTCAAAATGCATAATTATCAATTGTACTATTATAAAGAGTCCAACTTCTTTCTCACTTATTATCAGAAACTCTGTCCCTGGAAAGCTATAGTATCAATTCATAGAAAGTCATGTATTTTTAAAGCAGCGAATTTTGTTTTGTGTTGAGACTGACTGGCAATCATGAACAGTATACAGCAATTGCCTGCTTCTCTCTTTTGATAGAGCTGCATAAGGCAATATTCCCTGAGCTAGAGTTCTTTACTGAATCTTTTTACTGTAAGAAGTTAATTAAATCATTAGAAATTTTTGCAAATGTAAAACACCCATCTATAGAATGGGGTTCCTTTGAGGTTTGTAGGACACCCTTTTTTCTGAGCTAAGAAATGCTAATCTATTTGTGCTTAACCGCTTGCATCTCCTGCAATTCCTTCATTCATGTCCTCCCTACAAAAACAGGGCAGAACCACTGTGCCCTAGTAGAGGCAGCCTACTCAGTGGCTAAGACGCTGAGCTTGTCGATCAGAAAGGGTGGCAGTTCGGCGGTTCGTATCTCTAGCACCGTGTAACGGAGTGAGCTCCCATTACTTGCCCCAGCTTCTGCCAACCTAGCAGTTCAAAAGCATGTAAAAATGCAAGTAGAAAATTAGGGACCACTTTGGTGGGAAGATAACAGCGTTCTGTGCACCTTTGGGGTTCAGTCATGCCGGCCACATGACCACGGAATTGTCATCAGACAGCGCTGACTCTTTGGCTTAGAAACGGAGATGAGCACCGCCCCCTAGAGTCAGGAACGACTAGCACATCCATGTGAGGGGAACCTTTACCTTTACCTTACTAGCATATATTGCTGTTTTTGGCTTATTGTTCTGCAATCAGTGATTTATACCAAATTACAGAAGAGGAAGTAACCTTTTTAGCAAGATGTGCAAATAACACATCTCATTCCAAATTCAGCTCAAGGTGGGAGTGTGTGGCATTTAGACAGCATACATTTACCATTGGTTAGTTGTTCATTCATTCACTGGCTCATTCATTCATCTATTGCTCTTTGTCCTTAAAGAATGCTAAAAGAAACCTGTTCAATAAAAACAATTAATGATAAAACAAACTAATAAAGCTGTAAAGAAAATCTAAAAATAGTTTTTTAAAAGACAAATTAAAAGAAAATTTGTTTTTTTGGAAAAGTTGCATCTTGTTGGAGCAGATATAATTCCCTCAGAAAAGAGACTCATAATTGGTGAGCAGTTCCAATTGTAGTAGTGCAAAAGGCACTACTCCTAGCCATGTTCTTGTGAGACAGCTTCATGAGTAGAATTGCAAGCATGGCCTCCCCAGCTAATCTTAGGATAGTGGGTGTGCTATAAGACAAGATAATCTTTGAAATACCTAGGTTCCTGTGCACTTTATGGCTTTATAGACTAACCTCAATACCTGTAATTACCTCACTACCTGTAATTACTTTGGTTGCAGGCAGGCAACCAAAGAACATTATTTGATATCAATTAGTAACCTTACTTAATAAGTGAGCAATTTTAGCATGAGCTGCAACTTCAAGATTAGGGTATCTTCAAGGATAACCTCATGTACAAAGCATTGCAGTAATCTGGTTGCAATTTTAATAGGAAATGGACCACAAGTGCTATAAAGTCCCTGTCCAAGCAGAGTGTATCAAAACTGGACATAAGATCTCCTGCTACTGAGGTCACTTTAGTCAGGAATGATCCCCTATAAAATAGTCAGACCACTTCTAACATTTCAAGTCAGGAATGCCATGTCTGTTTGGTTGGTTTCAATAGCAAAGCAATACTGTCATTTTGGTGTTAAATTAGAATTTTGGCTACTGGACTCATGGAATGGTTGGAAATGAAAATTATAGCAAATTATAGCAATGACTATTTCAGTTATTAGAAACAGGTATGGGCCACCTCTGTCTGACAAGTTTTTTTTTTCTTTTAGAAACAAGTGGCAAGTGAGGGATTTGAGAAAACTGATTCAAAATGAGAGGCCTGCATTTGAAAAGTACATCTTGGTTTTGGCTCAAACAGAGGCAGTCTTGGGAGTCTAGAGAGAAACAGCTTGAAGGCACAGTTTTAGTAGTTTCCAATTTAAATGGAAGATTTTCAAATGAAGGAATAAGAATTGGTTTTAATCATTGTGGTTTCAAGAATTCTGCAATGTTCTCTTTGAATCAAAAACGTAAATGTTAAGGAAACCTGTTAGGGAGAAGGTTGTACAAATTTATACTGGGAAAATCAGTTGAGGGCAGATTTTTTTAAAAAGAAATCACTAGTGTAATTGGTGGACATAATTAAATACATAAATAATTGATCTAAGTTGGAAATAGTTTGATTCATTCATTACTAGACAAGATTATTTAAGGTAAGAAATATTTTCCTTGTTTTCAAAAGTCTCAAAATAATGAAAAACTCTTTTAGTAATATAAATTGACTTCTAATGTTCCAGTTTATATTTCAATTAAAATATTTTAAAACTGAATAGGCATTCCTCAGAAGTAGGCTGCTTTTTTAGCCTTTCTGTTTGTTTCTTCCACTAAATGAATTAAAGCCAAGTTCAAATCTTGCACAATATGGAACTCAATAAAGTCTTCAATAAAATGCCTCATTATAGTCTCCTTCCTGAAATAGTAAAATACGAGCTAGAATGTTACTTCTATTATTTAGCTAAATAATCTCATCCAAAAAGTGCTCATTAAACATTTCATTTCAGTTTGGAGGGGCATTTTAAATAGAGAGCCACAGGACTATGTTTTGGGCCCTATGCTGTTCAACATTTTTATCAGTGACTTCAGTGAGGTAGTTGAAGATATGCTCTATACATGATACAAGGCTTGGAGGAAAAAGTGAGTAGGAGGTTGGAGTAAACTATGGCCTCTTCCAACTCTGCTATTATTTCATTAGGGGTTTTTTCCCAACCCAAGACTGATGTCCAGAAAAATGTCATTACTAGTTTAGAAATGGCATTATGCAATAACGTTTTTAATATAGTGGAATTTCTGGTACAACTGTATATACTGCTCTATGGAAAACTTAGAAGTATAAGGTAAAAAACAAAAATATTATTATATGAACACCTGAACTTGTATTCCTAAGTAAACTAGATGATGTAGTCACTTCATTAAGAAATGTAAAATTATTTCCTGTTAAAAACATATACATGGGGCTCCCCTTGAAGACTACCCGGAGGCTCCAGCTGGTCCAGAATGCGGCCGCGCGGGTGGTTATGGGAGTGACTTGGCGCTCCCACGTAACACTCCTCCTGCGCAAGCTGCACTGGCTCCCAGTGGTCTTCCGGGTGCGATTCAAGGTGTTGGTGACCAGCTTTAAAGCGCTCCATGGCTTAGGACCGGGGTATATACAAGACCGCCTTCTGCCACCAATAGCCTCCCACTGGCCAATACGCTTCCACAGAGAAAGGCTCCTCAGGGTGCCGTTGGCCAAACAATGTCGACTGGCAACACCCAGGGGGAGAGCCTTCTCTGTGGGGGCACCAGCTCTCTAGAATGAGCTCCCCCTAGAGCTTCGTCTTAGCCCCGACCTGCATTCCTTTCGCCACGCCCTGAAGACCTTTTTGTTTCAGCAAGCTGGACTGGCCTAATACGAATTTTATAAGGGGTGTATATGTATCTTAATTTTTGAGCCAATTCTATATATTTGATTTTAATGGGTTTTAAATTTTGTAATCTATGTGTTTTAATATGGCTGTACACCGCCCTGAGTCCTTCGGGAGAAGGGCGGTGTAGAAGTCTAATTATAAATAAATTAAATAAATAAATAAATAAATATTTTGGTTGATCCATTTGATCTGAACAAATAATTGCATTTACTTATACTATATGTGGTAAATTCAATGAAACTATATTATACGAACTAAATAGCCATTCCAGAAAGAAAAATGCTATTGTTACTGTATGACTTGGTAGTATGGATATGAAGTACAAACAATGCAATCCCTAATTATTTCTGAACTCAAGTCATTTAATTCCAGCAAAGCTAATTTCTTTGTAACTATTTTTTTAAAAACCTCAGGCCTCTTCCATTGTGCATACATAGCCCATATTTATATGTCCATTTCTGAATACATTTTTAAAACAATTGCTAAATCCAGATGTGGTGCAGAACATAGAAAGTGCTAATAATTCTCCCTCCAGAAAAGTCACGCCTTTTTATACAAGATGCTATTTAGTCTATACATTTATTTACTATAGCAGAAAGGTTTAACTGTAATTGTAGCTTTATCGCTACCAGTTTATATTATGAAATTTATATTGTATTATAAAAGTAGCATACAGGAAGCTTCAAAGGGTTTTGAACTCAGTGAAACCTCAGTTGAAACTCCCCTTCAAAGCAAAGTGCCACACCAAAGTGGTGTTCCCTTCAAAACACTCAGATCAGAGCAGCATTCCTGCTTTGATTTTCATACTAAAAAGTTTCTTCTAAAAGATAAGATATAAATCAAATTTGTCATTATTTTACAATGAGAACTGGAAACTTCACAGTTCCTAACAGAATACACAGACTGTAATATACATGAACACAGAAATGATGACAGAATGAGAAGAGCTCATTCCCACGTTTGCTTCCACAGGAAAATTAAATATATCAGAATAGAAACCATTGCTTAAGGTCATAGGATAATTGGCAGGTAAGAAAAAAAAATTCATGGGGAAAAATGTATGACTTGGTTTGTGAAGATCTTGAAGATCAGAACAAAACTATTGCAGTTTCACAACTAAAATGTGGATTGATCCACTGGCATGTTACATATGGATGATAAGACCTATGGGCAAGGGAATTTATGTGGATCTCAAGACGAAGCTAATGGGAAAGTTTTTCCCATGGAAGTGGCCAGTCAGTTCATGTGGCCAGACAAGAACAGTAAGAAGTTACTGGTGATATGGGCAAGCCATGGCAAATTCTCAAAAAAAAAAAATCCATTACAAAAATTAAAGGAATAGAGAAAAAAAATCTTATCATATTTTTACATTCTAAACCAAGGATGTCCAACCTTGGGAACTTTAGGATTCATGGACTTCAACTCCCACAATTCCCCAGCTAGCAATTCTAGGAGTTGGAGTCCAGGGGTCTTAAAGTTGTCAAGGTTGGACACCCAGGTTCTAAACCAAAAGCTTCCCAATCCAATACTCCTGAAGCTGCATCATTCATGTCATTTTTCAGGTTCCACAGTAGTCATCTTCCCTAACTATTTAGAGGTTCTGGCTCTTGAAGTTCCACACAGATGAGTTCTTATTAACTGAACACATTTTTCCTCTAGTTTCACCTCTTCGATTTTTTACATTCAGGATTCTATTTTTGACCAGCTGGGTGAAGAGAAATATATAACCAGAGAAATAAACCCATGACATAGATGCAAAAAATTTCAAAATTAATCTCTGGCACCACAAATAGGACTGGAAACAGACTCGTCTTGATTTCCTGTCAATCTAACTGAACACAAGGTAGGACACCTGAACCTTCAGGTATTGTAAAATACCTCCAGCAAAATCAGGCAGATCATCAATATGACTCAGCCTTCCATCCTTCCGAGGTGGGTAAAATGAGGATCCTCGGAGAGTGGGCGGCATAGAAATATGGAAAATAAATAAATAAATAAACAAACAAACAAACAAACAAATAAATAAATAAATAAATTTGTTGATGTTCTATAATATCTAGACCAGTAGTGGGTTTCAATTTTGGCCGCTACCCATTTGCTCGTGGGTGTGTGCTTGTGGGGGGGGCGCTCGCGCACGACGCTTCTGAACATGTGCAGAGACATCAGGGCAGGTGGGCAGAGCCTCCCGCCCCCACCACTACCAGTTCGCCCAATCCAGGGGGAACCAGTAGCAATCCACCACTGATCTAGACGGTGCTATATGGCCCATATCATACTGAAGTAAATGGACCAATGGTCT
>WNWU01000003.1:3799194-3821400 GCA_012654045.1 Ptyas mucosa | reverse complement strand
TATATATATATATATATATATATATATATATATATATATTTGTGGAATCTATGCTGCATCTGCATGTTTTGTTTCTTCAATGCTATCCACACCCTTCTTTCCATACCATTAATGGAGACTGATTTGCATAAATGAGCAAAATCAGGGTGTGTGGGTTTTTTTCATATGTAATGCCTTGCTTCCTGCTAATTACCTGTAGCCCCATTATTCTACGGATATAGATATCTGGGTCTAAAAATAGAGCTTGAAAATCCTTCTGTGTATACTTGTTATTTATATATGATTTTCAAAAGGCAAAATAGCAATAGCACTTCAACTTATATATCACTTCACTGTTCTTTATGTCAGCCCTGGACCACCAGACAGCCTGAGATTACCATTCAGGTGGGGGCGGAGTGGATGCGCGCACACGGGCATCAATGACCACACCGTCATGGCATCGTGGCGGGGAGTAGACACACGCCTACAGCCTGCATCGCCTCACTCCTGCATCCATGGGACTGCTAGAGGGGTCCAGACTTTGCTTGGCTGATCGCTCTAGCATCCACAGGGCTGCTGCCTGCCCAGCAGGGCCCTGACTGTAACCAGCTACTTGCAAAACCTCTGATTGTCGTCTCATGGAAACAGCTGATCATTGGAGCATGGGAGGAAGCAGGAAACCAAGCGGGATGGGCCGGGATGGACGGCTAGGGGTGTGGCCAGACTGAGGCGGCTGTATTATTACCAAGCAGTCGGTGGGAGGGGAGGGGTGTACACAAAAGGGCACATATAAGGGGTGGGTGAACTAACTACAGTAGTACAAACTTTGATTCTTTTTGGATGGTCACTTTGAGCCGAGTCTATGTTTCCAGATAAACAGTCTTACAGCAACTTGTGTTGCTGGCTTTCCTTAGGTGGGACACTGGAATGTGACACTTTAAAGCCCTCTCTAAGCAGTTTACAGAGTCAGCGTATTGCCCCCAACAATGTGGTTCCTCATTTTACCGACTTCAGAAGGATGGAAGGCTGAGTCAACCTTGAGCCGGTGCTAATTCAACTGCCGAACAAAATATTGGTGCAAGTCAACTTCTTGACTGTTATAATGAATCTTTGTTATGTTATCTTTGTTTACATAATAATTTTAATGAACATTGCAATTTAACAGATTTAACAGATTAATAGAGTTGGAAGGGACCTTGTAGGTTATCTAGTCCAACCCCCCACTCAAGCAGGAGATCCTGCACCATTTCTGACAACTGGCAGTCCAATCTCTTCTTGAAAGCCTTGAGTGATGAAGCTCCCACAACTTCTGAAGGCAAGCTGTTCCATTGGTTGGTTGCTTTCACTGTCAGAAAATTTCTCCTTATTTCCAAGTTGAATCTCTCCTTGTTCAGTTTCCATCCATTATGCCTAGTCTGGCCTTCAGGTGCTTTGGAAAATAGCTTGACCCCCTCCTCTCTGTGGCAACCTCTCAAATATTTTAAAAAATACAAGATAGAAACTAAGGAAAAAATAAAAATTCCAGAAAAGAAAGGAAAAAAATGAAAGGAAAAAAAATATAAACAGATATTCGTCAGCTTACAACCATTCATTCAATGACTGTTCAAAGTTACAACAACACCGAAAAAAGTGACTTATGACCATTTTTCACACTTATGACCATTGCAGCATCCTTGTGGTCATATGATCAAAATTCAGACACTTGCCAACTGGTATGTATTTTTTAACAATTTGCTGTAGTGGTTAAGGCGCCTGATTAGGCACTAGGAGACTGTAAATTCTAGTCCCATTTTAGGCACAAACCCTGCTGGGTGACTTCATTCTCCCTCAGCTCTAGGAAACTAGCCATGGCAAACCATTTCTGAAACCTTTTTAGTGGGGTGCAGCTGGCTCTTAATCAAAAGCCAGCCTGATATGCCCATAGGAAGCCATCTGTCCCCTGACAGTCAACAGACAAAAAGGAAGAGAATCTCTCAGGATTTGGCAGGAAAAGTTTGATGGGGCTTTGGTGATAAAGTGGGCTGGAGTCCTGGATGAAAAGTGATTTAAGGCAAAATTGAAAGTTAGTGTAATTTGGGTTTGGGTTCGTTATATGTAAACTTGTTTAAATATATACAAGTTACATTTAAACTTGTGGAAACTTTGTTTGAGTACCTATAAGAGACTTTATATTTCATTGCACACCTAACCAGGGGCCTTCTATCACTGATCTCAGCTTGGTTGAGCTCCAGTCTCATTTTTGTTTCCCTTTGGTAAGTGGCCAGAATGTAACATTATTTTACACCTTTGTAAAAAGCATTGAAGTTTTTTTAAAAAAATCTTTTTTTTATTTTTTATTTTTTTAAAAAAAATTGTAAAAAGCATTTTTTTTAAAGCATTGAATTTAGTGAGACTTACTTCCGAGTAAACCAACTGTTCCTCCCTGTATTGGGGAGTGGGGGGAGAGGAAGGAAGGAAGGCATTTTGGCAAATTTTTTTATACCTCTCTCCTTTGGCTGGATTTCTATTACACCCCCTCAAGCCAATTGGTTGGGGGCTAATTGTCAGAGAGGGCAGAATACCTAGGACGAACCCTCTTTCTGCGAATGGGCCGTGTTGAAGGGTCTGGGACAAAGAGGCTGGTGGCCCATTCCCCACAGCAAATGACTGGAGGCGTGCCAGCTGAGGAGATAAGTCGGGGGAGAATCGCCTGAGGAGAAACACCCAAGGAGAATGAAAAATCAGAGATTAAAAGTCCTAGACCCTCTCCTGGTTCCCTAAAGGGGATATGTAGGGAGAAACTGATTTCTAATGAAGAGTGTCAGGGCGGGAAGGGTGGGGCAGCAACAAGAGAACCTAATTTCTCAGCAACAATTTGAACCTAATATTCAACCCCAGAACTAAAGCACTTCCCCTCTCCCCCTCAGGAATGAGATGAAAAGAACATATATCACCAGGGCATGCTTACACTGTGTTTAGAGTCAATTGGGGGGGGAAAGGTAGTGGCTCCAAGGGTGGTAGCTATAAATATTGACAATTTTGAAATATTATTTATTTTATATAGAATGAGGAAATTTGCAAGATCTTGAAGATATTATTGCATGCTTGTGATCACTTGGATACGGATAGAACCATTAACAGGGACCAGCTTGATTTCATAGAAAAAGGCATGTCAGACTGATTTTATTTCCTTTTCTAAATGGATTAGCAGCTTAGTAGATGGGGGAAATGATATAAGTGCCTTCAAGAAAGTGTCTCATGATATCCTCATTAATAACATATGAAAATATGGACTATTCTGCAATCATAATTGGCTGCATGACCACACCAAGAAAGTATTCATATAAGGCTCAACAGAGTAGTATCAAATCAAATGCCACAAGACTCTGTCCAGGGTCCTTTACTCTCCAACATTTTTCATTAATGGCCGGGATAAAGGAATTTGGAGAAATAACCTCTGAGGTATTTCCAATTTGATGATCCCATGATTCTGTGAATTACATAAGTGAAGTGACCTTATGGAAAATGAAAATGCTTCCAGATGCTTTTGGTTGTCTGGTAACTGAGAAGCTACACTACCATTTTTAAAAAAAATAGGAAAAGTCATACTTCAGTCATTTTTAAAGCTGTTGTGTTGTATATTAACACCGATTACCCATTTTAACTCAACCCATCTAGGAATTATTAAGGATTGATAATTCACTTGGAGTAGCAGTTTTAGCAAATGATGAGGAAAAAATAAGCAAAAGTAAGTCAGTGGTGGGTTGCTACCGGTTCACACCAGATTGGGAGAACCGGTAGTGGCAATGGCGGGAGGCTCCGCCCACCTGCCCAGACTCCTGCGCATGCGCAGAAGTGTCACATGCACGTGCACAAATGAACTGGTAGTGACGAGATTTGGAACCTGCCCCTGAAGTAAGTGTCTATGGAGATTCTCAGTCATCCAGGTCATGGTTGTCCCAAAGGTGCTTTTTCAAGAGGTAACTGGACTTTCTGGGTTTTTTCTCTTTTTCCTTTGAAGATGTTTTGCTTTTCATCCAAGAGAGCTGAAGAAGTTTCTTGGATGAGAAGCAAAACATCTTCAAAGGAAAAAAACAAAGAAACCAGAAAATCCAGTTGCCTCTTGAAAAATTATCTTTGGGACAAAAAAGAGTAAGCTATAACAAAGGCTATTTGTACCAGAAATGTCAACCTGGGCAGACCAAGAAAAAGATGGATGAGGGAGAAATAAGTTATTACCAAGCTGAAGAGCACTGATGACCCTAACAACTCTAAACACAAAGACTTGGAACATCTGATTCAGGTATTCCTTTGAGTCTACATTCACTTCATTTATGGCACTGCCAGCATTGTTGACATTGCTAGAGGATCTATGATAAACAATGTAAAGCAATTAATTCTGAGAGTAAATTTCATGAAGGGATATCATCCTACTATGTGCATCTATGTATGCCAATAAGCAGGGCAGGTAAGATTGCATTTTTTAAAATGTGGAAGTATGTATTGCAGTCAATAGTGCTACTCAATGAGAGACCCTATTGATTAATAAAATGTTTGATTGAGCAGATTCAGGTAGCTTTGGACATGATGTTAGGAGATCTCATCACTTTGGGTCTTGCAGACTTCAAAATTAATATTGCGGATACAATGATAAGTGTAGTTCAAAGATGTCATTCCTTCCTTGTTTTTGAATTGTTTTTGAACCTATTCACATGGAAGGCCACACCCTCAATGTGTTCTTTGTCCCAGACATCTTATCACCAAGCCATCTATACAATGCTGCCAATGAGTTATCTGTATCAGATCTGCTATCTTCAGCTTCTACACTTTGCTGGCATCCTATCATAAAATGCAAGGGGGGAAGAGGGGGCAATGGAATGTAGAAAGTAGAGACAGACTATGGGAAGGGAGGCGATAGCCTTGATGGAAACCAGAGGTACCAGTACCAGAATAGACAGTCTTCAAGGACATCTGGCCTGAGAATGAAATGCAAAAGTGCATCAAATGGAGCCAAACATCCAAGCCATTCCCAAAACTTCTAAACGGCACATCACTGAACATTGATGAACTGGTCAAGTGGGGAGGGCCAGGGAAAGTGTAATCTTTTGCACAGGAAACTTTAGATCTAGCCTTTCTTTCATTGCAACCCAGGGGTAAAATCCAAAATTTTTCCCTACCGGTTCCGTGGGCATGGCTTGGTGGGCATGGCAGGGGAAGGATATTGCAAAATCTCCATTCCCACCCTACTCCAGGGGAAGGATACTGCAAAATCTCCATTCCCTCCTACTTTGGGGCCAGCCAGAGGTGGTATTTGCAAGTTCTCTGAACTACTCAAAATAACCTGTTAGAACCTGATTTCACCCCTGTTGCAACCACTTAACTTTAGAAAAGAACCTATCACTTCAACCAAATGGAGTTGAGGGTCTTTCTCTCCTAAGGACCTGAGCTGGGGCAGGCCTGACAATCTCATTGTCTGGAAACTGTTAGATGGATGGGGAGAAACAATCTAAAGCTCAATAGACCAATGGCTATGGTTATTTGGACCTCCTAAATTTGGAGATCAACTATTTTTAGTCCTGAGTGCATGACATTGTCTATTTGCAGCTGGTGAGCAATTTTGGAGACTTCATAGACTCACCGCTCCTGTTCAAGGAGCAGATGGCAGACTGAGGAAGCATGCCTGCTCTCTCACTGCTCCGGTATTCTGGACCAGCATCTTGCTGAAATTTGCATGGCTTCCCCCATTGCTTTATTTTTTTAGAGAAAGCCTTGAAACCTGGTTTTTCTTTCCCCTAGGCCTTGGGCTAATTTGGATGGTAAGGTCCTATAACTTGCTTTTGCCTCCATGGTTCTTCTGTCACTATCAACTTCATTTTAATTGTTGTTTTAACATTCTACACTACCCAGACTAAGTTTTGAATTGTGGGGCCTTATGAATCTAATACAGACAGATAGACAAACAGGCAGATAGACAGATGGTACCCTGGTTATGTAATTGTCAGGTATATGGAGCAATTGCAGACAATTAAATGTGACAGCAGGTAGCTTGAATGATTGTGGCATTGATCTAGAGATGAATCAGCTCAGACAAGCATATAGCAGTATTGTCAGGTTTAAGTTATGACAATAAAGGAGAATAGAAAGCATGAATTTCTGGCCCCGTTATGCCTACAGAGGTCTGCCCAGTAGAACCCTTCAGAGTTGTCTATCAGGCAGTGGCATATCAACATCTGAATGTCTTTATAAGAAAGCAATTCAGATCTGTGCCAGATTTGATAGTACTTGGGGAAGTACTGTACCAAGAGGTTATTCCAGTATATCCAGTGGTGAAATCCATTTTTTTTTTACTACCGTTCTATGGGCCTGGCTTGGTGGGCGTGGCAGGGGAAGGATATTGCAAAATCCCCATTCCCTCCCCCGCTCTTGAGGGAAGGATATTGCAAAATCTCCATTCCCGCACCACTCTGTGGCCAGCCAGAGGGGGTATTTGACGGTTCTCCGAACTGCTCAAAATTTCCGCTACTGGTTCTCCAGAATCTGTCAGAACCTGCTGGATTTTACCCCTGAGTATATCTCCATAGCACACATATATGAAATAGAAGACAATGTCTGCTTTTCATTAACTCACAAAAGTTCAAAAGCTTAACCAGGCTATCCTAATATAGCAGATGATATTTAGATCATACACTGACACTTTGTCTTACAAATACAGCCTTATCACACCCACATTCAGTAGTCCAAAAATTCTTTCAGGACAGCTCAGCTAACTGTGAGTGAGGGTTTAAGACATGTTATTTCAAGAAGCTTCGTAAGAATACCTGTTTTAAATCAAGTGCTGTCAAATAATTTTTAACTTTCTTTGATCCTCACTCAATTTCAACTTTATCTTGCTGACCTATAGCACAGACTCTTTTAGCCTTCCACACTTTTCTTTTTTATCTTCTGCCTATAAATTTTTATTTTCTCTTTTTCATCATATATGTAGGAGAATATAAAAAATAAAACTACATATGCACTTCAGAAGTTTTTTGTTTTATAGACATGTGTATACATATCAAGCAAGTGTGTTAGAAATCTTAGAAAGAAATTAGACAGAGACAGGAAGTTAAATGATTGTGCAAGAGACAAAAATATGATGTTCAAATCTGAGAAAGTATTCTCCCTCAGGTGGTTTATAAAAGACACATTGGAGAAACTTTGTATCCGATGCCTTCTACACTATCTTTTATAGGAGTAATGACTATAATTTTAACAACTAGGAAAAAATAGACTCTTAGCAGAGAAGAGGGAGAAGGAGAAGAAACTTTAATGAAGACAAATGCATGTAGGAAAGGAGGAAATGCACAACAGGGGAGTAAAACCGAAAGGCAAAAGGTAGAGAATGAATACCAAGCATCCATTCAATGTGTGGGCATTAAGTACACAAATAAAATATCACTTGTCAAATAAAGGATCAAGCTTTTTTAAAGCTTGACACAAAGGGACTAAATGTCACTCTTTGAAAATATTTTATATATATTTAATAAATAAATATTTATAACTCACCCTACAGCAATGGCTCTCAGGGTAGGATGCAAACAGTGAAAACAATAAAAAACAAATCAAACAATAAAACAATAAAAACACACCACTGTGAAACAGTAGACTCCATAATCCAACCCAATACACTCAGAAAGCTGGTTCAAACAGAGTGACAACCACTAACATCCCAAAACCTGCAGCAGCCAGATCTCATTTGGCATTGAAATGAAACCAATGCCGGTAACAGCCTGATTCCAGTTTGGAAACAATCTTTCAGCAATGATGCAAAGTGGAGAATTCCCTGGAGTGGCCATTGTCCCATAGAATAATCCCCCATCTACATACTGACCAGATTATGTTTATTTATATTAGACATTAAAAATGTTTTTTTTTATAATAAAAAGTTTTTATTGGTTAAAAATATACAATATTATAGTTTACAATATGTTGAATTTTCAATATCTTTATATAAAGATATTTCAATTATTATTTTCTTTTTTTAATTTCTCACACAACAGACATTATTATCTTAAATCAAAACAAACAACCAGGTTATATAAAAATTATATAAACAAAAAAAAGTGTTATACAAAATACAATAAAAGAAGAGAGAGAAAGAAAAATGTCAATTAAAAAAACCTTAAACAATAGATTCCCCTCCTTTCTTCATTTCCTAGTTCTGGCTCTTAAAACCATGGTCTGGCCTCCCCCCCCCTCCCAGGCCGCAACAGCTCCGTCCGCCTCCGCTCCTTGATCATCTAATACTTCCCCCTCTTTGGCTCCTGTATCTTCTCCACCTAGGAAGGATTTATGTTGGTCAAAAAAAGCCTTAGCTTCCGTTACATTATTAATTTTCTTCTTACTGTCCTCCCAAAAAATCATCAAGCCCTCCGGAATCAACCACCTAAAACCTACTCCCTTGAGGTACAGCTTATTTGATAAAAAATAATATTTTCTTCTTGATTCTCGTACCTGTCTGGGAATCTGCTTCAGGATGGTGATCTCCTTGCCCCTGTACACCAGCGCCCCCAGTCTTTGTTTTCTCAATATCTCATCTCTCAGTTCCCTTCTCACAAATTTAATATGAATCTCTCTTGGTAAATTATGTAAAATTGCAAATTGTGAGTTTACTCTGTACACCAAGTCCACATCCCTTCCAATAGACTCCAAATCTCTTTCTAAAAATTCACCCAACATTTTAACCATCACTTCTCTCAAATTTTCCTGGTCAAGTTGTTCCACGTTTTGGAACCTGAGAAAATAAGACATCTTATCCAATTGTAAAGTTAACATTGCATTTCCTCTCCCATCCTCCACCTTCTGGAGTGCCCGTACCTCCCCCTCCAGACCCCCCATCTTCTTCTTGTTTTGCTCTGCCAGCTGTTGAACATCATTTAAATCTTTTTTCATAAGTGTCATTTCAGATTTAATTTCAGATAATCCTTTTTGCACGTCATCTAACTTGTCCAACTTCTGATCCAATATCGCCAGTCTTTCCAAAAATTTTTCCATATCAGCTGCTGCTGATTTATGGCCCTTAGCCATCTTAGATCAGTAGAAGATGAGAAATCAAAAGACAAACCTCCAGAGAAGAAAGAGGGATTAGCAATCAGAGTAATTTTTCAACTATCCACCAGTGGGCGCTCACAGGAGCAACGAGTCCGAAGTATAGAGTAGGTCAAACAGGAAGCCAGGGGAGAATGTTGTCTTCAATCATAAATAAAGAAGCAGGAAGTCAGACTGCCGCCATTGCCTACCGGGAAGAGAGGCCACCAGACCTCTCCAAGAAACTCTGCCACAGCCATCCTCCAAGGAAAAGTCAGCAAGGTAAGGGGTTTCACTCCATCTCCTTCCCCCTAGTTCTCTGCCACGGCACCTTTCCAGCTACAAGGCGGGGGGAACTCCAACCCCCCCCCTCTCGCCTCCAGGATGCCTGCTCCACTCTCCAATCAGTCAGTTCAGTCCGTTGTGCCTTCTTAGCTAGCACCGGTCCCCTTAGGCGCTGTGGCGCCTCTGCGGCCTCGAAAAAAAGCCGCCGATTGCCTCCCACCCCCTCTGGAGCCTCGGGCGCACCAGCATCGGCCTCCCGGCCCCTGGAAGTGAGGCAGGGGACCCCTGGCGAGCCGCCCTCAAACGGCAAACGCCCCAATAATGGGGCGCTTGGCCCAAAGGGCCTCCAGATGGAGGGGATCGGACTCTGGGGCCAGAGCTAGCCCGATCAGAGTCTGTCGCCAGCGGAACCGGAAGCACAAACCCAGACATTAAAAATGTTGTTGATATTCTCAAGCTGCAGTCTCCCATTAATATAGTTTTAGTGATCTGGGTGTTGTTGTTTTTTAAATTATTGTTATAAACTATTGCAGCCTGCAGAAGAGTCATATTAGCTTCCTATCCACCAGGAGACATTTAGACAGTGATTCTACTAACTTTCATATCTCGGTCTGAAGAAGTCAGGAAATAAAGTAAATTGAAACTTGAAAATGTCTATATCTACATGCCCATACAATTCTGTAAATGCTTACTTAAAGCAACTTTGCATGTTTTCAATCTCAGTAGGATTTTCCTTCTCCTTTTAAATGTTTGATAGTACGTAATAGCACTACTTGAACATGCTATCAGATTTTAAACTGAATTATGGAAATAGTGCTATAGTGGTAACTTTCTTCCTAAGGAAAAAAAGTGTTTTTTATATTAGGATGGGAAGGGAGTGCTCATTTGTGATTATTTAGATACCAGACACATCACAAACAGTGATGATGAGTATTTCTGGTAGCACCTGTAAGAGATATCAGTTAAAAGTTCCATATCTGTCTGTCTGTCTGTCTGTCTGTCTGTCTGTCTGTCTGTCTGTCTGTCTGTCTATCTATCTATCTATCTATCTATCTATCTATCTATCTATCACCAAACCTATCCAGGCTTTTGCTTAGATCGTATATCATTTGAACCACAGACAATTGATGCCCTTCCAAACATTGTTTTGTTTTGTTTTTAAATTTGATTTATATGCCGCCCTTCTCCAGAGACTCAGGGCAGCTTACAATGTGTTAAGCAATAGCCTTCATACTTTTGTATATTTATACAAAGTCAGTTTATTGTCCCCATAATCTGGGTCCTCATTTTACCTACCTTAGAAAGGATGGAAGGCTGAGTCAACCTTGAGCCTGGTGGTATTTGAACTTGCAGTAATTGCAGGCAGCAGATGTAAGTGGATGTTAATAACTGCCTTAGTCTGCTGAGCCACCAGAGCTCCACCAGAGTTTTATTCAGTTTCCCAGTTTTGAAAGATACTGGGAACACAAACAATGAACAATATTTAAAATTGGAGTCCAACAACATCTTGAAATCTATACAATACAGATTGTGAAGCCAAGGCTAACCTTTGCTTAAGACAGGGGTGTCCAACCTTGGCAACTTTAACATATAACTTTAACATTATAGTGGTGTGTTCCTCCCGGTTTGGCCTGGTTCTCCTGAGCCAGTAAGTGGTGACGATATGACATCACCGAACCGGTTCTGCCGCCCCCATGCCCCCCCTGTGCCCCCCCCACCCCTGCGTTATTCTTACCTTTTATTTGGCCCCACCCCCAATCTATTGCTGCCTCCTGAGTCCCAGCTGATTGCTAAAGGGAAAAAAAACTGTTTAAACTCTTGCGCAGGGCTTCAAAGGGCCACCCTATGGCTGATCAGTGTTAAAAGAAAACAAATGAGTAGACCAGTGCCTGCAAAAATACATGGGTAGATCAGTGCCTGCAAACATAAATGGGTAGACCAGTGCCTGCAAAAAATAAATGGGTAGATTGGTACAGCTCTGCAAGCAGTTAACAGCCTGGTAGACCAGTACCTCTGCTAAATCCTAAATAATTGTCACATGACCATCAAGCCACGCCCACAAAATAAGCCACACCCACAGAACCGGTAGTAAAAAAAATTAGAACCCACGCCTGCTTATAACTCCCAGAATTCCCCAGCCAGCATGATGAAGTCCACAAGTTTTAGAATTTCTAAGGTTGGATACCCTGATCTAAAGCTTATATTACTCGTGGTCCACTAAATAAAAAGAAAGCAGAGAAAGCACGCTTTTCAATTGTGATGATCACTTACAGAATATTTTTACAAGAAAATCAGAGAAATAAATCAGAGATTTCTATTATTTTATTCACTGCTTTGCTTTTAAGCCCACTATCATTTTATTGATTTTGTTTTTATTGTTGCCTTCCCCTGTTAATTTAAGATTTAAGGAAGGTATTTAAATCTTTTCTTTAAATAATACTTGTTGCTTTGTCATTTAGGAATGTATTATCTTTAATTTTGAATGAAATATAAAAAGGGCTGTAATGAAACAGTATATTAAAAATGATCATCGTATTAGCAGCATACAGAGCATTACATCAAGCCTTTGCAAAGAATCCCCCCATATGATAGCCTTTAAGCTATAATATCTACATCTGCAGGCTTTAAGTAAGCAGAGGAGTGATGCTAGCAAGGGATGTGAGCTCTCGGTGTCATTCCTTTTCATCTTCCAGATTTGATTCCCTAAGTCTTGTCTTATGAAAGGCAAATTTGCAACTATCATTGAGGCAATGAAGAGGCTATTATTCATCCTTGCACTGTTGAAATCTGAACAGTCTAGTTGAAACTACCTGAGCTTCTATTTTACTTCCCATACTTCTCTCTTTAGGCATTCAAATTGACAAATGCTCTTGTATATAGTTTTTAAACCCTGCCTATATGTAATGCATCAGTACCTTGTTATGGCATCTTTGATTTCATTGTTTGCAAGGCTACTATATCAGCAGCACAAAATTGCCAAGACACTAAGGAGCCCAATTTTTCTTTAATTTCTCAGGAAATTGACAGCTTTATGAACTGTCTCTTTACCTATGCTTCATAAACATGTCAGGCTGTAGGAAACCATTCTAATTAAATCCCAGGAGAACTGCAAAGGAAGATTAGAGCTTCTTGGCAGATTATTAAAAAAAACAGTTGTTCATATATACACAAATATCTGTACTGGAACCTAACATTTGACAGAACAGCCTCAGAATTAACCCCACTGGCAATTCCATTCTGACACCTATAAAAAGTCCCAGGAGGAAATATGCTAACTGTAACTTTTCATAGGTATTTTTTTATGTCCCTTAATTAATTCTGCCCCCCTCTGCTCCCATAGTTAATTCAAACTAAAACCTGAGTTTTCTATTGCTTATGGTTGATTTTAAAAAATTATGCTAAAGAAGGTATAAATATGACTTCAAGGACTAAACAGAACTCTGGTTAAATAGGTAGAGTTCAAATTAGCATATTCATTTGTCTGCACTTCTATTGTATAAGTTGAGTGTTTTAAGGATTCAGATATATCAAATTTTCTGCCTTCTTGGTAATTAGGAGGATCTCTCTCCAACCTGATTTGTTTATTTTCATTATTTGTTTAAAAGATTTTTATGCTACACACCCTGCAAATGGTTTTGAACAGCTGGAAAATATACAATAAAACTTCCATAAAAATAATATTAGAAACATGGTAGATATTAAACACAAACTAAAGCAGTGGTGATTAAAGACCTGGGTAAATAAAAAATTTGATCTCCCTCCTCAAATAAATAGGAGTCTGTTCAGTTCCAATGTGTTTTACTATTGACTTTGCTCATTGATTCATTATAATAAAACATTATAATAATATAATATCTCTTATTAACATCAATCAATCAAACACACACACACACACCTCAAAACTCATAAGAATTGTCCCACTGGTGTCCAGGATGAGTTGCATTGGAAGTCCTGGAGATATCTTGGGTTTAAGTCATACATGGCTTTATGTAATATCAAAAGCACTTTAAATTGGGTGCAGCAGGCATCCAGAAGTGAAGTTCTTTCAACAACCCTTTTTATTGACATATTTTGTGCCAGCTGCTATTACAGACCATCTTAAAGAGAACTTTAAGCCCTACAAGGAGAACTTAGCAGCAGCCCAAACATGAGAATACAAATCAATTGAGGTCTCCTCCTTAATTTAGTAATCAAAGCTATTGTGTTACATAGCTGTTGAACATTGGTTCTGAATTCAAGGGTACCCCACACTGCAAATTTATACTTTAAAGAGAATATAACGCCATCCAGGACAAATACATCTCCCAGACACGGAAGTCTGACCCTCAGAATCAGCAAATGTTCCATCTCTTTTGAGTTCATCTGCAATTTATTCTTCTAAATCCAATTCTTTATAGGAGATAATACATGGAGGATACTGAGATGTCAGAAGGAGCTCCCACTAAGGGAAAAGTATAAATGCATATCATCAGCATATTGATGAAAAAGTAATAGTAATTTGTTTATTGATTAGTCTTGCAACCTTATCAATAAAATAAAATCCAATAAAATAAAACAATACACAGTGTAATTTCCAAATGAGATAGATAGGAGGAGATAAAGTGATAAAATACAAATATATTAATACAGAGAAACAATAATTGGATAAATGTATCTTCCTTACAGGGTACCCCAATTTGTTCAATGTATCAGATTCATAGGACTACTGCCTTAATTATAAACTTAGCAGTTCTACATAGAATATGTACGTTTGAGCCCAGAATCAAATATGACAACCTATGATTTGGATCTCAGTGGGATGTTTGTTCCAAAAGGGATGATACTGTAAGCATTTAGGCCTAATGGGGACATATAATTGAAAGTCAAACAAAATATGAGAAATATTTTCAAAGGCTGGGATGCCGCATAGGCAAGTTCTATCAAAATATGGCAAGTGGTGGAAGTGCCCATTTTGGCCATGGCATCCAATAATTCAAATCTTGCTCTGGAATAAGCACTTCTAAGAATATATCAGATTCAGTGACAAGTATTTTTCAGGTTGAAAAATAATTTTATTCTTAGCCAACCAAACAAGAATCTATCTGTCAAGGTTCCAAGTAATAACTCCATAGAAAGCAGAGGTTCCTCAAAGAACAATTTTATTGGAGATATCATATTGGCACAAACTGGTGAAAATCGACTCTGAAAGTTCTTGTGGTTTTCACCTGATTAAAAAGTGAAAGTCCCCCCATTCCCCAAACAATCAGTCACATTGTTCAATCAAGGTGCTGGCTGGTCGCTTGATAACCGGACTCCTCCTCTCCCCAGCCACCTGTTGGAATGCCCTTGGTTCCCACAAGAAACTATTTTGTTTTGGCTACAAACCACCATCTAACTATGCCCCCCCCCTCCCTATCCCTTCTTTCCACTGTGGCAACCCTGAAGCCTCCAAAAAGACCTCAGTCAGGTTCGCTTCAGAGTTGGCACTATCTTTATCCACATTTGCTTGAGCATTAATATCCATGAGTCTCTATTTAAACATTTCCCTTGCCTAGGAGGCCATCGAGAATAGATGCTGGGTAGAAAATCCATGTTGTGAAATAACTCTGAAAAGTTGGTGGATCCAGGAGTTGGGCTGAGCTATACTTATCCATTCTGTTGAACATATTTTGGGAATCCTATCAGGGTCCATAGAATGGATCCTCTGCCAGTATGTGGAAACTTTTAGATGGCTATGTAAGGAACGGATACCTGTTTCCACTTTGACTGCAGAGGCAGATGTGTTCTTATCAGTTCCCAGTTTGCACCTTAAAAAACATATCTGAACTTGTTCAAGTGGGATAGCTTTATTAAGACCCCATTATTCCGCACCATAGGTTAGCAATGGGACTATTTATGCCTTGAATACTTTTAGTATAGGGATCAAGGTACCTAGGTAGTTGTTAGTTAAATAATTTGTACAATCTTTCAGTACTAACCCCCACTTTTGCCAAGCAGCATGCTGATGCTATAGAGCTCTAAATTTGCAAATGACTTTTCTCAACAACTTCATGTAGATGTTAAATAACAAAACAGAATTTTGCAGGATTCCCCAAACTTAAGGGTTTATGCAGATGTTTCCCACTATCACTTTTTTAAAATTATTATTTATATGCCGCCCTTCTCCGGAGACTCAGGGCGGCTTACAATGCGTTAAGCAATAGCCTTCATACTTTTGTATATTTATACAAAGTCAGCTTATTGCCCCCACAAACTGGGTCCTCATTTAACCTATCTTAGAAGGGATGGAAGGCTGAGTCAACCTTGAGCCTGGTGAGATTCGAACTTACAGTAATTGCAGACAGCTGATTTAAATCACTATGCTTTTTTAGTCTGCCGAGCTAAACCAGGCTCCTTTCTTACAATGTTGTGAGAGGTAAGAATGGAAGAACAAAATGATGCTTCCAATCATAGCTCCCTTGAGTGTTCCAACAAAGTACTATGGTTAGCAGCATCAAATCATTAAGACATCAAGTAGTATCAACAAACTTGCTCTCCATTGTTTTATGTATATAGATATGATACAGAGGTAACCAAAGCTATCTTTATGCTAAATCTTGCTCTGTTCCCAAATTGGAAAGATTTCGGTTAATTAATTGTATACATGCACCTCAGTGGTGAAATTAAAGAGCTCCTCACTGGCCCCTCCCCTCCCAGCCACTCCTTGTCGCGAATGGCAGGAAAATGGGGAAGGGAATATTCCTGCCTACCATCCTTCCCTCAGCCTGAGGTCGAGGAATGGATGACAGGCAGGAAAATCCCCTTCCCCATTTTCCTGTCTTTCACAAAAATGGCTCCATTCCAGCTGCTCCCCCCCTCCATCCCCATCCCTCCTGGGGACTACCTTAAAAGGGACAGGCTGCAGCAGCTCCGTTCTGAATGGAGGGAGAAAAGTTAGCATTCTCTCTGCTGCATTTAACATTGAATTCTGTGGCAGAGAGAATGCTAACTTTTCTCCCTCCATTCAGAACGGAGCTGCTGCTCCCTTTATGGTTCCCTCCCGGCCCCTCCCTCCTGGGGGCTACCTTAAAGAGACAGGCTGCAGCAGCTCCGTTATGAATGGAAGGAGAAAAGTTAGATTCTCTCTGCTGCATTTAACATTGAATTCTGTGGGATATCGAACATCCAGAAGAGGTGAGTGGTGACCAGCCAGGCATGGGTGGAGCCAAAGAGGGGTGATTACTACCGGTTCAGCAAACTGATACCAATAATCCCTAGCGTTTCTCCTGAACCGGCTCGAGCCGGTAGGATTTCACCCCGATGCACCTGGAACTACAGTGTTTATAACGCTATGTACTAAGCTTGACTAAATATGGAATACTGGATATTGGTTGTCAAAATTTGTGTGTCCCCAAAATACTTTCCTGTTGCTTTCTTTAAAGCAGCAAGAAATTCTGCCTAAAAGAAAAAGAAGCATTAATGAACTAAGGGATTGTTAGCAGAATAGAAACTAACAGACCTCTAAGACAGGGATAGACCTAATTTGCTAGAATTATAGAAATAATTGGTTTGTTTTTCTTTCCTGATGCTTTTGCATATTCAGATTACAGCTCTATATCCAGTTATATAATAATAATCTTCTTTAAAATTCAGTGGAATTTATTCCTGAATGAACATGTTTAGGATTGCACTACCAGGATGTAGCAAAAAAAAAAATCACTTCTAGTTTAGATTATTCTTTTTTAAATCAGAATTTAAGGGGGAAATTGCCCTGAGTTGCTTAATATGCAACATTGAAAAGACCATCTGGGTTTGTTGCTACATGACAAGATGTCAGTTGGCAGAAATGTGTCTTGGAGTCAATTATATGAAGGCACACTGGGCAGTCATATTGTTGTTCTACAATAAAGTCACTGGCTTTTATTATATTCACTTATGGCTATGAAGTGTAAGGGAGGTTAGACATAAACCATTCATCATAAAACAGCTTGGCCTTATAATTTGTACAGGGAAAACAATGGTTCATTTGCCTCATCTAAAGAAAACGTACATACTGTGTTGCCAGTTTGTGTAAAGGCCACTAGGAGACTTAAGCCAGAAGGCAGAAATGTCACTGTGGCAATCTGCTGCTAAACAACTACAGTAGACAGAAACTCTATGCCAGACATCAGCTGAAAAGTGAGAATGTGCAGTCCAAAGTACTCCAGACGCCTAATAGTCAAAGAAGAGGCTGCTGTCATGCCATACATTGACTGCATCAAAATTTAGCCCTGGTGGGTACAAGTTAATGTAAGAGAATTATTTTTACAAAGTATTTTACAATACTTGGTCTGTTGTATGGATGTTTGGGTGGTTTAGGGGTGGGGAATTGTGGTGGGTGGGAGTGTGTTTGGGAATTATGTGTGTGGGACCTGGTCTTTGGGTGTCAAGTAAATTTCGTTGTATGTGTATACTGTGTATACACATACAATGACAATAAAGTTTATTTATTTATCAGAATTGAGCAACAAAATGTCCTCTTGGTTAGAGCATTGCAGGATGAGTAGTAGTGATGGTGGTGGATCCAGTACTTCAACTCCATACATCGGTAAGACCTTGAATCCACACATCCAAAAGACACACCGTCACAGAGAAAATAAACTCGGCGTTCTTTAAGCAGAAACTAGTTTTCGTCTGTTGCATGAGTCAGACCGCATTAGCTGTTTGTGTCACTGGATTATTTTTTGACTTCAAGGCTATTATTTCTGACCATATGCAGTGATGTTTGTATGGTAAACAGAAATGGTCAAATACAATGCACAATCCTTGGTTTTAGATTCCTCCTCCCCAGTCCAACAGCAATAGCGCTTAGACTTATATACTGCTTCACAGTGCTTTACAGCCCTCTCTAAAAGTTTTACAGAGTCAGCATATTGGCCCCCAACAATCCGGGTCCTCATTTTACCAACCATGGAAGGAGGAAAGGCTGAATCAACCTTAAGCCAGCGAGGATGTCTTTTATGTATATCCAGAGGGAAAGATAAAAATGAGACTAGGGTCTTTACAGAACTCCCCATTTTTATAATAATAAATAAGCACTGAAGCCACTACACCAAAATCGGTGGAACTGAGATATGCGCATACTGTAGTAAATATGACAAAGTTTCTCCCTCAGTGCTCCCTCTAGCTGTATAGGAGTGGCCCTTGTTTACCCCGTTTCCAAGAGAAAGAGGATAGATAAAACAAGCTCCTTTTCAGCATATGCACCTAGCCGCTTGCTCATCTTATACTAACAAGTATAACAAGTTAGTGGCTAACAAGCCACTAACAAGTAGGTAAAAAAGGCAATAGTATCAGAGTTCACCTAGGGAAACTCATACATGTATCAACTAGGCTAGTATTCACTGCTGCTTGCTGTCAAATTGTCACAGATTTGGCGACAAATGGAGATAAAGTTCTTTTGCAGGGAGTGATGGGTCTAGTCCCACTAGACTAATCTAGACGAGAACTCTTGTTTGTAGATCTACAATACCTTTTGCTGGAGGGTGGGTAAGTTCAAGAGCAAAATAATTCTCCTCCCTAAAACAAGGCTATCAATTTCCTTAGGACTCCCAGCTGCAAATCAGTGAAAGGAAATGGTTTTATCCAATTCATACTTTATATAAATTCTGATAAAACTTTGTTAGTTGCCTAAAGTGAAGGACAGTTGGAATGAGTAAGATAAACTCCCATAATAGATGTCAGATTTTTATTAAATTACAAAAAAAAAAAAAAATCATGCCTCGTAGTAAATTTACTGGCTCTAATACTCATTGTCTGAGATATTTCTTACGCCATTATGAGATTCTAGATCTGGCAGAAATGGGGCAGGAAAAGGAGCCTGAGTGGCATAGGAGGCTAATGCCTCTACTAAGGCAGCATTTAACATCCAGCTGCCTGCAATTACTGCAAGTTCAATTCTCACCAGGCTCAAGGTCGACTCAGCCTTCCATCCTTTCTAAGGTGGGTAAAATGAGGACCCGGTTTGTGGGGGCAATAAGCTGACTTTGTATAAAATATACAAAAGTATGAAGGCTATTGCTTAATGCATTGTAAGTCGCCCTGAGTCTCCGGAGAAGGGCGGCATATAAATATAAATTAAAAAAAAGTTTTAATGAAAATAAATACAATATCAGGACCATTTCCAGAACAATTTAATTTGTTGCATACTTTTTCTGAAATATATAACATCTAGAATAAGCCCACATTTTCTGACTGATATTTACATGGAAAAAAAACCTCTATTCTCAGTATGAAATGAAGAACAGTAGCTGCTACCAATATGTTATAATTTATATCTTCCATTTGAGTTAGCTACAGAGAAATTCAAACATCTAATTAAAAGAAGTTTATATATATGTATACATAGCCAATTCATTTTATTTTAAATCATACTTTAAATTTTTGTCATGTGCACAGCAGACAATAATAAAAGTGACAAGTAAATAAGGACAAATGGTTTAATGTTACCATAAATAAGAACTTGGCTGTTTTGCCTTAGATGACAGAATCTCATGTCCTGGTCTCCCCTGAAGTTAAATTTTGATGCTTTGTTGTGTCAAATGGTCACTATCTTTTTTCCCCCAAATGTAATTTAAGTTAATAAAAGAAAAGTGTTGGTAAATGGATGCTTATTGCTTGCAAGAAAAATAGACAAAATATATCAAACCCTGCAACATTTTGAGATTAAGGCATTAAGCCTGGTCATGGAAAAACTAGCACTCAAGATTTCTTCCTTTCCTCCTCCAATGTCATTGCATTCATTCGGTTCTTTGGTATATGCTAATTCACTGAAAGTTAAAATGGCAGCACACACTCAGTTTGTGGGTTGGAGTGTCTTAACACTTGTCATTAATTCCCTGTCATATCTTGGATACGCACCAGCACCAAGGCACCCTTGTCATCAAAATATTTTCTATGTTTTTCTTTCATTGGGAATGGAAAAAATGGGCATTCTCAAGAGGAAGGAACAAGCTTAGAATTATCTAGTATTGATAAATTAAATTGATACCCATTAATAGTTGTCCTTACTAGCAGAAACCTGACATTGATAGAGTGACAAAAAAGAACTGCTACTTATGATTTATGGTGACCCTTTTCACCCTCCTTATGGTATTATAATTCAGATTTGAGGATAAGATAAAGATGGGATCAGAAGAATAGAAGGTAAACCTGGAGTCAACAGTATAGCCTGAATACACTGTCTGTAATTATTGAAACAAGGTGTGTGTATGTGAGTGTGAATATATATATACATATATGGATATGGATATACACACACACATATAATTTCTCTATCTATCTCTCTGTGTATGTATACACACACATATGCACAAACACACACATGCACACACACCCCCCTTGCTTCAGTAATTATAGACAGTGTATTCAGGCTATACTGTCGACTCCAGGTTTCTCTCTCTCTCTCTCTCTCTCTCTCTCTCTGTGTGTGTGTGTGTGTGTGTGTGTGTGTGTGTAATACATCCTTCTCTATTTGTGGAAGGATGGCAGTATTCATTTTATACTTCTAATCAGTGGTGGGTTGCTACTGGTTCGCCCCGGATCAGGCGAACCGGTAGCAGTGGTGGGAGGCTCTGCCCACCCGCCCGGATGACTCTGTGCCTGTGCAGAAGTGGCACGTGCATAGCAAACTGGTAGCAACCGAAATTGAAACTTCTAACCTATAGTCTCCACACTCAGCCAGCCATTATTTTATGACAACTGATAATGTGGGTTTATTCTGGTTAATTCTTAAACTGATACATGAGGGACAACAGATGAGACAAAATAAAATGGCTGAGAGATGGTTACTGCCTTTTAGACAAGTTAAAATGAGCAGGGAGGAATTCTCTCTGACCTTCCTATCCAAAATCAACCATAATTCAAGGATTTGTTTCTGGAACAACGACTGAATCTCAAGAGTAATGCTGAGGCTTTTTACAATCCCTGATCAGGCACCATCTTGGTTTAGCATACTGGCAGGGTTACTGATTTAGTAGTTAAACTGCTAACAGCTATCCTGCAGGGGACCAACTGGCCAGGCCCCCGTGGGTTTTTCCTGTCTGGGGCAAGTAGGATTCCTGAATTCCCCTTCTCTAATTACTGTGTAAATGAATTTGCAAAACAATAGCGGACTAACCTTAGGCTTTATGGCCAGAAGGCATAATATTTGAAAGTATCTACTTCTCTGCCCAGGGAAGAATCTGAATACCTATTAAAGCAGGTTTATTAGCTCCCCCCCCCCAAATAAATTCTATGAACAAGTCTGATAATAATAATAAGGCAGAATTTCAAGAAAAAACAGAGTTGCAAAAGAGAAGCAGATAAAAATAACAGCTATATCTTTATACAAAAATGTATCTGGGCTTCACTTTATTCTGAAATCCAGATCAAATATTTTGAAGACTAGGCTTCATGGCCTGAGACCTGGGAATGCTTGATACTGGAGACAGAGTATTAAAGTATTCCCTTCCCCTTCCTCCTTTCAGACTGCCCCAAAGTCTGTTGTTGCTTTTCCAAAAACTGCTTCCCCTCAAAGAAGAGAAAAGATAACTTGAAATGTATTGGATGATGTTAGAGGCCTGAATGCCAATCACTGAATTGTTTGCTGTGTCAGATTCTGTTAACCTCAGATTGTTCTCTATAACCTCCACAATTGACACATATGATTTGGCCAGAATTTAATGTCTTGGATGAAGAGTGATTGAATGGGTTTTGAAAATCCCTTTTGAAAAGTTTCACTTCTAGTCATTATTTCTAAAGCTGCATCTATATATATATCTATAACTTGTGGCATACAAATTTGTTAATTTTTTTTTGTCCCCTTTGGGAAGGAGATATCCTAAGTTATCCTAAATCGTATTGATCTTTCTTTCTTTCTTTCTTTCTTTCTTTCTTTCTTTCTTTCTTTCTTTCTTTCTT
>WNWU01000003.1:3745566-3786767 GCA_012654045.1 Ptyas mucosa | reverse complement strand
GAGAAGAGAAGAGAAGAGAAGAGAAGAGAAGAGAAGAGAAGAGAAGAGAAGAGAACTTTATTGTCACTTTTTTCTGTGAACACACTGGCACACATTAAAAATGAAATTCTGATGCCCGCACTCAGAAGAATATATATATTAATCACATTTATATTATGCTTTTATAGTCCCATTTATTTATTTATTTGTAAAATAAATAAGTTTATATTATTGATACAGTGTGAACTGACTTTACCAAATAGATTAATATATTCAACTCCAACTCTATTTTATGCCTCATATCTTTAAAAATAGAAATTATATTTAGTCAATCTTATATAACAAACTATCAAATGAACTGGTGAAACATACCATAAGAAACCAGATACGCCAGCCTTTGTGAATTATTGCTAGTTTGCCAAATATTATAAATACAGATTTGCTGACTGAAAAAAAATTATCCTTTCTTGTTAGCCAACTGTCAGAAATTACAGAAGAATGCTAGTTCATGGCTCACATACCAAAGCATTAAGTCTCCAAACAGAAACATATGGAATTTACTATGGTTTTAAGTCATACTTTATTGCTTTTTTCCTAATCTAGTAACCACAGTGATCCTATAATATTCTCTGTGGTTTTTTTTCTTTAAAAAAATAATAATACTGAAGACACCAACACTTACTCCAATAAAGAATATGCTGCTATCCCACATGAGGGTTATAAACAACCATAGCCATGTACATATTCTGCAACATTGTCAGCTTTATTCCTTGAAGTTACCTATGCTGGACAACTCTCCCTATTATTGCTGCTTAGACAATGTTTTTCTTCTTGAAATCCCATGCAAGCTAGAAATTGTGGTTTTGAAAAAAAGAATCTGAACTAGAAAATCCTCAATTTAGAATTTGTCTCAATGAGCCATGAACTCAATAAAAACAAAAGTACTATTCCTCAGCCTTAGCCCTCAATTTTCTGTAAATCAACAATAGTACAAGTAGTTCTCAACTTACAACCACAATTGAGCCCAAAATTTATGTTGCTAAGTAAGCCATTTGTTAAGCGAGTTTTGTCTCATTTTACAACTTTTTTTTGCCACATTTCTTAAGTGAATCGCTGCAGCTTTTAAGTTAGTAATAAGCTTGTTAAGTGAAATTGGCTTCCCGGCTGACTTTGCTTGCCAGAAGGTTGCAAAAGGGGAATCACATGATCCCAGGATGCTGCAACCATCAGAAATATGAACATCTGAACGTAAATCACCTGACCATAGGAGTGTTGCAACAGTCATAAGTGAAAAATTCCCATAAGTCACTTTTTTCAATACCGTTGTAACTTCAAACAGTTACTAAACGAACATTTGTTAATCGAGAACTACCTGTATAGTCAGGCAGTCAGAACCTACTGCAGGAATCTGATCTTTGTGTCATCGTTTTTGATCTCAGGAAAAGTTTTTTTAAAAAAACCCATAAATCTGAGCTTCTATTACTGAGCAAATGCATTTTCTATTCACACTTCCAAACCCTTAACTCAGTAATCTGGCATGACAGGCAAGGTTTAATATCAAATCTCTAAGTTTACCTGTATGTATAATTTATAACAGTGGATAAGCTACTTAAAATGATATATTCAGCATTTATTTCTTTTATATAGTTGCATACCAGTGCGTTAGTAATCTGTATCATTTATGAATGTAAGAATGCTACTTAATTAAGTCTCTTAGAAGATTAGAATAGAAAGCTTCCATCCAACTGCAAGTTCCACATCCTTGGTTTCTGTTCCTATTTCTTATACTGCTGAAAAAGTATCATCACATCACTTATATGGTTCCTCCAGTCAGTGTCAAAATAGCGACAAGGTAAAGGAGAAATCACAAGGGTCTTATAAGAATTATGATTCGACAATAATGTGCTTAAGGTTCCTAGGCTTCCAAATGGCAGGAGAGAGTTACTTTACAGTATAATTGCGTGTCTGACATTCAGTTCAAAAACTAAAAGAAAGTTCATTCTAAGTTCATATTTATTGTAGTTCTGCTCTTTTGCTACACTGAAGTGTCTGATTCTTCATTAGTTTGAGGCTCAGAATTTATTGCTAGCTAAAATATGTATCTATCTAGGTTAAAAGGCTTTCCTCTTTGAACACTGTTGAGGTTTAACTCTAATGTCAGCTGTTATTATCCCTTAGAAGGGAAATGAATTGTGATGTCAGAGATATTCAGAATGCCCCCCAGTGCCCCTGTTTCGGGTCACCCATTCCCTCCTCAGTCAGGGGAGTTAGGCCAGGAGTGGGTTCTAAAATTTATTACTACCGGTTCTGTGGGCGTGGCTTATTTTGTGGGCGTGGCTTGACGGTCATGTGACAATTATTTAGGATTTAGCAGAGGTACTGGTCTTTTAACTGCTTGCAGAGCTGTACCGATCTACCCATTTATTTTTTGCAGGCACTGGTCTACCCATTTATTTTTTGCAGGCACTGGTCTACCCATTTATTTTTTGCAGGCACTAGTCTATCCATTTATTTTTGCAGGCACTGATCTACTCATGTATTTTTGCAGGCACTGAGCTACTCATGTATTTTTGCCTACTCATTGGTCTACTCATTTGTTTTCTTTTAACACTGATCAGCTCTAGGGCGGCCCTTTGAAGCCGTGCGGCAAGAGTTTAAACAGTTTTTTTCCCTCTAGCCATCAGCTGGGACTCAGGAGGCAGCAATAGATTGGGGATGGGGCCAAATAAAAGGTAAGAATAACGTGGGGGTGGGGGGAGCACAGGGGGGGCATGGGGGTGGCAGAACCAGTTCGGTGATGTCATATCGTCACCGCTACCGGCTCAGGAGAACTGGGCCGAACTGGGGGGGAACCCACCACTGAGTTAGGCGATCTTTGCAGGATTGTTCAGCCTTAGTAAGCAAATCAGTACAGAAAGTATTCTTTGCAGGTACAAAAATATAAGCCTTTTATTTTCTTTCTCTTTCCAGCTGTTTACACCATGTAAAACCAGGCATGTCCAATCCATGGCCCATGGGCCACATGCGGTCTTGGACAGCTAGTAATACAATCCCACAAGATCATATTTTTAAAAATGTAGGAGATGACCAGGCTGATCCTGAGGGAGGGGTCAAGTATGTCTTCATTCTTGAGTCCCTTTGCACCCACAAGAGATCTAAGTCCAGCCCTCCTTGAATTCCATTGATTCTTATCTACCACCAATTTTTTTCACCGCCAGTTGTTCAGCTTCTTATCAAGAACATGAACAGGCAATAAAGCTGTAGTTGTTTGAACCACCTTGCTTTCTTGTGCCTGATAATAAAAATATAAAGGAAGTTTATTATTTAAATACATTAACCATATTATATAGTTTATATGAGGCCTAAGATAATTCCTCTTCACTCAATGCAACCCATGCAAGTCAAAAGGTTGGACACCCATGTTGTAAATCTTTTTGCTCTCACTACTATACAGCTTTCATTGACAATTTTAGGTAGTCTTTGTGGCTTCTGAAGGGTCCAGTTTCAAACTTTACCTTTTGAGAAGTTTAATAAAAGGAGTAAATGCAGTTGACAGACTTGTGGCACAGCTAGAATAAATCTATACTTTGCTACAAACATTTGAAAGAATTAGATATCTTTTTTTTTTTACCACTGATAATGTGACTTGAATGACAATGCAAAGTTAGGTAGTCTCTTGGGTGAGACTATTCAGTCTTGGCAAGGAAATGTGTCTACTTCTAAAGACTGTTGTACTTGAAGAGGAGAGGATCAGAATATATTACATCATTGGCCAAGAATCTGATTTAAACTTTCCCAATGTTTGAGCAGTGTTTTTAAGACACTCTAATAATCTAAATCCATTTTATTTTAGAAACATCATTCTGTGTTTTGAGCACTGTCATGGTGTAGAAGATCTGTTGTTAGGCCCTGAAGCCAATAAAACCAAATCAAGAACAAGGTAGGGGAAGAAACAGAAGAAGCAAAAAAAAAAATGTTACCATAGTTTAGCTTGTGAAGAAAAAAAGAGTGTGCTTTCAAGAAAAAAAAAATCAAACCAGAATGAGAGAGGTTCAATTCTTTAATAATCTTTTCCTTCCGTTTTTAAGACATCTTACTGGAGATTTTGCTACAAAATGCCAGATATGCCATGAAATATATTTATGTAGCAAAAATAAAAATTTAGTCTCAAAAACACTGACTGGAAAATAGAGTCGATCTAGAGAAACAGACATTAGTGGACAATTCTATGAAAACAACTACACAATCATCACACATTGTGAGATGTCAGTTTTATGACTGCAGAGCATAGGTAGGGAGTATAAAATTATACACACTGTAATATTATAATGCACTTTCAGGAGAGGAAGAAGGTTTTACACACTCACAAGAAGCACATCAATTATTTTTAAGCTCCAGCTCCGTATGTGTCAACTTCGTTTTGTGAAACATCTATCGTCACCAAAAAATAAAGCTTGAACCTAAAATCATCAACATAATACTTTTCAACACACAGCTCACATGCAGTTTTCTGAGCATTTATTTATTTATTTATTTATTTATTATATTTATATACCGCCTTTCTCCCGTGGGACTCAAGGCAGTGTACATTTTAAAAGATCATTCACATGTTCATGTTTAGCCCCGCCTGTTGGAACATCAGGGTCTTGAGGCATGGCGGAAAGCACGGAGATCAGGGATATTCCGTATCTCTGGGGGCAGTTCATTCCAAAGGGTTGGAGCCCTCACAGAGAAGGCCCTCCCCCTGGGATTATCAACAATATCCTGTGTGAATCAACATTAAGAAGCTGGGGGAAGGAAATAATATATATTAGTCATAATAATAAAGAATAATAGGAAGTGAGTCATGTCCAGTAATACTTTTTGTCGTTTTAAGAAATTCATCAATTTATCTAATGTGGGGCAACAAGGTTCACTCAGCCTTCCATCCTTTCGAGGTAGGTAAAATGAGGGCCCGGATTGTGGGGGCAATAAACTGACTTTGTATAAAAAAGAAGACCGCTTAGGGGGGCCCGAAAGCCCTACTAAGCAGGTATATACAAAAGTATGAAGGCTATTGCTTAACGCATTGTAAGCCGCCCTGAGTCTCCGGAGAAGGGTGGCATATAAATCAAACCAATAAATAAATAAATAAACATCCAATAAATTCAATAAACAATTCAATAACTTCTGATACATGTTGTTTCAGCAATATAGATAGAACAGCAAAATAAACTATGCAACTAGGTCATTTTTCACAGTCAGCCTTCAATAAATTAACTTTAGAACTATAACTGATGTTAAAACATCTTTTTTTTTAGCGTGAGAAGAAAGATTGTGTTCCCATCTTTTTATAAGGCTGCCAAGCAAATGTAACTGCAATATTATGTATCAGTTCAGTTTGCTGATCCCTTAGAACACAGATTTCTGTAGTACAAGAACTTTGGCTGCTGCTCTAAACAGGTGAGAACATCAAAAATCAGGGAAGGATGTCAGGTGTCATGTACTGGAACAAGTGAAAATTTAGTAGTCTTGTTTGATTTAGCAGTGGTTCAATTATTATAGATGTGTTGCCAATGCAGATGATCTAAAAATAGAAGTATTACAAAATAAAAAGATTAAAGTTAAAATATCAAAAGCAATGATCACATAGCATCAGTTGAATGATTAGATATGCAAGACAACACCACTTAAATTGAACGAAGCTAATAAGTTAGAAAATAAATAATGGTAACCATTTATTAGCTGTTTAAACATGAACTAAAGAAAAGAAACCTTGTCCACTATCCAACTAACAAAAGCAGGTTCCAAAGAAGACCTTTTAAATATAAATCTATAAGATGAGCCACAAGGAAAACAATTTAACAAGGAGAGGCGAGTCTCTTGAATCCTACAGGTCCCTCTGTGGTTGAGATAGTCCGCTCAATCTTAGATTGCAGTCTCACAATGGAAAGCACAGTGTGTTGTCCCGCTCACTCACGCACACATGCAACGGTGGTTTAGTAGCTTTATTAATTCCCCAGCAATTCCCATCATCAAAAACCTAGAACTGTCCCAATTAATTCCAGCCAAAAGCAGATTAATGCTAGTCCATAGAGCAATGATCAATGAGTCCATAAGGCACTTGAAAGTTTCCCAAATGAGATAAATCCACCAGGCAAAATTAAATCCATAATACAAGAGAGTTCACGAGGCAGGAAGAGACCAGAGTTCACAAGGCATGATCCAAAGTCAAGGTACAGTGTTGATCCAAAACAACAACCAGGAAAAACACAGCTAGGAAATGAACACATTGTCCCCAGAGTCATCTCCATCTGTCTGCTATGCTAAATAGCCAGCTTCTGGCCCATCAAGAGGAATGAGGCTGCCTCCTCATGAGTAGTCAAGCTGATCTTCACTGCTCCTGCCTTTTCTTTGCCCTACATGTTCTCGGATCAGGTGCAGAAGGCAGTTCCACTTCCTTACCACTGACTGGCTGCAGTTGCGTGCTTTTCCCCACCTGAAGCCTCAGGGCTGTTCTGCTGCACCTGTGCTTCAGCCAAATCACTTTCAGACAGCTGCATGTCCAGTTTCTCTCCCATCAACCACACTCCCTCACTTGGACTCACAGCCAGGGATGGGATTCAGCTGGTTCTGACCGGTTCAGGCAAACTGGTAGTTCCGACTATCAGCTGGCCCTGCCCACCCACTCCTGCCCTATCCTGTCCTATATTTCCTTCTTTCTGGCTCAGCTGATTCACGCGGCACAACTGATTTCTGCATCTCCGCTGTTCTACTACCAGGGCTGGTAAAAGGTAAGCAGCTGAGCTTCAAATTGCTGTATTTTGAACATTGCACTTGTGCGCGTGCAAAGTGCGCACTCAGCAAACCAGTTATTAAACTGGTTGCAGCCCACCACTGCTCATAGCCCCTGCCTCAGAGCCATTGACCAACTCCCCTCCTGACATGGCTGAGACTGGTTCATCCTCCTCCAAACCGATATCTGGAGAGGCATCTGGGGAAGCATCTGGGGGATTCATCACACACAGCCATGATTCATGGTAGCCAGAATCTGTCAGAGGGTAGGATCATAGACAAAATGGTCAGCTTGTTCCTTGTACTTTCTCAGCTTCAGTTCAATTTTATTTTAGCTGGCTGCAATGCCTTTGTATAGGTAATCTCTTAAGAAAAGTATAGTCCTATCTAAAACTGGATCTAATTCGTATTAAAACTTTGTTTATTCATACTTACCTAATTCATTACAGACCCAAAGCAAACAGCTATTAATGCTGTATCTCAATTTGGAAAGGAAGAGAGCATTTCCGCAGAATCCCAAATAATATTTCCTAATAATTCACTTTAATTGTTAAATAACATGGTACAAATGGATAGAATCCCGCAAAACAGTTATGATGGACCTAAATAACAAACATCCAGGATTTCTACCCTACCTTTCAGGTATGAGGAAAAAAGTGAGTTTCTTCAAAAGACCACAGAACAATGAAACTGGACCAAAAATGTATTTTATAAACAAGCAAAAATAAACCAAAAAACCATCACACATTTTTCTTACCTGTTAAAAGCAGCCACAAGTGAGTTAATATAAGAATGCCAAGACCCAGGTAAGTTATAATCCTAAACAGATTTAACACAAAATCTATAACCAGCAGGATGCTTGCAAACACAAATAACATTGAAGGAATAATCACTGCTTGGAAGTCAAGCTGTGTAAAACACCGTTTCTTCTCGTGTTAATGTTTCAAGTTGTTTGATTGCTCCCAGTATGTTTATAGATATCACAAATTATAGAATCATCACCCTTCTTGGTCTAACCTTTGTTGTAAACATTACACCATGTTTAAATGTCTTCCTTGTCTCCACTGACCCTTTTTCATGTACAGGTAGTCCTTGACTTACAACCATTCATTCAGTGATCATTTGAAGTTACTACAGCACTGAACAAAGAAACTTACAGTTCATGCCTGAAATCACAATTGTTGCAATCCCTCCTCACATAATTATGTGATAAACAATTGGGCCCACCCACACACACAAAATTGTTGGGTGCTTCAATTCTCCCTACTTCCTATCTCCCCTGAACTGTGCCCTTTTGGTTGCCCACACAGAGGAACTCAGTGATGGCAGCAACACTCTGAAGTGGAAGCCCAGGCCTTAAGCAATCTCAACCAGCTGCCGTCACTCTCAGGGCTCTACTTCAGGCCCAGCACTGCCACTGCCACTGCCACTGCCACTGCCACTGCCACTGCCACTGCCACTGCCACTGCCACTGCCACTGAGAAATGCCACCTCAAGCCTCGCACCAGATTCAGCCATCCAAGCACCATTGCACAAAGCCTCAGTTGCACTGCCACTCTGTGCTTTGTAGGCCCTGCCATACTTAGCTGACCTTTGCCATTTTCCTCACACTGTTCAGATCAGAATAGAGCTGGAAGGGACCTTGGAGGTCTTCTAATCCGACCCCCTGCTCGAGCAGGAGACCCTAGCATCCACAACTTCTGATGGCAAGCTGTTCCACTGCTTAATGGTTCTCATTGTTAGGACATTTCTTCTTAATTCCAGGTTGTTTCTTAATTATTCATCTTACTTAATTCTTCTCTTCACTTTTTCCAAAGTCTCAACACCTTTTTTCAACAATCCATAACAATCTACAATCTGTAATTAGCCATGGTGGCGCAGTGGTTAGAGTGCAGTATTGCAATTCGATTTTCACCATCTCAAGGTTGACTACCATCCTTCCAAGGTTGGTAAAATGAGGACCCAGATTGTTGGGAGCAATATGCTGATTCTGTAAACCACTTACAGAAGTGAGGGCTGTAAAACACTATGAAGCAGTATAAAAATCTAAATGCTATTGCTATCTTTTTTGTAATGTGGTGACAAGATGTTGAGAAGATACACCCAACTTGACCCTACAGTCTGTGAGGCAGCTGCTCTCCAAACCAGGCTTTCTACCCAAAACTGCTTACGCCATTCTCCAAATGGTACACACCATTCAGTCTCCAAATCACGGGGCTGTTTTTGCAAGTCCTGATGAAGATGGCAGAAGTCTTCTGAAGGCTTCCCAAAACACTGCAAGAATGGGATACACAATTTGGAAAATGAATGGCATGCACAATTTGACAATGGCAAGAGTGGCCTCAGGAAGACGGTCTGGCACAACCAGCAGCTGCCTCACATATATTAGAGATAAGGCAAGCACACTTCATCAGTAGCAGGAAGAAAACAAGAAAGGTCAGCTGGAGTGGTGAGTGTAAAATAAAGAGGGTGGCTAAACTGGGGTGCACTGGTTGTGATGTTGAGCCATGGCTTTGTGCCATGCTGTTGTGGCTTAGCAGGTGTTTAGTGCTTCCCAAGGTGTGACTGCTTTGCACTTCACTACTGGGCCAGTCTGAGGCTTCCAGGGATGGAAGAACAGATTCAGACCAAAATTGCTCTAGCTCTGGACTATGACCATAACAAGATTGCAAGCCACAAGATGTTGGCAGCCCCAGACTGAGAGGTCAGAAGTACGTCAGTACAGGATGGTGATCAGAGAAGGACACCTTAGAACATTGTTAAGAGTCAAGATCTCCTTCCATGAATACCTGCAACATGATTCAATGTCATATCTACCTCTTCAACTTGGAAGGAGGCTAAAAACGTCCTTCCTAAAAGCCTTGGCCTAAGATTGGTCAGCCTTATCTTGCCTCTAAGATATGAATCTGAACATTGTAACTAACTTCCTGGATAAATTACTCTTGCTGTGGCCTGGACACTAATACCTTGTCCTTACCATTTGCTTTTTGCATTCACTGATAACAATGAATGAAATTAATCTACTTTGTGTAAGAGCTAAAACAACCACCAGAAACAGTAGGGAGCTTCCAGCTAGGCTGAAAGCAATAACAGTAATAATAAATCATTTGGACTCAATTCTGTGGGTTTTTTTAATTCACTAGATGAATCCAGGATCCTTTATCCTGTCTTCACTGTTAATGCAAGTCATTAAGAGTGAGAGTGAAACTGTCTTGTAGTTAGAATGAAAATGTCAAGCATTTTTCTAAGTGATAAAGAACCAGAATATCTAACACTTCATCCCTACCAATACCTTCTTTTGCTGTGTGCATATATGTTTCTTTTCTAAAAGATTAGGAGGATTTTAAGAGGGGGACATTTAGAGACAAAACTACCCAATAAGTTCCATGAAGTCGATCTCTCCTGAGGTTAGTCATCTACTTGCAAGTTTAAGCCAGTTGACAGGTTTTTAAATTATGAATCCTTTTGGGACACATTACTTAATTATAAAGTACATTCAGGGATATGCACATGGGTCTTTTATGGTAAATGATATGACTGTCTTAAAAACTCATTAATATGTCATTAACCAAGCAGACATTTACTAATTAAACAATTAGCTCTTTTTTTTGAATTCCTTTGTTCCTCCCACAGATACTCAGTTATACAGATCATTAATTTAAGGATTCTGATTGCTTCCCCCCCTACCTTTTGTTCCAACCAAATAATACATTTTGAGCAAAGATGATGAACATGTACATTGGCTGTATAGATGTCTGACAAACATAGCTGATTTTATGAACAGGGTCCTAACCAAAGTCCTTTGATTTAAGTTATTTTACAGATACCCACCTGTCAGTTTTACCAAGACTATTTTATTGTACTAATTTGTGGTAATATTTTCATGTTGTTTGACAGAAATTACCTAACTGGCAACTCTAGATCATTAAAAGGACTTTTGGAAGAAAGTTTTTGAATACGCTGACCAACTGCTTATTCAGATGGTTAAATTTCAGTATTTAGGAGAATGATAAATATCAGGATAACTCTGCTTATGCAACTTGATATTGCAACACTAGGATCATAAACCAACTCACTGTATAATTTTGAGTGCAAGAAGTTGCTTCTTTAGTTTCATTTGCCTATCCAGGATCCCACTTGTTGAAAGGGAGAGTGGGGTCACTGTATTATAGGGCTAGTTGTACCTCTGCCATTATAAAGTACCAATGAGCAATTCCTCATAACTGATGTACATTCAACTGGTATTTCTTTCTAGCCAGGTTCTACCTATGTAAGCTAAGATGTTCCTCGGCCCTGGTTCTGTGAAATCTCATTCACAACTTCTGGGCTTTTTTCCCATAGGCCAACACAGAGTTGCAGTCTGCTAGAAAGAAAAAAGCCCAGAAGTTGTGAATGAGATTTCACAGAACCAGGGTTGAGGAACATCTTAGCTTGCGTAGGTAGAACCTGGCTAGAAAGAAATTGCACATAAAGCCTACGAAGAAGGAAAAAGAAATATATATATATATATATATCAGAGACATGATTATTCTAAGAATTCCTTAGCTTCTTCTTATGCTTGCTCAGATTGTGAGAGAATCACCAGATTACTCATGTTTGCTTGCTTAGAATTTATAATTCTGTTGAGTACTGAAATATTAAAGAGGCATTCCTATAACAGAATTAGCACATGTTAATTGGAATGGAATGCAAGTTTGATGTCTAAACTAATATTCAGATGTGATGAGGAACAACATAAAACTGGTCAGTAACATTGCCTGGATACTGAAACATCAAAATTATATATATATATATATATATATATATATATATATATATATATATATGCTAGATCACCACAAAATCGTAGTGCTAGATTGAGTAGTGAATGTACGTATGGGTTTCTCTGTGTGTTGATCCACTCATTCATTCACCCACCCACATTCATTTCAGAAGAAGGCAACGGACAACCACTTCTGTATTCTTGCCTAGAAAGCTACAGATAGCTTTATCATGTTCAAAAACTTCTATTGTATTCAAAAGACTTGGTCATATACTACAACAGCGATGGCAAACCTTTTCAGCACCAAGTGCGCGTGCGTCTGGGCCGCACCCAGAAGAGGAGTTGCCCAGTGTGCATGTGCACGCCCGAAAATGAACTTAAGGTTTCAGCTACTGAACTTCTGGTTTGAGCCAGCTACTCTTCTGGGTTTCTGGAACGCATGCACACGCGACGATCTCCTGGCCGGCACACATGCTCATGCAGGAAAAAGGAATACCAGCTCTTCTAGTTTCCAACACTGCTGCAAGCAAAAAGGCCAGCTGATCGTCGTGCGCGCATGCGCACCAGAAACCTGGAAGAGGAACGGGTGACACCGTGCATACCAGGAGACATGGCTCCGCATGCCACTTCAGGCACACATGCCATAGGTACGCCATCATGGTACTACAACAATGCAATCTTGGTGCCTTGGTGGCACAGCAGACTAAAGTGCTGTTAAGTAACACCAGCTGCCTGCAATTACTGCAAGTTCAAATCTCACCAGGCTCAAGGTTGACTCAGCCTTCCATCCTTTCGAGGTAGGTAAAATGAGGACCCGGATTGTGGGGGCAATAAACTGACTTTGTATAAAAAAAACAAAACAAAACAGAACACCGCTTAGGAGGGGCCGAAAGCCCTACTAAGCAGGTATATACAAAAAAGTATGAAGGCTATTGCTTAATGCATTGTAAGCCGCCCTGAGTCTCCGGAGAAGGGTGGCATATAAATTGAACCAATAAATAAATAAATAAATCTTGTAAAAGAACTGTATAAACAGGATTCAATATCATGTGTTCTGATTGGATGCAACCTGTGTGATCCCTACATATCCCATGAACATTGCAGGAAAGGTGCTTTTCCAGCTCTCCCATGTCAGGATGCCTTTATATCTATTTGTGATGATTTCATCCTGAAAGGCACATGAAAAATAGTTTTGAACATGATTTCTTTGGTTCAAAGAGCAACGCCCATTTTATCCACATATCCCATAATTGATATATCCCCCTTAAAGAATGAACTTTCAGAATGGACACATTCACCTTAGTCTCCTGCACATGTTTTCAAAAGTGATAAGACAATAGAATTAATTAAAATGGATTTATGTGAAACTAGAGCTTTAATATATCAAAGTATTTGATTGAAACTCTTCAGTGCATTTGTCGTCTTCTGGGCATTTATTTATGTCTCGCTTGCTCTCATTTTCAAGAATATAAATTAATCATACATTTCAACAATAGAATTATATCAATTAAAGCAAATAGTGTAATATAAAAACCTAGATTTTAGATACTAGCTTTCATAATGCATGATAGTTTATCATGCTTAGTCTAAGCCTTTATTTGCCCAATTTCATTACATATTTTGGCTAGTGTTGTTGAAAGCAGAATTTATTCATGTCCTAGGGCAAAAATTAGGGACTTTTCAGGCACACATCTGAATTCTTAGCATTGTGCTAAGAAATGATTTTAAAATGAAATAAATGTGAAAAGACAGAAATCTTCTAAGATTGCTATGATCTCAGCCCCATGATTTTGAATCAGAGAACATGGAACCTCACCTCTCCTGAGAACTGCACTACAGATCACTGCACTGCAGTCTCCCAAAGTTTTGTGATTTTGTGAAAATTCAATCATTAAACATAAAAAAAGAATTATTTGTATTTAATTTTGTGGCATCCATTCAAGGGAACTATAAGTGGAAGTTATATTACTTGTGTTCCTGGCCCTTTTTGGAGGTTTTATAGTTAATTCAAAGTTTCAAGTGGTAAGTTTTAATTGGTCTCACTGGTAAATTAATTAAGTACAACTTTTGTTGATTAATCAGAGAAAACTTTTTTTAATAAGTGGGTCTTAATTTCAAGGACACATTTGTACTTACTTAGTTGGGTGACTACTAAAAACAAAGTACAGTATAGATTTCTGTAAAATTTTACTGTGAATGGATGATGTATTTATTTAAATCAATGTATTTAAAAGATATAAAATTTAATAAATCCTAAAAGTTTAACCAAGATAGACCCCTGATAGTTCTAAAAGTATTAGGAATAAACTCGCAATCCTGTGTTTCTATGAAACAGCTGCTTCTTTAAAAAAAGTCCATTTAACAGTCAAGATTTAGTACTTAATTTTCAATTATATTTTTAAAACTAATTTTATAAACGGCAGCTCCCCTTAATAGTGTCTTGTTTGCTGACCAGTAGAACACATGATTCAAATTACTGTCTTTCACTACTAGTAACAAGTAGAAGGAAACATAGAAATAAACTTTCTTTGATCAAATAAATGAATGGGCAACTAATTTTCAAATAACCAGGGCCTCCATCTATACTTTCTCATATTATGGCAGTAATTTTTCCACTGGATTTCAATTAATCTTAGGGTCCCTGTGCCCACAATTAATTTTGGGACTTAATAGCTTTGTGGAAGGCCTGCTTTTAGATTGCTATAAGTGTTATTTTTGGAATAAACATCATCTTCAGAAAAGATTAAATTAAAAAATTAAGTATAAAATAAAGGAAATTAGGAACAGCAAATATGTGAATGCTCAAGTGGTTGCCCCTGCATTTCAGAAAATAATGTCATAATCAATATCCATTCTGATGTATCCTGCTGGTGTATTCTGATACTCATAATGCTTAATAGGCTTAAATTTTACATAGTTATTTGTGGGGTCACATCAGTGGTGGGTTGCACCCGGTTTGGTCCAGTTCTATAGAACTGGTAGTAAAACTGGCGGGAGGCTCCACCTACCCGCCACGATGTCATCATGGGTGATCTGCGCATGCTCCCGCTGTGAAGCAATAGTAAAGGTAAGTGGAACCCACCCCTGGGTCACATGGGTATTTTTAAAGCTGGAACTCTTTGAATAAGCCTGGTATGAAGTACACCAGGTTTTAAATTTTAAAAAGAACACAATGATATCTTTGGTCTTATTGAAAAAAGAAAAAGAAAATAAGTCCAGTTAGGGTCCATTTGTCAAGGCTTCCTGCCTGTAAAACTGTCTCATCTCCACACTTCCAGTTGTATATGAGGTTAGATAGGTTACCCTTTTTGCAGAGAACTAGAAAGCTTTACATAGGAAGTTCTACAAATGGCAGCATAAAGGAAACTGTGTGTGTGTGCGCGCGTGTGCTCGCACATGTTTGTGTGTGTGCAGTGGTGGGATTCATGCCCCCCCCATAGCCCGTTTTTCCAGGAGGCTTCAGGGAGGCCTACTAGGCCCAAAATGGGGTGAGGACAGCGCAGCCCCCCCTCCGTGACCCATTTTCACCTGATTGGCAGAGAGGTATTTTTTAAAAAGCCTCTCTGACGATTGCAGCTGAGTTGCCTGATCGGCAGAGAGGTATTTTTTAAAAAATACCTCTCTGCCGATTAGGCAACTCAGCTGGGATCATCAGAGACTTTTCAAAGCATTTTTTTTACCACCGCTTCGGCCAAGAGGTTGCAGAAAAAAATGCTTTGAAAAGCCTCTGATGATCCCAGCTGACCCGCGCGATCATCAGAGGCTTTTTTTTAACTTTTCAAAGCATTTTTTCGTCAGAAGAGGTGGTAGAAAAAATGCTTTTAAAAATTAAAAAAAAGCCTCTGATGATCGTGCGGCTCAGCTGGGCATTGGGGGGGGGGGGGGGCGGGGGGTTTTTTGCTACCGGTTCTCCGAACCACCTGCCACCATCGCTACCAGATCAGGCGATCCGGTCCGAACCGGGAGCATTTCACCCCTGCAGAGAACCGGTTGTTAAATTATTTGAATCCCACCACTTTGCATGTATCCATATGTTTGTGTCAGTCATTCATAAGATTTAGAACCTGGATCATTTCCTCCTGCCTTTGCAAGCTCAAATCAGTTGTTTTGTTGACCCTACAGCCTGGAAACCTCCCACCACCACCACATCAAATTAGCCCAGAAATTTTCTATATTGAAAAACTGTCCCTACAAGGAGACTATGAACAAGGTAAATTTATTCTGGTCCACTCACCTTTAACTATGCTCACTTGATGCTCTGTAGATGGTCATTTAGCAATTCCTAGAAATATAAAGTTTCTGACTTCAGCCCCCAATGTACAGCAGTAGGTACAGTTCGGAGCCATCGGAACTGTAGCTTCTTACATGTAGTCCTCGACTTACAACAGTTCATTTAGTGACCGTTCAAAGTTTCAACAGCAGTGAAAGAGGTGACTTATGACCATTTTTTTACCCTTACGACCATTGCAGCATCCTCATGGTCACGTGATCAAAATTCAGATGCTTGGCACCAACTCATATTTATGACAGTTGCAGTGACCCAGGGTCATGTGTGACCAGTGGCGGGTTGCTCCCAGTTCACACCGGTTCACAAGAACCTGTAGTAAAAATTTGTAGTAATTCTGAGAACCGGTAATAACATTGGCTGGCCACGCCCCCGAACCGGTCCCCGGCCCAGTCGTTGCTCACTTACCCCACCCACCTCATCAGAGGCTTTTTTTTTTAACTTTTAAAAGCTTTTTTTCTACAACCTCTTTGGCCGAAAAAATGCTTTTAAAAATAAAAAAAAAAGCCTCTGATGATCCTGCAGCTCACCTGGGAATGTCAGAGGCTTTTCAAAGCATTTTTTCTACAACCTCTTCAGCCAAAGAGGTGGTAAAAAGAATGCTTTGAAAAGCCTCTGACGATCCCAGCTGAGTTGCCTGATCGGCAGAGGCTTTTCAAAGCATTGTTTTCTGCAACCTCTTAAGGTTGTAAAAAAAATGCTTTTAAAAGTAAAAAAAAAAGTTGGCCACGCCCACCCAGTCACATTCCCCCCCCACCAAGCCACGCCCACAAAATAAGCCACGCCCACAGAACTGGTAGTAAAAAAATTTAGAACCCACCCCTTTGCTTCTGACAAGCAAAGTCAATGAGGAAACCAAAATCACTTAACAACTGTGTTATTAACTTAACAGTGATTTAATAATTGTGGCAAGAAAGGTCGTAAAATGGGGCAAAACTCACTTAACAACTGTTTCACTTAGCAACAGAAATTTGGGGCACAATTGTAGTCATAAATCGAGGACCACCTGAACTGAGTTTATTGGAAATGTCAACTTCCTAATTTAGCTATAATATCCAATTACAATATTACATATTTGCTCTAAATGGTCTTGTCTCCTACACCAGTTAAATGAAAGAACAAAATTCTACCTTCACCCAATATAATTAATTAATTAATTAATGCATTGCTTAGTCTTTGCGTGAGAAACATTTTCTTTTTTTAAAAAAGGAAGATCAAGTCGTCCTCCACAGCTAACTGAAGAGAAAATTAATTACCATAGTTGGCAAAGGATAAATGCTTTCCATTTACAGTAATTTCCTTTTGGTAATTATAGCAGCTGTGAAGTCAAAAATGGGCTGCTAACTTTGAACCTCAACGTGTCATGTCTTTCTTGAATTTCATTCTGCAACTTCTGCTTGGGTCAAAAGTTTTCTAACTGAAAACCTTTGTAATTAAAGCTTGGTTCAGAAATCACCAGTGGGCTCCTGCTACATCTGTGAAACCTTATCATCTGGTTAACCAAAGGTGTGTGGTATCATCTTTGAAGCCTCAAAACCCACCCAGAAGAAAATTTATTAGGACAAACTGATGTTATGGCAACAATCATTAACTGCCACAACTTGTCAAACGAAGTGCCCTTATTTTGAAGGAAAGATTGAAACAGCGGTTCAAAAGAAAGGCATGCTTGAGTGTCAAAATGTGAAGGGCAATTTTTGTGTAAAAATCTAACTTGCTTCTATAATAAAGAGTCATTTTAGCTGGTCCCAATATTGGAATGAAAGTACCATATTTTTCAGACTATAAGATACACTGGAGTATAAGACGCACCTTAGTTTTTGCGGAGGAAAATTTAAAAAAGGCTGATTGGGAGTGGATCAGCCTCCTGGAATACCCCCAATCAGCTGTTCTCAGAGGTGAACTTTAGCAACAGGTTCGTTGGTTGTGAGCTCTGTGCCTTACTTTTTTTTCAGCCTCTGAAACGGAGGTTTTATTCAGAGGCTGGGCAGGGCTACATTTGGACTATAAGACGCACCCAGATTTTCACCCTCTTTTTGGGGTAAAAATATATGTCTTATACTCCAAAAAATATGGTAAATAGTTAAGGGAAAGGAAGACATCTTGGACTGACTTTTCCGATCTTCAAGGGAAATTTTGCTAATGCATGTATGGAGAACTCTGCTCTCATTTTGAAGCCAAAAGGAAAGTTTTAATCTCACCTTTAACTTTAATTCTTTAAAATATGTATGAGATATGTAAGAGATTTAAAACTAAACAGGATAAATTTGATAGGAGATTATGAAAGTAAAGTAGTTTCTTTCAACTGCTGATTGTCAATGGAGTTCAAACTTGTCATTTAAACTACCTATCAATTCCAGATAGATATTGCAAAGCAATCTTTTCACATTTCTATCTATTGAGCAAAAACACTGGGAAAAGCTATACTTTTGCTGCAGATATGTGAGACAATTCAATTGCATAAAACAGAATTCTCACCAAATCAGACAAGGATGAACAAAAAACTACTCCAGGCTAATGCTATAATGTCTAGTGAGGTTACCCTATATATTATTACTTCTATTTCACCTCTTTCCTCCTCCTCCTCCTCCTCCTCCTCCTCCTCCTCCCCCTCCTCCTTCTTCTCTCTCCCCCCCTCTCTCTCTATATATATAGAGAGAGAGAGAGAGGAGGAGGAGGAGGAGGAGATATATATAAATAGAGATAGAGATACGTAGATAGATAGATAGAGATAGATAGCCCTCTTAGCTTTCGTTAGCCTCTGCTAACATTGCCAAAGTGTAAAAGCTACCATTGAAGAGATATTCACCTTTATACATCATTGATCAATTTGGCCATTGAGAGCATGATAGGCCCATCCACCCACCTCCCACCTATAATTAAATCTGTCGTTTTTACTTCAGACATGTTAATCGATGGAGGCTTAGCTCCTGTTGCTTCCTCTCCTATCGTGCACCGCTTGGGCTGCCCATCCCCAGGGAATAATGCTGAGCTGTCAGCTATTGCTTTAACGGCATTCTCTCCAGCCCCCTCCCACACACCACACCCCTCCACCTCACAGGCACTTTTGATATAGCAACCAAGTTCGTTCATTGTTTTGCCCATGATCTTGTAACCGGCCCAGCTCTTTCCTCATTACCCATGTCTATTGTGGCTTGAAGTTGCAAAAATGTAAACATAAAAATTGGTGTGTTATTTAGGTTATTTTTTTAAAAAAAATAGTTAAGAGTCATAAATGCTTCTAAGAAATAATCCCACGTGGGGCTTGAAAATCATGCAGGGACTAACATTGCAATGCTCCAGGGAGATCATGTTCTTAAGCATGGATGGATGGATGGATGGATGGATGGATGGATGGATGGATGATGGATGGAAGATAGATAGATAGATAGATAGATAGATAGATAGATAGATAGATAGATAGATAGATTTTCCCTGGTGTTTTCACAGTCTTTTCAGACTTCAAAAAGCTGACTTAATGAACAAGGCAATGTGAAGAACATGTTGTTTGACTTGCTGTAGATTTTTCAGGCCTCTCCAGTTGAATAATTTAGCGATAGAATTAATGTACTACATCATGTAAGATGTACAAGTAATATTAGTCTCATTAACATGGTTTTCCATTATTCTGGCAATAATGTTTCAGTATTATTCTTTTTTTTTTAAATTTGATTTATATGCCGCCCTTCTCCGGAGACTCAGGGCGGCTTACAATGTGTTAAGCAATAGCCTTCATACTTTTGTATATTTATACAAAGTCAGCTTATTGCCCCCACAAACTGGGTCCTCAATTCACTTACCTTAGAAAGGATGGAAGGCTGAGTCAACCTTGAGCCTTGGTGAGATTCGAACCTGCAATAATTGCAGGCAGCTGGTGTTAATAACAGGGTGCTTTAGACCACTGTACTATCAAAGGCTCTTATCAAACATTTTTATCAAGCATTCAAGAAATAATCAAGAACAATGGAGTCTAAATATTCATGGGACAACTCCTTATTTGCAAGTTTTTGCTCAGATTTTGAAATTTTAGATGCCACAAAGGTTGATGGCTACACTATTTCTTTTATAATTTTCTTATCCACAGAAATGTTGACGTTACTCTGAAGTGAAGTGACCCATTCCAATTCACTGATTCCCAGAATGTCAATTATCAGTTTTGACATTTCTCTTCTGACAACATCAAATTTGCCTTGGCTCAAAATGCTGACATTCTGGGTACCAATGGTATCCCTATCTTTGTAGCATTAACTCAACCACATCATAAACATCAATGCTACCCCTTTTAGATCATTGATCTTCCCTAGTAGCTCATTGCATACCTTCTTATTTGCAAGGTTCATATTTCAGCATCATGTGGTCATTATCCTTGTTGTAAATGCTAATTTTGTTTCCTTGGCTGAATGTTAGAGTGGGTTCTTCTTTTTTTCCTCCAGTGAATCATATTTAGTCTAACCATCTTCTATGATTTGCCTATCCTATGTGACACTTCCAGGAGTATACGCGTCCAATGATTTAGCTCATAGTATCATTAGTATATGTGAGTCCCAAGGTGAGCACAAGGTGACAGTCCATAAAGGGAATTATAAGTAGATATTTGGTATTTTGAATAGGAAGCTACAATAATCCTAATCATGATTGCTTAAAATTTCAAGCAAAACAATTCCTTCTTTCAGAATGTGTATCTATATCTCTCCTAACTTCAGTCATTCTAACCCAGGGATGTCAAACTCGATTTCATTGAGGGCCACATCAGGGTTGTGTTTGGCCTTGGGGGAGGGGAGCACGGCCAGCTTGACATCACTTGTGTTGGGGGCACCTGTGGTGGCCCAGGTGGGGCTAGGGTGATCCATTGTCCTCCAGGCTCCGTTTTCAGCTGCGACGGCCTCCCAAGCTCCATTTTTGCTGGCAGAGGCACCACAGGCTGGTTCTTCACTGTTTCCAAGGTGGCCCTGCCAGATCTGAGCACCCCACAAGCAGGATCCAGCCTGTGAGCCTTTAGTTTGACACTTCTGTTCTAACCCATATCTCCAAACCATCCATCCAGAAATGTATTTCTTTTTATTGATTTCATCTAATATCCGTCCTTGTCACCATCTGATTTTCTTTTTCTCACATTCTACATTCCAGCAGTCCCATTCCAGCCAGAGGCTCTCTGGCTCCACAGACTGGCAGCAGTGGTGACGGTGGTAGGGCGGAATGAGATGGTTTCACACACACAACCTAATCCATGCTCACCCATTATCTGCATGGCCTGGTTCCCAACAGGCCGCAGCCCAATACTGGTCCGCAACCCAGGGGTTGAAAACCCTCTGCTATATTCTACCTTAAACAGTCAAATTCTGAAAGGACAATTCTGATTTTGTAAGAAGGTAAATTAAAAGTACATGATTTTGTTTCGTTTGTTTTTTGTTTTGTTTTGTTTGTTTGTTTACTCAGAAGTTAGGCTATCAAGTGGAGGAATAGCACAAGAAAGGGCTAATTTAGCCCTTCCTATCTAGAAGTCTTCTCCTCCCTCATGTTTTTCTGCTCTTGCTTGGTTTCAGATATACCTATGGAGAAAATGTCCAATATATTGTGGAAGATGTTTCTTCATCAGAGGTGTTACCCATTATTCCACCCAAGCTTGCTTTATCTTCATCTATGATTTTAATTACAATAGCATGGATTTTAATTACAATAGCATGGAATTCATCTCTGAAAATTTGTAAAGTTTTTTCAAAAGTGATTTGCCATTGTCCCTTTCCTAGGGCTGAGAAAAATATGACTGGCCCAAGGTCACCGCGCTGGCCTTGTGCCCAAGGCAGGACTAGAATTTATGTCCTTATCCCAGAAACTTATCCCAGTTTCTAGCCTGATATCTTAACTACTACACCAAACTGGCTGTCTACATTGCATATTTGTTATTTTTTAAGATTTTGATAATTGTAATGCAACCTATCCCTATGTATTACACTGTATGCATTTATATACATCTTTCTATAATGTCAGTCCAAAGGATGGATGGATGGATGGATGGATGGATGGATGGATGGATGGATGAATGAATGGATGGATGAGTTTGTTTGTTTGTTTGTTTGTCACCTTTATTATTTTTACAAATAACTCAAGGTGGCAAACATACTTAATGCTCCTTCTTCCTATTTTCCGCAAAACTGTGAAATTAGTTGGGCTAAGAAAAAGTGACTGGTCCAAGGTCACCCATCTGGCTTTCATGACTAAGGTGGGATGCCTTAACTATTACACCAGACTGGATCATTGGACTCTCAAAGGGTCCATAGTCCAAAAAGATTAAGAACTGTTGTCATAAATACTCTGCAAGTTGGCTAGCAACCTTTAAGAGTAATTACTATAGTCCTAGATATATATGTTCAGGGCTCCTGGGGGGAAAAATGGAATGTCTCCTTAAAAAATTCCATTCATGTCTCAATGTTAATGTTCAGTATGGTTTTTTTAGGTGAAATTTGGTAAGGATCAGGGGCGGGTTTCAAAATCCGTCACTACCGGTTCACTCATGGGTGTGCACGCACTCACACGCACACGATGCTTCTGCGCATGCGTAGAAGCATCCGGGCCGGTGGGCGGAGCCTCCCGCTGCTGCTACCAGTTCACCCAATCCAGGACAAACCGGTAGCAACCCACCACTGGTAAGGATTCAAAAACAACTTCATGATACTCAAGCCCATCTCAGCTAAATAAGCATTTAGACCCTGCACAGGTTATATTAAAACAGGAGACTGCTCTGTGTTCATTGCCTAAAACCTAAGCCTATCAGCAGCTATTTCAAGGATAAGGGAAACAGTCCCCCCAAAATAAATGTCCTAGAAATCAATATAGCCATCCCCAATCTTGACATTATTGCCTTCTCTCATCAAACTCATCTATAATGCCATTTGTTTTCATGCCATTCTAGAGTCCTTTTCCCATTCTGCACAAAAAACAGCCTTAAATTTAATAGGATATAGGTCTTGTATTTTCTACTCCTTCTGCGCATTCTTGGACAAAGCTTTCCATTTGTTTTATGATCTTCTTAACACCACCGTGTTTTTGAAAATACCAGTGTGGAAAGCTGGGGAATCATCGGCCTTTAAGCCACAAGATATGCATATGAGATCCTAAATGCTCTTTAAAACACTGTTAAAATCACAGCCTCTCAAATAGAAAAGCCATCTATTAAAGATACTGCTCCAGGCAATGTCACAAGTTTTGGAGTAGGTTTTTGTGTGTGTTGTGCATGCTTGACAGTGTAAGGGACAGACAAGATTGGGTCATCAAAATTAATGTGTTTTGTTCTTTTTATTGCATTTGATCACAGCATCTTTAGTTAATAAAGGTTTTGCATGCAAAATCTTTCAATATTATGTTCTAAAAGAGAAAATTCATACAATACAACAAGTTTGGAAGCTGAGGAGAACGTGGGGGTGGAAAAGACTACAGGAGAGTAAAATATTGTGATTAATTTATCAACCCAGATAAATATTAAGATATGCACATCCGGAGGCTCTCAATGAAGCTATAAAACAGGTGTTAGTCTAAAATGTGGCTTCATTGTGCAGGCAGTAGAATCAGTTTGTAATTATGAATTAAAGTTAAATCAGTTTTTAAAAAGAAAAATACAAAGGCTAGGAGTCTGATTAAATCCATTCCATTTGGAACCTGTTTTTTTTTAATCTTAAAAGAAGATTTTAACTTTCTATTGATGATTTAGTGGAAGATCCAGCATTGGAAATTGATGGGGAGGTAGTCAGAACTATAATCTGAGTAGGGAAATCCAGAATCCCCAAAATTATATCCATATTTGGACTTTAGCAGCCATCTCGGGAAAAGCACTTTCATCATTCACATGCCTTTGGCAGGTTCTAGAAGCAGTTACTATTTTTAGAATCCAAAACAAAACATCTTGTTCAATTATTTGTATAGGCCTTTTAATGATATGCTTTTTGGCAGATCCTGGATATGGAAATCTAATTCTAAAAAGCTACTGAACGTTGATGGCTAACAATACTGTATATTAGCACTAACAATATATTTCAATCAGTATTAATTTAGACTTTTATCAAAAAGCAGATTGCAGAAGGAAAATTTAGAACTGATTTCCCTGAAACATCTGTAATGGAGATGAATTAATGAATATGAGGTTTACTTCTTAATATCCCCTTTTCATTGGCAATGTAGTATGACTAGCCCTTTTTTTTTCTTTCTTGTGTGATGGGACATAATGCTTCACTTAGAACATCTAAAATTCATGAGGAAATCCTGTCAAAGTCACTGCAAAGAATCTTCTTTGCATCTGGCACAAGTCATGATGAAATCACTTGTGACAATTACATCAATACCCATTGCCTCCTTCAGATGTCTATGCCCATAATTACCCAATCTTATTAACTTATAAGTGGTACAAAACTTATTGTCAAAGCTAGAAACAGAATCAAAATAATACAGAATACTGTACTTATTTCAGATGTCTGTAATGATAGTGATCCACCTATACTGGACCAAATTCCCCATGCCCTATCAGCAAATCTGAGAGAATCTTCAGCTAAATTAAATTAGTCTTCCTTTCACTATTTTATTTTTTGCCCCCTGTGATTACACAAGAGTTTCACTATCTAAAGACAATCAGGACAATAGAATCCCTAGTCCCTGTCCTCTGGAACAGCATTCCCCCAAAGATTTGGGACTTCTACCCTGATGCTTAAAACTTCAAAAACCTGGCTCTTTTCCCAGGAAAAGAGCCTTGGAGTAAGGTGGGTGTTGAGCCTGTAATTTTTAAATTATACTTCATATATTTTCTTGGAGTTGTACAGTATATGATTCTTTTTTCTACTTTATTATTCTTGATTTTTACATTGTAATCTGCTCAGAGTAATTTGGTATTGGACAGCCCTACATTCAATAAAAGAAATAAAAATAAATTTTAAAAGTCCAGTTTAAGTCATTAAACTGCTTCTATTCTTTAGGTCCAAATGCTTTAGCAAAGAGTCTGGAAGTCAAATATAGATTAGACATGTGATTCTCATATATTCAACTGAAGTGACAAAGGGCTTTTGAACTACTATAACCAAAATGCATAGCAATAGGTCTTGGCTCATAATACCAGCACTTGGTGTTTCTAGCATATACATAGTAGCAGTTGTGTGTATTACAGTAGAACCTCTGGTCACACTTCTGACCACGACCAAATTGGGTTCCAACCAAAAAATTCACAATTTTTTTTTGCGGCCAATTTCCCCTTCTATGCCATTTTTTTTCTGTAAGTGCCAAATTTCCAAAATTAGTTCGGGTCACGACCAAATTAGTTTGCGACCAAAGTTATGGAACGAATTATGGTCATGACCAGAGGTTCTATTGTATGTGCTTATATTTAAGTATCATACAAGCCTACACTAAAACAAACAATTGATGAAAAATATATTTCCATCAATTAGTATCAGTAATAACATTAAATAATTAACCATGGGCCTAAAAGGTTCATCCCATGATGCCATATTACAGAATAATACACATAATACATGTTATACAGTACTTAACAAACTAATCCAGAAAATGGAAAGAAGGATGCAATGGACCAGCGCAGAAACTGGACAGAACTGAAAAAAAGACAGGACAAAGCAGAACGAACAGAAAACGTGGGAATATTGTGGCAAAGAGAAGCTCAGCTAATGGAAAGCCTATTGGCAGCATCTTTCTGCTCCCTTTTTAAATACAGTGGCTGCTTAAATGCTGGAACTGATTAAACTAGAAATAGTGAAGGTGAGCCTAAGATGACCCTGCCATTACAAGGAAGGTTATTAGAACCAAGAGACTCCATGACAAAATGAAGTATATCAAATAAATCAAATAAAAAATGTAACTTTTTAATTTTTCCCCACACATATTTTTCCAGATGCTTTTTTCCCAAAGTACAGAAACTCAAAGAGTAACTCGAAAGGAAACACTTCTCCCTCTCTCTCTATCTTTCCAGAGAGAAAATCTTATATAAGATATATTTGATGGAGCTTCTGTAAATGAATGAATTGTGTATGGGTATGAAGCAGGCAACTCAATCTTTATTGATAAACAAAACCAATTAGCCATTTATTCTTTGGCATTATAAGTTTGCTCTATCGGTTTGTTCTTTCCAAATGATTCTTTGATTTAGTTTTCTGCAGAAAAAGAAAATACAGTGAAGGGGAATTAAATTACATAAAAGTCTTCACAAGTATTCCTTACTTAATAAAAGGCATGCAACATATTTTATGATTTCCGCATTCATTCAACAAAGCTGTGGTGTTTGTAATTGGGTATATAAAGCCATTCATCTCCTCATGCTGTCTTTTAGCTGAGTGAGCCCCAAAGCATTGTCCATTCTGTTACTGCTGCTGAGATCTGATCAGCATCTTTATAGTTTATCAGCCTTGGGGTTCAATTTTGTTTTGGATGCTTTTATAAATGAGCACAATCACTGGTGAATCTGTTCTTCCCAGATTGCAAAGAGAAAAATTGTGTGAAGAACTTTAGTAGATTACCATGTCACTGAGGATGAAGTACAAGCACAAGGCATCAAAAGTCATCTTACAGATTATTCTAGAAGATGTACATTTTCGGTTTTTATTTCACTAAAATTAGATGATTGCCTTAGTTATTATTGTTTTTGAAGCTATATTCTATCCTCAGGCTAGGTGTATGATCAATGCGCTATCCGGAAAAATCAATTGTTTCCAAAGCACCATTTATTTAAGAAATAGAAAAGGAGAAAATGGGAACAATATATAGGAATATGAAGTTGATATGTTTGCTTGTTTTTTTAATCTTGTTAGGAATAGACTTGTATAGTAAAGTCTTTTAAGAAGCTGCAGAACAGTAATTAATTATTTGTTGTCACCATGCAAAGGGGCTCAGGAAGTGGTAGAATGAGATCTACTGGTAGATTAAGCCTGTGCAGAATTTAAGATTGAAACCCCACCACACCCCAAAAAGTGTTTTAAACAGAACTTGCCTGCAGCTCTTTAAAAGTATGCCTTTTTCTTGTATTGCACCCTTGCTGACACATGAGTCCAGGAAAAAGTGCATTTGGTTGAAGGAGTTACAGGCTCGTGCTATATTCACAAGTCAGTTTGGTCTAATGGTTAAAGCATCAGGCTAGAAACTGTGTGTTCTAGTCTGGCCTTAGACACAAAGCCAACTGGTTGGCCTTAGGTCATTTACTTTTTCCCAGCCCTAGGAAAGAAGCAATAGCAAATCACGTCTGAAAACTCTTGTCAAGAAAACTGCAGGAACTGGTCCAAATAGTTCATAATTAAACAGGGGAAAAAAATCTACTTTCCACGTAATCCACATTTCCCTTTAAATCCAAATCACAAGAAGGTGGTAATATCTATAAAATTTACAGTAGAAGTTGGTGAGTATTTTAAAAAAAAAACCTGCTTGTAGGTCAGGGTGTAAGATGAGCTCTTCTGGCTGCTTACTTGTTATTTGTATTTTACTGAAAGATGGAGTTACCTATTTGGACCTCTGGAACATGATCTATTGATTAATTCTAGTTGTGATTTCTTTTTAAATTAATTTGATTGTTTTGGTTGTTTTCTGGTTTTAACCTTGCTTATTATCAGGATCATAGTAGCAAAACGGATGGCCAAATAAATAAATAAATAAATAAATAAATTGCAAATTAAAACTAAATAATGATACTACTAATAAAAGGCCATGGTTGGCTTTATGTTAATAGCTTGTCATTTGTTTCTTTTTCATGTTTAACTAGCTTATGTTAACCCATTCTTTGTGTAATTTTTTAAACTACAATTCCTGATCTGATTAGATGCATGCCTTGTAAAATGATTCCCTGTCCTACTTCTTTTCTTTTCTTCTCCGTTCCTTTTTCTTTTCTTTTGACTCCACCATTACATTATGTTTTTTTTTCTTTATCTACTAGATTTTAGAATCTAAGGTAGAACATGGAGACCGCCTGGGTCTCAGGGCTGTCTTAACGCATGGGCCTGATGGGCACTTGCCCATGGGCCCCACTAACATAGGGGCCCCATACAAATCTTAACCCTTCAATGCACCTTGTATCATATAAATACAGCAACATATTTATTACATTTTACTGCATTTTTATTAATACTAACGTGCAAATATATGTTTAATTTTATTGACCATTTACATTTTTATTCCTGTGAGCAGTTGTTATAGTGGCCCCAGTATACTGCTTTGCCCAGGGCCCATAATGCTGTTAAGATGGCCCTCCTGGCTCTGCGTGGGAAGGAACCAGCTATGACTTAACTTTAGCAAGAGATAGTAACTCTGGTATTTTGGGTTACCTGGATCTGGAGAACTCTCAACAGGACTGCACTCCCCCGGAGTTGGTGTACAATTTAGGGATCTTTCTAGATTTGCTATTTCTGCCCAAGGAGCAGGTAGCAGCTATTCCTATGGGAATCTTTGCCCAAATTCTTCTTGAGAGACAGTTGCCTCTTAGAAATTGCCCAGTTTCTGCGCTCTTCCATTGCCTCCTTCTTCCCATTTTCTGGATTAGTTTGTTAAGTACTGTATAACATGTGTATTATGTGTAATATGGCATCATGGGATGCCTTTTAGGCCAGAGGTTAAACAATTATTTAATGTTACTACTTATCACTGATAGTAATATACACTCCATCAATTGTTTGTTTTAATCTAGGCTTGTATGATACTTAGGATACTTACTTATGGATCATGCCTTGAGATTCTGGAATAAAAAATGAAATCTAAAGATTAGTAATAGTTATTATGAAAATAATGTATGTTTTATTATTTATCAGAGTGCTTAATTGTCTATAAATGTTAGCCATTGATGTTCTACAAAAGCAGGAACATATATACAACATCAAAATAGGAAATTTGTTACAGAATGGGGAAAAGTAAGGATTTGACATGCTAGTGGTTGTTTTCATTTGTTGCAAGGTATCTTTTCATTTTTACCTTCTAGTCCTATTTCTAGAAAATGCATGAAGGTCATCTGCATTTGTATACTCCCTAATTTAGTTCCATAATGTGGGCTCTCATCCTGAACAAGGATATATCTGGGAAGTGTGGGTAGAGAGAAGAATTATGGCTGAAATTCTACACTTTAGTTACTGCTTGGTATCAACTTAAAAGAAAAGCTTCAAAGAAACTCTTAAATATTTCTGGCTGGCAGTCAAAGAAAACCCTCTTAAGTTTTACAAGACTTAGTGAAGTCTAGTTAAGTCTTTTTTTCTTCCCAACTTTTTGAAATCAACTTTGCTTCTCTTGTAATTGCCACAGGTCTGATCTATCTTATCAAACATCCATCTTTTTCTCTTTAATAGGCTCATAGATGGAAGGGAAAATCCAGCCAGAATCCCCATACAGGATGTGAAATCTCTGTAAAGTGTTGCTATTTAATTGTCACAGCATCCAAATAGGAAACTATCTGCTACCTATTAATGATTTTCCTCTTTGTCCAGAGACATTAATTACATTTTCCAGCTATTTCTGCTGTTGGGTTTTTCTCCCCCTGATTTGGGGAAAATTGTCATCTAGAAATATGTCCAGTTATGGAGTGGAAACTTTGAGAAATCCATCATCACCTGACCTGAAGGTTTATGTTCCTTCATGTTGCTATAAAAGATCAATTCACAAAATAACCATGAAGAAAAAAAATTATGTCCCGAAGTGTCCAAGTGGTGTATTGAAGAAAATCCATCGAAGCTAAGAATTATTCAATTGTGTGGATAAATAAAATCATCCTCATCATATAAATCTCTTTTAAGTATCTGCTTGAGAACATGGCATAGGCAGGCAGATTTAAATCCTAAAGTTCATAAATGCTCCCATTCAAACTACTAAGGCTATTTCTACATAAGAACTTTGAGATAATTCAGAAGCAGCTCCAGCACTTTGTGATCCAATACAAACTCTGTTTGAGTATTGAGCTGCTTTATTTCTCATTCAACTGTGGTGTGTTTTAAACCACAGTAATCTTTTCCTTGAAACCCTATGGCTCTGGGCAGTTTGTGGGCAGTTTGCAGTCCACTTCCTCATTCACAGGAACTACCGTGTCTCTTGACTCAGGATTCAAAAAGGTGTTTCAAGAGGAAAAGGTGCTTTGATGGTTTCTCAGTGTTCCCTCATAGGAACCAGTGGGATTTATTTATTGCACATGATCTGCCAAATGTACACAAAATGAAGGGCACGTTTCTGTGCATGAGTGCATGTTTTGTGCATGTCTGTGCATACACACATATGCACATATGCAAGCATTTTACTTTTCTTGTGCCTGGAGCAGGGATGAGGGGGGAAAATCTTTATGGTATCAGCACCTGTGCCAGATAAGGGCAGTTATTACATTTTATTTGCTCCTTATGAATGTTCTTACTGAGATCAGCAAGAGTGAAGATGATCACATCTGTTGAGGGACTGCTATACACAGAGATGGTATGTTTGATCATATAGAGAGACACATATATGTCTTTTATAATATGTCAGTATTCATTTTATGTGATCAATTTACTATTTCAAATACATATCTTTGTACCTGACCAATAACACATCTATATTAAAACTCTCTACAGCTGCTTAGGAACCATGTTTTCTACAATTATTCAGAATTATTTCTATAGAAATATTTTGTGTAGCATCATATTTGTGGCATATTCTTCTCTCAGTTTAAGACCGGGTGACAAAATATAGAATGACTGCCACTCATATATTAGTAAAACTATTGCCCTAGCTTCATCCAATCCCAAGTGGTGCGGATATTGTGATATTATTGTTTGTGAATTTCTGCTATTGAAAAGTATAAAATGAATCTGAGATCAGATGAACTAACTAAGCTGGGAAAGTTAGCACCACAACCAGTCGTCTTTCTTTATTACTATTTCTTAAGAACAAAGAACCAGTTGGCATAATAGAAGTCTAGAAAGAATAAGATGAAGCAATAAGAGCTGTTAAAAATATTAGAAACAAGAAGTTCGCACTTTGGCAGGGGTGAAATGCTCCTGGATCAGACTGGATCACCTGATCCGGTAGCAATTTTTCGGTGATTTTGTAGCAATCACCGCCCAGGTGTCATTACTTCTTGGTTTTAACCAGGAAGTAATGTTTTTTTACCTTCTGCGCATGCGCAGGTTTTGTGCATGCGCAGGTGTGTGCGCACACATGATGCACACGCGCAAAGCAAGCATGTGCACACGGTGCGTGTGCTTCCAAACCGGTAAGGAAGGTAAGTAAATTTCACCCCTATCTTTGGCCTCTATGCAGAGAATGAGATACGAAATATTTATATAACATTTTAGAAACTGACAGTGTGATCCTCTATATTTATTCTCAAAAGTAAGTCCCATGGAGTTATATCCAACTAACAGATGCAACACTGAGTTTTCTGATTTTTTTTTTTATGAGGTGTATCATTTTCATAAAGGAAAGAAAAATGAAAAAGTCTCTTAGGAAAAAGAAACTGCAATTTTTCATCTTACCTAAGATTGGGGAATTCAGGTGTTTTCCAATCATGTCATTTTTTTCATTGTCCTCATAAGCCTTCATTCCTATTATCTTCCACGTCAAACTCAAACCGCACATTTAAATGCATACATAAATGCAGTTTCTCACAACATATAACTTTTAAAATTAATATTGATTGACATGATTTCATTTAAAACACACTTTGAAAATTAATTGTTATTTATTAGATGAGAGATGTTCCTCAAACATTCAGGAAGTAGGAAAGAAAGTTCTCAATTCTGATCCATGCTTTAGTATTAGAGAAATAAATCATTTACATTTAATATTCAAACATGTACAGGTTAATTCCCTGAGTCTTACCAGAGATTATTTATCAGCCAGAGGCTGGGAGAACAACTTCTAGACCAGACTGTACATATCCGGATAGAGTTGAGCACCAGTGCCTATTAAATTTCATAAACACTGTAGTTCTCCCCATATTAGAAATACAGATTCCTGGGCACTGTCCATACAGAGAATTCTAAAACAGCAAGAGAAAAGTTCTAGCCTAAAGGTTTGTTGGTGTTTTGATTTCCTTCTTCTGATACCGAGTTTCATAAATGCCAGGAATATTTCCAGGAGGAATCATCTACTTTATCATTCTTCCACCTGCTTGAAAACAAAAAACACCAAAAAAAAAGGTTTACCTCCTCGTCTGCTGCTTCTTTGAAGCAGGCCTCGGGGGCAAAAAGCATTAGGAAAAACTCAAGCGTTATAAGAAAAGTTATAGCATAAATTGTCTCGTTGTTGAGGATTTTTCTTCAAAATTAAGTCAGGCAGGAAGGGGGTCTTCAATGATAGCTTGGGAGAGTGGGAAATAAAGTCTGGTTTACATTTGATATTGAGGGTCAAATTGTACCATTCTAGTAACTATCTGTCCATCTGTAACATCATTTTCTTATTAGAAAAAGAATAAAATCCTAATATAGCAAATCTAAGTGAAATACTGACAGTTATCTCCAAGTATTTTGGGAGTACTGAATTGGAATACCAAAATGAGAGAGCTTGGTAACTGGCTCATTTCATGTTTTGTTCCAGTAGACGTAAATAGGTCTATCTAGGCCTAGCTCCAACTAGTCGAGTGCATTTTTCTGCTGCTAACAACAAAACCCTAGATTGTAAATCTACATGGGCTGCAGAGAATATTCAAGGCGCCCATAGAGAAAAGTAGGCATTCTTCTCTGAAGGGAAGAAAGATGAATATGCTAATGTTGATCTGGTGAGAAGAACCTGTTGCAGACTGCTCTGTCCATGGAAGATGTAATAGTAGCTGAGAAGGCCTCACTTATCAGTTCCAGTTGGAAATGTAACACTTATTCAATTATCTAAATTATTGGCCACCCAAATCCAATGTTTTTGAAAACAAGGAGGGGTGGAGAAACATAACAACAGCTAAAAATATTTATTAAGGCTAAAATGATCTAATAAACAAAACCAGCAAAACAAACCAGGGGCCTTGGACAAAAAGACAAGCACAGACCTATGTAAGGTTTTCCTCGCCTCACAATCAGGAGGCTGTGAGTTCAATCCTAGGTAGAGGCAGATATTTCTCTCTCTGGGCACACTGAGAATATATCTGATGAACAAAACTCCGCATTGGCAACAGGAAAGGCATCTGGCTATTAAAACACTCTGCTAGATCCATTCAGATGCCCAGACTCTACCCCGCAAGGGATTATGGAGTCATTAAAAGATGATGATGACATATGTGAGGTTTTCAAAGCTTTCTGGAATTTAGGACGGACCTAATCCCTGTAGGGATGCTGGAGGATGGAGATCACTGACCTAATCCCTGGAGGATGCTGGAGGATTGGAGTCCACAACCAAGAAGGCCTGATTCCTTAGTCCCTCAATATCACAGTATTTAATGGAAGAGATCTGGAATATACACACCCTGTTGGAACATACTGAGCAGCCAGACGACAGTTGGAGACAAGTGATCCCTCAGATAGCAGGCTCTATGCCATGCAGGGTTTATAGGTAATAACCAGCATCAGCCAATCTTGCTTACATAGCAATGATGGCAAACAGGCACATTGAGAGGGGGCTGCTACTGATCACACCATTGCAGTTTTAACCAGCTGTAGCTTCTGGGTGGTCTTCCAGGGCAGCCCTATGTAGATCCCATTGTGATAATCCAATTATGAGGTGACCAGGGCAGGAATAACTCTCTAAACCAGGGGGTCACCAACCTTTCGGACCTCAGGGACCACTACATTCATAATTTAAAATTCCGCGGACCACTAATATGATCTGCCTAATGACCGGCTGGGTGGGCATGGCTAGGTAGTCATGTGACTAGGTGGGCGTGACCAACTCAATATCACTCACATTGAGGGGCACCTCGCCAGCCTCTACTCACCCCTCCCCTCCCAACCACTCCAAGCAATCACCACGAGAAAGAGTTGGCAAAACAGTTCAGTTCAAATTGGATCTGACCAAGAAGGAGGCTCAGTAGAAGCACCTCACTGAGGACTAGGAGTATAGGCTTTCCAAGCAGAGGGAAGACCTGCATGAGTGCAAGGCCAGGTACCGGCGCCTGGAGGCTCAGTGGGCTGAGATGGTCAGCCAGTTCCAGGCCATGATGCAGTCCCACTGGAACAAGGTCCTCCGGCTCTTCACCACCAGTGGTGCTTCCTTCCAGCCTTCACCCAAAGCCCTGCACCAGGAGGCTGAAGCAGACCCTGAGTTGGAATTTCTGGCCCCCTCCAATCCGCACCAAAAGACCCCAAAGAGGGAGACTCTCTGTAGCAACACAAATGTTCATTGCACATATCTGTCCCAGGGGCCGTAGTTTGAGGACCCCTGATTTAGTGCAATATAAAAATGCAAATAATTTTTCTGCGGACCACCAAAATTTTCTCATGAACCACCAGTTGTCCACAGACCACCAGTTGGTGACCGCTGCTCTAAACCACAGGTGTCAAAATCACAGTGTCACGTTGCCGTCACGTGACGTTTTGCAACGTTCTTCCCATTTGTGGAGCTGGGATGGGCGTGGCCTGTGCGTGATGCAGCCAGCCCGTGACCCGCCAGTTTGACAACCCTGCTGTAAAGGGTTTAGGTTGACTAAACTCTTATTTTGAAACCCTAGGGCTTCAGCCCATTAATTCATTATTTAATTGTCACAGCATGAGGGATAAAATGTCAGAGAACTTGAAGGTTTAACATGATAATAGTCATATTTTGAAATTTCAGTTACAAGATTACTTATAATACATATGCAGCAATGCTGTGTACTGTAACTAATCCTGTCACTAATCTTCTATGCCTCCCTCCTGTCAGAGTGAAATCTGAGAGAATTTTATTTTCAACTTAAATCACTAAAAAGGAGGGGGTCAATGTTGAGCAAAATCCAGTAGGCCCAGGTGATAGAAGGCATATACTAGCATTTAAGAAAATTCCTACCATCAAACCTCTACATAATCTTGTAGGTGAGAATTGATTCGAGACAGAAGCTCCTTTGCAATACATCACCTGATAAGCAATAGGCAGAACTTCTGATAAGACTGGGCAGCCTAGAAATGTGAATAATAAATAGGTAACAGTTACATAACTATAGAAAGTTAGCACCCATCCCTCTCCTAGAAGAATGAAATATTTTGAGAAATATTAAAAAGGCAGAATATTATATTTCCCTGGATGAGAAATGGAAAAACATGCTCCTGGAAAGCAGCCCCCACCTTCCTTAATAGCCCACAGCAGATGTCAGCATTTAAGAGATAAAGAGATAGATAGCTCTATTCATAAGCAAATACCCTCACCCAAGGTCCAACAAAGGTAGGATTAGCCCTCATTCAAGATCCAAACCAGGACAAAGCCATTAAGACATAATAGGAATTGCCCAACACCCTTTCAGAACACAAGCCCCTTCATTGCATCATCTCAGTTGCACCACCCCCAGCAAACTTCAACCAAACCTGGAAGCTCAGACAACCTATAGAGCCAGCTATGACTCTTACAACAGCCAATAGAATATGTGTTCTTGCAAAGGAACAGGAAGTTCAAGTGCAAAGCCCAAGAGAAGGTATAACCCCCTACTCTCAACTCCCTTACATAACTCTACGTGTTCAGCTGCACCAGAACTACAAACATGTGGTTTTGTTCATCAATAAATGAACCCTTTTTCCAATCAGCCTCCAGCCTCCATTTTGACTCCAGTGCCTTTCTCCCAGATTGGAACTGAACCAGATGGATATTTCTTCCAACACAACTATATTACGTTCCTGGTGTCCAGTGAGCTTTGTTGTTTTCTTACAGAACTTTCCTTATCAAACTAGATAACATTATCAGCAAATCATGTTCAGCAAACACTAAGAACCCAACAATTCAATCCTGAGCTACATATATTCTCTATTATTAGAGAATGATGAGATGTGGAATATTCACATTATAATGAAGTGATACATTTGAAAAAAAAAAGCTGAAAATGTTTGCCACGCAATAAAAACAGTTGACATTATAAAGTAAGTATTTGAGTTAATTTCCAACAGATGCCCATGATTATGTGACAGAATGGTTACAGTGCTATTATAACTATAATTAAAAGCAATTATTACACATGCAGTCCCTTGAAAACTATTTATTTAATTAGATTTCTTTCCTTATTTTCAAAGCTAACAAAGACAAGGAAAGAAACATATGTACAGAATTACACATAAATTTGTTAGACATAATAAAATTGATATTTAAGAATTTTTTATCTTTAAGCTTCAGAGGAGCTTTGTTGCTTTCAAACTAAGAAATTAATATACCTCATCATAAACAAATTCAGTTTTTAAGAGGAAAACTTTATCAGAGGAAAAAGCATGCCAATCATACAGTATTTGCAAAAAAAAAAAAAATCATATGAAGTACCTGTATGTAGCAATGCTAGAATCTAGTTTTCCAAAGAGTTAAAGACATATAATAGATTTTGGGGTTAAACACAGATATATAAACTAAAACCAATGACAATTAAATCAATCACTACTAATTTAAGTTCTCATGATTTTAGTGGAACTACTTCACTTTTAGTGAAGTATTGTTTAACCCTCTATTCTCTGTATTATTGCATGTATTAACAAAACAGTATCCTCTGTAATGAAATATTGCTTATATCTCAGAGAATCAGGAAGACAAGGAAAAGCCTATTTTAATATTACTACTAAGGCACCAAAAAGCTCTAAGCAATTTCTTATTAAATATTTAAATCCTAGAAAAACAGAAGACTCAGAGTTGCAAAACATTATCAGCCTCACAGGCAAAGGGAAGGGGGAAATATTCCCTGCAACTTATCACACAGCTTTTTGCCCTCATTTTGAAAACCAGATGTAAAAGAAAAATTACAGCTGCTGACCATTATTATTAGAAACTACAAAAGCCACAATATGTTGTGCAAGTGAAATATATGGAACAGATAATCATAAATCAAGGGAAGCACTGAGATGGACAGTACTAATTTCAACATCTCCATTGAGTGGGCTCTTTTTTTCACGGTTGACCAACTATTTTCTGCCGAAGTAGCACATTGTATCATAGAAGAATAGACCCACGTTGCACTTCTTGCAATGTTTCTATCTTCTGTGGTCTCTAATAGATATATATTTTCAAAGGAGAATGATGGTATTCACTGTTATGTGCATAATGTCCATCATCATCATCAGCCATTCAGTGGTGTCCAACCTAGCCACTCTATGGATCAGCACTCTCCAATCTCCATGTCCTTCTGTCCCTCACCATCTCCTTCAGATCTGCCATGGTCATCCTGGTGTCATCCTTTATAATGTCTACAGAGGCCCTTTCTCCTTTTTCTGCTGATCTCTCCCAGCATGATTGACTTTTTGAGTGAGTCCCTTCTCATGACATCACCAAAGTATGACAGCCTCTGTTTGGCTATCTTGGCTTCAAATGAAATTTTTGGTAAGGTTCAGTCTAAGACTTGTTATTTTTGCAGTTTATGGGATGCGTAATAGTCTCCTCCAGCACCCTTCTCCTGTATGCCTTTCTCATAACTAATCTGCATTAGTCCTTAGGCAATGTTAAATCCGTAACAACTGTGAATGGTTTGTGATGATCTTTTTTTCTTGGTCAAGTTAAAGGAGAAATATTACAGAGAAATGGGGCAATGGATACCAAGAAGGTATGCTCCTTAGGTTCTGTAAGAAAATTGTGCTTAAGGAATGGGACCCGAAGCATGTTCACTCTAACTGACCTGATCAGATGGGTAGAAACTTATGACGAGAGGCAGGCCTTCAAGTAACCAGTCCCTCTGACATACAGGGCCTTATACCCTGTTTCCCCCAAAATAAGACATCTCCTGAAAATAAGCCCAATCGGGCTTTTGAGCGCATGGCAATAAGGCCAAGCGCTTATTTCAGGGTTCAAAAAATATAAGTCAGGGTCTTATTTTCGGGGAAACATGGTAGATGATAACCAGCAGCATGAATTGCGCTCAGAAGCCAGAGGAAACCCTATATATCTTACAAAGCAGCAGAGACGTATTAATATACCATGACACACTCATCACTGCTTGTGCTACTGCATTCTGAACCAGCCTAGTTTCTAAGTGGTCCTCAAGGGCAATCCCATGTAGAGCATATTACACTAATCCAATCAAGAGGTAACCAAGGCATAAGTGACTTTCTGAAGACCTCTGAGTCCAGGTAAGAGTGCAAGTGGTACAAAAGGTACAGCTCGGACTTCCGGTTGAGCCGCCGGCATCGCCAGACGCTTCTTTGCAAAGCGCCAGCCCCAGACTCCGTAGAATCGCAAGAACAGCGAAAATCGGCTGTCTTGCGGTTTGGAATCCTTCCCCCCAGGAAGAAGGGGGGAAGGAGAGCAGACGGGTGGGGTAGAGCTCCCTAAGAGCACCAGATTTTGCTAATAATCTGGTGCTCGAAGATGAGAGCTCCCCGTGAAGCCTGTCAAAGCTCCGGACCTGGGATGCCTCTGACGGGGAAGTTTTTCCCTGTCAGAACTAGATGCCGCGGCCACCCCATTAAACAACTTTAAACAAATACTTCTTGAACCAAGTTGGCAGAGCACAAGTTGCATGAAGGAAACAGCAAGTATTTTTTTCTTTTTTTTTAACTCCAGGGATTTACTTTCTTAAAAGATTTCTCCTAAGTGGAAAGTGAAAGCAAGATGGCGTTTGAGTTTCAACGGGGCATGAAGAAGTGAAAGTTAAAAGCAATTATTGATAAGCCCCTGTTTGAAACGTAAAACTCCTTTTTGAAAAGTGGATGAAATAAGAAAGGATGTAATAATAATAACTCAAGCAGCAATATAAATTAAAAAGTCTTTTTTTTCCTTTTTTCTTCTTGAAATTCCTTTCTTTCTTTCTTTTTTTTTTCCCCGTCCTTCTGGAGGGGAAGGAAGAAGGGGGGCAGGATGGCTGGGCTTTTTGAAAACAAAGAAAGGAAAGGAGGGTTATTTAACCCTCAATGGTCTGACTTTGAGGAAGCTTTGAGTTCAATTACCTCTGCTTTATTGAAAAGAATTGATACTATATTTCAAGCTTCTCAAGCTGGAAACAATGAAATACATGGAAATACTGAGTTGCAATCTAGCAGTGGGGGATTGAATGAAGAGCTGGGAAAGGAAAAAAAACAACAACAGACCATAGCAGATTTTACAGAAGAGAGAAAGATAAAGGCTGAGCAGGAGCAAGAAACTCTGGAAGTTGATGAGCTGTTTCCAGAAGAAGCTACATTCCTGCAAAAAGTTTATAATATCCAATCCCAAAAACCGCAAAATTTTACTGGAGTTAAAAAAGGCAGAGGGATCAAAGTTAAGAAGAAAGTTCGTAAAAAGGAAAAGAAGAAAGCCTGGAGAAATGGAAAATAACCCTGCTTGACGAGATGATGGTCCTTAAAAAGCATTGTTTAAATGTTTAAAGATTTTGAATTTTTTTGGGGGGGGGAAAGTAGACAGCAGTTTAATGCCAGTTAACCAAGTGATGAACGATGAGGAGGCAATCTATAGCTGTATTGGAATATTTTGAGAAGAATAAACAGATCACAGCAATGCTGGTGTGTTGGGCTGTGAAATATGCCCTGACTTGAAGGATTTGGAATATTTTATTAAGGACTGTGATAAATCTGGATCTAATTGTAAACGTAGAAGTTTTATTGAATATACTAAACTGGAGCTTCCTGTTTGATGGTAATAAATATAAGGCAAAAGGACTATGGATCTAGAGCAATTGCAGTTGATCTGGTGGTTTCCTTAATACGTCTGATGAATCTACTAATCTAGTTTTTGACTGGATTTGATGGATATTATTACAAATATAATTATAAAGTCACTCGGGGGGGGGTTTATAAAGAAGCAATTTACTATTTAGGTGGGTAGACGTAAATGATGAAGATATTCTATACGCTGTTGGAAGATGTGAAGACAAGAAGATTAGCAGCTGGTTTAATCTAGTATGAAGAATTTAAATGTTTGATATAGTTATTAAATGATGTTTTATCTGTATTGATAAATTTATAAGAGGTTTGACTGTTATATTCCTTTTTTGACTAAAAATTTTATTATTATTATTATTTTTTATTAAGTGTTTTAACTATAACTGGACCTTGATGGTTTAAAAATGGAGGACGGAAGATTTTATATAGTATTCTATTTTAAATTTGGGGGGTTTTTTTGATTGAGGGTTTCTTTATTTTTCTTTGTTGTTGGGTTTTCTTTCTCTGTTTTAAATGAAAGAAGTTATAAAATATCTTGTTAGATCGTATAGACTTAATAATTTGCTAAGTATTAATTAGTTATATTGAGTAATGATAGGTGTGATTACGTAATACTTAATTGTTTTATCAACTGCTGTAACTATAAATGGAGACATGGAGATTAATTCTGTCGAATTAGATGGAATAAGAAGAAAGAAGACTTGCTTTCCTTTTATTTACTTGTTTAATGATTAGGATTATGATAAGTGTGAAATGGAGTTTAACTTAGAGAATTTGAGCTGTATTTTATCTTGTACTTGTATTTGCTCTGGGAAGTCCGGGGGGTGGTTGGGGAGGGGGGAGAAAATGTATGTAAAATTTTTAAAAACTTTTTCAATAAAAAAAAAAAAAAGGTACAGCTCCACAAAGACCTCTTCCTCAGAAATGCCACTTGTTCTTTGAGTAGGAGCTGTGACTCCAAGAGATTAGCAACTAGTTTCACATGGTTAAGAATAACCGCATTAAAAGCTAGATGAAACCACAAAACCAATGTCTAGAAGACTTAACCCCTTCTGGTGCCTGGGGCATCATACGTAGGCAATATCTGACAACCAAAGGGGACAAATAAAACCTATCCATCTTGTCAGGGCTGAGCCTTACCATCCATGCTTGCATAACTTTCAGTCACTGGGTCAGGATATTGACAGAATCAGTTGATCAGCCTAGAGTCAAAATGTAAATTGAGTATCATCAGTCTATTGATGATATCCAATTCAAACAAAAAGGGGAGTGTTGAGCCCTGACAGCCCTCAAATAAAGATTGTGAGGGTGACCTCTTATCCCCCGTCAACAGCAAGTGAAAACCAACCACAGAAAGACAAGAACCACTGCAAAAGGTTCTTGCAGAGTGCCTTCTCTGTGGGCACCCACTATCTGGAACAAGCTCCCCCCGGAGATACGGAGGATCCCGGATCTGCGCACTTTCTGCCACGCTCTTAAGACTTTCCTATTCCAGCAAGCCGGCCTGGCCTAACCTTTCCCCTTTTCTTTTAAATTCTTTTAAACTGAAAATCTTCAATCTGCTTTTAAATTGTTGGGATGTTTTAAATTTGTCTCAGGCTCAATTGTTTAATCTGGTTTTAATTCTGCTTCTAATTTTTGTATTTATGTATTTTATTCTGTGCCTGTTCACCGCCCTGAGTCCTTCGGGAGTAGGGTGGTATGTAAATGAAAGAAAGAAAGAAAGAAAGAAAGAAAGAAAGAAAGAAAGAAAGAA
>WNWU01000003.1:3677391-3745556 GCA_012654045.1 Ptyas mucosa | reverse complement strand
GAAAGAAAGAAAGAAAGAAAGAAAGAAAGAAAGAAAGAAAGAAAGAAAGAAAGAAAGAAAACAGTGCCTTCTACTTCCAATCTCCAAAACTGGCCCAATAGGATCCATAGTTGATTGCATCAAAAGCTGCTGAGCTATCAAAGAGCAGCCCAGGTTTGCCACAAGTCACTGACAGGTATGATCAATGCTAGCTCCATACTGATCTCTGGCCTGAAACCCAACTAAATGAGTCTAGAATATCTCCTTCCTTCAGGTTACTCTGGAACAGTAATTTTCAATGAAATGAAATCTGCAGCTATATACTATAGTTTATATTTTCATATAAACATTGCAAAGTGTAAACAAATATAGAGTTCTTCTGCTCAGGATGCCAAGAAGACTCTACGCCAGATACACCATTCCAACACTTCCTATGGGCTTCTGTTTTTCGCCCCAGTCATATTCCAAGCCATACTGTTGGATTTCCAACTCCATGTTTATTTTCCAGGGAAATCTTTTTCAAGAAACTTTGCTGGTATCTGCTATCTAATGAGGAGGGATACATCATTTTGGTTACTAATCTGCACTCAGAGGATGAGTTTGCTATTGAAAAAAATTCTAAAACAGATGGATGAAATAGATTTAATTTAGTAAGAATGGTTACCTGCATTACAATAAGGCACCATAGCATATATTTTATAGTGCTTCATTAAATCTTACCCGAGGTGTGTTCAAACCACTCGGGGTGAGTATTAATGGACCAATAAAAAAAACCCTGGGGCACCTTAGGGCTAAAATGCTATGGCTATGTAAGTTTAAATTAATTTTTAAAATAGATGTTAAAAACAATTTCCCCTCATATTTAATACATCTACCACTACTGAAAATTCAGAATAAAATATGAAGAGAAATAAGAAAAAAACATGCAGAGTCTGTAGTATCTTTTAATATATGACTTCTCCTCCTGATTGAAACTACAAACCTATGCACTAGTCTTCCCACATTACCAAGATTTGATGCACAATTTCTGGGTCCCTTTTAAGAATTCTATTTGCATAGGGTTTATGTTGATTACAAGTGATTGTAGATACGGTTGGCACATGCCAGATAGCTGGATAGCAGACTGGGCTAATTGTGATCTCAAAGCTCCTTCTGGTACTACATGAGTACCAAACAAGGGTAGAGCCAAAATATATTCTGATTGCTGAACCACTAAATCACAAACACAACACAAAGTGAACAAGGGGAAGGGGGAAGATAATTATTTTTATACTGTAGTGAGAATTACTGGAGCTTAAAGTTCCAGGAATGCAACACATCACCAACATATCCTTTGCCCATACCTCCTGTATCAATGAATATTATTTAACAAATGGGAAACTATTGTGTTGCAAAGTACCAGCCCCAAGCATAACATGTATTTCCAACAGTATTTCTGCTCATAGGAGTGAACAGCAAAGAATAAAAAAATGAATTTTAAGCTTCTGCCCTTATGTCTTTCCATGCAACATCACAACCACAGTACAAAAGGACAACATTTGAAGTATGATGTTGCATCACATTTTTTTTTCATTTGCTTCTCACACCCTGTGGATGCCCATGCCTTGAGTTTAACAGGGATTCCAGATGCATTCTTCCACCCATTGTTCTGTTTTCTTTCTGGAAGGTAGATATTTTGCATATGATCACATTACTCATGTAGAAATTTTATGAAAACGCCCCTGATGTGTGCTCAGATTTTCAAATTACTATTATCATTATGTTATCATTATGATTTAGATTTAGAGGCTGCCCAACTCCAGAATGACTCTAGCAGGCTTACTCTTTAAAAAAATAAAGAAAAGAAAAAGAAAAACCTGTGGATCTGTCAGGAACAGGAACCAAGAATGACACAGTGGGTCTGCTCGAAGTAGTTTCTTTATTGCTCTTTATTCCCCTAGAGACAGCAATGAATTTGCCAGACTAAAGCACACTCTGTATAACTATCAGATAAAACCTGTGTAGGTTTTAGAGAAGATACCTTCTGGGCCTCTTTTTGCATACCAATGACTCAAGGCTGATTTGTCTTTTAGCTCCTTGAGAAAAGCCCCTCTCTCCTGCAAACCAGCATAAGATTCCACCACATCATCTAGCCAACCACATGCCATATACTGTAGCAAACTGCCAACTGAGACTTCATCAGCCATACCAAGGCCTGTGAGATCAGCCAAATGTTTAGAAACTTACAGAACAGAATAGGAGCTACATGGATCTCTTCCAGAAGGCAGGTGCCCCAACAGATAAAACCCAGTAGCCTAGAAAGGTTGAGCATAGGCTCTGGTGTCTATAGAATATTGAGAACATAGTCAGCTTTCTCAAAATGGCTATTATTGGGGTTTGCCTACTCATAAAATGGTTGCTGGTCTTTCAAAATCCTGTGCTCCACTATAAGCTGATCTTGAATCTTTTTCTAGACAGACTCCTTCCACAAAAAGAAACCTGGATTGCAGCTATCAACAGCCCTGCTTTAAATGCTTTTTCAAATTTCTCACATAAAGTCCATCCTGTTTTCAGAGGTACAAGTAGAGCGGAATGAAATACGCCTGTAGTTTTGCTTGCTTGCTTCCTTCCCACCTTACTGTATCCTATAAAAACATCCCACTGAGAGCAGTATTTCTAGGATAAGCACTTGGATTTATTTCATCTGATAAAAGCACAATTCATTAAACACTCTGATAAAAGTGGTCTATTTTAAACAAAGACAACTTTATCACAGTCATTTTAATTATTTAGCAACTCTTTCTTAAAGAACTGCTTAACACTTTTCTCTGACAAATGTTCGTTTCAGTTGATTCAACAAGTATTTGAAGAAAGGGAAAGAGGATACTCCATAAAATGTCTCTAGCAAATGATCAGCTGGTTGGGCTGGTTACTAGATTTAACCTTTTTAATTGGATGTTGAGGAAATCAAATCAATGAACATTTCGTTCTTATGGCCATTTTATTAATATTGCTGACTTTATGATTGAGAAGCTCAACCCCATTGTCTTTTAAAATATTATTCCAACATCTTCGCTCTAATTTGGAAGACTAAGCAAGAAGTAGATAGTGATGGGGAAAGAATTTAATTATGTTCACATTTTGATAAGTTTCACAAATTTACAATTTGTTTACATTTCGATATGCTCAAATTCATACTTTCCAAATCAGTATGAGTCAAATTCACATGTCCCAAATGAATTACTGATTCAAAATACACTCTTGTTGTAATAGTTCTAAGAATGTGGCAATGTATTCTCTGACCAAAAGGAAACATATACAAAAATATGTACCCATGTTTCCCCCAAAATTAGACCCTATCTTATATTTTTTTTCCCACCAAAAAAGGTACCAGGTCTTATTTTCGGGGAGGGGGTGTTGTCCACTGATTCACCTCACTTGCGCGCATCGCCCCTGGCCTCTTTTTCATATCAGAGGCCTTCAGGAACTTCTTCATCCAGCAAGGCCAGCGAGGCTTTTCTGAAGGCCTCTGCAACTAATAACAGAGCTCCGGATTGATCTGGAGCTCTGTTATTGGTTAGAGAGACCTTCTGGAAAGCCTAGGTGGCTGCAGCAAAAGAAATGGGCTGAGGTGTACAAGGCCTGGCTGCAACTGTCCAAAAGTAAGTAGTAGGGCAGCTCCACCACCACCCCATACCCACCCTAGCTTAATTTTTACCTGTGCACCCTGGAGTGGGCAGGGCCTTAATTAGGGCTTATTTTGGTGTAGGGCTTATATTGGGTGCACGTGTAAAAATCAAGCTAGGACTTACTTTCTGAGTAGCTCATATTTTCAGGGAAACACAGTACATGAAAAAAACTTACCAAAAGAACCCACACGTGACCTATATGTATCTCTGGTCTATTTCCATCTCTATCTTCTGTCATGCCAGATCAGTTTTTTCACTAAACAACTTCTCAGTATAATTATGTTTACCTTCTAAACAATATTGTTCTCTACCCAGAATGATGTATAAACAGAGCTAACTAGAAGTGAAGCCTATTTATGTAAGTTGTTTATTCATACCTTTTCTGTGCCATTGAGGAGTGATATTCATCCTTTGAAAAAGTACACATTTATTGTAAAGAGGGTCCTGGCTACATATGTGGCATAAATATACATCTTCTGAAATGTACAGAACACATGGATGTGTGTGTGTGTGTGTGTGTTTGTGTGTGTTTATACAGTAAGACTTTTACACAAAAACTGAAGAGAACAGAATGCCTTCTGGCCTAACAGGGAAAATGTAATTTCTATAGTGCATGGTTGTACCCTACTACCTTCAACCAAAGCAATTTTGCAAAAGTTTTTCAAAAGAAACTGGGACAGTGGCCATAGCATTGCAAAGACCTTTTTTCCCCTTAGCATTTCCCCACAAATGCAGGGTCTACTTTTTTCAGATCAATTGAGTGTTGATCCATTGGTTGGGACAAGAATTGACTGATTGAGCCTGACATCATGGGCTGAGAGAAAGTGACTGGCCAAAAATCACCCATCCAGCTTTCATGCCTAAGGAAGGTCTAGAACTCACCTGATTTCTAGCCTGGTGCCTAGGGATGCGGTGGTTCAGTGGCTAAGATGCTGAGCTTCTCAATCGAAAGATCAGCAGTTCAGCGGTTCAAATCCCTAGTGCCTCATAATGGGGTGAGCTCCCATTACTTGTCCCAGCTTCTGCCAACCTAGCAGTTCGAAAGCACATAAAAATGCAATTAGAAAAATAGGGACCACTTTTGGTGGGAAGGAAACAGCGTTCTGTGCGCCTTTGGAGTTTAGTCATGCTGGCCACATTACCACGGAGACGTCTTCGGACAGCGCTGGCTCTTCGGCTTTGAAATGGAGATGAGCACTGCCCCCTAGAGTTAGGAACAACTAGCACATATGTGTGAGGGGAACCTTTATCTTTACCTTTAGCCTGGTGCCTTAACCACTAGTCTGAACTGGTTCTCATTGTTGCAAGCAGAATATAGAGTCTAAACAAGTGAGTTTAGTGCTGGACTAATAGTCCAGCACAGAGAGAAGGCAGACAATTGTGCCTTTAAAAATGAAGTTTCCAACAATTTTGTGTGTTTATCAGTAGCCAAAATAATGGGAGGGAGGACAAAATCAAAACAGCCATTAGATTTTATTGATGATAACGAGACATGCTTCTGTTTGTAATCCTTAGACTCCCCTTGTATAATGCTAATGTTTATTATTATTCTTTTTAGCTTTAGGCTGCTGAAAGCCTCATATATCTTAGCCCTTATATCATCATTTTAAAAAGATTAATCTTTAGACAATGGTCTCTGAATACCATTAATCTTGGTCTTGGGTTTGTTTGTTGTCTTAGCATAGTAATCATGAGATTACAAAAAGTCTGCCCGATAGAATAGGAGATGGGGATTAAGAGTACCCCAGTGATGAATGATTTAGATACTTGATGCTCTAGGATGCCCCGGCAAAGTATGTGGGAAAGGGCATGATTACATAACAGCTATTCAATGAAGGTTAGTAATTGGGGTAGAAACAAATACAAAAGCAACACTTAGTAAAATTGTTCCACAGCATGAAGAAGATTCAGTTGTGGCACATACACAACAAACTCATTGTCAGCATTCCAAGTAATGCACTCATTGAAAGCAGAACTCCAAGGCAGGTAGACTCCTCTAAGAACATGTCCCCTTCTTTCTCAGGCTTTATGGCAACTGTGAGGCAGGAGAAGATGGCTTCAGCCAAGTTTGTTTTAGAGTTGACACTCATACTATGTGGAGGATAAGCATGCATCCTTTTATCTGTCTGTATTCGGGGGATCCTGCATGCAATAAGATTTTTATACAGGGTTTTATAACTTCATTGCTTGATGTCGTGGTGTGTTCATTTGCTGCTAAACGATCATTGGTGCCCCAAACAACAAGTCATCAAGATCTCATCATCCATTTACTAAGCTAGCAGATGGTGGATCCACAGCTGCTGGGGAACTTTCCCTCTCCTCCTTGCCATCTTTGCCCCAGAAGTTGTGACACAACTGAACATCATGATTTCAATTTCTCTGGCTCTTTTTTGTTTCACTGGGTTCAGCTGATAGAAAAAGAAGAAATTGAGACAGCTGAAAGTATTCCATACATTTTAGCTTGAATTAGATAATAGAGGTAGTCCTTGACTTATGACCACAATTGAGCCCAAAATTTATGTTGTTAAGTGAGATATTTGTTAAGTAACTTTTGCCCCATTTTACTGTGAACTTTCTTGCCACAGTTGTTAAGTGAATTACTGCAGTTGATAAATTAGTAGCCTAGTTGTTAAGTGAATCTATCTTCCCCATTGACTTTGTTTGTCCAAATGTCGCAAAAGGGGATGATATGACCTTGGAACACAGCAACTGTTATAAGCATGAACCAGTTGCCAAGCATATGAATTTTGATCACATGATCATGGGGATGCTGCAAATGTCATTAACAGTGAAAAACGGCCATAAGTCACATTTTTCAGAGCCGTGTAACTTTGAACGATCATTAAAGGAACTGTGGTTTATTGTTTTCTTTCACCTGTATCTTAAGAATTCCTAGAAAGTTTTTATTATGATTATTCTGGAATAGGATTTTCCAAAATATATGTGCTCTAGATGTCTTGGGCAACAACTCCTAGAATTCCCAGCCATTATAACCATAAAGGGAAGGGTGTTCTATATCAGATATTTTGCTTTTCGTTCAAATTTCAAAGTATAATTTCTGAAGAAAAATATTTTCAGAAAAAAATTCTGAAGTTTTATTGAAGTAAATAATGTCCATATTATATTTTGTGGTCAGGTGGCCATTGTTCACAGGCATTTTTATGCATCCTGGGTAACACACATTCATGTTTCATTAACAATTCAGATGCAGGAATCCATATTAACTGGAACACAAAGAGAGAAGGGGGAGGGAGGAGGGAGGGAGAGGGAGAGGGAGAGAATAGCCTTCATTTAAAACATGATGAAATGAAGAGGGCTAACTTCCCTGGTTAAAATGCTATATTATACCTCTTTTAAGAAGAGTCTGCACTGCATATTTTACCACACATCTTAATCAGACTTAGTGAATCTTGGAGCAGATCTTATAACCAAAAGATGGTAGCCATTTTACATTTCTCTCTACAATCAGTTGTCAACCTACAATTGCTTGTTGGGTTTGCAACAGACTCCAGGTCACTCCAATTCTATCTCATTGCCATTAGATGTGGCTTCAAAAACTGACCAAGTCCTCATAGAGAGTCACTCTGTAAGCGTGACTCAAATTATGATCATAGCAGCCACATGGAACCATTAAAACTAGCCATTGTGAGGTAAATTTAATGGGTGCACTTTTGAAACTTGGTATCTTCCAGATATTTTTTATTTTATTTTACATCATCAAATTCATCCAAAATAGCCAAAAGGAAGGAATTGTGGTCTTCGTGAACTAACTTCATACATAAGTAGGCTACTTTTAAGAACCAATTTAAAGTGTTCTTAGGTCAGATCTTTGGACTTTTTCCCTTTTCCTGGAAGCCAGATATTTTGGGAGCACAAAGAGAAAAATCAGCAGAAGAAATGGAAAAAGGGGGATTGAATAACTCAGTTTGGCTCTAAATTCATTCACTGCTGGCTTTGGCCTTCTCATTATAGGAGTGGACTATAAACAATGCTTGCCACTTACTCCTATTTTAGATGAACAGGGCAGTACTGTACTAAAAGATATTTATAACAACTTAATTTTTATATCAACAGGGCTTAATTTGAACTGAACTTAGTTCATAAACTACATGCTCAGATCAGAAATCTAGTTGCATATCCAAAGCTGAGCCCAGAAATACAAAAAGTAATAGTAAATCAGAGTGCCTTGAAGCATATATAGGCCACTTTTTTTTAACTATAGTTCTCTAACTGCAAATCCATTTTCTCTTCCATGAATAAATGGGTGGCCTGTTCATACTGAGCTCAGCCTGCTTTCTCCCCTATTGACAGGTAGCTACAGCTGTTGTGCTTATAAAAATCTATTATGGGATTAACAACAACACAACATTGATATTTTAAATAGCCAGGCTATCAGCTATCAGCTGCAGCCATCAACTCAAAAGAAATTAGATCTTATGATTCCTCCTCACAAAAATTTGATTTCCCGTGCCAATGCACAAACCCTCACTGATGTTTTGGTTTTTAATTATCATTTTAGTCACAGTTAAAACAGTTTGAAATGGTGTAAGCAATGACTTCGAAAAGAAATAATAGTGACATTAAATTTTATTTAAATTTCTACAGCACTGATTTGTATATAGGCTCCCACTCCAAGTTCCCACGAAGCTGTAAAACGTTTAAAATACTGTCTGTGCAAATGCAAAATTTATGAATTCACACATCTCTGGTTGATTTATGTGAAATAATAATGCACTATTTAATGCTTAAACATGGCTAGGAGCAATGCTAGGCTATCAAGATGTACAATGGAATAATAGATTTATAAGACGGATAACCTTCCTGCCTAGAGAAGCTTGTTTAAAGGTGTTGTACAGATATATTAAACTATATGTAATTTTATACTAACTTAATGCTGTAGGCCTATACTGGAAGCAGTAAAAGATTACTGCCACAGCATTTGCAATAATAAAATGAGCCACACATTCAACATAATAGCGTCTGAGTAACAGAAAGGAAAAGGGAAAAATAGGGAAAAGAAGTTATTTATGATTGCAAACTTTTTGCTGTGGTCTAACATGGTCAAGGCTTCCAATAAGATCACATGAAACTCTTAGTTACCAATCTGACTGAATTTAACTAATTTTGTTTCTCAGTTATTCCTTGCAAGTCCAAAAGCTGTTTTATTTTCTCCCTCTCATCATCATCTATGCTTTTAAGCAAAATAAATGGAATCAATGTTCTCTAACATCCAAAAGCTATCAGAATCCAACCTCAACTGAGCAAGAGTCAAAAGACAACATGAATAACTGATTGGTTAATGCTGTTCCACTCATGATGAAACCAGAGTCAGCTAAAAAATTTCAGTGCTGGGTAGGCGGTAGTTGCAAATGTTCTCCCAGCTCAGTGTCCAATTAATGCAGAAGAATGTGCTCACCATGGAATCCAATATCACATACTGTTCATTGGCTTTTGTTTGAGGGCACTATTAGATACTTATACATTTCTCTCTCTTTTTATAACTCACAAAATATGCTGTTGATGGGTTAATTCTATGTATCTTTGCTTGGAAGAAAATATCAATAAATCTTATATGAGTTACATCACAAGGAATTTATATTACAACCTTTCTTCCTTTGCATCCTTCTTGGTGCTGTATTATAACCACTGCAAATTGCCAATAACATCAGGATGTTTTTTTACTTAGTTACTCTCCTCCCACTGATAGTTTTATGGGAAATTCAGATAATGCCTTTTCTACCTGTTATCATCCTGTTTATTTTCCACAACTGCAAAAGTCTTATTAAAAAGGTAAGTGCCTTTTTTCTCTGAACACTGGAGTCTTAAATGTGGACAAGCCTTTAGTTGTCTAGTTATAGACAGAAGGCAATTCAGACTATTGTCACAATGTGGATAAATCTGGATTGAGAACAATTCTAAAAGTGTTGGAATATTTTTTTAAGGCACATCAGATAAACGGTGTCTTGGACATCAATATAAAATGAAGTGGGGAATTATGCAGTGGTGGGATTCAAATAACAGGCTGAGGGAGCCCTAGGGAGGCCCTGTACAGGCCATTCGCGCTGGCAAAGAGGCAACAGTGGCAGGTCGTTCGCGCCAGCAAAGAGATGAAGGAAGGCTCACCAGGCAAGCAGGTAATTGGGCCACCTGGGTGAAGGCAGGCAAGTGGGCTGGGCTGCAGGGGTCACGTGGTCAATGCAAGCAAGCTAGCGAGTGAGGGAGCCAGAGGACAGCAGCTGCTATGTCACAGCCAGGCGGGTGAGGTGAGATAAGGAGTGACTAGGAGGAGTGGGGTGGGTGGGGACAGCCAGTGGTGCAATTAGCCAGTTCTCCGAACTGCACAAAAATTTATCAACCAGTTCATCCGAACTGGTCCGAATCGGCTGAATCCCACCTTTGGAATTATGTCTGAAGCATGTTATTTATTTATTTAGTTTAAAATAATCAACTTTTACACATGAACTATTTATTTTATTTTTGGTAGAGGCCCGGAAGAAATGAGCATCACATGAAAGGGTGCATCCTACATAACATCAACATGTGCTTTGTTTTTCCAAGCCTTGTACAATTCCTGTTGAAGCTGCACCATCAGATGCACAATGTACTCCTGAGCAACTCCGATGAATGATAATAAAGAAGTACAGCAGTTAGACATGCATATTGACATGTTATTTGTTACCTTCTCTCTCAAACTTGGGTTGTGATTGCTGACAGAATGGAAACCAAGATGTCACTAAAATTAAGAATATCTATGTTCATGGGGAACCCCAAAGTTTGGAAAAGTAATATATTAAAGCCCACCCCCATATATACACAAGGAGTGCAATGAGGATTTCTATTATTGTATATCTCATAAACCTGCAGGGCATCACGCCAAAATTACTTCATGTGCCACATTCATTTCACACTGTATTCTTTGATAGATTGCTCACATTTAACAATCTCATGCACTTGAGAAAATGTTCATCGCTTAGTATGGAGAGATTTGTAAAAAGCAATATCGCATTTCACTTGTACTGTGGAAAAAGAGTGATTTTCTTTCTTTTTTTTTTTGCATATTCCTCCTTCATGCTTCAGTCCATATACCCTAGTTCTACAAGATTTTGGAATCTACAAAGGCAAAGGAAATGAGCAAAGGAACTTTACTCCTTTCTCATGTAGGAAATCACTACATGGAAAAGATACTTTTGGCATCAAACCTTCAGAATGGAAAGTCAGCTGGGACTCATCAGGCCCCCAACTGAAAATCTTAGAAAGGTCCTGAAGTTCTTTCTATTATTATCTTCGGCCGTCACCTAAAAGGATTTCGTTTGCTTGGCCTGGTATAATTGTATATGTGGATTTTCCTTTTTTGTAAGTCTAGATAAGATGACTGAATCAACAACAGACCATGGTAGAGTAGTAGTGAAATTAGTTTCTCTATCACTATTTGTTTGGAGATAATTCTGGATATAGTTTTAGCTCCCAAGATTGCAATGTCCAGAAATATGTACATTTCATTCTGGCTGTCTATGAAGATTCTCAGTCATCCAGGTCATGGTTGTCCCAAAGGTGCTTTTTCAAAAGGCAACTGGAGTTGCTTCCAGTTGTTCTAAAATGTTCTGCTTCCTGTCCAAGAGGCATCCTCAGTTCTGACTGAATGCTGGAAAATGGAAATATTTATATACCTTGCAATCATCTGGTTGTTAGCATTTTGAAGGTGGGTCATTAGTTCTCTGAGAGTCCTTGAGGCCCCTTTGCCTCCAGTTGGCATGCCAACCCACAGAAATCAACAGGATATATTTCAGCAACAATTTGTTGAAGGCTTATGTATTTAGAGCATGGATGTCAAACTTGTTTTGTGATGTTTTTCCCATCTGCGGAGCTGGGGCAGGCATAGCCTGCACATGACAATCCAACTCGTGGACCACCAGTTTGACACCCCTGATTTATATCTCCATGCTATTTGCCTCCTGGGTCCAGCAAAAACTGCCTGACATATCAATGAGCAGCACATTGCTTCCTCATGGGATAAACATGATCCTAATCAAAGCCACTAGCTTCAGTTGAAAGTATCCTATAAACCTTCTGTTTTACCGAAGTTATGTTCTCAAGTTAATGTAGGGTATTGTGGGAGGAGATGAAAAGAAAAAAGTCAACTTAGAATTACAAATGGAGCAGAATTATCTCCTTCATCAGTTTTTATCTATTTGTGCACTCGTTTCTGCAATATCCCTTCTTCTCTAGTGCTTGATTGAACATAGTTTGCATCACAATACTACTTTTTTACTATGGGTCCCTGCAGTAAAAAGTCATGGTGGACAATCCACCACTGGTTATCTGAGCAGAACTGCAAAATATCCTCTTGTGAAGCATGTCTGTCTCTCCTGCATCCCAGTTTATTCTGTTCAATTCAGCTGGAATCCTAATGTTCACTTATTATAAATATCTCTGGCTCATTCACCTTTATAAGATTTCTACATTCTTTTCCAGCTTTTGCTTATGTATGATATGCATACTTCACACCAGCAAAACACAGTTTATAACAGTTTATTTATTTAGTGACTGTTCATTTAGTGTTTTACACAGTTACATCCATAAGGGAAAAAAAATCAAACTGAAATATCTTTCATAATTGTTCCTCCTTGAGAAGGGTTACCTTAGCAGAAAATCAGAAGTCAATCAATTCAATCAGAATAGAGTTGGAAGGGACCTTGGAGGTCTTCTAGTCCAACCCCCTGCTCAAGCAGGAGACCCTCTACCATGAGTCTTTTCTTAAAAACCTCCAGTCATGAAGCACCTACAACCTCTGAAGGCAAGCTGTTCCACTGGTTAATTGTCCCCACTGTTAGCAAGTTCCTCCTTAATTCCAGTGTCAGGGTTCCAAGTAACGCCTCCAACGAAAGAAAACTCCAAGGCTTGAAGTTCCTCAAAGCTCCATTTTATTAGAGATGTCATATTGGCACATCTGGGAAAACCCGAATTTGAAAGTTTCCAGGTTTTTTCCACCCAAAGGAAAGTCCAAGTCCCAGTCCAGCACCTACATGTTTATCACATGGTCCAATCAAAGCTCCATCCCAACTGGGGATGCCTCCCAGTCATACCCCTCCAAGTGCAGGGCAAGATGTCCCTGACTCTCTGAGAAAGGAATGTTATTATGACTATATATATCACCCCTGCTCCATACAATCCCCCCTCCCAGTTTCCCACAGCAGTAAATTTGGCAGACCTGAAGGCCTAATGCAAAAGATGGCTTCCAGGCCTGACATCTAGGTTGCTTCTCTCCTTGAGTAGTTTCCATCCATTGTTTCTTGTCTTGCCTTCTGGTGCTTTGGAAAATAAGTTGACCTGTTGCTTCTTTGTGGCAGACCCTCAAATACCAGAATACTGCTATCATGTCACCCCTAGTCCTTCTTTTCTCTAGACTGGCTATATCCAATTCCTGCAATGGTTCTTCATGTTTTTGTCTTCAGGCCCTTAATCATCTTAGTTGCTCTTCTTTGAACTTTTTCCAAAGTCTCAACATCTCTGCAAACATCTTTGCAAAGTCTGTGAGGTAATTTATCCCTAGGTGAGGTGTGAATGTACAAAAAGTTAATGGTGAGCCACCTCCCCACTCACTGAATTGAAAGCTATTAGGAATAGCTATTAGCTATTATTTAGGAAAGATATTAGGATCTTAGGTATATTCTTGGAGAGAAAGTTGAATGAAAAACTAATGAAGAGCTGACCTAGCTAGTCCTTTCTCCTTCATTTTCTCTTAGTTTTTAGTAAAACAATATGGTAGAGTGTGACAAGCAATTTCCAATTAATTAAGATTTGGACATTATTAGTTTTTAGTTCCCTGGTTGGAAGGGAGATGTTAAAACATTTTTTTTCTGTTCTCAGGAATATTATTTTCAGATACTAGTCTGCCACAACTTCATCCATCAGAATAATCAGTTTGGTTATCAGTCATTGAATTTGTTTTCTCATTTCTCAGGTACTTTCAGTCATTCTATGCCAATCTTTGATACAATAATGTAAGTGGGGAATGGAATGCCTTTCTGTTCATTCTGGCATAACTTCTTTCATTAGTGTTGTCTGCAAATGAATGGATCATTGTAGCATGAGTTGGCATGGGTCATTAAGCTGACCATTAGTCATTTAGTAGATAATCATTGAGTATATTCACAAAGGTTACATTTTGCTCAGACACAGATGCTCTTACGTTTGGCCACAGATATTCCTTTTTAAAAAATGATAGTTGGGGTCCCACAGTATTCTCACCATCCCCCCCCCCCCCCCGTATTTAAAAGACTGCCTCTTCTTATACCATCCCACTTCTGGAGGAGATCATCTAGTAGTGGCATTGATTGGTCTGGCTCACTACGTGTTAGCTACAAGTAGAGTCCAATTTCCCCTTGTGCACATACAATTAGTGTCTTGCTTTGGATATCAATAGAAAAAATTGCTCCTTCCCTCAGGAGTTTGCAGGGTAAAAATGCTTTGGGATCAGACTGCTTTTTAAATAAATAAATTTTAATTTTGCATTTCCATTTTTAATGGATTTATGTCACAGGAGTTTGATTTTTATTGAAGGGTTTTTGTATTGTTTTGTAGGTTTGGCTAGATTGTTTCAGGTTCCCAAAATACAAGGCGGGAACTAAATAAGAACATAGACTTGGTCCAATAAAATATCAAAAGTGTTCTGCAAAAGTCAGGGCTCACAAGGCACATTTTGATTTTAGTTGAATTAGATATTCCAGATAGCGTCTCACCTACCTGTCCAGAAACTGATCATAAATATCCTGAAAAAGGGTTTGGCAAATTAAATGTTCATTGAGATTTTGCATCAGAATAGAGCTGGAAGAGACCTTGAGTTCCTCAGGCTCATGAGGAACTCAAGAGATAGCATTATCTTGACTTCTGGCTGACGTTGCTGTGAGATCAGACGCGAGGAACGGGTCTCTGTGCTCCTGCATTGAGTTCTCCCCATTGGAGGGCTCCAAAAGGAGCTAAAGCCACCCTGGCGGGCTGGTGAAGAAAAGAGGTGCGCCCTGTAGGTCATGGACAGTCACATCTCTCCCGCTTGAACCAAGGCTGTTTTCCCTCTCATCCATGACAAGGCGAAGAGGCAGCCATCATGGCTGCCCATGAAGCTGGGACAGCCAAGGCAACAAAGAAAGTGCAGGAGCCATGTAGATGAAAAGTGATTTGAACTGGGAAAGAGGATTCCTTTTTTACCTAGAACCCAAAAAGGGAAAAAAAATTCAGGAAGAGACTCTCAGAACTATTTGTTAAAGTGGCGAATAACTACTGAGAGGAAAATCCCAGACCCAAAAGAAAGGAACTAAGGGGAGAAAAATAAAAAGCTTTTAAAACATAGAAAATTGGACTTTTAAACTGGGTAGACTTTTTTGGGAAAGGCATTTTAAAGTGCTGAAACTATTTACTCAATAACTTACTTATAAATAAATAAATAAGAAATAGCATTATCTTCTCATTTGACCAGCAAATTGTCCTAGTATTTAGGTAATATATTACTTAAGAGAGCTTTATTGAAGCTGAATTGTTTGGGCACAAAATCATAATAAAAGCTGCACACTGGCTCAGTGCTTTTTAAAACAATGGTGTTCTCATATTGGCGCTCTCTCTCTCTCTCTCTCTCTCTCACACACACACACACACACACACACACACACACACCTCGAACCCATATTCTGGCTCTGACAGCAGTGGGTCAGACATTCTGAGAGAACTCATAATCAGACCAAGATGGTGAATGATTTATTCTATTGTTTATCTGTAGCACCACATAAATACAAGTATTCTGCTTTTGACCATAGAGGATCCATAACTAATATGATTGATAAACATATATTCTATAAACATGCTTTATAACTTTAAAAGTCAATATGTAGATAGTCATTACATTCTCTTGTTCCATGAATATTGCCCAATTTATTATTTCAGCTATGTATTAGTTTGCAGAAGTTATGGAATACCACACATAGCAGGAATAATTGTTTTTCAGATAACCCCAAGCAAAAAGACATCCCAGTGATATTTTGCTGCCTGAGGCAAACAATGAAATGGCAATTGCCATATATCACAGCTATAGAAGCCAACTGTCCTGCAAGTACATTTTGATTTCAACTCTGGGGACGGGACAGTATCTCTCATTACATCTCATTGCAGTCTAGTCTAGAGCTGCAGGAGGAAAAGCTGTATGGCCTTCATTGTCCTATTTCCACATGGCCAAGGATCTCAGAATAATATTTTAGGGCAAGTTTTTCTTCTTCTCCAGCTGAAATTTATTTGGGGGTGATTGTCTCCCTAACAGTAAACACTGTTTGCAAAATCAGAATGTATATTTGTAAGAAGTTTGTCTTCCATAAGTAACAGAAAAAATTCCCAACTCTTTTATCCATTCAGCAGTCTTCCCAAAATGAGAGGGAGGTAAACTCCTGAAGATAATTCTTCCCATTTTCTTCTGGAGATATTGCAATCGCTGAGTTTATGGACCTTTGCATTCCAGAAAGAACATCAGAAGTTCATTGACTTGTGTTTAAGGAAGTGTACTATAAATCATAATGAATTTATGCTTTGAATAAAGGCTGATTCCAAGTTTGAAGGTCCCTTGACTCCAGCAGCAGTGAAGACAAATGTCCCTAGCAGGACTAGTTGCTGACTCGCCATTTTAATTTCCCACAATGTCTCCAACATTGCATTGTGAAGAATTAAAAATGCAAGAGACTGCCTAATGCTGATCAAAGCATGGAGCTCCAGAGAGGAAACTTGTTCCAAGAACAGCTAACAACTGGTCTCAGGGTGGATCCTGCTGGGCCTCAACAACTTCCCTGTGGATGAATGTTAAATTTGCTAACAATACTCTGCCATGAATACAAAAGCTGGCCTAGATAAGTCATTGCTTCTCAGCCATTCCCAATATATTCATGTGGATATATTAATAATGAGTTATTAGCAGAATATTTGTAAGGATTGCATGCACACACACACACACACACACACACACAGATACACACACTGTATATATGCATACCCCATTGGGTTGTTACTATGAAGATACAAGAAAACAGACATACACATATGCTGCTTTCAACTCAGAGAAGTTAAGCTACTACTATAAAATAAATAAATAAAATATTTGTAATAAACCCAAACTTTGTTCTTGTACAGACTGATCTTGTACAAAATATGGAAGTATTCCTTGCACAACTTAGTGTTATGCTGGGTCGGGGGTATCAAACTCAAGGCCTGCAGGCCAGATAGGCCCGTGGGGTACTTAGGGCTGCCCTGGAAACAGCGAAGGACTGGCCCATGGTGCCTCTGCCAGCAAAAATGGCCTCCCAATCTCCATTTTCAGCTGGGATGGCCTCCTGCAATCCTCTGCCAGCAAAAATGGAGCTCGGGAGGGCCACACGCAGAGGATTGCAGGAAGCCGTCCCAGCCAAAAATGGAGATTGGGAGCTCATTTTTGCTGGCAGAGCACCCCTGACACGAGTGACGTCAAGCTGCCCCCCCCCCCCATCAAACACAACCCTGATGCAGCCCTCAATGAAATCAAGTTTGACATCCTTGTGCTAGGCTAACTGTAACAATGTAACTTAATGGATGACTTTAACTTTACCTTAGATGCTTTAGTAAATTCTACTAAATTCTGGGAATTCCAACTTGCTTCAGCAGCATAGAAATGTAACAAAAAATAAATAAATCTCATCACAAAAATCTAAGTTAGGCAATTTCATGAATGATATAACTTCCTATCATCCATTTGTTCTGGATATTTCTAATCACTACAAAAAGTGTGCGTTGAACATATCCAGTCATATAGTCAGAAGCGGCTCTGTCCTAAAATAGGGTGAAGTCCCTTAAGCTAGTCCAGACAAGAAGCATGACAAAAGATGCTAACTCTGTCATTACTCTAAGTTACGTTAACAGAATCTTTTAAGACTAAAAGTATTTTTCCTTTTATTTCTTTTTTTTCTCCAGAAAACTAGAGTCTCTTCAGAAATGTTTCCCATGCTGTCCCTTCTTCTGTGGGCTGAGACATCTTTTACCTACAATTTATTCTATCTACTGTGACAATTGTCTCCTATGGTCATTCCCACATACAAGTAGTCCTCGACTTACAACCAGCAACCATTCAAAATTACAATGGACCAGTGGTGAAATGTAAAATTTGTTACTACTGTGCTAGAGTGTTTGCTTAACAATTGCAGATTCACCATGGTGATTTGTTTAATGATTGCTGCCAAAAAAGGCTGTAAACTCAAATCGGTCACGTCTGTCACCACTTGCGATGTAATGGGCATGCCCCATTATGATCATTAGTCAAGGACTACCAGTGCCATTACAGATTGTGGGCAGTCAAAGGAACTGGAATCTGAATAGTTCAACAACTTTTTTTAAAAAAATTGGTCCACGCAGCTCTTCGGAATGAATACAAAGTAGGGTACATAAAGTCACATGGTACCTAAAGATAATGCAGATCTTTGTGGGAATTATACTTTTAAACCCAGTGTTATATCTAACCACACTACAATTCCCGTTCCACTGTTTTAGTTCCTATGTATTCAACTGAAGTGTCATGCAGGTGTTTGCAGCTGTGAAGCTGTAGAGATACAGTGAAGATGCTTCCCTCTTCTGGACAAAGCTAAGAAAGACTTAAGACGAAGACAAATTAAAAACCGAGCATAAATCCAGCAGGTTTACTTTTCAGTATGGAAATAATCACATATTCGCAGAGGTTAGTGGGAACTGAAGCCAAAGCACAGGTATTTTTTTTAAAAGTCATCCAACTTTTGCAGAATTCTATTTTCACCACCTTTCAGGGTGTCAAACAGAGTAGGAAACTAAGGAAAACATAGAAAGGAATTTCTTCGAAACAGGATACATCTTACAAGCTGTTTTATAAGAAAGTTCAAAGTGTAGAAGCATATATATCTGCCCTCTTCTGCAAATAATGTTCAATATTAATCAAGGGGGGGAAAGTCCCGCTTGTAGAATTCATGGATTCTGGTTTTTATCCAGCCAACAGAATGCACAAACGGCGTTGATCACAAATAAGTCTAGGTTTACAGTTTAAGGAATAATCTATTTTCACCACAAGATGGGACCTCAAGCCTAAGCAAGCTCATATGCCTCAATGTAGTTGTAACTTTGATACTATTGGTGCAGTACCAAACAATAAACTATTTATTTATTTATTTATATTGCTTTTTAATTAATAACAAACAAGAAAAAGGCAAAACACAAAAAGTGATAGTGATATGTACATCATCAAGAGAATAAAAGTGCTATAACAAAAAAGTGAAAAAATGACACACAAATATATGCCCTGTCATTATAACAATAAAGTTACACTTCTATATATACTTGTCCAGTGCAAATATTACTCAAGATAATCCAAACATCATAGTTAAAAATATGCTACCAGATCAGATTTATGCTTTAGTTGGCATTAATAGTGCTATAGATTTAGACATTTTTTTCTGTTATGATTTATCACCAGTGTGCGTCATAAAAGAATCATCTGGAGAAATTGTTAAAAAAACCTGAGCAGCATTATATCTGTAAAAACATCAAAGATGGAATCAGACATGACAAAACAAGAAAAGTCTTCCAAAAGATCTTTGTACTCAGAAGGTATTCCAGCCACAAATTCCAGATGTGCTAAAAGATGTCAATGAACAGTTAGTGATTGATTCAAAGAAAATCAAACAGATGGAAGCAGTATTCAGAAATTGTATACAGTAAAGATGTCAACATTCAAGATTCCTTATAATCTTTGTGCCATATGTGTGACTATACAGTATGTCCTATTTCACAGTAGGCCATTGTCAATTGAATATTTACTTATCTAAATTATTTTTCCAAGGATACTCATTGATGTCCTCAACTTAAAGGAAAGTTTAGTGCAAATCTAATTTAAAGATCAAGAAATCCGAAAGGCAATCAGTGGCCTTCATTTAGCCAATCAAGAGATAGCAAACTAGTAAGGTTATAGGAAAGCCATAAATCATAGCCTAGAAGTCATGGCAACTGGACTTCTTTTCTTGTTGGTTCAAAATGTTTTGCTGCTTATCCAAGTAGCTTCATACATTGCTCTGAAGACTTAGTTCAGTTTGGATCACTAAGCATATTGGAGCTTGTAATCTTAAGGACTCTACAAACCCATCATTTCTTCATCTGCATAATACTGACCTCAAAAACATCAAGACAATGTAAAAATTGGCTGAGATTAATGAACTGTGCAAATTGCAGAACTATTGCATATTGTAGGGTTAGCTCACAGCTAAAAAAATTAATAGTTGAGCCATTTTAAATTGACTTGTTGATATTTGGGTTCCCACCTTCCCACTGGTGCTTTTATTGAATGCTGATCTTCAAGGGGTTTAAACTTTAAATGATGCTCAGGGTAGATTTGAAAGATTTCATTTTGCCTTTTACTTGCATTATTTTTTTTGTTTTTTAATTTTGCATTGTTTTTATGCATTGGGGGTAACAGCTATACACAATTATTTTAGATAACATTATTATTGATTGTGAAAGGCACAAATACACTATGAAAATCTGAATGAGAAACCACCAATTGGTCAAAGCACATTGCACCACCATACTTATGAGTTGCAGCAAAGAACTGTCATCATTTCTTCAAGTCATTCCAGGCTCAAGGACAGCTCTACCTTTTGCTGGAAAACACAGTTTTGGGCAAAATTTTCAATTAAGATGGATTGCTTCCCTTCCTAGAAGGGGAGGAACACGCTATATTTTTATAGACACCCAACTGAGCATCAGAGCATGTGAAGGCAGAAGACATGAAATGAAAATTATGAAAAGATGGATTCCAAAATAGCATAATCACCAAGCATTCCAGTAAACCTAGTGCATTTACAATGTTTGAAGGGAGCAGCACATAGTAGCAGCTCCTGAACTGAATTCTACTTTTCTGATTTTGTAGAGTAGAACAATGACCAGCCAACTATACCATTTAACTTTATTGCTAACATTCCACTTCAAGTGAGGGTAGCACGGCTACTGATAAAAGTTTATTTACACCACTCTATCCAAAACTATCTCCAAAACGCTTCCATGACTGAGAACAATGACCGGAACATCCTGCGAAATACTCTTTTGCTCTCTTAAGTATCATATTGCTCCCTTCTCCTACCTACAGAATGCCAAGAGCTTTCAAAAAACGCATTACCATGCAAATATCTTGGGTCCCTTTACTACACATTTATATTGCAGGGTAATCAATAAATTATTATTTCAATATTTATTGGAATCCCAGAATAAGAAAGAAGACAGATTACACAAATCCATCTTGGTTGATTAATGGTTCCTTTAGCAACAGGCATACGCTGATGGAGTGGGCCAGTATGCAGACTATATTACTGAATATTTCAGCTGGGTTGTAAATATAGTATCTGTTTCTCTTAGGGACTGTCACACTGAGTGCAGTATAAAAGGCTATAAATTCCAACAGATTAATTAACTCTTTGGTTACTGGGGCTGTGTGTCACCTACCCTGGCACCTAATAAAAAATCCTTTAATGCCACGACATAAAGAAGGGCCTTTTTGGAAATGAGTTATTAACAGCATTTTGTGAATAGATGGAGAAATTGTAGCCCAGCCATTTAAGTGTCATAAAGTGCAGCAAAGGCTGCTGGAGGCCTCAGAGGGATGCCCAGCAATACCATAACAATCAAATCTGAGATGGAAGAGGGATTGAGCTGTCCACTCAGAATTTTTATATTGTCAAAGAGCAGCGAAGAAATAATGTGATCAAGAAGTGAATTAACCTTGTGTGTGGAAAGAAAGGGGGATGATCTGATGGAAAAGGCAGTAAAGTAAAAATCACTCCATAACATCGACACTGCAAGCCGGTCATGAGGGGCTTCTAATGTCTGCAGGCTGTCAGAGAAGAGATCCAGTCCTCCAAGTGCCATAAAACCATTACCTACATCAGGGGACAATTGGCATCCATTCATTCATGCTTTATAAAATGCTTAGGGGATCCTGCTGTTGTACACCAATCACAGATTAATTTCCACAAGCGGTTTGTCTTCAAAGCCCATGAAAGACTGTAGGAGGCATTCTATGCATGGCAATTAATTTTCTATGATGAATGAAAGAACTGTGTGCCGCCGCCAACCCCAAATGGTGAATTCATTGGGACCTCACGCCACAATCTTAATCTAATGCTCTGGTCTTCATTGTTTATCACCTCCAATTTATGTGCAATAGTGCCCATAACACCTAAAGGGACGTGGTTACGATTACTTTGATAAATTTGCATGTAAGAGTTGGAACGATGCAATAGATGTTCATCCTCAACCTCATAAAGTTGCTTTCATCTCGGTGCTTCTGTAAAACAACTGTAACGAAGTCATTACATTACAACAACTGTAATGTGCATTACATAAACAAATAATAATAATAATGAAAAATTAATCCATTAATTTCCTGTGGGATACAGTCTAAATCAGAATAATCCTTTGTATGTTTGTTTAATAGTATTGCTGCTCATATTGTTGCTATTTTCCATGTTTTTGTACTATCAATCAATAAAGCACTTTCTCTCTCTCTACATACACACACACACACATGTTACAACTATGGATCAATCAGTGGATTGTTCAAACCTTTGTTATCTTTTGTTATTATTATTATTAAAAATTTATTTGTTTCACGTGGCTTTGCTTCATTGTCATGCCATCTCAACCGTTGTGTTATTATGTTTTCTGAGTCACACAGCTCCCTTGCCTTAAACATTTAGCTTTACTATAGAACCTGGTCTAATTAAACAAGACTAAAAGAAATATCCATCATTTTCACCGCTCATATTTTGCAGTGGATAATGGGAGAAAGACCAAGACGTTTATCCTCTTCTTTATGCCATATTCCCAAGGCAATTATCACCCATTCTGTCCTGAAAAAAGATAAAATTCAGTACAAATTTTAAAGTATACCCAGTCAGATATAATGAATTTAAGACAGCATAATTCAAAAGCTTTACACTGATTTCTGTGGAACTGTGCATATTTTCTCCTCAGAAAGCTTTGTAAACAGCCTGCTGTACAGAAAAACAGAAACATACAGCTATTCGTGCCTTTTTTCATGCTATTGTAATGAATTTTTTAAAAGGGGAAAAAACACTCCCTTTTTAAAATTTTCACCCCAGGCCCTGTTGCTGAATCAGAAAAGACTATTTCTAGAACAGCCCACACAGGACCAGGTCACAGAATCCCCAAAGGACTTTGATGTTATCACATGACATTCAGTAGGTATGGAAGTTAAAAATGTACAGTACTTAAGCTCTGATGTGCTTGTGGGTGTGGGCATCAAAGTTGCACCTGCCAGATTCCCAGAACCTTCTCAAGAAATCTGTCCTTTCTTGATCTCACAGAGGCAATTCTGCAAAAGATACATATTTAAAGAAAGAGGGGCATACCGTGCATTTACACCCATCCCAAAGCACCTTTCCATCTTTGGATAAAAGAGCTGCACACCTCTAGAGAAATCCCTAAGAAAATATGTATTGTGGATATAGAGCAGAGGCTGAATGGAATGCCCCAGTACAGTGCTAACCTTAGAAAAGGTAGATCTAGTGGTCCTTTCTAAGAAGACCACTAGAATGTAACTGCTAAGTTACACTGGGGAAGGAGGAAAGCCAGTTATCTTTATTCTATGTATTGTGTTCTATGTATTGTGCATTAAACTGTAGTATTAACATAGGATGTTGCTTGTTTTCTATCCAGATCAGGCACTTACTTGAGGCCACATAATTGTAATCCAGTCCAATCCAGTCCTCCTGCAGCACTCTGCCGGATACGCAGAGGCCTCACAGGGCCTCTGCGCAGCCCATTTTTGGCCCGGCAAAGTGTTGCTGGAGACCGAAGATGGGCCACGTGGAAAGCCTCCCCGCAACCTTTTTTTTGCCGACAGACACACCACGGGCCAGTCCTTTAATATTTCCAAGCCAGTCCCACGGCCAACATTTAAGCACCCTGCACAATCCAGCCTGTGGGCCTTGAGTTTGACACCCCTGCTTTATAGGCTCCTGTCTCAATACAGAGATGGAAACTTTCACCATTTTTTTGAGCACATCTAGTTCTGTTGGATCAAAATGCACAAAATGATATTACTATGTAATCTGAAATCTTCTACTTCTATTAAGAATGCCAGGAAAGGACATTTATCTAAATTCCTGATTAAATAGTATTCTCTCCTACCACCGCCCCCAAATCAAATAACTAGAAAGGAACTTGTTAGTGGATTCAAAAGAAGTGTGCAATGTAAATTTTCCAAGACTCCACAAAGAATCATTTACAGATAAGCACAGAACTAAAACTGAATATGTTGTTTTATTCTAGATATGCTGAAATTCTTGCTCAGCTCCTTTCATACGTTTTCTTAAGAATCAATCTAAATTTTCATGCACCTACATATCATCCCTTTGTTTCTATCTACACTTTTTCTTGGACCCTAACATTTGTGTATATGAACATGCTGAAGCTGTTTACTGTTTTCTCTAATTATACAAATCAAATTTGGATGCCAGTCCATATTTTGATGTTGTAATCAAGCAATGGGGGGGGGGGGTGTTTAAAGAAAGTCAATCAATCCATTCATTCTGCCAATCAAAGAGTAGCACTGGGCAGATGGGGAAGAGGAAGAGAGACAAGATGGCTGCCTGGGAATTCTGTCCCCATTGGCTTTATAATGGAAAGGTTAAATAAAGAGACCAAGCCCAGGAGTCAAATAAAAAGGCAAAGTAAAAGATAGACAGGCCACCAGAAGAAAAGGAGCATTTATTTCTTTCCCTCAGACCTGGCATCAGGAAAAAAAGTTCTTCAAGCCACTTTCCTGAAATAGACCAAAGATTTAGAAGAGAAGAATCAAGAAGTTCAACAAGGAACAAACAATGAGAAAAGATGAGCAAAAACTTTTTAAAAGATAAAAGGACAGATCAAACTTTGTAGAAAAAGGACTTACAGTTCCATAGAGAGTGCCAACAGAGAGAGAAACAGGGATTAAGACAGCAAAAATTTATACGTTAGCAATATGTATGAGTTATAGAATTTAAAAAAATGAAAATACAGTGAAACTGGACTCTGAAGAATACAGCATAATGAACTTACAGAAAAGTCAATTAAATAGAAAATTTTTATTAAAAGTAATTTCTGCATTAGTTGAAGGCATTTGTAATTTACAATTGCTTTTTTATTTGCAGGCTTTCCTTTTGTAAAGTCACGTCTCCTGCATTCTTCCCTGCAAATCACTAAGATAGATTTTTTTTAAAAAACCCAACTGCCCAGCTTTCCAGGGCCTTGTGTCTATTGAGTCTGAATCAATCTGGTTACTGACAGTTCAAAAATAGAATCCAAAAGATTGCCACCATCTTGACTGTTTTGATCCCTTGTGGACACTCTTGCTCTGTAGAACCAGTAATTGCTGGCCTTAAAGTGCCCTTGTGTATTCAAATTAAGAGAAAAATGAAGGCATGGGGGGGATGGAATGGTGGTGGTTGGAAAGGTGATGGCAGTGAATACCAGCAAAAATAAACATGTGTCATGAGGGGAAGACACTGTGGTGTGGTAAGTATATCTGGATGATCTTAACTGCTATACAGAAACAGAGTTGATTAATATTTGGATAGAAATCTACACAAATCTACAGTTGTAAGCTAAAGAAAGTTTTTTTAAAAAAAAAATCCAGAAGGAAGTAGCAACTTCAATTATATATTTGCCAAGGAAACTGCATAGATGTGCCCATGTAATCACAAAGAGTCAATACTCTCTATATTTTATTAGTTTTAAAACAGGTTTTTCTGCCACAAAATATTAGCAAGGTTATAAAAGCTTATTTAATGTGCTATATTTCTTCTAACTAAACACAAATACTGCATAAATTAAGATATTATTTTTGCTTGTTTAGTCATAATTATAATGCACTGCTTTTGAATGCACTTTTGAATGACTTAATTCCCACCAGTAAAACCTGTTTTCCAACATTAAGAGAGGTGAATAGAATGCATTGACCCAAAATATTGACTAATTCAGCAAGAAGGAACCACTGAAATGTAAAAACAACATCATTTAAGACAAAGTAAAGGAGGGAGGCGAGTTTTAAAAATCTAGAAATCATATCCTTTATATGCAATTGTAACACCATCTTTACACAAACTAAAAAAAAGATCCCTCTCCCCAAGATAGGGATCTTGCTTATTTATTCTTCTTTGACAATGTACTATACGGTATCGCCTTTTCTGTTTCCAAATAAGAATTTCCTATTTTGTTCTACAGAAACTATTCAAATTACAACCGCAATCAGAACCTACCCAGTCAGTGGGGAAGCTGGAAGGAAGTTGCAAGTATCGGCTTGGCAGGCAGGTAAGTAACTGTTACAGGTGGGACAGAGGGAAGGGTGTGTGAGGATTCAAGGGAGTGGTGAGAGGCAAGGGTCAAGGAGGATTGAGGGAGTGCATGAGGGTGCAATGGAGACATGGGTTCATGGAGGGTGCACAAAAAGCCTCACCCAGATCAGAAAATATGCACAGGTGGCTGGTACAGGCAGAGAGTCAGGTTGCACAGATGGGGGAGATTTATCCCAGCAACTTGCCACCTTTCCTGCTGGCTTCCCCACTGACTTTCTGGGAAAGCTAGCAAGGAAGGTTGCAAAGAGTGATCATGTGATCACAGGAAATATGTGTGAAAGGCCCAGATCATGATTATGTTACCACAGGAGTGGTGGGACGGGTGGAATTCCAAGGACTGGTTGTAACTACTTTCATTTAGTAGTGTCATAACATTGAATGGTCACTGAATGAATGATAGTAGGTTAAGGACCACCTGTATCCCTAATTAGTTAAAGAGAAAATTTGGAAATTTAAGCTTTACAAATTTAGCTTTTGGAAAGATGATGCAAGAAACCTTCCATTAGAAAGAAACAGCTTTACTGTTTGAATCAGCTTTTTAAAAAAGTAGCTGTACAGTAGATTTTTTTTTTTGAACTGGAGTCGGAATGTTAAAAGTTTGCAGCAAAAAAATTAATAATCTTCCTCCCTGTACTCCCTACTATGTTATTTTATGCAAGTAGTATTACATTTTATTTTGATTGGGAAACTGCCACCATTTGAAAGCTCTAGAGCAACAGGTGCTTACTAACATGGGTGGAGGGATTTATTTCCAGTGGGATAGCGCAATCTGTATCACTCTGAAACAGAACCAATACTGGAATCTTACCGCCTCAAGGTGGAGGCATACAATTCTTATAAATAATACTTTTAGGAAAAGGTATGAATGAAATTATAATTTTATTCCAGGCTTCTATAATTTGCTTTAGGCCTAAAGTATTGGATTATTGTACATTGCTCCTTTTGTTACTGTTATCTCTAGAGGGATGATTGTTTTTAGTTTTAATTAATTGTTTTCTATATAGTGATGTTCTGTTTTTATTTTTCACAACATTCTGGGAATTTCTAAGAACAAATGCTAGAATAAATGTTTGAATAAATGCAAACAAAAATATTTGACTTGATATATCCCCCAATGTATATCTCAAAGTTTTGGGAGTTTGAAATGAGAAAAATTCCTCTCTTTGGCCTACATTTATTAGTTCATTACACCATATACTATTTTGAAAGAAGAGATATAATATTACAAGTTTTACTAAAAGGGCAATGTTAATTTTTAGTGTTTGCTACCTGCTATGGCTTCTATATATTTAACCTTTGAAACCCTTTTTTGCCTCTCATTCAGCAACCAAAGAAATAAGTTGGCAGCCTTAGTGGATAACTGTTAAAAATTAGGAAATTTAAAAATATTCAAGCTAACAATCTATGGATGAAAGAATGAAAATAAATGAGATAGATGAAGTCTCTATTTTACCATGAAGACATCATGGAAATGTTATGAATAACTAGGGATGCCCAATTAAATCTTACCCAATTGATCATGTACAGTTAAGTCAATCAAATGATTAAAACAACATTAATTATTGTTTCCCATGAGTCAATTTTCACTCTTGGTGAATTTTTTTCCCCCTTCCCAATTTACCTGCTCTAATCTATGGGATTTCCTCATTGTCTCTCATCCATATATTCATCCAAGTCAAAAACTACTTAGTTGAAGTTATGAATTTCATTTCCTTTGATTTTATGTTTTTTTTTAATATAATCATGGTTTTCTGTTTAATTTTCCATATTTATAATTTTGGAGTCATAATTCCATAAATTGGGCAGCTGTATAAAACTTTTAAATAAGCTTGGCCAGATCTGCCATTTATTTATTTTTTTGTTGTTGTTGGCATGGATACAGAAAAAAGAAATTAATTCTATTTAAAGATTAGGGACAATACATGACTATGCAACAAGGGAGAAAGATCCCCTTACGCAGGGGACAAAAACACTGGATTAATCCAATTTGTCGACTACAAATGGCTAGGTTTACAAACATTACTTGAAAAGCTGATTCCTCTTCGTTATACAAATGACAGATGTTATAAATATACAGAACAGAACAGAACAGAACAGAACAGAATTTTTTATTGGCCAAGTGTGATTGGACACACAAGGAATTTGTCTTGGTGCATATGCTCTCAGTGTACATAAAAGAAAAGATACATATGATACATAAAGATATATATGAAGACAAGCAGAAGCGTATCAAGCCTATGTTGAGTTTCCTATCTGACATCTATAACCGAAGATCGAGGCAGTACATCCGGTGAACTCCACAGATATTATCTATAATAAATACAGAGACTGAAGAAAAGTTACACAAGCATGAGGAATGAATGGGAGAATCAGTGGAAGCCCGCAGTGCCGGCTGCAGCCGCTGCCACTACTTTCCCCACCTCCCGAAAGATAAGATCGCGGTTCGCGGCAAATGCAAAATCGATCCCCTTCGGTCGGCCAGAAGAAGGCAGCGAAGCAGCGAAAGGCGCAGCGCCGTCTCCGAGCTTCCAGGCCAAGCCGAGCAAGCGCCGAGTCACAGATGTCGGAGGTGGGTAGTTCGATGAGCTCTGCGCTCCCCGCCATTTTGGGCGTTTGAGGGGGGAGCGAAGCGGTGGCGGCGGCCGGAGCGCTCCACCTCGGCCCGGCTGTCTCCTCTTCCTCCTCCTCCTCCTCCTCTTCTTCCTCCTCCTCCTCTTCCTCTTCCTCCTCCCCCTTCCCTGATTGTGGCCAAACCGTCTCTCCGGACTCAGGTACTAACGCCTCCATTCCCCTGCTTGATCCTAGGGAGGGATAGAGTAGGGCGAGGCTGGACGACGCCCGGCAAGAGGGGCTTCTTGTCACTTGGTCTTCTTAACCCGGTCCGGGATGACAGATCCTTCCCTTGACCGTGGTGCATTTTCCTTCTCCTTTCCTTCCGGCTTTGCTCGTTGAAGCTGAGTGAAGCGTATCTACTCTTCATTTTCCTTCTGGTTTTCTCTCTCTCTGGGTTGAGGCATTCCAAATCCCGCGCAGCAGTCCCATTGCAGCAACCCATTTCAGAATAACGGAAGAGTTGGAAGGGACCCTGTAAGGTCATCCAGTCCAACCCACCCACCCCCGCCCTAGCAGGAGACCCCTGTCTGCACCGTTGTGAAAGTGGTCCCATCATTTAAATGGACAGTGGGTTTTTCAGAGGATTGGAAGGGGGTATCAAATGCAACTTCACACTTAGTAAGAATGCAAGCCCAGCTTTTCATAACTGATGTTGCTTTTACCAGATGGGGCAGGTCAAAGAGTTCCGCCCCCCCCACCCCCCAAAATTGCTGCATCTGGAAAGCGAGGGAAGGAAGAAGACTGCTATGGGTTAAGGGCTGCTTTAATAAGGACTGTGGCAGGGTGGATGGTGGGGCAGACAGTGCTAAGGGTTGCTTATTGGCAGCTCTTACAACTGAACTCCTAAAATACAGCTCGTCCTCGACTTACGACCACAATTGAGCCCAATATTTATGTTGTTAAGTGAGTTTTGCCCCATTTTAACAACTTTTCTTGTCACATTTGTTAAGTGAATCACCGAGGTTGTTAAGTTAGTAACACGGGTTGTTAAGTGAATCCAACTTCCCCATTGACTTCGCTTGTCAGAAGGTTGCAAAAGGGAATCACCTGACCCCGGGACGCTGCATCTGTCATAAATATAAGCCAATTGTCAATAGAATAGAATAGAATAGAATAGAATTCTTTATTGGCCAAGTGTAATTGGACGCACAAGGAATTTGTCTTTGGTGCATATGCTCTCAGTGTACATAAAAGGAAAAAAAGAAAAAAACATAAAGAATCATAAGATGCAACATTTAATGATAGTCACAGGGTACAAATAAGCAATCAAATCATACTAAGAAACAATATAAATCGTAAGGATACAAGCAACAAGTTACAGTCATAAGTGGGAGGAGATGGGTGATAGGAACGATGAGAAGATTAATAGTAATAGTAATGCAGACTTAGTGAATAGTTTGACAGTGTTGAGGGAATTATTTGTTTAGCAGAGTGATGGCGTTCAGGGGAAAACTGTTGTTGTGTCTAGTTGTTCTGGTGTGCAGCGCTCTATAGCATTGTTTTGAAGGTAGGAGTTGAAACCATTTTTGCCCAGGATGCAAGGGATCTGTAAATATTTTCACAAGCATCCAAATGTAAATCACCTGACCATGGGGATGCTGCAATGGTCATCAGTCACTTTTTTCAGTGCCATTGTAACTTTCAACAGTCACTAAATGAACTGTTGTAAATCGAGAACTACCTCTAACTAGTAAAGTGGGAAAGTCAAGATAGATGTTAGTTGGAGAGGAAAGTGGCATGAGCCACTCCTCCAAAATTACCTCCAAATAAACAGAACTGAATGGGTGCCTCACTCTCTGTCAGTGAACAAGCATAACAGCCCTGATGTGCTCATGAGTATTTGGTGCTATACGTACTGACATAAGACATGACCTTTCAGAAGCTCTGATTAAACGTTACTGTTTGTGCTCCATTCATATTTTCCTATTTCAGTTTTTCACAGCTAGTTTTTCATGGGAGGATGGACACATCTCCCTTCTCCTTTTTGGAACTCTCAAAACAACACGAACCTTAGAGATTTATTCGCATTTTGAGTTGGGAAACATTCAGAGATTGTAAGGAAGCTCTTAAAACAGGCTTAACATATTCTTTATTTATTTATAAAATTTATAAGGTTATAAACAGCCTTACTCCATAAACTCTAAGACAGTGTACAAAATAAGTTAGAATTAGAAGAGCAATATTGTTAATAAACTAAATGAAACAATAAACAGTAACAGAATTGTATTTCCATTTTAGTGCAGTTCTTTCTGTAGGTGCTTAATCTTCAAAGAAATGTTCCATTCTCATCATCAGCCTCCCTGTTGCATTCATATTTGACACACAACAAATTTTAAAGGCAATCTCATTTATCAAACGTTTGTCTTTTCTATATTGGTAAGCTTTTAGGACAGTAATAAACAACATATGTTTAGAGCCGAGGTGGCACCGTGGTTAGAGTGCAGTACTGCAGGCTAGTTCAGCTGACTGCTAGCTGCAGTTCAGCAGTTCAAATCTCACCAGGCTCAAGGTTGACTCAGCCTTCCATCCTTCTGAGGTGGGTAAAATGACGACCCAGATTGTTGGGGGCAATATGCTGACTCTGTAAACCGCTTAGAGAGAGCTGGAAAAGCACTATGAAGCAGTATATAAGTCTAAGTGCTATTGCTATTGCTATATTCTCTCCAAAAACAACCTGTAAATTGATAACATATAAATATTCCAAGAAATTTAAATATAATATATATTCACTTGTTTTCATTTAAATTTCCAATTTAGTTTGCATTTTAGTTTTGGTTGCTGTAAGTTTTTGTAGGCAAAAGATGAGAAATAAGAGTAAAATAGGCTAATCTAGGATTTTCATGTGTCTTTTAATGTTATGGTCCAAAGAAACAATTCTATTTTACATAAAATTGTTCAGAAAAAGCTCATTCATAAGTATGAACTACATGAACTATAGTATAAGAGAGGAATCACGACAGTGGCTAAAATTTTACCCCATTTTAATCATGCATTCTTTCATTTTTGTTCTGTTTCATATATTAACAGAATTTTACACGTTTTAGCAATACCATGATCATCATTAGTAGATCATATTATCTCAAACTCTGCTCAAAACCATAAAATCTAACCTAATTGGAAGTTTCTTCTTTCTATTTATTTTTAATCTTTTCTTTGTGTGCTTTTGTAGTTTTCCTTTTGTCTTTTTTATTTTTTTCTTCATTCTGTATTAGTTTGTCTTAGTTTTTATTTTCTCTGTAAAATTTTTAATAAAATTTACACAAAAAATGATTTACATAACTACTGAAATTTTTTAAATCGCCTTAGAGAGTCTGAGTGAAATAAATTACAACTAAATGTCATAATAAATACATAAGGTGCTCCCTTAACTGTTGCTATGATTAAATTTAACCTTATTTGTTTCAGCTTGCAACCAAACAGGACGTTTAACTACCGAATGCAGAAGATTAGGAATTATGGATATGAAATTCAATTCTTCTCGGAAATACGTTTCTATCAGCATACCATCAAAATCCCAAGCTATGTCGCCACACATCAAATCAGTAGATGATATAATTGTCCTCGGAATTAATCTCAGCAAATTTAACAAACCTACACAGTTTTTTATTTGTGTTTTGGGAGTCTTCCTGTTTTATCTTATTTATGGATATCTGCAGGTATGCACTATCATTCTTTGTGTGTGATTGTAAAAAAATTGCCAGAAAACAATTTTCATGGCTTATAGCAATTTTGATGCAGCTGTAAGCTTTTTAAAATAAGAGGAAATTCTATTCTTATCAAGATAAACAGGCATTTGCACATTTGAAGAAAAGTGGGAATGCCCACTCATTAAAGCTTTCTTAAAAGTTTTGCAAGGTTCAGAATCCATTGAAAAAGTTCAGGTAGTATTAGAAAGTTTTATTCAACTGAGCATTAAGGTGAATTATAAATTTGGGAATTAGCAAGAATACAAATTTTTGTAGTGATTAAAGAATTACTACATCTTTAATAATATACTTGAATATCAAAAATATAAACCTGGAAAATGCATGTTTTGCAAATATGAATTTTCAGTAGTTGTATTATTTTCTGAAATGTAATTTATTATATAATCCATCTGGCACCTTGAAAATTGTTGAGAAGAACAACATAAGTAAAATAGCTAATAGTTATAATAAAGCAAACATTTAGATTCAGTAAAAGCGGTTTTAAGCATTATTTGTTTCGAGGTGAAACTTTGGGCTATGCAGTTTATGGATCCTATAAACATGCTGTGAGAAAGATTTCTTAAAAAACAAAACTAGATGTAAAGAAAAAAGGGCTTTTAAGTTTTCTCCCTACTTTGCTAGTACCTAGCTGTTAGGTTTGTTTGTTTTTTTATGCAATAGTATTCAAGGGAGTTGTCATCTTGAATCAGAAGTGTCAATTTGAAGTGAACATACAATCATCATGTATATTCACTTCATAAGGTATACAGTCATAATGTATGTTTTGAATGGTATTTTTGGGTTATCTAATCCCATTCATACAATTTTTCACATAAGAGAAAAGACAGATTGTCCTTGTATAAGTACAAAAGAGGGCAAACCAGAAAAATATATCTGAATAATGAACAGATAGGCGAAGCAACAAATATAAGTTGTGGTTTTTTCCAGGGAATTTCCTCAGGATCAGTGGGTAAAAGTAGTCTGAAATACCCTATAAAGAGACTAATAAAATAATATATGATTCAAGAACTCTGCTGAGTGACTAAATGATCCCTGACTGGTCAAACATACAATTCCCATTTGAAAAGCACCACCAAGGAGTCTACCACTATTCTGAGAATACTGTTCCATTCGTTACCACATATTCCTGTCAGGAAGTCCTTCTAAGCTTCAGTCTAAATCACTTCTTTTCATTTCAACCATTAGTCCTTGTCTTGCCTTCATTTTCTGCCCATTCTTGCGCATTTTAGAGATATCATGTCTATTTCAGCCTTAACTTTTGTAAACTAAAATATGCCCCAAATCTTTAACCATTCTTTGTAAGGCTTGGTTTCTGGACTTTTGTTCTGGTAGATTTCCTTTGAATGAAATCCAGATTCACCGTGTCTTTATCTAAAACTGGAGGCAATTTTCCAAGTGCTCTCCAACTATTGCAGAGTACAATGGAATTTTATTTCCTGTTATCTGAATACAAGATTTTTGTAGTAAACCCAAGATTTCTTTGATCTGTTTAGCTGCTGCAGAATCATGCCTACTCATACAAAGTAATCCTTGGTAATTGGTAATTGGTAATTAACACCTGTTAGTTACCAGTTAGGCCTCCAGATCCTTCCTGCATATACTGCATCTAAGCCAAGTATCCCAATATTGTATCTAGGCATTTGATTTTTCATACTCAGAATCATATTTCTCAAAGAAGATATACATAATCTTAAGGTTTCAGTCCTGATGAAAGTGAGAATGACTAAATTCCATGTTGCCAGCAGCAACATTGATGCAAGAGAAGGCCTTCAATCTCCAATCTGTGGATTAATTTCCATCTTCTGCACTAAAAAATAAATAGCATCAATTGGAATTTAAATTTCAATAGAAATGACTTTGTATTTGGGTGAACCAGCAACAAAATGCATATTGAGCATTTTATGAAAGTTATATAGTACACATTGGCGCATTTTATATCAGTTTCACATAGTCATTGATGAAGTTTGAACTGGATGTGAGCAGCTCAGTGAAAGCAGGAAATGAATGTGCAGCTGCAGTAAAATTAGCAAATATTATGCAAAAGTTTGAAAATAAAATAGCAGTAAAATGCAGCTGTTCTGATTAATACTAAAGCAGGGTTCTTTATTTTTTTGTTGGATATGCAACAATGGCTTGCTTTCTATGCTATGCTAAATCATAATGGGGGAGTTTGTATATCGTACTGAACAAAAATAACACAGTGTACAAACCCGGCTACAATCAACCTTTCATGTAAGCAATATTCCCATGTTTTCCTTGCTTTTGGAGTTGTTTGTGCCTTGCACTTATAGCTGGCTCAGAGCTTGTATGGGAAGCAAGTCAAGTGACTACTAACTGCAACTGGGATTGAGCATGATGTGCAATCAGTAACTGACAAAACATGAGTTTTTTCTCTAAAATAAACTATGGTTCATTCACTGATTCATTTGCGCATCATCCTAAATCAGAGATAAACAAACCACTTCATTATAATGTGAGAAGGCATATGGTTTCAAAAAATAATTGGTTGATATATAATAGCTAAATGGGACATATTTGGTGGGGGTTCTTTTTTATATATGTCTTCTATTTATACTAATATTGATACTTGTGTTATATATATTGGTGATGTTCAACATTAATTAATCCCAAATTCATTTGAAAGTTAATCAGTTCTATGTAGCTATTGATATTAAAAATGTCATTGATTATACCTGATAAAGACAACAAACAATATAAAAATTTCTCATCCAAAATTAAATTGAAAGCTGCTACTACAACTCATATAATATTTTTATATACCATATTTTGCAATATGTTTCTGTCTCCTTTCTCACTAGGAGCTGATATTTTCAGTAGAAGGCTTTAAATCCTTTGGCTGGTATCTTACATTAGTACAATTTGGGTTTTATTCCATTTTTGGACTTATAGAACTACAACTTATTCAAGACAAGAGGAGAAGGTATGATTTTTTTTTATAGTCTTAAAATTCAATTCTTCAAAGCTTGATTCTTATAAGTAGTTTTACCAAGTGAACAAAATTTATACAAAAATTTAGCTCCAGTTTGTAAAATAAAGAAAACTATAGAGACAAGCAATATTCTTCAGCAAACTACATGTTAACTTATGAAACTGTCTGGAACTAATGAGTTTTCAGAACATGAGTGACTTTGAAATACACAGTTTTCCTCTTTTCCCCCACTCCATTTTAAAATGGAAAATACTTATATATAAATGTAATTTTTGGATCCCCATATCAGTTAGTGCAGAAGTACAATTAATAAAATATTTTTCAGCAGCATGCATAACTTTCACATTTAATTTACAATTAAAAGGAAACCTGTATTTTGTGAGTTTATATAGAGCTTTTCTACACATAAAACATATGAAATAAGAGTTATTTAAAACTTTCAAAAGATTTTTTTTTTATTGGCTTAACATACAGTGAAATGCTTCTTAAAATCTGGAACCCAGTGATCTGTGTGGCTTCTGTGCATAAAGTAGACTAGTAGAGCAACCACTTTTCTAGATTGTAGCATACAGGTAATCCTCGCTAAACAACCAATTCACAATGTTTTTTTGCCGGTTTTCAGCAAAAAATCCCCTTTCAATTGATTGATTTTACTTATGGTTTTACTTAACAACTACATCATTTGCTTAACAATAGTGATGGTCACTTAATGACTGCCACAAAAAGGGCCAGAATATTATTTCCGGTCATGTGTATGTCTCAGTTTATGATTGTTACAACTTACAGCTATAATTCTGTGGCTACAAGTCAAGGACTACCTGTATTCATTTTATATGTGAATGTGAAAGAACTGCAAGAGAAAACATGTCTGTTCAGCCATTGGACTTTTATTCCATATTTCTACCAATGAAATGCACTCAAAGCAGCTGCAAAATTCATGGGACAGATTTTATATCGGGCATTTTTATGGGAAATCAAAGGGTGAAATTGTCAGCACAGCTGTTTAAAAATTATCCTATTGATTAATGTAGAAATGAGACAATCATTGCTATTGAGGCCACATTCTTTTCTTTCACTATGTTAGTGTGGGACAAAGCATAAAGGCTATACAAGTTCTTTTACAAAAAGAAAAAATGATGGAAATTGTAATAGTAAAACAGAGGCTTTACCTTGAGTAGTTAAACATATTCTGATTTACGTTTAATAAAATTCAGATTTCAGCATTTATATATACCATGCTTTGCAGAAAAAGCCACCAACTTCAATAATAATAATTTTTACTTACCAAAATAATTAAACCTCTCTATAGTGTTGCCATTTGTTCCCAACATTAGAGCTTCATTTATATTTTCCAGGATCCCAGGCAAAACCTACATGATAATAGCTTTTCTAACAGTGGGGACTATGGGTTTATCAAATACCTCCTTAGGATATCTGAATTATCCTACACAAGTAATCTTCAAGTGCTGTAAACTGATCCCAGTTATGATAGGAGGAGTCTTTATACAAGGTATGGCTTATTCTTGCTATTGATTGCTATTCATTTCAGAAAAATAACCTTGTAAAGACCCAGTATTGGTTTCTCCTGTCCGCCCAACCCCCCCCCCCCCGCCCCTATCCATAAAAAGTGTAGAGGACTTAAATTTAGGTCAATAGGAAATGTGCATGAAAACAAAATGAGAAACAAGGCCTCAAATCCAATTATGTTCTCCAAGAAACATTTATATACCTTGCACACTGTTACTAGCAAAAATTGCAAACTATTTTCTGCTATCTTAGGCTGCTGAGATAAATTTAAGATATGATTGGTAAACTATTTGAAACTGCCTTGTTATAAGAATATCTTATCTGCTTTTGGTTTAGCCTGCCTAAAATGTAGAGAGAATATGCATAAAGTATAAATAATTTGTTAAGTGCTTTGGATTAATTTAAAATCCCAACACTCCTACAGTATATGAATATCCAAAGTATGTTGTGAAATACAAGAAAAGAATGTTCTTTCTTTTCTTCAATAATCTCAGAGCACATCATTATGTTCCTAGCCCTTTTGTGTGCTTGTTGATCATGCCACTTATGAGCCACTTCAGTGATACTAAATAGTTAATTGACTGCTTATAACTATGAGGAGGACAAAGTAGAATGCTTATGAATCATTTGAGAACTCTTGCACAGGGAAGACAAGCACAAAAGAATAATATCCCTTATCGATAAAATCCATCAAGTCTAATGGTTTTTCCCCCCCTTTTGCTTCACTATAATAACCTATAGCCATGACGGCGAACCTATGGCACGCGTGCCACAAGTGGCATTCAGTGCCATATCGATGGGCACGCAAGCTCAGCTCCTGCCACCTGATTTTTGGGCCTTCTGGGCCACCAGAAGTAGGGAAACAGGCTGTTTCCAGCCTCCGGAGGGCTTCGGGAGGGTGTGGAAGGCCCGTTTTTTGCTTTCCCCAGGCTCCAGAGCCTTTCTAGGAGCCTGGGGAAGGGAAAAATGGCCTTCCCCCCCCCCAAGACCCTCCATAGGCTGGAAAGTTGGCAAACGGGCCATTTCTGGCCTCCGGAAGGCCTCCATGGGGGTGGGGAAAGCCATTTTCGCCCTCCCCAGGCTCCTAGAAAGTCTCTGGAGCCTTGGGAGAGCAAAAAACAGGCCCAACATGCCATCACATGCCAAAAGCAGGGGGAGCGCGGGGGGGCACGTGCACATGCCCATGGGGCGTGGGGTGTAGAATTATGGTGTGGGCACGCACGCGGGTGGCGTCCCTACTCCCCCCACTTTTGGCACACGATGGCAAAAAGGTTAGCCATCACTGACCTATAGAGAGAAAGCTGGTGTATTTTTGTGGAAATTATTATCTGTGGAAAACTGCAAAAACTTCCTTTGAACTCCATTCTTAGAATGTTTTTAAGCAGCAGGTTCTGCTTCTGAAATTTGCAGTAGTTATTTAGCTGGATTAACCACGGAACAGTAATATTTGGATTAAGTGATAACAATTAAATTTGAAGTCAAATATTAAAATGATTTCAAGGCTGAAATCCTCTTTGCTACTTAAATTGCAAATTTCAGACTTAATGTCTTTTTCAGATACCTAAAACAACTCAAGATGAGATGAAGTGTACCATTTGAGCCCGCTTATGATAGAAGGGTTTAGATGGCGTGCAAATGGCAGTATAAGCCAGGCAGAGAATGCATACAGGCTCTCTGTTGTGAAATTGTGTCAGGATGTTGACATAAAAGGACTGCTTCATGTGTTACTTTAATGGCATAGGGAGTGTTTCAGCTTAGCTCCTTACCTATGCCTTCTATATAGATAAATATATATGATAACAAAACTGTGTGGAAAGAAAAGGTAACAGTAAGCTGCCAGAAGAGACTTGTACTTGTTTGCAAAAAAAAAAAAAAAGTGTTTCACCTATTCTTGTCATTATATATAAATATACCACATTACTGCAAAAGATTTTGAAAATGTATATGATAATAAATGAATGAGTTTTTAAATGCCACAAAATTCACTGTTCTTTTTACTGTACATATAATATATGGCTACCTCACTGATAACTACTGCACTCTGTGTGTGTGTGTGTGTGTGTGTGTGTGTAGAAGGGGGGGAGAGAATATTGTGCAGGGTGGAAGTAGCCCACATGAAAAGAAGAATATTGATATGAATGGGCTAAAAGTAGTCTGATTGAGATAGTATCAACATTGATTCTTCTCCTCCCGCCCTTTTTTTTTTTAACAATACAGGGAAACGTTACAATATTGTAGATGTTTCTGCCGCAGTATGTATGAGCTTGGGCTTAATATGGTTTACTCTAGCTGATAGCACAATTGCACCAAATTTCAACTTGACAGGTAACTTTCATGTTTTGGAATTTTATTCTTTTTTAAATTTGGAAATACACGCTGTTTAACATAAACATATAGATAAAGTGAAACTATTGACTGATTGAATTCGGACTCTTCTGTTTGAATTCCTGTAGGAACATGGAAAGTTACATAAAATAGAGGCTCTGAGTTATTGAGGTCTAATTATCTTGATATTGACCCAGGAAATATTCTAGGTAGCTAGGGCACACATACATGTACATCCTGCATCACAGGACAGTGTCACCTTAAAATTGAGGGCATAGTTGGAAAGCACACAATTTAAATATTAAATTTTGGATATTATATCCTGTTTAACTTGGTATTTGAATTTAAACATTTACAGTGCATTCAGAAACTATTTGGACCCCTTTCACTTTTGTCAATTTTGTTATGCTGCAGCCTGATTCTACAGTTGTGGGGGCGGAAATTCTCATTAATCTACGCTCAGTACCCCATAATGACAAAGTGAAAACAGAATTTTAGAAATGTCTATAAATTTATTACAAAGAAAAAAACTGAAATATCACTATTTCACGCTAAAGAGATAAAACTAATTTCCTATTTTTCCTTGAATTTTTTGCGAGGTCTCCAACCAATTCATAACCAACTACTTTGAAATCTTCAGGTATTAGCTTAATTTTCTTCTCCCCCCCCCCCCCACAACTGAAAACAAAGAATATAAATGCTATATATTTCTGACAAGTGAATATTAATCTCTGTGATTGAATTGTCAGATTTGCTTATTATTACAAAATTTTTATATTCTATACAGTTTCATAAATATGTATATCTTTTAAAATTGTAATTGTTGGCTATGTATGTCTATTCTTTAAATATATTCTCATTATACCCTTTTTTATTTTCCTGATTATTTGAAGGAGTGGTCCTTATATCCCTTGCCCTCTGCGCAGATGCAGTTATAGGAAACGTGCAGGAAAAAGCAATGAAGTTGCACAGCGGTTCTAATTCTGAAATGGTAAGTCTTCATATTTTTTTTGTAATGTTATTTAATTGATTGAGAAAGACAGGGTTGAACTGTAGGTCTTTTGTTTGAAATCATGTTCTTAAAAATTCAGGTGAAAAATATTAGACGAGATATTACTGGTTATATGGTTTATATTCTGTTGTTCTGCTCTAAAACAATCTTTTCTTAGAAGATTTTTAAATATTTTTCTTAAAAATTGATCAAAGAGCTTTTCAAACATTCAGCTATTCCAGACTGATTATGTATATTGATAGTATGTTATGCATTCATTAGCCTCTTCTTATTATCCTTCAGTTAGAAAGAAGGCTGCCACTACAGAGTTGTTTTAACATTTACAATGTTAAATGTAGCAATAGTTCTCAATAGCTGACATAGATTGATATATTGGAGTGCAGTTTTTAAGTCTGTTGTATTTATTTTTAAATCTGGTGAACAGAAAAAAGGAAGAACTTGTTTTAAACATTCAAGATATCTGAAGGTTTGATCATTGACTACAGTCACTTATAATTATAATTAGCCAGATTGTAGTATTAAATGTTACATTTGTAAATAGTACTGAAGCATGAGGTCCAGTGGTCACATTAGCACATCCTGTACCTTTTATTGGACATTTTGATCCCTGATAAATCCAAATTATGGAACTAGATCTGTTCAAAATATGGTCAGGCTAGTCAAAAATAACTTTTGTACAAAATTATAATTCAGTTTCTCAATCATTTATGTCTTACCACTAAGTTCACATTAACATTAATCTTCCACATAAAATGTTTGAACTTAATATTTTAATATATATTAGTTATTCAGTAATGTCAGATTTTTTTTAATGTTTTTAGTCAGTGGCACCTATCAGTTTTCTGATTTCTGTCTCTGGAGTGAAAACAACATGTCCTTTAATATTGTGGCTATAGTGATACATTTCTTTTTTTTTTAATGATGTAAAATGGCATATTTTCTAAGAGATAAGTTTGAATAGGAGAGAAAAATGCATTTTATTACTGTACTACCAAAAACAGTAAGCATTGATTAAGATAATAGTAAAGATGTAATCACCCATTGATGGAGATTTAAGAATGTGTTTCACTGAAATCAATGGGTCTTAAACATATCTAGCTTTGATTTCCCATAATGTACTGTGTACAGCAAGGATTACAGATCACAGTTCTTCACCAGTATATGAAGTATATGTCCATAGTTCAAACTTTTGCTCCTAGACTTCTTGCCTGATTCAGATAACACATGTTCACAAATTAGCTGTCTCAGGAGAAAAATGGCAGCCAATGCACCTGAATATAATATAATACCAGTAAAGGATGAAATGCCTTTTTTGCATTTAGCATCTTGGGATATAGCAAGTCTTCTGCTGTAGTTAAAATGTTGGGATAAAATGTAAGTCTTTTGAAAATAATGGTTCAATATTTTTCAGAACCAAACTGGAAAATTTTCTCTAGTACCAAAACATTTCAATTTTTGAAACTTAATATAATACATACCTATTTTTTTTCTTCCTAGCATTTTTCCCACAAGTGCAGGGACCACTTTTTTCAGATCAACTAAATATTGATCCATTAGTTGCGATAGGGATTTACTGACAGGCTTGTCACCCAAGCCTGTTTTTGTGGGCTGAGAGAAAGTGAATAGCTGAAAGTCAGCCATCTGGCTTTCACGCCTAAGACAGGATTATAACTCACAATCTCCTGGTTTCTAGCCTGGTGCCTAAGGTTCCTAAACCAAACTGGCTCTTTAGGGCAATGCATGACACCCGTTGGATAATTTTCCCAGGGCTCATCTTATTTATCTCATTTGCTAAGTGCCAAAATCTTAGTTATGTGAAATGCAGATCACTTAAAATACTGTGTGCTAAGTGTGAGTCAAGTTTAAATTATTCAGAAACATCCAGCCTAATTGTGCCAGAATTTGCTTTCATCCAATTTGAAAAATGGGTTAAAAAAAAAATTGTACTACTTAAAGGGAATGTTTGCAGATCCACAGAGCAAATTTGTGGCATATTTAAAACAACAGAAGTTTAAATAATTTGTTTTTGTAATTATTCCAGGTTTTGTATTCCTATTCAATAGGTTTCCTGTATATTTTATTGGGACTGACATGCACTGCTGGCCTAACTCCTGCAGTAACATTTTGTTCAAAGGTAAGTGTGTTGAGTCTGTTACAATTTTCATTATTGGTAAATGTAAACTTTGCATTTATGTGTTGTTGGAGTACTTATTGGACGAACTATTTAATATTTTTTCCATTTGTGCTGTTTATATATATAAAATAAGAAAAATAAATTGTATTATTCGTTAAGGCTGAAAGATAATTCCCTTCAACCGAACTGGGAATTATTTCTCAGTAGACACATTTAGCATTGTACAGTAATACAACAAAGCTTGAAAACTCTGTAATCACCCTCATCAGAATTACTTTGTATTCTTTGAAATGTCAAGGAATGTTTATAATTTAATTATTGCTTTATCCATTATTCATCAAAAATTAAATACAAACTTTGAAAGCTTTAAGCACTTTTACTTTAGTTCAGGCAGCATATTAAAGACATTTGTTTCATTTTGCAATACCTCAGGGTTTGTTTAGCATTTTACTAATAATGTTATTATTGTTTTTGCAGCACCCAGTTCAAACATACGGCTATGCATTCTTATTCTCCTTGACTGGCTATTTTGGAATCTCTTTTGTCCTGGCTTTGATTAAAATCTTTGGGGCTCTTTTAGCTGTAACAGGTATTACTGAGTTTATACATTTACAGGAGAATTGAATCAGACTCCATGTTTGGATGAAATCTTTAAACTATGTAATTTCGAGACGTTTAAAGTAGGTTGTTAAAAGTCTTCTACTACAGATACAAAGCGCTGTACATTTGCCCTGATGTCTGTTCCTTTATTCTGGATTTTTTTTTTAATTCAAGTGGTGAGACTGCAGATTAAAAGCATGTAATGTTTTCATTTTGATATAGATGCAATTGGGGAAAAACCAGTGTAACTTCAAATTCATATAAGAGATTCATGAAATTCCATAATGAGCTATGGAAAAGAATAATCAATATATTTTAAGAATTATACGTTCACCTGGTTAGAAATATCTTTTTATCTGACTTCTTTTTTTAAGTCATTAAAATTCAAAAGACAAGAACAGAAAACTATAGAAGAAGCTTGGATATATCTGTCAGATAGATTCTGAACTACTTTCAACATATTGAAATTACATTTAATGTTTGATTGGCCCATTTTTTCAGGAAAAGTGGATCAGTAGTTTTTATCAGTCTTCCTTAGAACACATAAAAGATTAAGAATGATATTTTGAGTAATATTGCAATAGTTTAGACATAGTCATTCAGCTTTCAGCCATATAGCTTTCAGCTCAAACATATTAAATATATTTTTTTTCTAGTTTTGCCATTTTTCAATAGTTGTAAAATGGAACAAGCATATGCATACAATAGGCTTTATTTCTTGCCCTTGGAGAGAAAGACACGGGCATGGTCAAGAAAGAAAGACACAATGCTTAATTTCAATCCTACACTTGCTTCCATATTGGGATTTGAGTAACAACCAAGGCAAAGCACTGTATTACTGCTTCTTTTGTTTAGCATAGACTGTCTCAATAGCTGCAAACTACAGTCTCAGCTTGACTGGTAAGTCAAGTGGTAACAGCCACTGAAATGGCACCCAAGATAAGGCTGCCCAGTTATCAACCAAATTTGCCTGTAGATGAATGTAATTAAACCACTGTCTCTCCAGACCATTAAAAACATTGAATAATCAACAACTTTATCATTCATAGTTATAGTCCATATTCCAGTTTTTGTTCTGGCACCAGCAGCTGGATGACCTGGGACAAATCATTTTTCTCTCCTTGTATCTCCATTTTTCAATCTTAAAATTACCATAAGTCCTTTGGGATGGGGGGGGGGGGACAGAAAGTTCTGTTTCTGTTTCATAGTATTTCATAGGAAGGCATTGTGGCAGAATAAGATTACAAAATGGTGAAAGGTTGATAAGAAGTCCTACAACTACAAAATCTTGTAGTGAATCACACAACTGAAAAGCTTTCTTAGCAATTTGCTGATACTGTGCCTACAGGGGAATTCCACTATAGATGCCCTGTGTTATTTCACTATTCTATTGCCTAAAGAGGTTGCTACAAGTTAATAACCAACTAGTATACCACAGTATGTGTTAGATAGCTTTAATCACCTATCTTCTACCAATTAATATAATTGCTTGTCGCCATAAATAAGTTTCATTCTGAGATGAAAGCTTTCACTTTAATAACCAGTTATAATCACTTACTTTCAAGACACTGTGTTTCAGTATTTTTAATTACTTTACATTCCCATTCCTTGATCTAGTGCCTTCTAACTGTATCAAGCTTGAACACTAGAGCAATTTTCAGTAAGAATGTTTGTTGGACAGACCGGTTAGAGCATATGGCAATTGAAATCAAGCAACACAAGATTTAAGAAGCTTCATATTTATATTTTCTATACTGTTCTTTAAGAAGTTGTATTTTAGTTGGATTGGAATGAATGTATAACATCCTTCTGTGGTTTTTCTTTCCTTCAGTTACAACTGGAAGAAAAGCAATGACAATTGTCCTTTCTTTTTTGTTTTTTGCAAAGCCATTCACATTCCAGTAAGTATTTATCTTCTGTCACATTTTTGTGAAAATTTAATGTTTTATTCAAACACATTCATAAAAACCATACAGTTAAATAACATAATGAGAAATTTGCACTAGATCATCCTGAACATACGCACCCACAAATGTTTACCTGTTTTCATACATTTGCTAAGAAATAGAGCAGAAATAGAAAGTACTGAAAAACAGACAGGCAACTGAGCAAACGGCTGTAGACATTTCTGCTGAAAAGCAGAGACATGAAGATTAGTTTAATGAAAGAGTAGCCTGGAAGGGGCTCCTTGTCTAATGAGCATTAACCATTTTTTAGAACACCTAAATAAGATTTCTCTCTCTCTCTTTTTTTTTTTTCTCCTTATTTATCTTCTCCCACTTCCATCCCCAGCTTGTTTCTCCTTTTCATTGCTGTTTCTAGTGAAACAAACCAAGGAAATGTATGTGTGTCTCTTCTTTATGCATGTAAGGTGGGTTTTGTGTTTGTGTGAGAGAGGGAATATTTGATAGATGCAGATTAAGGATTAATTAACTTTTTAATTTAAATCAGTATTTATTGATTCAGTTAATGCTGATTTATTTTTGTGATTTTTTTTCCCCCCTTTTTCGGAATCTACATTGAGTCATGCGTTTATTAGGTGAAAGGAATCTCCGGGATTGATTTAGGCTAGAATTGGTAAGCCATAGTAGTTCAGGTGAGGAAGGTGGTTTGTGTTTCTCTGCTTTTTTTCCTATCTGTTTTTAATCTTGTGGTTGGGATAACTCAACATCCAATGCGGGGTTGTCTTCCTTGAGGTGAATACCATATGTCTCTCTTCTCTTTACATGCGGATGCACTTGTAAGTTCATCCATTGGTAAATATACATTGTTACACTCAAGACCTTTATGATGGTGATGTTAGAATTATTTAACAGAACAATACAGATAAGGTTTAGTTAGATCTTACGATGGTCATTCTCAAACTATGGCCAACAACAAGTCTCTAATACTACATCTTCATTATTATCATCAGACCTGCTTCTTTAATCAGTCTCAGTGAGCAGGAAGTAATTCTGTCCTACATCATCATCTGGTTAAGTTCCAAGATCAGCCTGCATTCTGAATGTAGAGATGTAGAACAACTAGTCTTCAAAAGTTATCTGTTTTTATGAGAATCTCAGCTTTGGTAACCTGGATTTATCAAGATATTTTAGACCACAACATCAATTATGGGTCATGTGAACAGATAGGTGATATAAACATCAGTGAGCGTCAAGTTGGAGCAGAGACCACTCTACACCGCCCTCCTTCTGATGAAACTCATGTATAAGGATAGCAATTGAGCTATTGTGATAACAAAGTTTTTCCATTCCCCTAAAAACAAATATCAGAATCAAATGTACTCTCACTTGTAAATTGGGGGGGGAAATAAGTTTGAGAAACCTTGGTTTCATTATAAAAATTATCTTATTTGAAACAGTAGAAATTATTTTTGTTATAAAGAAGTGAAGGAAAAATAAATGAAAGCGTATAAGCTATTGTTTTATAATATATAAAATAAATACAGGTAGTCCTTGACTTACGATCACAATTGAGCCCAACATTTCTATTGTTAAGTGAGACATTAAGTGAATTTTGCTCCAGTTTACATTTCCTGCCACAGTTGTTAAGTGAATCATTGAAGTTGTTAAGTTAGGGACACGGTTGTTAAGTGAATCTGGCTTCCCCATTGACTTTGCTTGTCAGGTCGCAAAAGCTGTTCACATGACCCCAAGACACTGCAACTGTCATAAATATAAAGCATCTGAATTTTGATTACGTGAAGTCACTTTTTTTCAGTGCCGTAACTTTGAACGGTTACTAAATGAATTGTTGTAAGTCGAGAACTATCTGTATATTCTATAACTCATTTACTTCTAGAGCGGCTGTTTTGCTTTCCGTATGAATCTTAACATATTGGACTATTACACGTGCAGTTGCTAATGTGATTCTTTTTCTTTCACCCACCCCTTTTAGGTACGTGTGGTCAGGTTTATTAGTTATCCTTGGCATATTTCTCAATGTTTACAGCAAGAACATGGATAAAATCAGATTGCCTTCACTGCGCCGTTTCTGGAATAAATCTCTGGAAGATAGAAAGACAAGGACGTTATCCCAAACAGTATAGAACTGGCTTGTGCCATGTGTTGGCACTAGACTGTTTGCTTCTGTTCTTTCCTTGCAATAGTCTGCAGCCGAATCATTTTCCAAAGGGAAGGATGTTAAAAAAACCAAAGGCATTGAAGGCGCTTTTGTTTACTAGCAGAGGACTGAAGTCAGCTTCTCTGCAAAACTTTGTTTGAGCACTTGGATTCCCTTCTTGGAAGGGATTGGTTGAATGATGTCATTGGACAAGAAACATGGAAAAATAATAATTCTTGGGAAAGCTGCTATTGAAATTGTCTCTCTGAACGGAACACTTGGGAGAATGAGTTATGTGATTAATTTGGGCATTTTAATTGTATAAAAGGTGCTTTGGCAGTGGCTGAAATCAGTGGACCTTGTTTTATTGTTGGAATGTGTTTATTTAAATGTAATGTCTTAATCGATACAAATCAAAACTTGATCGATAAAAGTGAAAATTTAAACCTCCGAGGTTGAGATCATTATGCCGTTTTTTTTTCTTTTTAAATAATAAAATCTATCCCAGATTGTTTTTAAAACTTTTGTTCTCATTGTTTTAGCACTGTGGATTTCTTCTGAGAAAAACTAGAACTCCTCATAAGGGCTTTTTAAAGAAGAGAGCAATTTTCTATCTATGCATTTCCTATCCCATAACTGATTCTTTTATGAAATTATCCTTCAACTAATGTTAACAAGTAGGGCTGCACAAATGTTCTGAGCTGAGAACGGCCATTTAAGTGTTCCAAGCTTGAAATAAAACTGAAGCATGCTGAGATGTCTCTTTCAAGATTAAGACAATGCAAAATTGGTCCAGGCTTAAAACAAAAACTTCGCTATTTTGAATTGTCATATGACGAATATTCTGATCATAAAATGTAACCTTGAACAAACCATTGCAACCTTATAACAAATTGTCATGACTTCAAAATAGACAATATCGAGTATTCTGAGCTCAAAGCAAAATTTAAATATTTCACTTTTGTTCTGATTGAACATTGTAATGTAATATTTTAAGGAGGATCATTTGGTTCTGAGCTTGAAAAAAAAATACATTTCTCATTTTATTCACATCCCCACTTACGAACAAGTATTCAGAAAGGTTTGATTAGCCAGCCAACTTACATCATTCCACAAGACATTGTTTCTTGCTACTTCTGCATATTGAAATGAAAGAAAAGAAAGCTGGGAAAATAGCTAGAGAGTAGCAGATGAATTATTTTGTACATTTTTTGATATTGTAATTAAGTTTTAAATTTGATCATTCTGTGGAGTTTTCTGTAGTGTGTATTTTTTTTAAAGCAAATGCTAAAATACTGTGCCACACTAATTTTATAGCTAAATAAATTATGCACATGAGTGTATACTTTACATATCTTACATTATTTTGTTTTTGTAAATCATGAAGATCCAAGGCATTTTTTGCAGGATAGTAAAGTCCATCCTTGCAATGGATTTAGTCTGTTTGGAGAGATGGTCAGAAGATCTCAAGCAAAATCTTCTATCCTAAGCAGCTGAATATTCCATTTAGGGAATGAAGCGTACATTTTGAAGAACATAATATTGTACTCCCTATCAATTGTTCTTAGATTTTGTAGAAGATAGCAATAGCACTTAGACTTATATTAATTTAATTTAATTTAATTTAATTGATTCAATTTATATGCCGCCCCTTTCTGAAGACTCAGGGCGGCTTTACAGCCCTCTCTAAGCGGTTTACAGAATCAGCATATTGCCACCAAGAATCTGGGTCCTCATTTTACCAACCTTGGAAGAATAGAAGGCTGAGTCAACCTTGAGCCGGTCAGGATCGAACCCCTGGCAGTCAGTAGAATTAGCCTGCAATATTGTATTCTAATGACTACACCACCACAGATAGGTAATTTGTTGCATTTTATCACAATTTGTAAAAGGATTGTTTTATTTTACACACAGATACCAAAAAAAAAATCAGTTGAAATTTTTTCCTTGGCTAACGTAGTTCTTATGTATTTCATATGTAACGAACATTTGCTAATTTTTGGTTGGCAGCATGAGCTCAGCATCCATTTTACATTTCAAAAGCGGAATGAAAGCAACTTACATTTTCTACTCTTTCATTAAAAAAAGATAACCAGTACTGGCATCAAACTTAATTTTCCGGTTTCTTGGCTGAAATCGTGAGAAAAGAGCTCACTTTGGGCAAATGAAATCTATAGCACAGCACTGGTTTATTTAAACTTCTCAGCTGTCCTACTCTCAAAAGCTGAAGAAGAGATTTAAAAGAACACTGCGTCAAAAAAGATTAATTAAAAAAATTTTTTTTCCTGTTCTTTATAATCTTTTCTTCTTCTTTAAGCATAGGGTATTTTGTTCCTCACACTCCCTTTGCCCAGTTCATCTGGTTTGGCTGGCCTCTGCTATTTCCTGAGCCTTGTGCAATAAATAATGGGAGATGTCTAAAGCTCATCACAACTGCAAATAGGGTGGTGCGGAACCATCATCCTCTCAAAATTGCCACAGCAGGAATAGTTGGCAGCTCATCTATTACATCCATTACTCCAACACAACCCTTCCCTATTTGTCCTTGGCTATTGTAAAGCAGGCTGCTAAGGCAGAGATCCTTGACAAAGCCTTAGTCTTGCTTGCATTTTATAAGGCTTTTTCTCTCCAAGGAGCAAAACAGACTTATGTACCTATGTAACACATAGCCCATAATTTGCCACAATATATGCTTGTTCCAGGGACTGCACCCATTCCCAGATGTCTGCCTTCCCCATCCCTACTCCCCAAGTCTAGGAGATACCAGTCAAAAATGCAGGTGTTGCATTGTTCTATTTTCACAAAAGGCCAATTAGAGAATGGCAGCCAGGACCACAAGTTTAAGTCCTATATAATGAGAAATCCTGTAAAAAGGAAAGGGTTAGAGCCAAAGAGGTCTTCCTATGATTTCCTTGCTATTGCACCTTCCAAATATCTGAATTCCCTCCAGAGCAAAACAAAGGACGAGACTAACGTTTCTGTTCTCCTTTCGAAATACGTTCCAACTGTTCCTCCTCTTTGCTCTTTGTCCTCTCTAACTATTTGTCTTGATTTGTTCTTCTGTTAACTGTTTAGGGTATCTTGCAAAATAATTTTAAGTATCTCCACACGAACAGTAAATCTTTCAGGTTTCATCCCTCTGTCCCCATTGACCTCAAGGTATTTTATCTGCAGAGACATGAATATCTATCGCACATATCTATCCAAATGTCTATTTGTGCATGTTTATTTCATTTATTTATTTCATCAAGCATGTATTAGATAACAGATATAAGTATAAACACGATTATGAATACATGAAATGGATACGAATAAAAGAAAACATTAGGACAGGGACGGTAGGCACGCTAGTGCACTTATGCATGACCCTTACAGACCTCTTAGGAATGGGGTGAGGTTGACAGACAGTCTAAGGTTAAAGTTTTGGGGGTTTGGGGAAGAAACCACAGAGTCAGGTAGTGCATTCCAGGCATCGACCACTCTGTTACGGAAGTCGTATTTTCTGCAATCAAGTTTGGAGTGGTTTACCTTAAGTTTGTATCTATTGTGTGCTCGTGTATTGTTGTGATTGAAGCTGAAGTAGTCATTGACAGGTAGGACATTGTATCAGATAATTTTATGTACTACACTTAGGTTGGACCGAAGGTGGTGAAGTTCTAAGTTGTCTAAGCTTCTTCTATAACAAGATGCACTGCTTCCTTTACATCCATCACTCTTGTAATTGCTGAGCCCAAAGAGCAAATGTTACAATTTTTATTATAGCTAAAATGATTTTGAAACATTATTAAAATCATAAATAATACATTGTTATAATTTAGCCATGTGAAGGACAATCCATGTGTTACAATTACCATACCACACGTCACTATTTTCATTGGGGGATTACTAGCAGTCTATGAACACTTCTGTAATTTCCCCAAACTTCAGAATTCTACCCAAGTTCCAATCTGAGTAGAATTGCTACTTGAGACAATTGCTCTGTCATAACAAAAGGCTGAAAATCCTTATCAAGACCACTTTTTATCAGCATAGTCTCCCTAGATACTTGTTAGATTATTATTCATGACCAAGAGAGTTGTAGACCAATGCCAGAATGAAAAAGGCATGTGTAGGCATCCCAAAGATGCTTTTTCAGGAGGCAACTGGATTTTCTTGTTTTTTCTTTGAAGACACTTCTTGGATGAGAAGCAAAATGCCTTCAAAGGGGGGAAAAAAAACCCAAAGTCCAGTTGCCTCCTGAAAAAACACCAAGACCTGGTTGACTGGGAATTTCTACAGACCTTTAGCTATACAATTTGGGACGAACACCCTTTGAATGGTGTGGTAGTAGGAATGGTTTTCCAGAGAAAAAATTGAAGACTACAGGAACCAGGAGGACTTCTCAGATGACCCTGAGGACACAGATAAACCTCCAAATGCTTCAATGACCCTCTAAAAGGATGCAAATGACCAGCTATCTGCAAGGAATATAAATCCTTCCATTCCCCACCATCCTGTCAGAGCTGAAGAAGCTTCTTGGATGAGACAAGAAAGTCCAGTTGCCTCCTGAAAAAGCACCTTTGGGACACCAAGAGTCTTGGTGGCACAGCAGACTAAATTGCTGTTAAAGTAGCACTTAGCTGCCAGCTGCCTACAATTACTGCAAATTCAATTCTCACCAGGCTCAAGGTTGACTCAGCCTTCCATCCTTTCGAGGTAGGTAAAATGAGGACCCGGTTTGTGGGGGCAATAAGCTGACTTTCTATAAAATAGAACACCGCTCGGGGGGGGGGCAAAAAACCCCCCTACTAAGCAGGTATATACAAAAGTATGAAGGCTATTGCTTAATGCATTGTAAGCTGCCCAGAGTCTCTGGAGAAGGGCGGCATATAAATCGAACTAATAAATACATAAATAAATAAAAACCATGACCTGGATAACTGAGAATCTCTACAGGCATGTGTAGGCAGTTGAACAACATGAAGAGAGCTCAGAAATCGAAAATCTGACCATATTTTTTTTTAAATTCAAAGCAAATTCAAAACATACACATCATCCTTACCTGTAGTGTTGTATCATATAGTTCTATATAATGAATCTATTAATTTGCACTACATTACAAATAAATCAACAGAAAATAGATATTCTAAATCTATGAATTATTTCTGAAGCTTCCATTTTGAGGGGTAGAAGATATTGGACATGAAGAAACATAGCATAATACTGATATCATTTACCTTCTAGCAAAAATCAGAACTGACTGAATGTATATACGTGGCAATGAAATATGAGTTCCAGGTGGCTTTTGCCAACTAAGGCTCTGCTAGATGCCACAGCATTACAGCCACTGTTATACTAAACAGATTCTAAAACAAGGAAATGCAAAAATGCCCAGTTAAAAATATTCAGGCAACTAAATAGCAGCATAACCCTTGTGAGCTGCAGATCACTTCACCAGATGCGCAGAGTGCCTTATGCCTTTAATAATGAATTTAATAAAATTCATTAGCAAAAAAAAAAAAAAAGAGGTGCTACCAGATTCCTTCTAATTTTTGGCCAACCTAGACTATGATGGCTTTCCTACGATATTTCAAGCAAATAAAGCAGAATGTGAATTTTATACATTTCAACCACAGACCCAGGCAATTTTTAGAAATGCTGTTATAAAATTCTCATCTCTCTTTCCTATTTTCATAAAAAGGCAGGTACGTGAGTAGTGTGGTAGCCTAGCCATGAAAACACTCGCCTACCACTCAGAAGTTTGAGAATTCAATGCTGGGTAGCAACAGATGTTTCTCTCCAAGGGCACAAAGAAAAAAATATCTGCTGTGAACTCCACATAGGCATCAGGAAGGGTATCCGGCACATAAATGCTTAGTTCCATCCAGTCACCCCAACTCTACCCCGAATTAAGTACAGGGACATAAAAAGGGAGAGAGGGTTGGGGTTGATGTTTTTTTTAGTTCACAAAGGTGTGTCTAGTTGAACAGCTGAGCCTGGAATCGTCAAGACATTTTGACCGAAAAACCAGTGTCACATTTTCCTGTCAACTATAAAAGGGACTCGATTTTAAATGTGGGTATTTGCTAAAACATGTTTCCAAGTGGTATGTCCATGCTATAGACATTAATCAAACCACCTCAGTGAGAATAAATTGAAACTACACAAAATAATTTCTAGGTGGCTTGTGCCCTTAGATTTCATGGATTAGCAAGTGGCCTGGAAAGCAACCCGGGCTATTTTTCATGCTTGCATAGTAGAGATTCGCCATCTCTTTCGGGTCCGTCTCCTTGTCAAGCACGCAGACAAAAGGAGGAGGAGGAGGAGGGGAGAAAGAGAGAACGACTTCCATGCACTCCATTCATGTCAGTACTCAACAACTTTAACAGCACGAATATTCTGCAGTCAGTCATGAAAAGAAATTTTTAATAATAAATATCTAACAATTAATGGGCTGGTAGCTGCAGTTGTCTTGAGGGCATAATATCTAATTTCCTTGCAATGTCTCATATCCTTACTTTTCACGCTGCAACAGTCTATCATTAAAACCGAATGCAGGTTTCTATCACTTTTATTTATTTTTCAAATCAACTTATAAATCAGTGCCAGGCCTTGTTACAGATGAGTTCCAATAAATTATCGGCTGTGGACAAATTCTGAATGTTAAACACTCCGTTCTCTCTCTCCTCACTCCTCCACCCACCCACCCACCCTCATTTTTCCCCTCCCCTTTCCCTTCGTCTTAGTGTGCTTCTTTGTAGCCCTCTGGGCTTGGAATCCTAGCGCACGCCGGATTTCCCTCTGTAGCAACCGAGAACCTTGCTACTTAATTACATGCCATTTAAATAATGTAAAAGGGCATTTGTATTTCTGCAAAAATGAATACGTACAGTAACAATTTGAAAGTCCAGAAACAAGATTTACCTTTTTTGAACTTGGCTTCAGGTAGCTTTTTTTTTTTTTTGGTATCATACATACACTCTTATATTCAACAGAAGGGGGAAATCTCTTTTATATTTTCACTGGTAACTGGAGAAAAGGAAGAGTGAGTGATTTTTTTCTATCCCTTACCATAGGCTTCAGACACTCCTGGTTCACTATTACAGTTATCTATCATGGCTGATTTGATTCCTGTTCTTAATCTTAGTTTCTTATTGTTCTCACAACACTAGCTATTCTATTCAGGTACGTTTCTCATTCCTCCACTCCACTAGTATGTCTTCCATAAAACCAGTATACAAAATTGTGCTCATTTGTTTTCAGGAGTACTTATGATTTAAGATCTATTCCTGAAGGAGAAGAGAGAAGCATTCAGAGATCTGCCCTCAGGCTATGCCAATACTGATTGATTGATTGAGTGAGTGAGTGAGTGAGTGAGTGATTTAAATTTGTTATACCCAGGCAACTCCAATGTGATTTGATGGTTCTGGAAAAGTAGATGGGAAGAAGAAAGGATGGAAGTCTCCCTTGTGCAACTCAGCAATGCAAGACTGTGTAGGTCACACTTAGTGATTGTTTTATTAAATGTTTTCTTTCTAATTTAATATTATTATTATTATTATTATTATTATTATTATTATTATTATTATTATTATTATTTTATTTATATACTGCCCTCCTCCAGAAGGACTCAGGGCAGTGTACAGCCAAAATTAAAACATAAATATACAATATCATAGTTAAAATTAATTAAAATCATTAAATAGTTTTAGCCGAATTTTAAAACCCAAGGTTAAAACCCAATTTAAAATCATTCAATTAGACAGCCCCGCCTGTTGGAACAGTAGGGTCTTGAGGGCACAGCGAAAGTCCCGGAGATCAGAGATGTTACGAATATCCGGGGGCAATTCATTCCAAAGGGCAGGGGCTCCGACAGAGAAGGCTCTCCTCCTGGGTGTCGCCAGCCGGCATAACTTGGCTGACGGCACTCTGAGGAGTCCCTCTCTGTGAGAGCGAACTGGTCGGTGGGAGGTTGTTAGTGGCAGAAGGTGGTCCCGTAGATATCCTGGTCCTATGCCATGGAGTGCTTTAAAGGTGGTAACCAACACCTTGAATTGCACTTGGAAGACCACTGGGAGCCAGTGCAGCTCACGCAGGAGAGGTGTTACATGGGCATAACGAGGTGTGCCCATAACCACCCGTGCGGCTGCATTCTGGACCAGTTGGAGCCTCCGAGTGCTCTTCAAGGGGAGCCCCATTTAGAGAGCATTACAGTAGTCCAGATGGGAGGTGACGAGGGCGAGAGTGACCGTGCGCAAGGCATCCCGGTCCAGAAAGGGACGCAACTGGCAGATCAGCCGAACCTGATAAAAAGCCCCCCTGGCTACGGCCGTCATGTGCTCTTCTAAAGACAGCCGTGAGTCCAGGAGGACGCCCAGATTGCGAGCCCTCTCTGTGTGGGGCAGAGATTCACCCCCAGTAGTCAGTGATGGCACCAGCTGACTATACCAGGATGCCAGAAACGACAGCCACTCAGTCTTGGAAGGGTTGAGCTTGAGCCTATTTCTCCCCATCCAGACCCGCACGGCCTCCAGGCAGTGGGACATCACATCAAGGGCATCATTGGGGTGGTTTGGGGTGGAGATGTACAGCTGGGTGTCATCAGCGTACTGGTGGACTCTCACCCCAAAACCATGGATGATCTCACCCAGCGGCTTCTCATAAATGTTGAACAGAAGAGGCGAGAGGACCAATCCCTGCGGCATCCCCCAAGCGAGGCGCCTCGAGGTCGACTTTTGCCCCCCTGCCAACACAAACTGTGAATGGTCAGAGAGGTAGGAGGAGAACCACCGTAACACGGTGCCTCCAATTCCTAATCCCCTCAACTGCTGCAGCATGATACCATGGTCGATGGTATCAAAAGCCGCTGAGAGATCTAATAGGACCAGGACAGAGGAGCAACCCCTGTCCCAAGCCCTCAATCAACGTGACCAATGCCGTTTCTGTGCTGTATCCCTGCCTGAAGCCCGACTGGTATGGGTCCAGATAGACAGCTTCCTCCAGGTACCGGGGTAGCTGTCGTGCCACCACACTCTCAACAACCTTCACCACAAAACGAAGGTTGGAGACCGGATGATAATTTACTAATACAGCCGGGTCCAGGGATGGCTTCTTGAGGAGGGGCCTCACCACCGCCTCTTTCAAGGTGGCGGGAAAGGCACCCTCACTCAAGGAAGCATTTATAATCTCCTGGAGCCAGCTCGTGTAACCTCCCAGGAGGCCAGTACCAACCAGGACGGACACAGGTCCAATAAACATATGGCAGCACTAAGCCTATCCAGAATCCTGTCCACGTCCTCGGGAGCCACGGGGTCAAACTCTTCCCAAATAATATTCTCAAGACTCGTCCCCATCTCCTTCCCTGGACTCATCCAGTTGGAGTCCAAGCCTTCCCAAATCTGAGCAACTTTATCATGCAGGAACTGCACAAAATCCTCAGCTCGAACCTGCAAGGAATCTTCCCGCACTCCCACCCGAAGGAGGGAGTGGGTCACCCTAAACAGAGTGGCTGGGCGGTTCTCTGCAGATGCGATAAGAGCGGAAAAATAGTTAGATTTTGCCACTTTTATTGCCACGAGGTAGGTCTTGATATAAGATCTCACCTGTGTCCGGTCAGATTCAGATTGAATAATCCTCCAAACGCTCTCTAGGCATCTTTTCCGAAGCTTCATCTCCCTCAGCTCCTCGGAGAACCAAGGAGCTGGTTGAGGTCGGCATCGGATCAGAGGCCGCAAAGGCATGACGCGGTCCAAAGCCCCTGCGGCCGCACTATCCCAGGCGGCCACCAGGTCTTCAGTCGAGTCGTGTGCCAGAGTCTCCGGAAACAGCCCAAGCTCCATCAGAAACCTCTTGGGATCCGTCAGGCGCCTGGGACGGAACCATCTAGTCGGTTCCGTCTTCCTGCGGCGGGGGGAAGCGGCTTGAAAGTCTAAGTGAAGGAGTGAATGATCTGTCCATGACAAGGGTTTAATGTCTAGGTCCCCTCTACCAAGATCATTCAGCCACTAATTTGCATGTTTAATTCACTATTACGCTATGTGTGAATCTTTTTCCTCAGGACTATAGTCCATGTGCTTAATGAAATATCTCAGGATCTACAAAACCTCTCCCTATGTGATAACTTTGTATGTCTTTAAGCTGTTGTGGCGCTCTTCACTCTTTGTCCTTCATCTTACAGTTTTAAGAATCTGACTTAATTTAGACTCTAGTATCAAAGCAAGCTGGACTTCAGTTCCCTGGTGGAGAAAAATTGTTTTTTTTTTGTTGGTTTTGTTTTTTCTTTAGTTTGCCTCTTTCTGTATCTATAATACAGTAGAATTATACCAAAGTATTTTGGTATTTGGGGACTGTCAGCTGAAATTCTAAGATGCTATGTCAAAAGCAATAGAGAGAAAGGGAAAATTTGGATATTTCAAGCAAGATCTGTCAAAATAATTGACAGCATAACTTTATGATGTTCCTAAACACAAATTGTACAGCACATTTCTCATGCCCTATGTTTACTGAAATCCATTTGTTCCCACTTAAACATTTGGAAGATAATTTGTTGGTTTTCCCCCATTCATTATACTTCAAGTAGATCCCTAAACCATCTAAACAGCATTGGGCTATGGAGGCAAGGCAATTCCACGATGCACTGTTATAGCCAAAGCACTGACCCCTTTAAGATCCTGTTAGTACAAGGAAAGCAATATTAGTCAAAGAGCAGTGAACCTGATTTCCAGTTGCCATTTTCAACAAGCAAAATCCTCCCATCTCTTTTATGGAATGTAGAATTGGTTAAGCAGAAGATTTCAGAGAAAATATATTACCAAGTAAACTCATATTGTAAATCCTCAGAAATTCTACACACGTAGACATACCCACAGTTCTTGTGCCCTAGGTTAGGGCAGCATTCAAGATTTTTGGGGGGAAGGGCTGTATTAACATACAAAGGATCACACTTGTTTTTATTAGAACAGAACTCTTTTGCATGTTAATGACAAAATCCACACCAGTGGCCCCTTTTGTTCTCAGAAGTAATATAGAATTTGGATAGCATTTAATGAGAAGGAAAATGCCAATGCAAAAGTCATAGATTGAAATATTAGATTAATACTGGCACAAGGGATAGAGTTAAAAGAAAATGTAGATGAATTCATCTTATCATTGGTACCAGTTAATGAAGGATGTCCAGGTCTCTTCTTAAAAGCCTCCAGTGATGGAGCACCCACAATTCCTGAAGGCAAGCCATTCATTTAACCAGTGAAACCTCTTGCCTTCAGAAGTTGGAATAGATGCTCCACTTGTCTGGAATGGTACAGTCTCCTGCTTGAGCAGAGGTTTGGTCTAGAAGACTCCAATGTCCCTTCCAACTCTGTTATTCTATAAAGAATCTGTAAAGGATAGTTATTTGTTCAAAGGTGGCATGGTATTTCTTGGAACGTGATCCTTATCTTTTTAATTTTGGTCTCCACTACCAAGCAATACTTACAAACAGCTTGATAAGGAAAAAGAAGCATTCCCAACAGAATCCACAACCAAAAGAGAGGGTTTTTAATATAATAATATGAACACTATCTTAACGTTGCTGCAAGTAATGCTGCCACTGAAGACTGTTTAAGAATATCTCAGTTAAACTGAACAAACAGGAAGAAGAGAATCTATTATTTTATTCTCTCCTCCTCTGAAGTCATTAAGTAAAATTTAGGAGTGTGCATACGGAAATGCTGTAAGGTTTGAATTAAGTTGCCAATAATTCATTGATCTTTAATAGCACGTGGTTATAATAAGAATGAGTTCACATTTGTACGGTACATATGACAGGCTGAGATGACATCAGCCCTAGGCAGGAGGATATTTATGTGTTACTATATGTCTAAAACCCTTTAATATAAACGCCTATAAAGAATTATCTGAAATCAGCCCTATCTGCAGCTCTACTAAGTCAGGTCTTTTTCAGCTGTTATGTATAAAATGAAGAATGAGGTATGAGCAAAATGCAGATGAAATTTAAAAAAGCAGTGGGTAGTAATAATTACATGTAATCTAGACCTTCCATAGTGTCAACTAATCAGAAAATGACAAATGATGCTGGATCCTGGAAGTTTGATCCACAAACTTCCACGGTTGGTAGTGTTAGCCACAGCATCTTTTCTAGAGTACATCTAGATGAGCACATAGAGAAAAAAACTATAAATTCTTGAGTTATTATTCTATTTACTTTAATACTGTAGTACAATACTTCCTTCCGTGACAAAAGGTTGCAAATAAGAAATCACTGCCAGTTCCAGGCTGCAAACTTTTGGAGACACACTAGATAATAGAAAAGAGAGCTAATTTTTAGCTGCTCGCTAGTGGTTCCCTGAAATTTTGTGCCTTAAGTCTGACAGCATTATTTTTATAATATTGTGATATCCAAAATCCATTCCCAAATTTGGACTTCTCCGAGTAGGAAAAGAGGAATTTCTTGAGTTCTTCTCCAGGGAACAGCGAGAATCTGAGGAAAAAAATTGTTCCTTCCAGTCCAACTTTGGCAACTTTAAGACTTGTGGACTTCAAGTCCCAGAATTCCCCAGCCAGCATGGAAGTTCAACTTCTGGGAGTTGAAGTCCACAGGTCTTAAAGTTGCCAAGGTTGAACATCCCTGCTTTACATGAACCTAGGTCTGGAGATGAATCTTACACTCCCTACTGGGATAGGAAACAGTGTTCCTGAAATGTACTTTATTTCCAGTCCAATGTACAGTAGAACCTCTGGTCACGACCATAATTCATTCTATAACTTTGGTTGCAACACAATTTGGTCGTGACCTGAACCTAATTTTCCACTTACAAAAATTTGGCACTTATAAAAAAAATGGCGCGGAAGGGGAAATCAACCACAGCCGTTTTTGATTGCCACCCGAGTATGTGTTCGTGACCAGATTCAAAAATTTTGTGAATTTTTTGGTCAGAACCCGATTTGGTCCTGGTCAGAAGTGTTCATGACCAGAGGTTCTACTGTATTTCTCTTTACTATGCGGAAACCATTTTGAAATCTTTTAGAGATGTTATCAGATCAAAACAGATACATTACAAGGAGAAGGGAACTTGAATATTTTCCCCTTCTGTATGTGTGCCTGTGGGCACACACACATATGTGTTTGATACTTAAAATTGTGCCTGGACATACCAAGACATACAAACTGTGTTGAATACAAATCCAGATTTAAAACAAAAATCTATCACTCTTGTTTCAGCCTTAGGCAACCCTGATTTCCAGAAATAAAATTCTGTAATCCTTCCTTTATGGACTGAGTCTTCCTTTAATTGAAAACACACGCTAAAAGCATATATGTTTTTGGATCATGCTCACTGCCTAAACAAACAGAGGCTTTCAACATGAGAAAGTTATCTTCTCCTTGTCACCCAAAAGCAATTTAACGCACTGGCAGCATTTGCCTATTACTCAAAGAAAAGAAAACAAGAATCTGGGAGGGTGGATTTAAAAGCAAAAGGATGGTACTACATTTACAGCTTGCAATCGAACCAGCAACATTGATGAAGTCCTTTTCTAATTACAAGGCCTCTTTCATAAACTTTAAAATTAATACAGAAGGACACTAATCCATATTACCCATGTTTCTCTGAAAATAACACCTGGTCTTATTTTCTTTTGGGCCCCAAAATAAGCACCAGGTCTTATTTTCGGCGGATGTCTTAAGCACTTACTTTAGGATTACCACAGCCAGGTCTCCCATACCCTGACACCTGTCACGCCACTGCCTGATTTCTTGTGCAGCTGCTCGCCACATGGCTCATTGCACTAATGCCGCCACTCACAGCTCAACAGATGTCGGGACATGGGAGGCCTGGCTACAGCAGTTCTAAGGTAAGCAGGTGCAGGGCAGGTGGGGTAGCTCCACCCCCCACCCATACCCTAGCTTGATTTTTACGCATGCACTTCATCCCACCTCATACAATCAGATAGTGGGCTGGGCTTAACTAGGTCTTATTTTTGGGAAGGGCTTATATAAGGTGCAGGCATGAAAATCAGTCTAGGCTGAGAAACATGGTATTTTTACATCGGCAATAGTTGTCTATCAACCCAAAGTAGCACTCTAGACACAAATGACCAGGATCCTATTCTGGATACATTATGCAAAAATTTAGCTCTCTGGAATAGTCTCTGATTCTAGCACTATAACCACCTCAACGCCATTTGAAGAACCCAATGCCTCCATCAAGGAACTATTGTATCTGATGCATTCAGAGCTCTCTCTGGCTAAGCAACCACACAATTCTTTTTTCCCAACCAGCAAGGGACTATTACTTTTAAAGCTGGCAGAGAGGGAAAACCATGGCCTTACAAGGCTCAACACCGTAGGCAAATTGTATCCAATGGGTTGCCCTCTTGGAAATATTTTTAGACAATTGGATATATCTTTTTAACTGACATTTAATAATTTTTTTTAAAGATGGGCCTGATGATTTTGTATTTAAGTTATTTTCTGCATGCCTGGTGCAAATATGAAAAACGCAATCCAACATGTAAAGCTTTGAATTTCCATAACAAATTATCTGGTCAGATAGTTTCCAAAAGAAAAAGAGGGAAAGTAACCATTAACCACACTCCTGTTTCTTTTTCTCTTTTGCACTCCTTCCTTCCCCTTTCTCTTCTTTTGTGGTTGCCTGCTTTCAGATTAGTGTTTTGTACCACTTCAACAGAAGTTTTTAAAGAAGAAATTGGACATCCACTTGTCTGAAATACTATAGGGTCTCCTGCTTGAGTGGGAGGTTGGACTCCAAGATCTAACCTCCAAGGTCCATTCCAACTCTGTTATTCTGTTACTAGGTGTACTAAAGGGATGCCCACCATACAAACTTTGAATACGGTATGACTAGTGCAGGAGTGGATTCCACTTACCTTTACTATCAGTTCGCAGCAGGAGGGCATGCGCTTCTGTGTATGCACAGAAGCTTCTGCGCATGAGCAGATCACCCATGATGACGTTGTGGCAGGTGGGCGGAGCCTCCCACCAGTTTTACTACCGGTTCTATAGAACCGGAATGAACCGGGAGTAACCCACCACTGGACTAGTGTTATAAGAATGGTTCACTTCAGAGTTGACAAATGGTGGCTTATGCTTCAGGACAGAATTATTATTATTATTATTATTAGAATTAGGCTTCATATTTTTTTTATCTATTGCTCATTTGAAAATGAGCCAAAAATCAGAGTATCCTATATGGCTAACACCCACACTAAACTATCTTTTGCTTTAACAATGGTTTCCTGGAGAACCATAACAGCAGAGGATTCACCTAGGACTGTAATGATGCAAATGCAAACAAATCACCATTTGGCTTTGGATGATGTTTGAAGCTGCTTTATCCCTATAAAATAAATCAAGATGAAAGTAATATACTTACTATATGCCGGACATACCAAGAAAATTGTTTGCCATTGCTGAAATCTATTGCATTCTATGCTTCTGACTAACATGATATTTTGTGATATACTTAATTTCTGTATGTTTGCAGTTCTGCTTTTGCCGCCATGTAGTATTCAATACAATATACATAATGGCATGCTATATGATAGAGAGATAATATTGCAGCCTAAGATTCCAATATTCTGATTCTAGCCGCAATTGGCTGAAATTGCAGTGGCTATTGTCAAGTAGGCAGCCAATAAATAATGACAGCTGTTTGATTCTCTCCTCCCCCTCCAGCCCAATTTTCAGCAGTAAGTAGAACTGTGATTTGGTTTGTTCCTTTGTCATAATACAGAGTGGTGTCAACATGAGTAATGCTGAAGTGGCTACTGGCAAAATGTCCTGTCATGTAATGTTCTTTCATGACGCTGTTAAGATGCAAATCCTGCTTTTTACTCATCAGAATTTCTCACTCTGATTATTATAGTACCTTGCAGTGCTCTGAATAAATCACCAGAGTTTTCCAGTGGTGCTACTCCTGTGAATCTTCACATCTTAACTAGTCTGCTCTCATTAGTTAAAGATTAATGGTACCCCCCTGTTATATCATTCTATAATTGTGTCAACCTTATGGCAAATAATCTTAAGAAGCTGCATTTAACTGTGCAATGATGTTCAGATATTTTGAGTAGCGAGAATTGTTCTTGCATGCTGTTGTGACCTAGGCCCAAATAGTTATTACCAGACACAATCAGTCCTAAACAAACATATTTTATTAGAACAGCTGAGAATTACTTCATCCTCAGCTTAATCCAAATTAATCCAAAACAAGTCCTTCAGAAAAAGTCGTTCAGCAAAAGTTTGTGATAAAGGATAAAAAGTCCTTTATCACAAACCTTTGTCTTCTTTGGCATACTGCCAAAGGCTTTTCTTCGCAAAGCCCCACAAAGTTCAGAAACAAGAGACGCCGACAAGAAACAAATGTAGCAACATTGCTTTCCTACAAAGAGCCCAAGAGCCTTACTGCTCTTTTAAGCTTTATGGGAGTGGTCAATCATCTCCTGGCTTTACTCCCGAGTCATCCCTTTTGCTTTAGCTGCTCTTGCCTTCTGGCAGCTCTTCGCATGTGTGCATTAGGAACAGGCTCCTCCTGTTCCTCTGCCTCTCTGCTGTCTGCCTCTGGAGGCTCCAAAGTCTGCTCATTGCTCCCAGATGGCCCTGGCCCTATCTCTGCCTCTGATGCGGAGCCCTCGTCCAGGCCTTCCCCTGACTCCAGGATTGGCCCATTGTCCTCCCCAGCCTCCTCACTGCCGGACTCCGCTGCCAGCTTCGCAGGCTGCTGGTGGAGCACAACACATACATTGTATAAGGTACCTTTTCTTAACCTGGTGACTCTCAGTTGTACAGAACAAGAGATCTATAATGACAGTTAGAAAGATAAAAGTTATAATCAACCGCAGTTACTTGAAACTATCAGCTTAGAAGGTTGTACAATCAAGGAATCATTTCCTATAGATTTGAAAGACCCCCATAGAATCTTGACTTAAGATCTTGACTAAACTCAAAAAAGAAAGCAGGGCTACACTTAGTAAATACTTAGATGGACATTCACTAGGAAACCGCAGAAGTGTAGACAAAGAAGATTTTTAAAACACTTCCCAGAAGAGAGAAAAGGCCAACAACTTCTGTTATTGCCGAGAAAAGCATAGGAACATGTTCATGCAGTCACTTAAAGCAAAGTACAACTCAGATGAGACTTTGCTCATTCAGTTGAGAAGGCTGCCCAGCTCCATGGGCCTGTAGGCAGCTTAAAATATTAGAAATATAAAAACACTGTAAACAATGATCATGTGTATTTTGAAGAACGCACTTTAGCCTTCTAAAAAAATAAAGAGAAACCTTTTTCATCCACAATTAATTGCTAAATGATCTGGGAGTAAAGCTGGCTGGGGAATTCTGGGAGTTGAAGTCCTCCAAGCTTAAAGTTGCCAAGGTTGGAGACCCCTGATCTGGAGAACATTTCGTTGGAGTGTTCTGTTTGGATAGTCACACTTCCTTTCTATGACACTGTTGAGCTGTACAGTGTAAGTTTTCTTTCAGGGATAAGTTCAAAATGGGATGATATTTTGTGTCATACCTTTGATTGAGCTAAAAGTAGTGGTTGTTTTTAGCATGATTAAGCATGCTTTTTCAAGAATACTTGCAGCAACGGTTGAGATCAACATAATGGTAACTAGTAACAGGTTTTATTCAGTCTTAAAAGGAAGCATTCAGTTTAACAGAAAATGTCAGGGAAGGCTGTGTATATTAAATCCACATATGCATTAAATTCATACATGTAATTTCATTTTTGTAAATGTATGTGATTTTGCATGGATTTATTTTTTTACTCAAATAAGGTAGTTTGATGCAAGTGACATACATTACATGGGCTATCCCAGTCTATTTTGAATGCAAAAATATTATCAATTCTTTGCACAGCTATGTGGAGAAAAATATTTATTTATTTATTTATTTTATGCAATTTATATGCTGCCCTATCTCCAAGAACTCAGGGCAGCTCACAACAGTAAAATGCATAGTTCCTTTTTAAAAACAATATAAAATTAAAATCCAATTTAAAACAATTTAAAATTCATTTTAAAAACCCCATCAGTCCAGGCTACGGAACAACCAGGTCTTCAACTCACGGCAGAACGAGCGAAGGTCAGGGGCCATCCGGAGCTCCAAAGGAAGTTGGTTCCAGAGGGTGGGTGCGCCCACAGAGAAACCTCTCCCCCGGGGGGTCGCCAGCCGACACTGTCTGGTCGATGGCACCCTGAGGAGGTCCTGTCTGTGGGAACGCACCGGGTGATTGGGGATTGTCGCTGGCTGCAGGGGGTCTGACAGATATCCCAGGCCTAGGCCATGAAGGGCTTTATAGGTGATAACCAGCACCTTGAACCTCACCCGAAGGGCAACCGGTAACCAATGCAAGCCACGCAGGAGCGGTGTAACATGGGAGAGTCGGGACGCTCCCATCACAACCCGCGCGGCCTCATTCTGCACCAGCTGAAGCCTTCGAGTGGTCTTCAAGGGCAGCCCTAGGTAGAGAGCATTGCAGTAGTAACAATATGATCCATTGTTTCCAAAATTTGTTAAAATGTATAATATATCGATGTGGCAACAAGATATTTTGTGCTCTACCGGACAAGTGTTCACTGATTAATTGAGGAATATTAACACCACGGAACTATTTTTTTCTTCCACTTTACTAACTGTATTGTAGTGCATTTTATTAACTAACTTGAAGAGATTCAGTACATTCTACCCCCCTCAGAATGCTATCACCTCATCCTGTTGCAAGTTTTCCCCAGGCCCTCTGGAATGATTTCAACCATTTTAAATATAGATTAAGAAAGTGGGTCAGAAGTCATTTTTCCATGGTAAAGGCCATGATCCTTCAGCAAATAAAATTTTAATAGGAAATCAGATAAAGGAGATTTTATTCAAAATGTGACAAGGTTCACAGGGTGGGCTCAGGAGCAGATCCAATCATGGGAATTTTTTTAATGGCTTTTTTCTTCTACCATATTTAGTCCCAGTATCCTATTGTGATCAGTATCGTGGGCCAGTCTGATCTGCCTAACCAGAATATACCTTAGATACTTTGCACTTAACATCTGACATAATCCCCTACAGCTCAAAACCAATTCATATATGGTTATTAAACTGAGATTGCCATGCTCAATCAACTTCATAAATACATATTGTGGAATTTTTATTTTTCCCGTCACTGCCTTTCAGGATTAGATTTTTATTGAGTGTGATTTGCAACAGAAAACCATCCAATATAATTTAAATCAGGAATAGGGAAACAAGGAAGCGGTAAATCTCTTGTCACATGTGGAACATAATCGAGAGACACAGGGTTCTGAAGCTGGGAAATGGGGAAAGTAGGTTATTTTGGGGCAGTATTTGATAATGGCTGTTCAGCTGTATAAAATCTGCTTTAAAGTCTGCCACTGAAATGAGGAGAATTCTGGTATATTGAAATTCATGATTTGTTTTGGATATAAAGCAATGGCAATAGCACTTCGACTTATATACCACTCCACAGTGCTTTACGGCCCTCTCTAAGCGTTTTTACAGAATTAGCATCTTGCCCCACCAATCTGGCTCCTCATTTTACCCATCTCAGAAGGACTCTGAGTCAAACTTGAACTGGTGAGTATTGAACTCCTGGCAGTCAGCAGAATTAGCCTGCAATACTGCATTCAAACCACTATGCCACCATGGCCCTCTATATGGTGAAGTATGCTTCCCAAAATAATAATAATAATAATAAAAGATTGTAGGTTTAATAATCTGTAATATGTGTGCTCACTAATATTCATTACTAGGCTTATATCATGGTTAATTTTTTTAATGTTTTACTGCATTTTTTTGTTTCTTTGATGAGTTAGATTCCTGATATCAACATAATCAAGGTTGATAATCAAACAAAGCTGGCCCTCTATTGATAAGATGCAGGCTTCCCACTGGTGGGTTCCTCCTGGTTTGGCCCGGTTCTCCCCAGCCAGAAGCGGTGATGATATGACATCACTGAACCCGTTCTGCCCCTCCACACACACACCCCGCGCCTCCCTGCGCCCCCCGTGTAATTCTTATCTTTTATTTGGCCCCAACCCCAATCTACTGCTGCCTCCTGACTCCCAGCTGATGGCTAGAGGGAAAAAAACTGTTTAAACTCTTGCTGCAGGGCTTCAAAGGGCCGCCCTACAGCTAATCAGTGTTAAAAGAAAACAAATGAGTAGACCAGTGCCTGCAAAAATACATGAGTAGATCAGTGCCTGCAAAAATAAATGGGTAGACCAGTGCCTGCAAAAAATAAATGGGTAGATCGGTACAGCTCTGCAAGCAGTTAAAAGCCTGGTAGACACTGGGCTTTTAGACACCTCTGCTAAATCCTAAATAATTATCACATGACCATCAAGCCACGCCCACAAAATAAGCCATGCCCACAGAACCGGTAGTAAAAATATTTAGAACCCACCCCTGAGGCTTCCCCTTAAGCACCCTCCCAAATTCCAAACCATTTAGTTGCCACACTGTTGATGCCAAGTAAGTGTGACTTCACGCATGTTATGGTGCTGGAAAAAAAGACAAAACAGATTAAGCATTCAATTAACGAAGATCCATGAGCATCAGGCAGAGTTAAATGTGAGCTTCCAACCCCTTGAACATCTGCAAGTTTTGCTAGCCCCCACCTTCACACAAACAGTAACAAAAATCACCATTTGGTTTCCAGGGCAGTGAAGAAATGCAGCAACATTAATATAAGAAATCCCCTGCGACATAATAATTAGGTTGCCTGGAGGCTCTTAAACGGTTATGATGATTCAGGATAAAAAAACAGGCAATTAAACACAATTTGGGGTGCTGAGTTGTGTTCTCTCATTCCCGTTTGTCATTCACACTGAATTGATGGAAAGCTTAACGTAAAAGGAATCTGCTGAGGGTTTCAGGTTTTTCTCTAGAACAAAATATAATGGTGAAAAAAGTATATATCCCATTTGAAGTCTTGCTCACTTTTATTTGGTGGAATTTATTTATTTGTTTGGAAGTTTGTGGAACTTATTTCTGGTATGCTTAAAAATGGATTACATCTCCCTAGCACATCAAAAAGAGCTTAATCCAAATCTCTCTTTTCTTCTACAATGTTTAGAATAGAATAGAATAGAATAGAATAGAATAGAATAGAATAGAATAGAATAGAATAGAATAGAATAGAATAGAATAGAAT
>WNWU01000003.1:3665303-3677381 GCA_012654045.1 Ptyas mucosa | reverse complement strand
ATAGAATAGAATAGAATAGAATAGAATAGAATAGAATAGAATAGAATTCTTTATTGGCCAAGTGAGTTTGGACACACAAGAAATTTGTCTTGGTGCATATGCTTTCACTGTACATAAAAGAAAAGATACGTTCATCAAGAATCGTAAGGTACAACACTTAATGATAGTCATAGGGTAGAAATAAGCAATCAGGAAACAATATCAATATAAATTGTAAGGATACAAGCAACAAAATTACAGTCATACAGTCATAAGTGGAAGGAGATGGGTGGTGGGAACGATGAGAAGATTAATAGTAGTGCAGACTTAGTAAATAGTTTGACAGTGTTGAGGGAATTATTTGTTTAGCAGAGTGATGGCATTCAGGGAAAGACTGTTCTTGTGTCTAGTTGTACTGGTGTGCAGTGCTCTATAGCATCCTTCTGAGGGTAGGAGTTGAAACAGTTTATGTCCAGGATGTGAGGGGTCTGTAAATATTTTCACAGCCCTCTTTTTGACTCATGTAGTATACAGGTCCTCAATGGAAGGCAGGTTGGTAGTAATTGTTTTTTCTGCTGTTCTAATTATCCTCTGAAGTCTGTGCCTATCTTGTTGGGTTGCAGAGCCAAACCAGACCAGACCGTTATAGAGTTTTTAGCTTCTTGATATCAATTATATAAACGTCCTTCACCCACAAGTTGCCAAACTTCAATTTCCTAAATATTCCCCATGTATAGGTGTATAATCCAAATTATCCAGCTGACTTTGTGCCCAAGGCAGGATTAGAACTCATGGTCTTTGAGTTTCTAGCCTGGTGCGTTAAGCACTACACCAACTGGCTCTCAATATGTAGTTATGCATTCATTTTATATATGGTATGCATATATTTGAAGGGGTGCTTTGCTTTGATGAAGCGCCTACTCAAAGATGATCCATACAACAATAAAGCCCCTTTGGGGATGCAGAAATTTGCTAAAGTTTCTGCCAGCAGCTCTAAATGCCAACTATGAGATGACTAGCAGTGGTTTACCAAGTCAACTCTGTTCACCATCTCCATGGAGAGAAAATCAGCAACAGTTCACCCAGTCTAGTACTAATAAAAGCAGGATACAAATAAACAAATGTATTTGACCTAAGAAACCTACTGATACTTGCAAAGTTGTTTGTCCTTCTCTGCTGCCATTGAGTGATCACTAGATCTTTGAGGCTCATAGTAGTGTTGTGGTCTGCCAGCAGCCTATGGACCTTGCAGTGGAGTCAGATAGTGAGGAGGCTGGGGAGGACAATGGGCCAGTCCTGGAGTCGGGGGAAGGCCTGGACGAGGGCTCTGCGTTGGAGGCAGAGATGGGGCCAAGGCCGTCTGGGAGCGATGAGTAGAGTCTGGACCCTCCAGAGGCAGACAGCAGAGAGGCAGAGGAACAGGAGGAGCCTGTTCCTAATGCACTCATGCAAAGAGCTGCCAGAAGGCAAGAGCAGCTGAAGCAAAAAGGACGACTTGGGAGTAAGGCCAGAAGATCATTAGCCACTCCCATAAGGCTTAAAAGAGCAGCAACGAGCCATTGGGTTCTTTGTAGAAAAGCAATGTTGATTCCAGTGCTTCTTGTCAGCGTCTCTTGAACTTTGTGGGGATTTTGTCAAGAAAAGCCTTTGGCAGGTTGTCAAAAACATCAAAGGTTGGTGATAAGGCCCTAGGACTGGTTATGAAGAATTTGTTTTGGACTAAGCTGAGAATGAATTAATTCTCAGGTGTTTTAATAAAATAAGTTTGTTCAGGACTGAATTGTGTTTGATAATCACTATGTGGACCTCGGTCATAACAGGTAGATCTATTCCTGATTTTCATGTAGATCTCTGCACGTTAGTCAATGTTACTTAATTACTTTTTAAACCATTTGCATATTTGTTTAAGTAACCATTTACTTAGTTTAGATCGAAAAATACTCACAACATGGAGAAAGTTCATTTAAGTTAAACAAAGAGGTAACCTTAACATGTAGAAGTATGGAATAGTTAAGATATCTAGCATTTTTTCCTGCTTATTTATAGTCCAATGGTTAATTTGTGATGCTTTGAATTATTTCATCTCCTACTGCATATTTTACAGATTATAGATTAAGTAGTCCATAGAGCTATGCAGAAATTAATTCTGTTTATACTAGCTGTCTATGGAGAGTCTCAGTCATCCAGGTCATGGTTGTCCCAAAGGTGCTTTTTCAAGAGGCAGCTGGACTTCCTTGTTTTTCTTTGAAGATGTTTCGCTTCTCATCCAAGAAGCTTCTTCGGCTCTGATTATTCTAGCATTATTTTGCCCTATTCTAGATAACTCATTTGCAGAGGTTCAACTCTTCTGCGGCAGACATGGCTTTTACGTTTAGTCATTCAGAAGTGTGGTAAATAGTTAAGAGTCCAGAAAATGTATGGATAGGTCAATAAGGCATAATTTATTTAAACATGATAAAATTGGCTGCTTTAATAAGATATTAAAGAAGATATAATTGGCTGGTTTATTTGCTAAATCATAAACCATGATTTGATTAAGTATTAAGTATTATGTGCCAGTCCTAGCAATCAAATTGTTAGGTTTTGGTCCATAATAATCTGTTCCTAATCTGGTCCTTTGATTTTTCCAATGGGGCATTCATTGCTACTATAACAGCTGCTCATCCTCTTGTTCTCTTTTCCTTATATCTTTCCCAGTAGAGCCTTTCCAAAGAACTAGGTCTTTGCATAGTGTGTCCATGGTATGATAATTTTAGCCTGGTCACTTGTATCTCAAGTGAGAACATTTTGGGTTGATTTATTGTTGTCTATCTATCATCTATCACCTATCCCTAATATTTTAATCCACTGCCAATTAATTGATTTGTCATTCCATTGTTTTTTGGAGGACAAAAATGAGACAATTTACTTATGCGTAAGTGCAACATAATAAGCTTTGCTGTCAATTCATTTCGTAGATAAATGACATTTGCACATATGTTCCTGTACTTGTTGGTGTACCTACTTTCTATCTTTTTTTTTTTCACACTCAAGGAACACGGCCATTTCAAGGTTGTCATCACCTTTTCCTAGGTGTTCCTCATCAGTATCCAGAAGAAAGACCAGATGTTCCTGCTGCCATAGCATTAATTAGATTTTGGGCTTCCATTGGCAGAATGATATGCAATTGTGGCTGACAATTACTTTACAGGATGCATTAGCATATTGCTGGTAGGGAAAGGCAGGGGAAGACAGTGGTAGGAGATGACAAATTATCTAAATTAATTTCTAATTTAAAGTCCTCTTTTCTTATTATAAACTGCTCTGGTTAATCAAATGTTAAATTCATTCTCTCAGTGCACAAGGACTATCATGGAGACATAGCATGAATTGCATCTTGTCAAATATATACAAAATATTTATATAAAAATGACTAATTTACACTATGATTCGTCCTTGCTTCAGGGAACATATGGCATAAGAGGTTTTTTTTCCCCCTGTGATTTAAGAAACCTAAAATCACAGACAAATTAGAACTGAAGGTCTGTTACATGCAATAATCATCTATCTACTGTTGCACTTCTCAGTTCTCATCTACGGGGAGAAATTTCAATTTGATTCCCACCCACACAACTCCAAGATTCAACATAACCTCTCTTTCTGTTCTCATAATGCAGAAGAACTAGAATCTGTTTTAATGACAAATGCAGCCAGTGCTTGCCCTGATATGCAGCAGAGAGGATAGGCAAAGCAAAAGCAAATTTCTGAACAGTACAACAAGAATTTGTCCAAGTGTTATCCCCTCCAAAAAGCAGTGGATGGTGTTCTACTCCAAGCATAAAATGCCTTGGGCCAGCACTGACTATAGAATGTGTCAATCTAGAACAGGCAGTCTGGAATATACAAGTAGTTTCCTGCTAGTTGTACGTTCTAAATTTTTAAAAAATTTAATTTGTCTAGCAAAAAACAAAATGCTGGAAAATTTGCAAAACTTTTTAAAACTGACACTGGTTTTTCTTTCAACCACCATCCCCTTCCCTCTCTTCTAAACATATATACATGTACTGTATATCTTTTAAGATGGATATTTATGAATACTCTGAAGAGTCCTGAAGACGTTTAACATGGTGAATCATTATAGAGATCCAATGGGACAATGAACTTCAAGAAAAGATTGGAATGCCTAAGATCAGTGGTGAAATGTAAAATTTGTTACTACCAGTTCTTTGGGCATGGCTTTGTGGTAGGGGTGTGTGTGTAATGTGACTGGGTGGGCATGGCCAACTTTTTTTTAAAAAAACATTTTTTACAACCTATTCGGGCAAATAGGTTGTAAAAAAAATGCTTTTAAAAGGTAAAAAACAAGGCTCTGACGATTACAGCTGTGGCACACGATTGTCAGAGACTTTTTTTTAACCTTTTAAAAGCAGGAACTAATGACACTTGGGTGGGTGGGTGGGGCTCGCGCCGCCATAGCTTCCAGTTCTCCGAACCACCTGCCACAATCACTACCAGATCTCCTGATCCGGTCCGAACCGGGAGCATTTCACCCCTACCTAAGATACATTTTAATGATGGCTGGATAGGACGAAAATATGCTGCTTAAGGAAACTGAATTTTACAAATTCCCCTATGATTTCATTTGCTTCACTTGCATTAATGAGTGATTTTGAACTTGGTTGACTTTTAGAGTTTTTCCATAGATTTCACCTTGTCACTTTGTATAGAAAAATATTCTCCCATATATATTCATATATGTGTGGTGGCACTTCTACACTGTCACAGTTCTTATATTACAATCTCTTAGGGTGCAAATTGATCCATAAATGTTTTTGGGGCAGCACAACCAGCATTCTGAGTTGAAGTCCACACATCTCAAAGTGACTGAGGTTGAGAATCATCGTGTAGCACAGGGGTGTCAGATCAGATTTCATTGAGGGCCACATCAGGGCTGTGTTTCATCTGGGGGGCCGGCTGAGTGTCGCCAGTGTGGGCGTGGCCAGTTCAACGTCACTCGTATTGGGGGCGCCTGTGATGGCCCAAGCGCTCATCCAGCAAAAATGAAGCTCAGGAGGAGCTCTATTTTTGCTGGCAGAGGCACTGTTGGCCGGTCCTTCACTGTTTCCTGGGCAGCCTCACAGACCAGATCTAAGCACCCCTCAGGTCAGATCTAGCCCGCGGGCTTTGAGTTTGACACCCTTGGTGTAGCAGATTCTCACATTCTGAGCACACTGAAGGAGCCAAACAGCACTCCTTTCAGCGGCTGTGTGCAAAGGTCCTCATCCTCCCAACACCGTCCTTGCCTCATCTGCAAACTTCCTCTGGGTTTACTTCAAAGTTTGCCCATTCCCTTGTGAGTGAAAGCAATGGGCAATAGCAATAGAACTTAGACTTATATACTGCTTCACAGTGCTTTACGGCCCTCTCTTAGCAGTTTACAGAGTCAGCATATTGCCCCCAACAATCTGGATCCTCATTTTACCCACCTCGGAAGGATGGAAGGCTGAGTCAACTTGAGCCTGGTGAGATTCAAACTGCTGAACTGTTGGCAATTGGCAGTCAGTAGAAGTAGCTTGCAGTACTACATTCTAACCACTGTGCCACTGGTTGGGAGAGCAATATATGATGCCATGCCAGTTTTACCTCAAGAAGCAGAGAGAAAGGACCGAGCCAGGCTGCCAGGACTTAGCACTTAGCAACCTAACATTTTAGGTTCCACTGTGGTTGCAAATCAAGGCTACCCTGTATTGATATGCTCAATATTGCAAATATGACAATGGTGGAGACACTTATGAGCGGCTTTCAAAATGATTTGAATGTTTTGGAGTGCCAAAACAATTATAGGTTTTACTTCCACTTCATTGCAACAAGATATGGGGCTGTAAATTGTACATTGCAGAGGATATGTTTCATTCTGTGTGTGTACATGTATACATGCACACCAGAGATAGGTTTCAGCAGGTTCTGACCAGTTCTGGAAAACTGGTAATGGAAATTTTGAGTAGTTCGGAGAACTGGTAGTAAAAATTCTGACTGGCCCCACCCCCATCTATTCTCTGCCTCCCAAGTCCCAGCTGATTGGGAGGAAATGGGGATTTTGCAGTATCCTTCTCCTAGATTGGGGTGGGAATGGAGATTTTACAGTATCCTTCCCCTGCCATGCCCACCAAGCCAGAACCGGTAGCAAAAAAATTTGAAACCCACCACTGATGCACACACGTTACTATGGGGGAACTCATTTTTTTCCAAGATGTAATAGCATCCATTAATACATTAAGCTTTTCGAGACAGATGCATTTTCAAGTTGTACTTCCATTTTTTTAAGATAGTGCCATATATTATCTTATATATTGTATTACACTCCTTTTTTATAGTACACAATAAAGATTTGCCATTTTTTATTTCTAATTAAATTTTAGTTCTGATTATAATTAACTCTGTAACAATTAGCAGATTCTAGTTTTATAGATTTAATTCCCTTGTTATTACCCTCTCATTTTATAGTTGCCATTTTTCTACTTTTTAGGCATAGTTTGCTCTTGATGTGACAATTGTTAATTTTATTGTCTCTGTATCTTATTTTATGCTGGTCAAAGACCCAAGAAAAAACAGGAGCTGAGTTCAGGAGTTGTTCAGAACATCTATAACTTTAAAAAAAAAGCTAAGGCCACTGTTAGATCAAATGAAAAAGCATTATTGACCCTTAAAAATATTATTTTTTGGATCAAGCCATTCTTCTGAATCAAGCATCACACGTTTCTGGAAGCCAGTCAGCTTATAAATGTAATAAATTATTATTATTTTAAAACTTTGGTAGAATTAAAAAGCAAGCTGGGAAACATGACAAGAGACCTAGGCAGGCTCATCCTTGATTCATGAAATAAAGGATGGAAGAGAATAAATTTAATAAAAAATAATAAAATAAAATAAAATAAAATAAAATAAAATAAAATAATAAAATAAAATAAAATAAAATAAAATAAAATAAAATAAAATAAAATAAAATAAAATAAAATAAAATAAAATAAAATAAAGCAATGCAATGCAATGCAATGCAATGCAATGCAATGCAATGCAATGCGATAGGTTAAAGCACAATCAGGCTTGCAAGAGTCTGTTATTATTGTCTACCAAAAGAAATATATACAGGCAGGGGTGAAATGTTCCCGGTTCAGACCGGATCGCCCGATCTGGTAGCGATGGAGGCGGGTGGTTTGGAGAACCGGTAGCAAAAATCTCTGCCCACCCAACCCCGCCATGCCCAGCTGAGCCGCACAATCATCAGAGGCTTTTTCTTTTAATTTTTAAAAGCATTTGTTCTAAAACCTCTCGGCTGAAAAAATGCTTTTAAAAGTAAAAAAAAAAGCCTCTGATGATCGTGGGGTTCAGCTGGGATCGTCAAAGGGATTGTCAGCTGATGATCCCAGCTGAGTTGCCTAATCGGCAGAGGTTTTTTTTTCTTTTAAATGCCTCTGACGATCCATGCTGAGTTTGCCTGATTGGCAGAGGTTTTTTTTCTTTTAAATGCCTCTGATGATCCATGCTGAGTTGCCTGATCGGCAGAGGCTTTTAAAAGAAAAAAAGCCTCAGCCGATTAGGCAACTCAGCTGGGATCGTCAGAGTCTTTTGAAAGCATTTTTTTACAACCTCTTTGCCGAAGAGGTTGTAGAAAAAATGGTTTTAAAAGAAAAAAAAATTGGCCACGCCCACCCAGTCACATTACCCCACCACCACCAAGCCACGCCCACAGAACCGGTAGTAACAAATTGTAGATTTCACCACTGTATACAGGCAGTCCTCAACTTACGACCTCAATTGAGCCCATAATTTCCGTTGCTAAGTGAGACATTTGTTAAGTGAGTTTTGCCCCCTTTTAAGACTTTTCTTACCACAGTTGTTAAGTGAATCACTGCAGTCATTAAATTAGCAATACCGTTGTTAAGTGAATCTGGCTTCCCCATTGACTTTGATTGTCAGAAGGTCACAAAAGGTCACATGACTCTGGGACACTGCAACCGTCATAAATATGAGTTAGTTGTCAAGCATCCGAATTTTGATCACATGACCATGAGGATGCTGCAACAGTTGAATGTGTGAAAAACAGCCATAAATCATCTTTTTCGGTGTTGTAACTTTGAATGATCACTTAAACAAACGGTTGTAAGTAGAGAACTTCCTACAGAAAAATATTCTGATTCTATTTAACTAAATTCTACTCTGATACAGATGGTAGCAGCAAATGGAGCCTAGTGACATCTGTCATTCTTTGCTGGAAAATTTCATTACAAACACTGTTTATTTGGCAAACCTGCATATAAAACAGCATGAATTTGTGAAAGTAACGTTCAAAATCCACCTATGTCTCAGAAAGAAAAACAATACATATTAGACACAGTTATACTGAAATAAAGTCCTCATTACAGTTTTGCGCAGACAAGAAGGCATGTTAAGTGTAGCTGCATCTGACAGCATAAATGATGCTGTCTTAAGGATAGAAGAGATGTACCAGTGGTGGGTTCCTCCCGGTTCAGCCCGGTTCTGCCGAGCCGGTAGCAGTGACGATATGACATCACCAAACCGGTTCTGCCCCCCGCCCCCTGCCCCCCTCCACCCCCCACCCCCCGCGTTATTCTTACCTTTTATTTGGCCCAACCCCCAATTTATTGCTGCCTCCTGAGTCCCAGCTGATGGCTAGAGGGAAAAAACTGTTTAAACTCTTGCCAAGAGACTTCAAAGGGCCGCCCTACAGCTGATCAGTGTTAAAGAAAACAAATGAGTAGACCGGTGCCTGCAAAAATACATGAGTAGATCAGTGCCTGCAAAAATAAATGGGTAGATCGGTACAGCTCTGCAAGCAGTTAAAAGCCTGGTAGACCAGTACCTCTGCTAAATCCTAAATAATTGTCACATGACCATCAAGCCACGCCCACAAAATAAGCCACGCCCACAGAACCGGTAGTAAAAAAATTTAGAACCCACCCCTGAGATGTATGTAGTTGCATAGTCGTCATTTTACGACCAGAATTGATCCCAACATTTCTGATGCTAAGTGAGACATTTGTTAAGTGAGCTTTGCCCCATTTTACGATCTTTCTTGCCACTGTTGTTAAGTAAATCACTGCAGTTGTTAAATTAGTCACACAGTTGTTAAGTGAATTGGGCTTCCTCATTGATTTTGCCTGTCAAAAAGTTGCAAAGTTGACGTGACCCCGGGACATTGCAACCGTCATAACTAAGAGTCACTTGCCAAGCATCTGAATTTGGATCACGTGACCATGGGGATGTTGCCATGGCTGTAAGTGTAAAAAACGGTCATAAGTCACTATTTTTAGTGCCATTGTAACTTGGAGCAGTCATTAAACGAACTGTTTTAAGTCAAGGACTACCTGTATTCCTGGGGTGGGTTCTAAATTTTTTTACTACCGGTTCTGTGAGTGTGGCTTATTTTGTGGGCGTGGCTTGATGGTCATGTGACAATTATTTAGGATTTAGCAGAGGTACTGGTCTACCAGGCTTTTAACTGCTTGCAGAGCTGTACCGATCTACCCATTTATTTTTGTAGGCACTGATCTACTCATGTATTTTTGCAGGCACTGGTCTACTCATTTGTTTTCTTTAACACTGATCAGCTGTAGGGTGGCCCTTTGAAGCCCCACAGCAAGAGTTTAAACAGTTTTTTTCCCTCCAGCCATCAGCTTGGACTCAGGAGGCAGCAGTAGATTGGGGGTGGGGCCAAATAAAAGGTAAGAATAACTGGGGGTGGGGGGCAGAACCGGTTCGGTGACATCATATCATCACTGCTACTGGCTCAGGAGACCCAGGCCAAACCAGGAGCAATCCACCACTGCTGTATTCCCATATCTATATAACCTCATTTGAGGATCACTTTTTTTAAAGATTTGTTGGGAAAAAATGATAGGAATAATGAACATGTGCATGGATATACGATGGCATTGGTACATTCTTACATTGATTCATAAATCCTTAATTTTAATATCCTGGACATCATTACTATTAGGATAATCATTGTTATCATATTCCTAGAATTGAGAATGTTTGCAGTCCTAGTCTACTCTACGTTTCCCAAGGAAAAAAAGATCATTTATTTCATGAATTTTTTTACATATTACCATTGTAGTTAAGGATGCATAAAGGAAGCTAAGTGTCTGACTTTACAAGGCTTTATAAATCCTTTCTTTTAATGTGCTTTCCAGATTTTAATCCTTAAGATTCATTTTCCACCACCCGTTTTCCTTCTTGTGTCATTTGCTTTTGCTTCTCTGATGCAGTTGTGGAGCTGATTTTAATCACCTTCAAGGTATAAAAAAAAATAGTCTATATGGGGTGGAGGGAATGGAATTTAAAAATTAAAGAACAGAATATGCTATGTGCATTTGGCCATACTGCCTAGAAGTTGCAAAAGCATGCATTGTTTTGTCCTGCAAGGAAAAAACAGGATTAGTCACAATCCTGTCAACTAATGAATACACTCTGTGATCCTCAGAGCTTCATTTACTCAGTTAATAGTGCTTTGCCCGAGTCCCTTTGCAGGGGCTGGAGGAGTGGTGGGGAAAAGAGGGGGTGGAACCCGCAAGAAGGAATATTCTGGGTGCCAACCACAGCCACTGACACGAGTAATATCATATTCATCACAGACAGGCCTCGTATCTCATTACTGTTGACGAGTTTGCCCTCGAGGCAGTGGAGTGCAGTCAGGCCAGGCCCATCATGTGGAACCGTTCAGGTATATTGTAAAATGATTTAATGCGATAATAATGTCCACTTTGCGAGATAGATTATGTTTTTTATAGTGGCTGATGGTTAATGAATGATACATTAGCAAACATCACTAAAACATTATTGGGAAAATGCAGATGAAGAGATTGCTGTAACCCTGCGTTTCCTCCCTAGCTTCCCCTCGACCTGCTATTTTTTTCTTCATGGGGAAAAAAGGAAAGTTAGAGCAAGAGGATTTGTCTTCTTTCTTTCTCCTGATAGCACCCACCCTCTGCAGGCGCTTATTGCCAACATAAACTGAGAAATTATTTCTTAAATCAAACGTGAATCAATGAAAGTATAAACCTGAACATATACATTACAAATTGACCTAGTTAAATAGATGATCCGATTTATCTGAATTGCCCTGCTCAACTGTGAAATGAGATAAGAGGAACCCACTGGCTGAACGTTAAGCCAGCTTGGATCAAAATCTCCCAAAGACGCCCCTTTAATGTTATTAGAAGCCATTTTTTTAATGAACAATGGCAGGGGTAAAAATATTCAAATCACTGAGGTTCATCGACAGCGACCCCATCTCCAAAAGCATCTTCCCTGATTTTGTGATTCGAATGTGGTCCAGATGTTGGCATTTTTAGATTGGGATTTCTGTAGGTGAGACACAATACATTCATTAGTGACCCAACCCTTACCTGTTGTCCATTTCCATCTATCAGATGGACCAGAGTAAGCTCAGAAATAATTTTGCTTCCCTCTTCCGTAATGTAGACCTGTGAACAGAATAATGTAATTTCTCACATTGAAACAGCCAATTTCACTCCATGGCCATATTGGCTAAGAATTTTGCAAAGAATCATAACATACACCTGGAGAATATCCAGGTAGAAAACTGACTCAAAGAGTTATATAAAGTTTGGGGAATAATTATTGGTTTATCTCAGTATTTATGCAAATTAAATGATGGACTATAAGTCATGTTATTATCATATGGATGACTAATGTCTACCCTTAATAACATAGTTCTCCAGGACCTGAAGCATCATTTTTCCTGTAACCCGACATCCCTCAACTATAAATTCTCACTTTGAACTGTGAGATCTTATGTACACGAAGTATGCATTTCTATCCACAAGAAGTAGTCATCATTAGAAATGAAAAGAAGGCCATTAAAATTATATGCCATAGGCAACCCTTTCATATCACCATGAATTTATTTCTACACTACAAAGATTTCTGTTTATCTGACCATTAACATAGTTTAATGTTACCAGTTTTCTGTACTAGTAATTTAGTATACTGTAGATAGTCCTATACTAAATTAGTGATGATGCCTCGCCTCTACTCTACTCTACTCTACTCTACTCTACTCTACTCTACTCTACT
>WNWU01000003.1:3604479-3665293 GCA_012654045.1 Ptyas mucosa | reverse complement strand
CTCTACTCTACTCTACTCTACTCTACTCTACTCTACTCTACTCTACTCTACTCTACTCTACTTGGGTCCTGGTGATTGCCTGGATTAGTACCTGCAGTTTTCTTGGCAAGATTTTCAAAAATGGTGTGCTATTATTGCCTTCTTCCTAGCGCTGAAAGTGAGTGACTACCCCAAAAATACCATGTTGGTTTCACACTTAAGATAGATCTAAAACTCAGGCTCCTAATTTCTAGCCTGATGCCTTAATCACTACACCAAACTGGTTTGTAATGCCAAAGTAATGAAAACTATAGAAAGCAATGGCTTTAAGCATACCTACATTCTGTAATGAATTGTGCTCAGCTGATAAAGCCTCCCAAATTTAAGATATAGTATAATTCAGTAAAAGCAACCGGCTTCTTAATGCTAAGAAATTTGGCATCAAATTTATCTTCAACATTAAGCTGTAATTCTTTACATACAGGTAATCCTCAACTCACAACCACAAGTGGTATCAGAATTTTGCTCGCTAAGTGATGCCATTGTTAAGTGAGTTATCACATGACCAGACCAGAATTTACAACCATGTTTACCATAGTCATTAAGCAAATCACATATTTAAGTGAATCGTACAGTCAGTAAGCAAATCTAGCTTCCCCGATTGACTTTGCTTGTCAGAAGCAGGCTAGGAAGGTGATCATGTGACTGCAAGATACTACAACAATTGTAAATGCGAATCAGTTGCCAAGTGCTTGAATTGCAATCACGTGACAGGATGATGGTGCAACAGATGTAACTTCAAGGACTGGTCATAAATCACCTTTTCCAAGGCCTTCATAAGTTTAAATCACTGTTAAACGAATGGTTGTAAATCAAGGGCTACCTATATAATAGTCAACTAGCCACAGGCAAAATCATTGAAATTTGTTCACTGGTAGGAGAAGCAAAGCAGGAGTGATGGAGCAACAAACAATTTTTCCCAGGTGGGCAAAATCGTGATTACTATTCAGCATGAATATTCTCCATGTGGTATGCTCTTGAATAATATATATTTCTATGTGTACCATTGCATTTATGATTTTGGCTTGTAAAACTGTGTTATGCATGACACTGGTTTTTACAATAATTATGATAGCATAGCATTGTATTACAAAGAGGTCTATTTACAGTCTCACTTACCTCACAATAATGGTTGTATATCTATCAATTCTTAAAATTATAGGTACACTACAATGCTCTAAATAACATGTTCTTCTGACTTCTTCAGGCTTGTTTTGTCTGGAAAATGAATTATGTAAACCTCCACCATCTGAAACTGTTTCAAGTCAATTAATTGTTGTAATTACTTAAGATTTCTTTTTAATGAATATGACTCTCTAGAGATTAGATGATATCCTGTCATCAGTAGGCCTGATAAATGAAATGTGATTTGTGACTCTGAAAATACTGAGAGCAACCTTGTACGTGAACAATGTCTCTCCTTCTTCCTTGTGAAATTGAAGAAATGCCCTTGACAGAGGAAGAAACATTTGCTAGGTAGTGATTTCCCAGCAATTTTGATCCTTAAATAGAATTCATACTGCTATAAATTTGCCTCTAATCCATGGATCTTGGTTGTGAGCATCATGGGAATCAGCTTTTAAAAATGGATAAGAAATCCATTTGGTGCAATGATTTAATATGAACTTAATCTAATTCACATTTCTATATTCAAACACAAATAGAATGATTCATCAGTATTCCTCCTTCTCTGCATTTTGTGAAGCAGTTTTCAGAATGCAAATAATTTTATGTTATTTTTGACAATATTTTTATAGCCCTGGACATGTGCACTGATTCCAAAAAGTATATAATGAACTCAAAATATATAGAACAGCTCCAAATGTCACTGGAGTTAAGACCTATAGGAATCCCAAAGCAAAACTGATTTATATTCCTTCAGAAATCTTAAATTCACTGCCCTTCACTAATCTAGCACAGTACATATGGAGGCCCTTAAGACACAGAGTAGGGTTGAGAAATTTTCCTACTAAGATTCGCTGCCAATTGCAGTGTGACATGGTAAAAGGATGGGGAATTCCCTGCCCACTTGATTCTGGAGCCTGAAGCTGCCTCTCTCTCATTTCCTTTTTTGTTCCAACAACATAATTGAAAGGCTGTAGTCCATAGACTACAGACTCCTGTAGCCAAAAGAGAATTTTGGTGCAAGCACTTCTCCAGCAACTGAGAGTAAAAGCATATATCTGTAGCCCCAAGGGCTATTAACTTGGTGACCAAGCTTAGATTCCTTTTCCACATGTTCAGAAATAATTAAGATCACACTCCTGGTGTTCCTTATTAGGACGACATGGCAAAAGCCATGTCCAAAAGCCATGATATTGATGCCTTCTTAGAAGAAGAAAGTTAGACCTTCCCAACACAGGGAAGCTGTCTGCTGAGATTAGTCTCAGAAAGTCTTGGGTGTCTGGAAAGTGAGTATACATGGAACACTCTAGTCTAACCCAGATCCACACTGTGTTGTTGAGTATTGCTTCTATGGCATGGAAAGATAGTGGTCTACCATGAGAAAGTCTTGGGACTTCAATGTGAGCAATAGACTGGGAGTTCAATGTGAGCAATAGATTGCACACCAAAGTTGGGCAACTTTGTTGTGCAATCTATTGCTCACATTGAACTCCCATCCAATCAACATCTAAATGCCTAACTCTTTGTACCTTCAACCAAAGGAACCCACTTAAAGCTCCAATTATGTGGGCTCAATGAGGCCTACAATTACTGTTATGATAACTCATGATAACTCATGATATGAATATTTATTGGCATAAAAATATTATGATAATGTGTTGCTCCAACTCCGATATGTCCTTTCTCCCTGGCTGTTTTCCCATACCAATTAACAGAACTCTTGGTACTCCATGCTTTGGCCATAGGTATATTTGTGACACCTTTGGACCACCATGGGAAAATCACTAGATCTCCATAGAGAAATGGGTAACTGAACATAAATTAGATGACAGTTCATGGCTATGTGAACTGAGTAAAAAACAGAGGGAAATAGAAAAGGTCTGCCCACATTGAAAAATAAATTTGGATTAGGATAACTCATTTTGGGAATAAAATTAAGGAAACTGGACAAGATATTGAGGAAGCCACTCAATATTTTTGGTGGGATCTTCTATTAGGATGGAGTCTAATTGCAGATGGAGCTTTGCATTTAATGGTTCGCTCATTCCTAACATGATTGGCATTTCAAACTTTGGCACTTACCTATTGGCAATGTGTTGATATGAATGATCCATTCCTAGGACATACTGAATCCTCAATCATGAGAACTACAACGAAGCCCACAATGCTATCAGAACATACCTCCTCTTAAAATGATCAGACAACATATAGATTTTAACACAGCATTTTTAAAATTAGGTATTATATCAGATGGCTATGACAAAGGGACAATATATCTAATATTACATATCTTGACTGCAGGGAGAATTATACATGCACAGCAGTGGAAAAAGGAAAACACCCCTTCAGAGGATGAGACGATAAGGAAGATACTAGATTGTGAGGAAATGGACAGACTAATGCTAAATATAAAAGATAAAGGAGATACAGAATACTATTCAACATGGAATAGATTCTATTAATGGTTAGAAACACGAGGTAAAAGTTGGAAACTGAAAGAATCAGATTAGGTGGACATGGAAAGAGATATTATTGTTAATATTGATATAGGAATGTAAGTATTGGAATGATAGATAAGTTCACATACTAGAATCTGATGGCTATTGTACAACACTAGCACTGTTTAAAATAATATATGTTATTCTGTTTTTTGCTTTTGTTTTATGGTAAATGGAATGCCAGGAAAATTACACTGAATTCAATATATACATATGTAAACAATAAAAATATATCTTTTTAAAAAAGCATACCTCTCCTTCAGCTCATCCAATTCATTCCTAATAGTCCAGGAGTGTAGCATTTTAAATATATACATGAAGAAAAGCCTTTATAACATGGCAGGTAGAGGCACAGGGTTGGAAGTGGCACAGTGTTACTACAAGGTCTGTAAGGAACTTTCTTCCTCTCCTGACTTCCCAATCATCATCTGTCATATGTATTTACATAAAAATTGGATTCTCCTATAAAGTCACTTACGTGCGGGCATCCCTGACCTGAGATCCTCCAAACATTGTGGCTAAAAGAGTCTCAACACATCTGCAAGGCGGAATGGGACTTTTTAGGCTCTTACCTTTGGCTGTGCCCGCTTCTCTTCCAGGGTTCCACCTCCACACATTATCCACCAGCTTTTCTCCTCAGCTGGCCCACCCCCATCTTTTTGCCCCGGCCCCTCCGTCCCAGTCCCTTTGCCGCAGCCAGAGGTGGGTTTCAGCAGGTTCTGACCAGTTCTGGAGAACTGGTAGTGGAAATTTTGAGTAGTTCGGAGAACCGGTAGTAAAAATTCTGACTGGCCCCACCCCCATCTATTATCTGCCTCCCAAGTCACAAGTGATCAGGTGGAAATGGGGATTTTGCAGTAACCTTCCCCTGGATTGAGGAGGGAATGAAGATTTTACAATATCCTTCCCCTGCCACGCCCACCATGCCATGCCCACCAAGCCATGCCACGCCCACCAAGCAACACCCACAGAACCAGTAGTAAAAAAATTTGAAATCCACTGGCTGCAGCCCATTCGTCCAAGTGCAGTTCAGCCAAAGGTAGGAACCCCAAAGTCCTAGACCTTCTGCAAGGTGCCATTTCAGGAAAGGCTTCATTTGAGAAAAGTTACATGCGGAAATTGAAATAAGGTGAATTTGGGAACAGATCAGAAACAGAGTAGGAGACATTTTTGGAAACCTGCATTCATTCTAATGCAGTTTGAGAGTGAAAAGCAAGCATATCATAAGGAAGGAATTTTATCTCGAGAAAATCCATTAAACTACTACAAAATATGAATATATGTTCTGCAAACTGCTAGAATCTCCCACCTGTAACAGGGAAAGCAAAGGGAGAACTGAAAAGAATGTGAGCTGACAAATGTGTCACATGTCAAGAAGATGAAGTAGATAACAAGAAGTGACATGTCGAGAAACAGCCTTTGTCAGATTGCAAAAAGCTTCAGAACTGGGGACACCTTGCTGACGGCAGTTTAGGTTAGGGAAGATAAATATCCCATCCTCACTTTAAAAGGTCAAAGCTATGAAAATACCACCACGTCTTCCATGAAAACTACATTGAAATAATTGTAGTGTTATGCCTTCCTGCTTCAAAGGTGTGCTTGGAAAACACAGAGTATTAAAGTTCTGTTCTACTGTACATCACCATCTAATTTCTGAAATCCAAGAGTCGCTTTTCACTCATTTTTAACACAAAGGCAGGTGTATTATTGAAGTGCCTGATAGAAATTCAACACAGAAAGGAGATGTTTGTTAGTTTTTAATATCTAATTAACTTTCATGGATCTGATAATAATATCCTGAAGATACAAGGGTTATCTCCTGTAGCTGCATAACTTCACCAACCCAACACAGGCCCATCAGCTTTACAAAACTGCTCAGTAGGTGTGCAACGAAAGCACAGACAGAGGGCTGCACTATTTTCCTTCAGTGAGCCAACAGAAGAGTAGGCAGGCATATATTGTCCTGCCCTCACTGCCAATCCCTATTTTGCTTTAACAATGAGACTGGTGAGTGGGGATATCCTTAATATTTTAATGTGGATCCAGTTAAGAATAGCAATTGATAGATTCTTCAGCTTAATTTCCTCTCTCACTTAGTGTCTCCTGCTGCCTGGAAAAACAACTACAAATTGTTTTCCTTAACATGTTATGGGATGGAAATGGGCTAAATAGAAGCAAGTTTAACTACTTTGATTTAACCACTTATCAGTTTGCCAAACTAACAACGTGCAAAAGTGCCTGCCAGCTGAGCTATTTCTGAACAAAGGTCTAATGGTCTTCTGAAAGAGCACTAAAACCATGGCTAAAAATAACCTGCTCAACAAGTCGCAGGTATGAAGGATGACTGCAGGATGAAGTGAGAGAGAGAATGATTGATAATAAATGATCCAGGGTGGTTTCTACTTACCTTTACTACCGGTTTGCAGGGGGGCTGCGCACATGTGTGTGCTTTGCTCATGCACGCTCACATGCGCTATTCTCCACATGCACAGAAGCGTTTTGATGACGTCGGGGTTGGTGGGCGGAGCCTCCTGCCAGTTTTACTACTGGTTCTATAGAACCGGTGCGAACCGGGACAACCCACCACTGAAGTGATCTCCATCCTCAACTAATGCTGCAAGAGGAGTATTGTGTTGGCAATGACTGATTGTGCTTGGTCATATACCCTCTGGAGTAGGTGAACTAACCCAGACCCCAACATATGCAAATAGTAAAAAGCTATGCAAAGTTCCTTGTCCACAGAAGCAGTTGGAAACCTGTTATACACTCATTAATGATAGAATCAGCAAGAAGTAAGTAGGAGAACCACTCTCTCTCTCTCTCTCTCTCTCTTCCCTCCTCTCTCTCTCTCTCTCTCCCTCCCTCCCTCCCTCCCTCTCTTTCTCTCTCTCATTAAATTTGTCCTCTCTGCAGCTTAGGGCTAGTAAGATTTTAGAAAACAGCATTTCAAGAACAGAACTAACATTCTTTCAAAATGCCCTGTACATATGAGGAGCTCCTGTAAGATTAGACAAGCACTTCTGAAAGCACTGGCCATGCATTATGCAGGCCGAGCCTCTGCAGACAGGTCTAGGACAATTCTCCATGGCCAACTTGCCATGGCCAACTTGTTGTGGCCAACTCACCATGGAACAACTCGCTGTGGGACAAAAGTTACAGTAATGTCAAAGAAATGGTGGATTAGAATCATTAAAGAAAGGATGCAAAAGCAGGGACAAAATGAAATGTGAATGGCAAAATTAAAATATGGTTTTTTTTATTTTAAATAATTAAATTGAATTGTTAAATTGTCCTGTGGCGGGTTGGCCTGCGGTGAGTTGGCCATGGTGAGTTGGCTGTGGCAAGTTGTCCCATTCCATCTGCAGACATCGCCATGGAGGAGAGAAGCACATTTGCAGCAACCAGAACTGGCCAATAGGAATAGGCAGATTTCAGTCCCTGACCATGTTGTCAACCACAACATTAACAAAATTTACATGAGATTATGGAAAACTAGACTTTAAAACTGAAACGGCTAAAGAGTACAGAATCAAATATGTAAACATGGTGACTGGGCCCTATTTTTCCTCTGGTAGAAGGGACATAAGGAGTGTAATCAGAGGTGGGTTTCAACAGGTTCTGACCAGTTCTAGAGAACCGGTAGCGGAAATTTTGAGTAGTTCGGAGAACCGGTAGTAAAAATACTGACTGGCCCCACTCCCATCTATTCTCTGCCTCCCGAGTCCCAGCCGATCGGGAGGAAATGGGGATTTTGCAGTAACCTTCCCCTGGAGTGGGGTGGAAATGGAGATTTTATAGTATCCTTCTTCTGCCACGCCCACCAAGCCATGCCCACCAAGCAATGCTATGCCCACCAAGCCATGCCCACAGAACCTGTAGTAAACAATTCTGAAACCCACCATTGAATGTAATGTCTTAATGAACTATGAGAGAGAAATACATTTTGAATCCTCATTAAGGGGTGGGAAATAATTGATCCCAAACTATCTCAAGCAAAAGGCTCTGGCTGAAAATGAAAAAGTAATACGCTCTAAAACACAGAGTTATTTTAAAAATATTTTAAGTTACATTTGAAAAAGCTTTCAAAGATGTTTTATTTAAACAGGATTTTCCAGCCTTAAAATATATTGAAGTAATATTTCTTTATTATTACTACAATAGTAAAATAATGCATGCTTTTCAAACCATTCTTACAGACTCATATTTTATTCTATATAGTAAACATTTAAAGTCATGGCATCAATAATTAAGAATGTATAGAACAGTGCTACATCTCTTTTCTAATCACTATGATATTTTTTTCCTGCCTGATGAATCCAATAACAATACCTATCTTATAGTGCCACATCTATGCATGTTTGCTGAGAAATAAATCCCATTATTTCACTGAGCTTTATCGATCTAGGTGTTGGATGGCAGCCTCAAGAGCACATATTGTAGAAACTGGTTTAGCTGATTAAAATTTTAAAGGATGCAACCTCTTGCCTCAATGTATTCCATTAGCCTTCATTGTATTGGAAGATTGTAACCAGGAGAGAGGAAATATTTTGCTGTGTTAGGCTACCAGATACCAAAGACACTATAGTGTGCACCAGTGGTGGGTTACCCCCAGTTCGCACCGGTTCTATAGAACCAGTAGTAAAACCAGCGGGAGGCTCCGCCCACAGACCCCAACGTCATCAGAATGCTTCTGCACATGTGCAGAAGAGCGCATGCTCGTGCAAGCGAAGCAAGCGTGCACGCACGGCCCCGTTGCGAACCGGTAGTAAAGGTAAATAGAACTCACCCCTGGTGTGCACATAACTTGCCCCTCTTCCCAAAATTTCCTATTCATTTACAAACCTACATATCTTTACTTGAGCCTGCCTCATTCTTTGAGCTTTACCTCAGAGAAAATATAAATAGGTCCAGAGTGCACAAACCATTTGTATTAAAATTCTGAAGTAAAATCAATATGACAAATGCATGGAAAGCAGTCATCTGTGAAGTAAACTCCAGCAAGGAAAAAAATGAACTCTTAACATTAGTCATCTCATCATGCCTAAGACAGCCCGTAGTCAAATTCCAAAGCCACACAAAGATGTGAGCCACGTGAGATTGTCCATAAATTACATTTAAAAATTAATTTTAAACTGATTAACCATTCAGCAGGAGTTTGCCCTGGACAAAAGTGATGGCAACAGCAGTCTGTCTGATAACACGGTTTGAACTGACTTAAACCTCTTGTTCATTATAAATGCAGATCAAGGGAATGCTTCTTAAAACTTAAAATACCTGGTAGAAAAAGCAGCATTAAAGCATGACTTCATCATCGGCCATTAAATTTGGGCCAATGTTTAGTCAATAGAGCTGCTCATTCTTCCTCTTTCTACATCTCCTTTTCTGTTTCTAGTAATTCCTCCTAGCTTCAAATAACCTCTTTTCTCCCTTTGGAGCTATTTGCACAACACACTAAACTGATTAAAGGAGGGGGATAATCCCACCTCTTCCTCCTCTCTTTCTAGTGTTTGAACTGAAGGCTTCATAAAATTAGGATGATGGCCACATGTCACTCACCTCTAAGAAATCTGTATCCCATTCATCTGTCATTTCCACCCAACCACACTCTTCTAAATCCATCCATTGCTCCAGACCTTCTCACACATTGAAGAAGCTTCTGAAATAGAAAAGCATAAACTTGCCATTGACATTTATAGTAGAATAAGAGTTGTCTGTGGAAGAAGAAGAGGAACCTTCTTCTGCTTAACTGGTCCTTCCAGAAAATGGGATTTTAAAAAGATGCCTCTTTTCTTCTTCTAAAACAGGGAGTGTGATGACCCAGCAGTTAAAGACACCGAGCTTGTCAGCTGGAAAGCTGACAGCCCAGGTTTGAGAATCGAGTGCTGTGTGACGGGGTGAACTCCCATTACTTGCCTCAGCTCCTGATCACCTAGCATTTTGAAAGCGTGCAAATGCAAGTAGATAAATAAGTACCACTTTGGTGGGAAGGTAACAGCATTCCATGCACCTTGGCATATGACCATCAAAATATCTTTGGACAATGCTGTCTCCCTCAGCTAAGAAACGGAGATGAACACCAGCCCCTAGAGTTGGACACAGCTGGGCAGGGGAAATCTTTACTTTTACTCTTATTTCTTCTAACTCCGTGTTTGATATTAAGCCTTTGAACTTTGTTCAAACATAGAACATGTTCCTCTACTTTGGCTCTGTTGTTGTTTTTGAAGGCTAGTAAATTCAATTGCAAATATTATATTTCCTAGTAAATTCAATTGCAAATATTATAAAAAAATGTTTCCTCTTCCATCTTGCTACAATTGATTCCTTTCCAGCCCAGCTGTGATACAGAACCTGAATATGTAAATAACAATTCTCGGTTATTTTCCTTCTTATACGCTGACACTTTTTCAAGTTGAATTCAGAGGATAATTTCATGGTTTCATAGCTCATAACTTTTTTAGTGCCTTTGTTGGTGCAATGTTTTTGGACTCCAGTTCATTGCCTTTGTATTTGATATTGACATTAATAGCAAAATTGTTATTAAACTGACATTGAGTTGGTTGGTATATACCAAACTGCTTATTTTCTATATATGTTTTCTACATATTATGATATGCCATGGCACAGTGTTTATCTGAATTCTTTAATGCAGATTGAATCCTCCATTAAACACACCATTATTATTATTATTTGCTTTATTATTATTATTATTATTATTATTATTATTATTATTATTATTTACTTTATTCAGTAAACATGAAACTCAGTCAACTGAACATTTAAAAATGCATCACAAAAACCATTGAGTGGTGCTAATGGTTGATACAGGTTGCTGCCAGCATCCTAGGTCTCAACCAAGTATCTTCTGAGAATATACGATGTTCCAAGTAGCTCAGTTTTTTGCGCTTCCGCTGGTATTTTTGGAGGAAGCTGCAATTTCTTGATGTGTTTTGTAAAATTCTTGAACATGGTACCAAGTGCCCCGATGACAATGGGTATCACTCTTACATGGTTATCCATAACCGTGTAGTTTCAATGGCCAGGTCGTGATATTTCATTATTTTTTTCAGTTCTTTTTCTTCAACTCTGGCATCTCCTGGTACAGCAATATCAATAAATTGTACACTTCGGCCCTCGACAACCATGATATCTGGTGTGTTGTGTTCCAAATGATGATCTGTCTGTATTCAAAAGTCCCACAAGTCTATATTTGAAAGTCCCACAAGATGGTGATGATGATGATGATGATGATGATGATGAATACTTTCAGATTATTTCTGTTGATTTGATGCATTATAAAACTGGGATCTCGAAACCCAGTAGAATATGGGTTTCTATGGCTGTGTTTCCAATGAACTAAGTCCTGCATAAATTGTGACATATTAATTTATTTAACCTAACAATCCTGTTGACGTTTACCACATGAGAAGCTGGTCAGGCAAAAATAAAGTGGCTGTCAAACACTCAAACAGACCAAGGTGATAGATTACATCCAATTTGATGGATTGTGGATTAGACAGGTATAATCTTGAAATACAAGTTCTTAATTGTGGTAAAATGATAGAAAGAAAGAGAAAGAATGTTGACGTTTTATTTGCCCCTTTTTTAAATATGCTTGTTCCACTGAATTCTCTCATCACAACAACCTTTCTCTGCTAGGTATGAAGCCATCAGCATTTTGAAGCCAGTCATGCCGGTGTCTTTCATAGCAATACCTGCCACACTGTGAACCCACCATGCCGCTAGTCCTGAGGAGAAGTTCTCTTCCCTTGCAGCAAGATTATGTTTTAAAAAGCTGACTTTTAAACCTCTTACTGAATCTTTTAATGGATTAAATTCATCATGTCACCAGCTGCTGTGCAGCTAATAGAGCCATAAAACACTGTATTAAAGGATTGCCCATGCAAAATTTCCTCTTGCGCTAATGTGAATTTTAATACTTCTAACATTTAGTTGAGATGGGAATGTCCAAGAACAGCTTGTTCAATAGGTTGTTCTATAAAATTAAGTTACTCAGCTCATCACAAATGCCAGGACTCCATTAAGTTAAAATTTTACAGAGAGGCTAAGATGATTCACTGTGTAGCATTTGCAGGGATCATAGCAACATCTGCTTCTCCATTAATGGTTTTTTTAAAAAGTAAAAAAGAAAATATGCAAGAATCATAATTTAGCAGAACAAAGTGTGATCAAACGATAAGGCTACCTCCAAAATTAGTGGGCAGTTTACTCCACAATGTACTTCTCAGATTTTTTTACTGGGGTAATGAAAAACGTTTTTTAGTTATTGCTAGGTAAAGATTCCCTTCGCACATATGTGCTAGTCGTTCCTGACTCTAGGGGGCGGTGATCATCTCCGTTTCTAAACCGAAGAGCCAGCGCTGTCCGAAGACGTCTCCGTGGTCATGTGGCCGGCATGACTAAATGCCAAAGGTGCACGGAACGCTGTTACTTTCCCACCAAAGGTGGTCCCTATTTTTCTACTTGCATATTTTACGTGCTTTCGAACTGCTAGGTTGACAGAAGCTGGGACAAATAACAGGAGCTCACCCCATTATGCGGCACTAGGAATTCGAACCGCTGAACTGCCAACTTTTCACTCAACAAGCTCAGAATCTTAGCCACTGAGCCATCATGTCCCCTGTTATTAGTTATACTTAGTTACACTTAATATAATTTAGTTATTGTTAACGAGTCACAAACCAAGACTTTTTTGTTCTTTTGCGTTATAATTTCAATGGAGAACAATCCCATTGAAACAAATGGAAGAATGAAAATATGAACGACAACTTATAAAGACTAAAAATAAGTGTTTTGCTTCCATAGAATTAGATGTTGTTGCTTTGATTCAAAATCATAGTGCAAATTTATTATAAGACACTCTTCAAGATTTGCAGGCCCCAGGCTCCAAATTCTCTGCAGCAACCTGGTAACTGAAACCAGAAAGAACCTGTTGGATTTCTTATTCCCATGTGCCAATGCTGCTATTCTGGTTTCAGCTAAGCTGAAGTCTATTGACACAAGAAGTAACTAAAATCATGCCTGATATATGTGAAATACATTTTGTATGGTAAATTATATTTGCTTTTGTTTGTGTCTCAGTCTAACCAATCATTCATGTCAGTGGTGAAATCTAAAATTTGTTACTACCAGTTTTGCGGGCGTGGCTTGGTGGGGGGGTAATGTGAATTTTTTCTTCTTTTAAAACCATTTTTTCTACAACCTCTTCAGCGAAAAAAAATGCTTTCAAAAGGCTCTGCTGATCCCAGCTGAGTTGCCTGATCGGCAGAGGCTTTTTTTCTTTTAAAAGCCTCTGCTGATTAGGCCACTCAGCTTGGATCGTCAGAGGCATTTAAAAGAAAAAAAGCCTCTGCCGATCAGGCAACTCAGCTTGGATCATCAGAGGCTTTTAAAAGAAAAAAAGCCTCTGCCAATCAGGCAACTCAGCTGGGATCATCAGCTGATGATCCCTTTGACGATCCCAGCTGAGCCGCGCAATCATCAGAAGCTTTTTTTTTTTACTTTTAAAAGCATTTTTTCGGCCGAAAAGGTTGTAGAACAAATGCTTTTAAAAATTAAAAGAAAAAGCCTCTGATGATTGTGTGCCTCAGCTGGGCATGGGGGGGGGGGGCAGGGATTTTTGCTACCGGTTCTCCGAACCACCCACCTCCATCACTACCGGAGCGGGCGATCCGGTCCAAACCGGGAGCATTTCACCCCTGATTCATGTCAAAGATGATTTCTCAGGTTGCTTTCTTTTCTGGTTCACCTTCAACCACGATACAGATAATCTTCAACATATGATCACAATTGAGCCCAAATTTCTACTGCTAGGTGAAACAATGAGTTTTTGTCAGATATGCCTCCTTTCACAACTCAAGAAAGAAAAACCCTGACTCCATTTTCATAGAGAAAGGTACTTTTACTGAGTATGAACTGAATGCAACCAAAGAAAAGCAAGGTCTGAGGCAATAGACGTGAAAATCACATATAGAAAGCATCCCCAAAACCACATCCCCCAAGGTGTCAAGTGGGGTACAGCTTCAGATGGCTCCATCCTTCTGGTATGCCAGGACGGTTGACCTTGACTGGTTATCAGCACGCCTCCCAGCTGCAGAGAAAGCGCTGAGGAAAACTTTCTCCAATTTACTCCCTGTTACGAGACATCTCCACCAACTCACTTCCCCCCTCACAACTACCCAGACAGCTCCCCCCTCCCCCTGTTACAATGGCAGCCGTAGCAAGCAAGCAATATAGAAGCGGAGGCTGACAGTTTTGCTCTGTTTTATGACATTTCTTGCCATAACTGTTAAGTGAGTCACTGCAGGTGTTCACTTATTAACACAATTGTTAAGTGAATGTGGTTTCCCCATTGATTTTGCTTGTCAGAAAGTCACAAAAGGTGATCAAATAATCCAGGGACACTACAATCATCATAAATAGGAGTCAGTTGTCAAATGTTTGAGTTTTGATTATGTAAGCATGGGGAATCTGCAATGGTAATACATGTGAATAATGGCCATAAATCACTTTTTTCAGTGCCATTATAACTTCAAACGGTCACTTAATGAACTGCCATAAGTTGAGGACTAATTGTCTTAAAAGCTGGGGGAGGAGAGGGAACAATTTAGAGGGGAGAGCAAGATTTTTCTCTCCACATTACTCCTTAGCAGTCACAAATCAAGACTTCTTTGTTCTTTCGTACCGTGTTTCCCCCAAAATAAGACATCCCCTGATAATAAGCCCAATCGGGCTTTTGAGCACAAGGCAATAAGGCCAAGAGCTTATTTCAGAGTTCAAAAAAATATAAGACAGGGTCTTATTTTCGGGGAAACACGGTATTATAATTTAAATGGAGAACCACCCCACTGAAACAAAGGGAAGAATGAAAATATGAATGTATAAAGACTAAAAATAAGTGTTTTGCTTCCATAGAGTTAAATGCTATCACTTCAATTCAAAATCATAGTGCAGATTTATTATAAAGTACTTTCCTGTTTTTATGTTTCTTTTCCTAGCCCTTCCTTTAAAAAAAGCAACAAACATTTTTGGCTGTGTTTTCTCATCTCTGCTCCCAACTATGAGACCCAACCCCAGCTTACTCACTGCTGCAGATTTTGGCACAGAATCACAAATTGTCTCCACACCAAGCTTGATGTATGTCATATTTCATATAGTATAGTAGCTGGCTTATTATTCTACACACTTCTAGTTTTCAGAAATAGGAAGTTTACGAATGGACACTTCTAGTAGCAAGTCAGACATACATATCATGACAAAAAACAGCATTCAGGCATTTTCTGCTGAAGTCCATGTTGTGCAACATTTCCTCTTCCTCATCTTTCACTCAGTGAGGAAATACCATTTGTACAAACCAAAACGCAGCTACTTTAGCCTCTCCGGGAATTTGTTTTCATCATCAGTTTCCAGATAATTTTTAATATTTAAGGCTACCATTCATTCCATCTCTGCTCCTAGAAATCTCACTTGTGATTTCATACTATCATCTGCAGTTGGGCAGTAGAATGTTGCAAGGTGGAGGGGAAAAAACCCTGTTTATTCAGCGAATGCTAGAAATTATATTTTTGAGCCCTGCTGTGCCTTCTGCTTTGGGAGAAATGCACAGCTGAATACACATCTCTTGACATTTGTTTTCTAGCTAGAGTTGCTGACTTCTCAATACATCTCCTGCCTCCCAGCCCATGAACTGTAAGTTGCAACCAGCACAGAGCATTGGTGGATGGGTTGTCTCTGTTAGGGACAACTTACAAATCCAAAACTCATAGGTTAAGGGGGAAAGGTTATACTTATTACCACCATTGTTAAATACCAAACAAAGAATATTGTAATGAACATATATCCATCATCACTCATGGGGATGTGAACTATTAAGTTAATAAATGGCTGTTTGTTAAACTGTAGGGAATTAATCAGATTTTTTTTTCTATGAGATTTTTTCAAACTTGTGTTGGCTTTCAACACTCAAAAACTGTGAACCATATAACTCAGTTATCCTATTTTAAGGTGGATTCAGTCAATAGAAATTTAGACAAATAACGACACAATTGTGAAACCACTCTCTGTTATTTTTGTTCAGTGTGATTGTGGATATTTTTAACATCTTTGCAAATCTATTAGACCCAACCTCAGGTTTGACAAATCTTCGGAAAAGGACCATGGAATGCTCATGAGCTAAGAGAACCCACTGCTAAATCATGTTTGCAAAGGAATACCAACTTTTGACCCACTTTTCTCTGTTTCCAAAATAATTCCATTTTATTGCTGCTGAATTTAGGCATTCTCCTCATCTGAAAAAATCAAGTTCTCAATTCAGTTGGAAAAACCATCAAATATTCATTTGTATACCTGAGATCCGTATGACTTTTTATTCTGGTTGTGATGTACCTTTCAATGGTATAATCCAAGGACACACACATTTATCCAAACATCTTGAAAAATACCTTCATCTGAGGCTCATTGTGCAAATAAGGATGTACAAAGCAAAGCGGAAGAAATTTTCACCTACACTTAAAGACTGCTAGATATTGCTCAGACTCCATTAATTTATAGACTCTTGCTCAGACTTGCCCTAAGGCAATGTAATCTCCAAACGATAGAAAATCCTGGGAAACTGTACCAAGAATATTATTCTGCTTCATTATTTTACAGAAACAAAGAAGGTGTCCTTATTTTGTTTTATTGTTGAGGAGATATAACATGAAGACAGTCAAACCTGTTCTTCATCCCAGCTAAATTTTCTCCTCAACCTATATTTTGTTCTCCATATGAATTCCTGTTCTGAGAGGCTGTCGTTTCTTATCAGAATGAGAAAGGCTAAAGAGATAATATTTCAATAACATACTGGCCTGATCATAAAATAACTCAATGGAAATATGTAATTGCCGCAGGCAACTCAGCAGGATAGGAAGCAGTCATTTCTATTCTCGTTTGTTGTTGTTTTTTCATAGTTACATTTTTTGTTATATCTGACATACCCTCAAGTCTTAGTTATGCTTTTATTCAAAGTGGAGAACTGCAAGTATTAAGAGTGACAAAACTGATTATGATATATTACTGGGAAGAAGAAAAGTTGGTACCAAGAAAGCATATTGATAAGGACAGCTCTGCCTCATCAATTGACCTCTTTTCTTCTCTCTCATCTACCAGGACAGAAGCCTAAGCATCTCTGCTGCTAAGGAAGAAGGTCAGGGCATCCAGATCCTGATTTTAAACTCACATTTAAATCAAAGAAGAACCAACCATGCAATCCCATGAAGGAAACCAAGAAAACATATATTTTCATTTTTTCTCTCCCTCAATTCTCCTTCTAACCATTGCCTAGCATCTCTGTCTCAGTGGGTAAAACTTGGATGCTTTGCGAGACCTATTTAATATTTGGATGAGCTATCGTCATGGAATCCCAATGCTTTAGACTAGATTAGGACATCAAAAACATTTTTCAAAAAGGCAGTGGCATTCCATGTCTGTGTTGTTGCCAGGAAAACCTTGCAGATTTTTGTTGATGTAGTCACAAATGTCTGGGCCAAGCTTTAAACAATTTAAAAAGCAGTAATACAGAAAAGGAATCACATTGTGGAGAAATTCAGATAAGGCTTCTAACTCCAGTTAATTATGGACCTACAAAGTTTCAGGATTTTGGTGAGTGAAGCAAATGATTCTGTTTTTGATATAGGTTTTCTCACACCTCACTATAAACATTTGTGGCTATTTGTAAATGACAAGGTTTGAGGCAGCAGAAGGCTTCTGTCAAAGCAGGCAGAATTTGGTTCCCTCTTTTCTCAGCATATTGGGAAAGTCTACATTTTGTTTAAAGTTATATAACAACGTATACCCTTGTTGAAAAATAACATTTGAATAGTCTGTAAATGTATTACATTTACAGTATTTTGACTTTGACTTCTGCGGCTGAATGTAAGAATATGTTAATTCTTCAGATCAAATGCTGCATTAGGCAATTTAATCATCTTGGGTCAATGCCTAAAATATGAAGTTTTGGATTATTTCTCTTACAGATAATGACACACTATAACTTCAGCCTTCAGAGTTGGTGGTTCAGCTGAATGGATTTTTTTTTAGACACATTTACACAAATTTTGAGTTACAGTAAGTTTTCCTGTACATTTTGAACCTTGAATTATGCAACATTAAGTTATGCCCAATGATGCCATCACAGTATTATCAAAATACACAGCCTTCTTCCAGCATTTGTCTGAATGCACATGTGTGTTTTTCCAGCACTCTGTTTTTTGAGGCTCAAAAGACTCTCCCTGTGTTGAAACAATCTATACACTACAAAGAAGAGGGAGTCAAGCTATTCTCCAAAGCACCTGAGGGCAGGACAAGAAGCAATGGGTAGAAACTAATCAAGGAGAGAAGCAACTGAGAACTAAGGAGAAATTTCCTGACAATTAGAACAATTAATCAGTGGAACAACTTGCCTGCAGAAGTTGTGAATGCTTCAACACTGGAAATTTTTAAGAAGATGTTGGATAACCATTTGTCTGAAGTGGTGCCTAAGCAGGGAGTTGGATTAGAAGATTTCCAAGGTCCCTTCCAACTCTGTTATTCTATTCTATTCTACTAAAACTTTCATTGTCCTAACCTTCAGCAGGGCAAAATGATGCATTATGAGCCACAGTGGCACAGTGGTTAGAATGCAGTACTGCAGGCTATTTCTGCTGACTGCCCGCTGACTGCAATTTGGCAGTTCAAATCCCACCAGGCTCAAGGTTGACTCAGCCTTCCATCCTTCCAAAATCAGTAAAATGAGGATCCAGACTGCTGGGGGCAACCGGTTGATTCTGTAAAACCGCTTAAAGAGGGCTGTAAAGCACTATGAAGCAGTATATAAATCTAAGTGCTATCGCATTATAGGACATTATTTGAAGCAAGGTGCCATAAATGGGCTACCTTACAGAATGTGGCCAAAATCCACATTCTCCTCAGAGAATGAAATTTGGGCAAGTTGTGTCTGTTTCAGTGCTGCCAGTTTGCAGCTTAGCCCGAAGCCAGAATGTGGATGTGAGAAACATCTCAGAAAGGACCCTCCCTATATTTTGGGGCTGTTAAGATGATGTGGGAGAAATGTTGTTTTAGACTTGCAAGATTCTGTGAATCTACCCTTACAATAAAATAGAATTAGTTCATCTGGGTGTGCCTCACAAGACTGATGTTAATTTTGCAAGTCTGAAAGTGGGTTAAGTTGCCACTGTCTCTTACTTGATCATTGGTCTGACTGCAGCTCTTCCTGCCTTCAAGGTCATTCCCACATACCACTATGGCCATAGAGGAACAAGTTGATGGTAACCACTGTCTAGTCCAGCATCCTGTTTCTCATATGGTAGCCAACATAAGGGTGAATCTCAATTACAAGGTAATAACTCAATCATGTCCTGAACTTTCAAATTCATTGCCTGAAATGGAAGAATATAGTTGCCATTTTTGTTCTCATTTCAAAATTCACAGAAAACAAATTCACCAGATTTGATATAACCAGGAAATCCTTAGGATTGTTTAGAATTAATACAAATGAGAAATTTAGTTTTCCTCAATGCACCATTTCTTGGTGTATATGCCATTGCTTGAGCAAAACTGTCTGACACCTGCCTGAGTCTATGTTAATGAGTTAGAGAAAATAACCTGTCCAGGTGGAATCTGGAACTCAATGAAGTGTTTAAGCATCTCCTTTACCCTTCTATTTTAAATGACCTTCACAAAGAAGGCAACAAGACAGTAATTAGCAAATCTGCTTTCCAGATGACAGGACGAATTATTGCAGACTTAAGGCCAATGTACTTTGCCCTACCACATCAATATAGCAACTATACCAATATACCAAAATAATACTTAGTCAGGTAAAATTGTTGAGGAAATTTACCTGTCCTATCATTGAGCTATGACAGGTGCTACTTGGTATGCATAATTCGGCAAATGCAATTAAGAAGTAGTTTATCTTATAAGTTTGGAAGGTTCTTTTTCTCGCCAAGCTTCCTTCAAAACTACTGATGCAAAGGTTAATTTACCATTGCAACCCAATTCACCATCCCATTTTTTTTGCTTTGAGCATCTTCACTTGAAGTGAAAGATCCACTGCTCTTTTTCCTGCACTTATTTAATTATTGGTTTGCATTTTTGTAATTCAATTCTTTTCTTGCTTGGAAGAAAGACTCTTGTGATTTCTATATCAAAAAAAGATCAAAAGTAACCTCAAAAGATCCTCAAATAGTTGTTGGAAACCCAAATAAGAACCTTTTTTTCACCTTCTGTGGACTTGCAAAAAAGCTGAGCAACACTGGATGGAAATTAGTAATGTAATTCAATTTTTTTTTAAATTAATGTACAATTTACCAATAGCAATAGCACTTAGACTTATATACTGCTTTGTGGTGCATTACAGCCCTCTCTAAGTGGTTTACAGAGTCAGCTTATTGCCCCCCTACAATCTGAGTCCTCATTTTACTGACCTTGGAAGGTTGGAAGGCTGAGTCAAACTCGAGCTAGTCATTTAAATTGGAAACTTTTTGTTAGGGTTTATGGATAAAGCACGGAGGGGGGGATCACATGATGTTTCATTGTTATATATGATAACAACCGCAGGACTTTTATATCCTTATATGGGAAGCTGACAGCATAGTAATAACTAGAAAAGGTGACTTTGCAAACCAGTTGAACTCTTTATATCTTCTTTGAAATATGGCCATCACTTTTGGCCTACAAAAGTCTTGACAACTCTCTGGATGGAAGCAGGGAGCTACAGAAAATGTAAACATTTTGTTTTCATCTAAGGGTGGTCCAGAGTTTTCTAGCTCAGAGCTGACAGTGCTACTTTGAAGTATGCTATGGTTGGTAGATAATGCACAGATAAGATGGACATGATAACCTCCAACTAATGAAATGCCATATGGTCCTTTCTTTCCTTTCCACTTCTAGATAGATAGAAGGAATTCGCGCAGAAAGAATCCCATGTTCTAGAGGTCTTCTGGGATATACCCAACTTCCAAGAAAGAGGAAGGGAAGAAGAAGAGACCCTCAGTCATCTAGATCAGGGGTTTCCAACCTTGGTAACTTTAAGACTTGTGGACTTCAACTCCCAGAATTCCTTAGCCAGCATAGGGAATTCTGGGAGTTGAAGTCCACAGTTTTATAGTTGTCAAGTTTGGAGACCTCTGATCTATATAATTGGCACATTCAATAGCCTGAAATGAAGATGAAGATAAACTTACCCAATGCTTAAAGTGTTTTTAAGATGCTTTACATAAAGACATGGCTTTAATGCCATGTGTTTCCTGAAGCAAAATCATTTCAAATATTTCTAGACCAGGTTCTGTGTTTCTACAATAGCTTCAGCGTAGACTCTGCCTATCAGAAACTCATTGTAAAGATCCTTCTTTAATGATTCCTATAGGACTTTTAATTGATACCTTCTCCCACTGAAATGTCTTGGCACTGTGTTTTAACACTCTCAAATCAACAGGAACCTCTGGGGAAAAGTCACAGTAAATTAAGTACAATTAGCAGAGCAAACATCAACTCCACTCTCCAGCCATTGTAGTAATTATTCAGTCAGCCCTTATTATATGGACCATTTCTCAAATCAGCGATCTTTGAAAATGATCGTGAGAACCCTAAAACAGAAACGAAATATATATCCAGGTCCAAATGTCTTCATCAACCTGGTACCTTTCACGACCTCCTTGTAATGGCTGAGGATTCTGGGACATTTAATGCCATATTGAATGTTGTTTCTTTCTCTGTTTTTATTTATTTACTTATGTGTTTATCATTGATTATTTATTATTATTATTATTTATATTTTCACATTTCTAAATACTATCTCACTCAAAGATTTTATTTCATACCCAAATTGAAGAAGACTGCAAATGGTGCATCATTTCTTGTTTTATAGCAATCTTAGGACAGCCCTACTGTTTCTCAGGTATACAATCTGAGACTCTGTTGCATCCTGAAAATCCTGGATGCAGCTCTCAAAAATTTCCAAAAATCCTTTAATAACAAGATAAAGATAATTATAGGATAGGTGGATGAAGAGGATCCATATAAAATACACTTCATTTTAATTAAAGATACGTGAGAGTAACCATTCTCTCTCTCCCTCCCTCTCTCTCTGTCTCTCTCAGAATAAAATTTGAACCTTTGTCCTGCCTATTAATCCCCTTGTATGCTGGACTCTAACTCCTGAGATGTAAACACATCCGGAGAGCACCAAGTTGAAGAAGGCTGCTTTCTGACATTATCAAAATAGCATCTAAATCAGAGGTGGCGAACCTTTTACTCACTGAGTGCCAAACAGGTATGTGCTTTGCTTATGTGTGTCTCCCGCCATGCACTGCGCGTGCAACCACACCATCTGTACATGCACATGGCTTTTGCACACACACCCATGCGCTGCGTGCACAATTGCCCCATCTGCGCATGCATGAGGCTTTTGCACGGTTGCCCCATGCACTGTGTGCGCAATTGTACCATCTACATATGTGCATGGCTTTTACGTGGACATCCACAGGAGAGCTCCGAAGACAGGCTGGGTCTCCGGAATTGCGCTCATGCACACTGCAGGCCCAAACACCAGCTGGGGCAAGTGCACATGCGCAGCTGCAGGTGAGTTGGGCAACAGTTTGCATGCCCAGAAAGATGGCTCTGCGTGCCACCTTGGGCATGGGTGCCATAGGTTCGCCATCACAGATCTAAACAATCCTAGGCGGTCGGACAAGCTTTTGTGGATTACTCACATAGCAGAGTTCACAACAATAAGTTTACAGAGCAAGATCTTTGTGAATAAAGGTAAGACAATGGCATAATTAGAGAGAGCTTCTTGAATAGCACTGAATGAAACAAGGGCTCCACGATTCATTTCTAAGTCTGTATTTAGAAGATGATGAAGCATTTTTGTTCTGCTGCTACATATGCTTTAATAATGGAATTGCACAACCCGCTACAAAGGAGTTGATTGGCTTTCTCTGAATCCTCTGAGTCAGTTCTGCAGTATGTGTCTTTTTGGACTATGGAAATAGCACGTTGACTCTGTCAGAGCAGAGATGGGCAATTTGATCTCTATAGATATCCTGGGCTACAAATTCTATATCAGACCTGCTGATTTAGGATTATGGCAGTCATATTCAAAAATATAAGGCACTATCAGGTTCCTACAGAAGCATCAGAGGAAGAAACATCTGAATAAAAAGGGCTAGTCATTGTATACAAGCAACTTAATTACCTTAAGGGAAAGACATTGCTTGAATGAAAATTATTTGTTTATAAACCAAGTAATCAGAAAAACCACACCTGTTGAATTTCAACTCGCATACAGATATGCCAAAAACAGATCATGCCAGACGAATCTTATTGCATTTTTTGACAAAGTGACAAAAGTAGTGCACCAGAGTAATGCTATAAATATAATTTACTCAGACTTCAGTAAGGCATTTGATAAAGTAGACAACTTGATAACATAGAAAAATGTGGGTTAGACAACATCACTACCAGATGGATATATAACTGGCTGACCAACTGCACTGAATGTATAGTCCTTAGTGGACTGGAATTGCATCTATATGGAGGGAAATATGAAGTGGGGTACCCCAAGGCTCTGTCTTGGGCCCAGTACTCTTCAACAGCTTCATCAGTTATTTAGATGAGGAGATAGATAGGGAAATCATCAAATTTACAGATGACACCAAGCTGGCAGGAATAGCCAACTCTCAGGAGCTGTGGTGACACAGTGATTAGAATGCAATATTGCAGGTAAATTCACAGCTCATTGCCAGGAGTTCAATTCTGATCAACTCAAGGTTGACTCAGCCTTCCATCCTTCCAAGGTAGGTAAAATGAGAATCCAGATTGTTGGGGAAAATATGCTGACTCTGTAAATCACTTGGAAACACTATGAAGCGATATATGAGTGCTATTGCTATAGCAGGAGAAAAACAACAATATGAGCGAAACAATATATTAGACATCAACTTGCATCCAGCACAGACTCTACAAGCAAGAGTATCTAAAAATTATTTCCAGTTCTTTTCTATCACACTGGATTTATTGCATTTCTAAAGGACGATGTGTTAATTAACTAACCTCAGTGAGCATTTCCTTTTTCACATAAAAAGCTATTTTTTTACTTAATCATGTGCAATGTCAAGCAGCTAAAAAAGAATATGTCGGAAGGTTTGCCCTTGATTAAAACATAAAAATGTGGTCATAAATATTTTTTTATTGGCGGTAATACCTTTGCTTTATTAGGAAGATAACAGACTGCTGGTTAACTGATCATGAAATATTAATTAAAAAGAAAAATATATGAGAGAGAGTTATTTCTGTTGTGTCTGGATTTTTTCTTCTCTTTCCCATAAGAAAAGGGAATGTTTATAGTTGGTTTCTTGTGAGCTGGACAGTCTGGTATTCTAATGCATTTTACGACTCAACCCTACCTCTTTTTAAGCAAAGTCCATGGGTTCGTTCATAATGCAGTCTGTATCAGCTAGTGAACTGATTACCCACTGTGTTCTGTAGAATTAGCTCAAAGAAATTGGGCATGAGAATGTCATACACATACACATATACATACACATACACATACACATACACATACACATACACATACACATACACAATAATTATAACTTCCATGAGAAGAACCCAGAGCATTGGGTTAAGCCAAAGTCCAGTTGGCAAACTCCATGCATTTAGAAAGGTCATTCACAAAATATGAGGGTCATTGTCTCCATTCTCATCCCCTGGCTATTAAAATATGGGTCATGGTGGCCAGGATTCCAGAAGGCCTCTGCATCAGGAATTACCAACAGCTCCATAAATTTTGCTGCCTCTTTTTAAAACTTTCTAAATCAGTGTTAATCAATGTTGGTAATTTTAAGAGGTGTGGACTTTAACTCCCCAAATTCTCCAGCTAGCTAGGCAGAGAGAGAGAGGATAGGGCTGCTCTAAGAGTTGAATTCCACACATCCTAAAATTACCAAGTTTGGGAAACAATTTTCTAAACTGAAATGGTAACACATTTTCTTTTTTGAATCCAGTTTTCTGATGCCCCAGCTATATCCTGATGGTTTCCTAGCAAGTCCAGCAAGTCCAGTTTTCAAATTCAGTTAAATAATTTTACTTTTTCCAAATTTAACCAAAGGAATAACTGATTTGTAATCTTACTTTGAAATCTTATTACTGTAAAAAGCCATAACTCCCGGATCTCTTTATGGTTTGATGTTAAATATTCACCAATGTTGAGTCCCAGATGGAATACAATATAGTAATTCAATTGCGAGATTCCACTAATGTCCCATCCTATATAAACATAGCTTAAGGGTTTACATATATGGTAGTGAATCTTTCAACCTTGAGACTGAATTATAAGCACACTGAATGGCCTGATTCTCTTCTCAAATGCTAGTGCGGTGCAGAACTCTTTACAAGTTGCTTCTAACGTTATCTGCAAAATAGTTATTAATATAAGAAAGGAAAGGTAACAGGACTGTAAATTAAAGTTCATTCAAGAGAATAATATTGTTCAGGGAAAACCAAGGCTACTCTGATTATGATTATGACAGAAGGCAACTATAGCTCAAACAACTTTGATAATGCAATACCCAATAGCAGTCTTGTGTTATTTTACTCACATTCGCAAAATGCTTCTAAGAAAATTAATCCCAAATAGTCATTCAGCTAATGTTCCTCTGTGAAGCTGAAAACTGTAGCATTTGGAACATGAAACTCCTAATGTGTTGGGACTACAAAATCCAGAGGACTCCAGAGGATGGTAGAGGACAGGAAGGCCTGGAGGAACGTTGCTCATGGGGTCGCAATGGGTTGGACACGACTTCGCAACTAACAACAACAACAACAACAACAACAACAACAAGGTTGAACTAGGAGGACCAACGATGGGTGTTTAAAACCATTTAGATACTTAAAATAAAATCATATTCTGTAAGTGGCTGCTACTACCACTACAGAATATTTTCAATTCTGTACAATATTTTAACTTCCAAGCTATTTGTAGATCACTTCCCCACTGCCTTGAAAGAGGCGGTGGTGAGGCCTCTCCTCAAGAAGCCTTCCCTGGACCTGGCAGTATTAGCCAACTATTGTCCTGTCTCCAACCTTCGCTTCGTGGCAAAGGTTGTTGACAGTGTGGTCGCACGACAGTTTCCGCAATTCCTGGACGAAACGTCTTATCTAGATCCGTTCCAGTCAGGTTTCAGGCCTGGGTACAGCCCGGAAACGGCATTGGTCACATTGGTAGATGATCTCTGGAGGGCTCGGGACAGGGGTTGTTCCTCTGTTCTGGCCCTGTTAGACCTCTCAGCAGCTTTTGATACCATCGACCATGGTATCATGCTGCACCGGTTGGAAGAGCTGGGGATGGGGGGCACCGTGTTACGGTGGTTCTCCTCCTTTCTCTCAGACCGGTCACAGTTTGTGTTGGCCGGGGAGCAGAGGTCAACCTCGAGGCCTCTCATATGTGGAGTGCCTCAGGGGTCGGTCCTCTCGCCCCTTCTGTTCAACTTTTATGTGAAGCCACTGGGTGAGATCATCCGTGGCTTTGGGGTGAAATACCACCAGTATGCTGATGACACCCAACTCTACGTCTCCACCCCAGGCCACCCCAATGATGCCCTTGAAGTGATGTCCCAGTGCCTGGAGGCTGTGCAGATCTGGATGGGGAGAAATAGGCTCAAGCTCAACCCTTCCAAGACTGAGTGGCTGTGGTTCCTGGCATCCCAATATAGTCAGTTGACTCCATCGCTGACTATTGGGGGCAAGTCTCTGGCCCCCGCGGAGAGGGCTCGCAATCTGGGAGTCCTCCTGGATACGCAGCTGTCCTTGGAGGAATATCTGATGGCTGTAGCCAGGGGGACTTTTTGTCAGATTTGCCTGATCCACCAGTTGCGCCCCTTTCTTGATCGAGATTCCCTGTGCACAGTCACTCACACCCTCATCACCTCTCGCCTGGACTACTGTAATGCTCTCTACATGGGGCTCCCCTTGAAGGGCACCCGGAGGCTCCAACTGGTCTAGAATGCAGCCACGCGGGTAGTTACAGGAGCTGCATGGCGCTCCCACACAACACCTCTCCTGCGTGAGCTGCACTGGCTCCCAGTGGTCTTCCGGGTGCGCTTCAAGGTGTTGGTTATCACCTTTAAAGCGCTCCATGGCATTGGACCTAGTTATCTTCGAGACTGCCTGCTGCTACCGACAGCCTCCCATCAACCTGTGCGCTGCCACAGAGGGGGCCTCCTCGGGGTGCCATCAGCCAAACAATGTAGGCTGGTGACCCCCAGGGGGAGGGCCTTCTCTGTGGGGGCACCTACCCTCTCGAATCAGCTGCCCCAGAGATAAGGAGAATTCAAGACCTAGGTGCCTTCCGCCGTGCCCTTAAAACCTTCTTTTTCCAGCAAGCCGGGCTGGCTTAACAATTTTTTTAATGTTTTTTAATTGGTTTGTCATTCTTTTAATTGGGGCCAAATAGATATATGTCCTTTTTTTTTTATTTTGGCTGTACACCGCCCTGAGTCCCTCAGGAGGAAGGGCAGTATATAAATTCAATATAAAATTTAAAAAATAAAATGAAATAAAACTTATAAAGTAATGCAGATGAATATGTGCAAATGTACTGAATTTGTATACTGCATACCCATATTGTATATATGGCATGACTAGAAACTCACTACAGTATGAAAAGCTTTGCAGTATACTGGCATAGATCAAAATATAATATCCTGCTGGATCCAGCCAATAGCCTTTCAAATTCATTTTCTCAAGTGCCTCATTAAATGCCTATGGAAATGGGATTTCTCTCTGTTGTTACCCAGAAGTTGGTCTTCGGGGGTTCTAAATTTCGATTCACTTTCATTAAGGTTCTAATTGTTTCTAAAAGAAATGTGGCTTTTTTTTCTTAGCACAATGCACAGTTTTAACCATCTCTCATCTATTCTTATTTATTTCAATAGTAATCATAATCATAATAAATTCAATGTAGAGAAAAGTAAAGTCCTACACTTAGGTAAGAAAAACCAAAAGTATACGTACAATCTGGGTGAAACCAGACTTAATAGCAGTGACTGTGAGAAGGATCTAAGAGTCTTAGTGGACAACCAACTAAATATGAGCCAACAGTATGCAGCGGCAGCCAAAAAAGCCAATACAATCCTAAATTGCATTAACAGAGGGATACAGTTATGATCAAGTGAGGTACTAATATCACTCTATAAAGCCTCAGTAAGACCACACCTAGAGTACTGCATCCAGTTTTGGTCACCACACTATTAAAAAAATGTTGAGACTCTAGAAAAAGTGGAGCAGAGAAGAGCCAGGATGATTAGGGGCCTGGAGACTAAAACATATGAAGAACAGTTACAGGAACTAGGCATGGCTAGTCTAGTGAAGAGAAGGACCACGGGAGACATGATAGCAGTGTTCCAATATTTGAGGGGCTGTCATAGAGAAGAGGGGGTCAAGCTATTTTCCAAAACACCTAAGGGCCAGACAAGGAATAATGGATGGAAACTGATCAAGGAGAGATTCAACCTGGAAATAAGGAGGAACTTTCTGACAGTGAGAACAATCAACCAATGGAACAGCTTGCTTTCGGAAGTTGTGGGAGCTTCATCACTGGAAGTTTTCAAGAAGAGACTGGACTGCCATTTGTCAGAAATGGTGTAGGGTCTCCTGCTTGGGTAGGAGGTTGGACTAAATGACCTATAAGGTCCCTTCCAACTCTGTTAATCTGTTATCTATTACTCAATGTCATTTATAAGGAGTCCTCTTAATGTCTAACTCCTGAGATTAACCGGAAGCCTTTAATGAAGAAGTTTGACACAAGCAAATGCAAAAATGGATAGAATTCCTCTATCCATAAAAACAATAGGTAGTATTTTTAGAGTTGCTGATCACTGAGGCCTATATTCCCCTTCTTGCACAGTAACTCAGTAAATTATTCATAGCAATCTCTGCTCAAAAGGCAGAAGAAAGGGGTCAGTTTTTCCAGCTAACAAAATCCACGCACCATTCTAAATGCCAAATCAGGATTTTTTTTTCATCCCTGGAACATGTACCTGAAGCACTTGTGTAGCAGTTTTTTTGTCAAATGGCCAGCTGTCCATCTTGTTGATCCATTCTGAATGGTGTTGTTTTGTTTTTATTCTGTTTTGCAATACTTTGAGGTACCCAGAGTCATTTCAGAATTGGACAGGGCATAAATTGGAAAAAAGAAAGAAAGAAAGAACTCTGTGTAAGTTTGACCTCACCCAGCAAGAAAGAATTGGGCTAATATTTGCTTCCGCCACACATTGCCCATCATGGCCTAACAAAGAAAAACAAACTTAAGAAATCAAGTTGGCAGTGCAAGTGTTTCTATTAATGGTCTGTCTGTAATCTTATACAGTTTGAATCTACAGAACCTTTACATTCTGTGGTTTTGGAAAACAATGTCAGAAGCCGACTTGTATAATCAGTTGTTTGATTCATCTAGCCTGGTCTTGGCCCTGACTGGTTTTCCAACTTTTCTCTATCCTATCTAGAAATGCCAAGGCTTAACCTCAATCATTTGATTGCAAAACCTGTATTTACTATTGTGTTATAGCTATTTATTTTTGTGCTTGCATTGTAACACACACATTTCTCCTTGGACATGAAGCACTACATGCTTTGAAGTTTGAAACCCATGTTAGGTTGCAAATTGCCAAACAACATGTGCTACAGAATAGCTTATTTCTGTATATAAAACGGAAATAACCGGAAATAACCAACTTCTTGGTTCTCCTAAGTTCAGGGTGCCATTGTGCAGTGCACATAAAAACTCAAATATCTCTACTGTATATTGTAGCACTGAGTTCTCATAACCCATCACCTCCTCCTCTTCCCTTCCCCCAAAACTCATCTATATGCTAATTTATCATGACTAATACTGTCCCGAAATTTAATGATAGTAATGGAAGGATGGGAAAAGAAAATGATGCTTGCTTTCTTTACAAAACCATTCTCCTTCTTGCTCTTTCCCTTCTCTCCCCCCGCCCCCCACTTTTCCCCTCTTTCTCTCTATACAGTATATAGAAACACTGGTTTAATGAAAGCCCAGATGGCAAATAGGACTAATCAAGAATTTCTGTATTCTTACTGAAAGTATACATCAAAGCTGGATGAAGCTCAGACCTTGACCTAGGCAGAGAGATAACTTGCAATAGATTTGTCTTTCCTTTAGATGGAGTGGATGAGTTTAAGCTTCCTTTGTCCCAGTTCTCTATCTCTATAAAACTCCTGTCCTGATATATTTCTAGCACATGGGAGAGAGGGAGGGGGAAGGATAGGGAGGGAGGGAGGGAGGGAGGGAGAGAGGAAGGAAGGAAGGAAGGAAGGAAATGCTCTAGTCATCCTTGTTTTCCCAAATCCAGTTCTGAAGAACAGCTAAAACCAGCTCATATCAACACCATTCATAATACTTCTCCCTACTTTTTTACCTTTGCAAAAAAATTTTTTTTAAACATTCATATTTTGGCTTTTTAAACTTCATACCTGTTTTAACCCCACTATTTGATCAGTTCCATCCAGCCATGAATTTATCATTCTTTTCTTCCTCTCAATCCATTCACTCTTTCCCATTAATTTGTTTTGCAATTCAATCTTCATTTGTAACCCAACCACGTCATTTTTAAAAATTCCATATTGGCCACTGATAAAAATTCATTTAGCGTCATTGATTCTTGAACCATCTCCGCTTGTTTTATACAGCTCTTAAGTGTCCCGTTCCTGTTGCATTCAATTTTCTTTCACATTTCTCCTGATGAGTTAACTCTCATTTTTTTGTGTAACCAAGTGGGCAGCAGTACACTATCTTACACAGCTTATTCGCCCATTTTGACAAACAGTCAAACAATACAGATCACATTGTGGGTTTGTATCTTTACAACTTATATTATTTTATTGTTTCCTAGTATGATTTGATTGCTTATTAGTATCCTATGACTATCACTAAGTGTTGTATCTTATGATTCTTGATGAATATATTTTATTTTTTCTTTATGTATACTGAGAGCATATGCACCAAAGACAAAGTCCTTGTGTGTCCAATCACACTTGGCCAATAAAGAATTCTTTTCTATCTTTACAAACATTCAACCAAAGTACAAAGATTCACCAAATCTGTTCAGCATTTACTGCAAATCATTCGGTTGTCAATCAACAGCCCAGCATCATCTGTGTATAAAAAGCAACTTCCTCCATGAACACATCCCTAATGCCACTTATAAACATTCTTTGTGCATTTAGCCATCAAACATTTTTTTAAAATGAATGAGACGTCCCATATTCTTGTTTTACTCACTGCTAAGTATTGCACCATTCACTAAGCGCTCCATTTAATGTATTCACTAGGCATTCCATCATAGAATGCTTGTATCTCATTCATCAACAAACTTCCAGTTCCATATTCATTCAAATAATCCATCATTCAGTCATGTTCATTTTATCTCACCTGTTCTCTAAAACTACAAATGCATAATAAATTGAGTTTCTCGTATTCATGCATTTCTCAGTGATCTACCAAAGAGAAAAACCTAGCCTGCATGCTCCCTGCCCAGCATAAAATCACCTTGCTTCAAATGCTGCACGACATATCTTTTTATTTCATTCATTAATTCAGACACTTACATTCCAAATGCCATGTCTTTTCACCAAAGCGTTTTATAGATAGGGATGACTCCCCCATTCCCCCCTAATCATGATTTTGATCCATTAAGGCTTTCACATGCATTACCAAGCTTAGTCATAGTCTTGCTAAATGCAGTATTTTCTGACATTACTGAAAGCAATACTGGTGCATATTGGCCATTGGTTCCACAAATGCAATAAGTGCCCATTTTCACCCAAATCTAGGTTCTGTCATACAAGAAATGACTCACAAGCCAACACAGTCACCTGCAGCCAACCACTTGGGTAGTACATTCAGTTTATTGACACAAACTCAAGATCTTGGATCCATGCCAAGATCTCGTTATCAGGTCATACTGGATTAACTCAGGTCATTCAAGAATACCAGATCAAGAAACCTTCCTTCAAACAGATTAAATAAGAACAGCAGAGCCAGTCCTTCTGAAGGGTTATATAATGCTTGGGAGATTTGGGAACTTTGAAAAAGAAGTGCATTGATTATTTCTCTCTCTTCCGATTCTGAATCTGAATCTGATTTTGGTTTGCAGTGTAATCATGACATTACCACCTGTGACTTGGGCAGCCATATAAATGTGTTCAATCAATCCCAACAGGAGTGGGTTCTAAATTTTTTTACTACTGGTTCTGTGGGCGTGGCTTGATGGTCATGTGACAGTGGGCGTGGCTTGATGGTCATGTGCCTGGGTAGGCGTGGCCAACTCAATGTCACTCACATCAAGGGGTGCCTCGCCTGGCCCCTCTCCTCCCAGCCATTCCTTGTCACACCCAGCCTCAATGTATCTATAGTTCTGTAAAAATGTTGTTCACCTTTTTTCAACTTTATTATCTACATAGATGCACTTTCATGGACCACTGAAAGGAGGAAATGGCTCACATGCTGTGAGGCATGTGCGATAGGCAACAGGCTTTTAAGGGGCTACCAGAAAGAAGGGCCCCATGTATTTTCCAAAGTACCAGAAGGCAAAACAAGAAGCAATGGATGGAAACTGAACAAAGAGAGAAGCAACTTAAAACTAAGGAGAAACTTCCTGACAGTGTGAACCTATATAGGTGCAGAAATATTTCAGTCATAATTTCACATATAAAATAGCCATTTGTGTAATACAACCTGCATATTGTTCAAAACAAGTCATTAGTATTATGGCTGATGTTTGACAGCAAGCCTAAAAGTCAAAGATTACAACAGTGCTTCTTTCTCTGCATGTATACAAAATATCACATACCAGGAATAGCATATTAAGATGGACTTATCCCAGGTTTCCATTTATAGAAGCAAATGGATAATATGTCTAAAATCTATTAGAAGTCTTATGAACTAGACAGTCGATGCAATTCAGAATCTGAGCATGCTCGATTTGTCACTTAATCCTAATTCTTTTGCCCTCTTGAAAAGCATTTATGGAGGAAAATATGCATGTGGGAAAGAACTAAATAACAGATTTTCTCACCATCCTTGTTTTTTCATTTGTTGATGGCAAGCAGTTTTGCTATATAATTAGCCCCTTATGCGCATATCAATCAGCAAGTCATCCCTGCTTCAGCCCTCAACCTCATTCATTTTCCTCATTACATATTCTCTCTATTTCATTTATGTTTTTTTAAAAATACATTCATTTAAAAGCAGTTGTGAAATTATTCCAGAGATCAAGACAGAACACAAAACCTATTGATGATTACCATTGGTGTTACTCTCTTCATGGCTGGTTCTTCTCTTAAGAGCTAATGAAATCATCATGATTTTTTATTCCGAGTATTTTGGTTATTATAGTTATCATACTGATGTATTTATTCTTGTGTTCCTTTGTCATTGTTTACCTTATTGTTCTATTATTTTATTTCTGTTCTGTTTCATTTTTCTTCCTTTTTATTATTGTAAGCCACCTAGAGTAGCCCCAAGGCGAGATAGGAGGCAAATAAATTTAACCCAAAAAAAATTTTTTTTAAGTTGAAAATATTTCAAGTTGTAACTGAATACAGAGAAAATTCTTTCATATCACTATCACTGATCTTAAACTGTGATGATCCATTGTTAGAGAAAAGAAACTTCCCCTGACTTGCTGTCCTTGCCATAACTTGGACTATTGCTTCCATAATTCCCAGGCAGTATGGTACTGTCGCCTTGTAGCAATCCTGGAGGGGCACGACCACATGAAGGAAAGTTTTTCCTGCAGGATCCATCACAGCTAGAGAAAATTAAAGTAGCAGCAAAAGAAACTGAATATAAGATATAAATAGAAAACATGTACAATAACTGGCTAAGCCCTTCAGTTCTTTTAAAACACCAGTCAATATGACGTCTACATTTTCAGAACAAAAATGGAAATAAAAAAGAAAGAAAGAAAGAAAGAAAGAAAGAAAGAAAGAAAGAAAGAAAGAAAGAAAGACCCAAGCATATTAACATAAGAGTCCTATAGTCATAATCAGATAGTAATTGGCCTTGGAGATCACTTAAAACAATCAGGGAAGTAATAAGATTTCTGAATAATTATGAATAATTAGGCACATTTATGAATAATTGCACCCTTAATAACTATCTAACACATCCAATTTTTAAACTGTAATTCATATCATTATTGATTGGATAATCATCCATCCGTACCAGTCCTTTTTCTTTCTCATAGGGAGACGTTATTGATTCAGCCATTAGTGTCTAATTGTGGCCTCATTGTTTCAGCATATATTAACAAATGTCATAAAGATTGGATAGGATGCTAGAGAGAAGAGAGAGACACAGAGAGAGACTCCTACACTGTAAAAAATGCCCCTCCTATAGAATTCCTTTGAAGTTGAAACTCAGGAAAAACAAAATAAATAAAGAGTTGACAACTTCCCAAAATTGAATTAAATTTATGTTTAAGCAAAATTTAAAAATAATCTAATCCCATAAGACTACCAATCTTGCAACTTTTCCAGTCAGAAGAGTAAAGCATGTACATGTTTTACATGTTTTAGCACAGGGATCCCCAACCTCCTGTCCGTGGATTGGTCCACGGAAAAAGCTCTCTTCACGGAACCCATCCCTGTTGCCCAAAAGATTGGGGGCTGCTGATTTAGCAGGTTCACAAGATTCTGGATTTTTTTGGGAGGGAGAACTTTGACTACCACATAAGATTAAATTAAGGCAACCAAAACTACAAAAAATTGTCCTTTGAGCTTTCTTCCCCAACTGACGGTGAGAAATAATATTGAATCGTTCAAACTTTGCTGCATCTTAGACATAAATAAATAAATTTATGGAAAATAAATTGAAAACTGTAATAAGCTTCTACAGTATTTAACTTGCCTGAAAAGACCCCAAAGTACATCATGTTTCTCGCTATAGGTAGTCCTTGTCTTACAACAGTTCATTTATTAACTGTTCAAAGTTACAATGGCACTGAAAAAAGTGACGTATGACCGTTTTTCACACCTACAACCATTGCAGCATCCTCAGGGTCATGTGATTGAAATTCAGATGCTTGGCAACGGACTCATATTTACGACGGTTGCAGTGTCCCAGGGTCATGTGATCACTTTTTGCAACTGTTTTTGCAACTGTTTTACAAGCCAGATTCACTTAACAACCATGCTACTAACTTAACAACTGCAGTGATTCACTTAACAACTGTGGCAAGAACGATCATAAAATGGGGCTTAATTCACTTAACAAATGTTTCACTTAACAACAGAATTTTGTTGACCCCAATTGAGCCAGAATGGGCTCAATTGGGGTCATAAGTCGAGGACTAACTTAAAGAAACTGTCAAGATGTCAACTGCTCAATGGACGTCGCAGAGCCTCCATTCTACTTTTTGTACAGCATCTGCTCTCTCAAGACCTAGCTAGTTTTCATGGATAAATACCTATAATATCCAAAGGCAAGGCAAAGTACATGGAGGGAGCAATAGCATTCTCCTTTGTCCCAAAGGTGCTTTTTCAGGAGGCAACTGGAGTTTTTGGTTTTTCTTTGAAGAAGTTTTATTTCTCATCCAAGAAGCTTCTTCAACTCTCTTGAAAAAGCACCTTTGGGACAACCATGATCTGGATGACTGAGAATCTCCATAGACATTTAGCATCCTCCTTTATTCCTAGCTATTTGTCTTTTCCATCTGTTCAATTACCTGTTTTGTTCCCTTCCCTGCAGTCTCAATGGTTTCAGAGCAAAATAGCACATCTTGCCTGTTGATTTAGTCGGTGACCATTGCCACAACTTTAACAAGAGAACAAATAAACAAAGCCTGATTAGAAGAATAATCATCTCCATGGGGTCCAAACAAACCTGCACAGATGGGCTCCTAGAATTAATTCTGTGACTAAATATTAACAGGTCTTGTTCAAACAAACTATGCCGTTTCAACGGTCTTTTGTGTGCTGAATACAGGAGAATGCAGAAAAACAAAATGCTTTGCACATGCAAGGGAAAGAGTTGTGACTACCTTAATATTCTTCTTTATTCCCATGTTTATGAGTTTGGGGGGACAGAGTACATTTTTTGAAAAAAGAAAGTTAACGTGGATTGTTCTTAGTATAAAGGAAGAAGGCAACCCATCAGAAGAAAAATAAAAGGAGTTCAGTTATATTTGTGTTGGAACAGCTTCTTGTAAGTAAATCACATTAACCTAGTGGAAGTTGGATACAGATTAAAAAGGATGCAAAAAAATAAGATCAGAAACCAGTGGACAATTAATTTTGTTGCACAAAGAATCGGGTTAGAACTAGAAAGAAAGGGAGAGAGTGAGAGAGAACGAAAGCGATTAAAACCTTTTCTTCTTTAGAATGATTGCAGTGAAAATCATTGTCCTGCTCCATGCTCCTATATTCCAAGACAGCAATTGTTCTTGCAGAACAAAACTGGGAGGGAAAATCCAAGAGGTAAACATAAGCACTGTGGCCTCAAATAAAATACAAAGGTAACGAGTATAACTTTGCTGTAAGCAAAGGTTATTTGCATTCCAAAGGAAGTACAGAATGCAGTGCAAATTCACCCCCATCTGCATTCAAGAAACAATATTTTAGTTAATTGAGATCATTATTGTATTCATCTGCTTTTTCTTAACAGCTAAAAACTGATGAAAGGCAAATTTCTATTTGAAATGACAGGGAGAGGAAAATGGAAAGACGCAAACGTGAGACCAAAGGCATAGAGGCTGTGCATATGAATGATCTGGGGGTATGTTTTTTTAAAAAAAAGTCAAGATGGCATCCATGAATGGCGGATCCAAATTCCACCTGCTTTTTTTACATGTAAAAGGTGAAGCTTTTGTCATACTTTCATGGCTACCATCTTGATACTTTTGCCATACGCCATGGAGTTCTCTGAGAGCTACTGAACGGGAACATTCAGCTTATCAAGTGAAAATAGTGGTGGTACCAAATATAACATATGCCATATGTCTTAAGTGACAATATCAACATATTATAATATAGTGATTCTGGGTAACATAGCACTTTATTTTTTTAAAAAAACCAATACATATAAAAGAATGACAATTTTAAAAAAATAACTATTGAAAAAGGCATGCAAAACAGGAGATGATATTAACCACAGTAAGAGAGGCAGCAAAAAATCTCCCCAGCCTCCTGGGACTCCAGTACTGATAACATAACCTCAACATTCTTGAAGGACTTGAGGAATGAGCCGTGGTGGCACAGTGGTTAGAATGCAGTATTATAGGCACACTCTGCCCACAGCCAGGCGTTCGGTCCTGACTGGCTCAATATTGACTCAGCCTTCGATCCTTCTTGGTAAAATGAGGACTTAGATTGTTGGAGGCAATATGCTGACTCTGTAAATCGCAAAGGAGTGGTATATAAGTCTAAGTGCTATTGCGATTGCTATGTTGAGGGGGTGGAGCCAGTGATGGGATTCAGCCAGTTCGCACCACTTCGGGAGAACCGGTTGTTAACTTTCTGAGCAGTTTGGCAAACTAGTTGTTGGAAGAAATCATTAGGGCAGAGAACCAGTTGTTAAATTACTTGAATCCCACCACTGGGTGGAACTAATTTCACTTTCAGAGAAAAGTGAGAAGATTCCACAAGGTGGACACTATGGCAGAGGAGGCCTGCCTTCTGGAAGTTTCATTCATTTGTGGGTGGGACCCACGGCATGCTGTCTCTGTCAGATCTAGTGGGACAGGCAGATGTAATCAGGGAGAGAAAAGCTCTCATATCACCCAACCCCATGCAATGAAGGGCTTTCGAAGTTAAAAACAGCATCTTGAATTTACCCTGGAACCAATACAGCTTGCAGAGCAGAAGTGTAATGTGTACTGCTCTAAGGGCACACATATATTTCAACTTTCTCAACATTATCTACCTAATGAGGTAAGGGAGATACTGGTTTTTGCTGGTCCACAAGATTTTTTGTAGATTTTGCTGAATAGAAGTAAAAAGTTACTCCTTGATTTAGAAGTTATTTTTTTTTCTGTCTCTTCATTCCCCCAATAGCACCCAATTTACACCACCCTTCTTTATCATCTCTTTGCTTCCCTTCTTAACAATCCCCGCAATTCTGTATACTTACAAAATCTTTCTCATAATCATCTCATTATCTGAGCTTGATTCACAAAAGCTTGCGTGCCATAAAATTGGTTAGTCTTACAAGTGGCATAAGTCAGTGTTGCTGTTATTTTCTCACTCAGTTGCTCACAGTTATATCTCCACCTTCTAGTAAATTACAGGGATGAAAAGGAATGTGTATGCCTCACTGTTTCCATTCTTACACATCATGATTGCTTGAAGAGTTGCTCTCCAATAACTGAGTTGCAAACATTCTGATGACCACTAGATGGGGGGAAAGAGCCACCATTTTCAGTACCTCTTCGCTGCTACCTAGTGGTTGCCTAAATATTTGCTGCTCTAATCTTCCAGACCTGCTTGATCGTAGACTATAGAAATTAACTAATTATCACACAGGTTAATTGGATGTAGTAAGACATTAAGATATCAGCAACAACAAAAAATCAAGGATGAATAAAGTTTGTCTGATAAAGCATGGCGGCAAGAAGACAGTAAGTGCCCAATAGGCTTTCTTTTAATAAAAACAACAACAGAGGAGCAGAAGGTTGGGGTGGGAATGCACAGATATTAAGCCCTATGTGCTGGGGAAACAGGAGCCTTGTCTTCTTTCAGTGCTAGCAGCTGAGTTTGTGTTGATGCACACAGAAGTAAAACGAGTATTCAGACAAGTGGAACGTGATCTGATAAGCTGGAAATGACTCTACCCATTCATCCGTCCTGGAATGACAGCTCTGCCAATCCCCCTTTCAACACTTGTGAGTTGAGCACAAGCTTCCCAAGGGAAGATTTTTTCTCTCTTTCTCTCTAGGTCCCCTGTGGGTAGTGGTATTCACTTACCTTTGCTACTGGTTCAGAACTGTGAGCGTGCGTGCCACCTCTGCACATGCGCAGAGCCTTCGGCACATGTGTAGAGCATCCGTGATGATGTCCAGGTGGGTGGGCGGAGCCTCCTGCCACTACCAATTCGCCCAAACTGGATAGAACCAGGAGAATCCCACCACTGTCCCCTATCCTGGTTTGCTACCTAGCAAATGCAATGATGGGCATAGGGGGTCAAAGAAGGGGCTGGGGAAAGCTGTTATACTTTTTTTGAAGGACAGCACTCATTCTGCCTTTCAGTTCTACAAAATCCCTCTTGTCTACACTGGAAATGCCCATTCATGCCCATTCATTCTTATGAAACATATTTAATGCAACCAAAAGGCAATAAAATAGTTAAAACCCTGCTCTTTTTCATTGCCTTCTTTTCCTGTACTTGGTGGTGTTTGGCTTGGTGAAGTTCTCTATCTGTCTAATGATTGGTCATTCTCAGCTTCCGTTCATATCTTCTAATTAGTTTTATAAAAAGACCATTTTCTTCCCTGGACATTTAATTATATGAGAATATTTTTATTGCATTTGAGGAATATTTCAGTACCATCTGTACCCTTTTTTCCCCCTTTCTATGAATATTTCTTATTATAGCAATGAAAATGTGACAAGATTTGTGGCTGCAAGTCCTTTACTTTTAGCCCCCGATCCAATAACATTTACATTTTGCAAAATTTCAGAATTTTTAATATAAAGATTTATGTTTTGTCCATGCATTTTAAGTCCTAAATTATCATGATTTATGAAGCGGTTCTAGTAGTTACATGAATTCCATTAAAATTATTCATTCAGCTTAACTGCACTGCTTGTTCATGGGAGGTAATTTTACTGAATGCCAATGATCTTTTGCTCATGAACACAGAATTACACTGCACTAAATTGTTCCCTTTCCCAACGATGCTTCAGAATTGAAAGGATACACAGCTCCATCTAGCAAAGACAAATAAAATTAACTCTTTATGTGTTTGTGTGTGTGTTTAACTTGCCTAGAATACTTTCTAGTGGCTTCATTCAAAAGATGCATGAACTGTTTTATCTTACTTAAAGATTACAGTAAAATCTTTACTGTCGGTGAACATATTGTACTTTGCTAAATTCATACTTTGCATGAATGACCTTGAAGTAATAGATCATGGGTAAGCAATGGGGTGGGAGGTAACTGAGAATATTTGAGAGATTGGTATGGGTTTCCTGACAAAATGACTACAATGATGGGTGCAGTAACTCACAACTCACATCATTGACTTGAAGGAGGAAGGGCAAAATCACTTACCCCATGATGTTCTCTATGATCTGCTCAGTTTATCTTGGTCTTTGGGGGAATCAGATGAAACTCAAATAAAGCAGGAGGGAGAGTGAAGGAGCACCATCTATTTTTATTTTCTGAGGATGTGAAGCCCGCAAATTTTCTTATAGATTCAGAGAAAATCTATATATTGCTTAGCAGCAAACCAGCTTATTTACTTTTTTAAAAGTAATCTTTTTTTAAAAAAGGTCAGGTGGAAGTCTACTACTATTTCAAAATCTTTACGCAGTGTCCTTTTCCAACTTTTCTTCTTTAATATATTGGCTTATGGAAATAATAAAATAGAAAAAGTAGAGCAGGATTACATATGAAAGTCAACATCCAAACTTTTGGTGAATGTAAATAATAAAAGTCTATTAAATTATTTTAACTTCATTTCTTCCCAGAATGTTCAACACAGGATAGCTGGAATTTGGAAAATATTGATTTTAACTGTATATATCTATATCAATTTCAGGATAACTATTCACTCCATACAGAAAATATCTATCCGGAAAAAGGGATAATGCATTTTTGCTAAAATGTATTTTTCTTTTGAGAAAGAAATAATAGGAAGAAATAAAACAGACTTAAATTCAGCAGTAGATTTATTTAATCCCTTCTTTTTAAGGCATTTTCTGCAGCTGTGGTTATGCTCCTTTCACTATAAGCTCTAGCCGTGCAGAAGAAAGGTTAAAGGTTACCTACATTTCTAATGTCAGGCACTGAGGCTGGTTAAAAAAAAAAGGTAAATGGTAATTTTATCATTAGCGTGCCTGACCTTTGCCCCCACCATATCTCATGGGAGACGTTAAGAACAGTTCACCTGTCAAGATCCAAACACTTAAAGGTCAATGCACACAAAAAAATCTCGAAGAGCTTACAACTGAATCGCTGACACCTTTTATTATCACCACTTAAATAAATGATTCAAGCAGCAAGACAAGGTAAAGACCAGCTTAATGTCAAGATTTATGCCAGAAATGGTTTGTGAAAACTATTTTTTTTTAAAAAAAAGAAGAAGAACAGTAGCAACAACAAGGTTTTCACTTGCATTTGGAAATGTGGAAGCAATGAAGTAGGTTTCATGCGATGCGTGGAAATTTTATGCTGCATGGTGCATTCAGCTCCAAGCCTTCAGAATGACAAAGCTTGAAACTAGGATTAAAACTGTATAAGGGCTGGAAGGATTTTTCTCTTAAGCAGGATGGGAGTTATACACCGACCCAAAATTGCAAGTGGACCAGGGTTTTATAACATTTGTCTTGTTACTCATTTTTAATTGCTTGCTTTAATGCCATTTCTTTACATTGTTCGGGCATATAGCATTCATTGTAAAGAGTAAGGTACTGTAAGCATTTTTTTTTCAAATCAACATTACAATTCTGCACACATGTCATCTCTAAAGCACCCCACCTGTGCAGCTGCATACAGTAATCAAGCCGTGTGGTGATCCTGAATTACTGTTATCAGAGTTTGCTGGTCCACGATTTGCCATAACTGGTACACCTTCCAAAACTTCACAAGAATACAATTTATGCAAATTTATCTGGACAGTCTGCAGGCAGCTACTTTGTTGTGCCCATCTTCTCCTAGAAGAGTCTCTGTGGGGCCATCCAAGTGTGAATTTGTGGACACTATAATTATGGAGAAGTACAAACACTTTACCCCTGAATAAAGGTAAAGGCAAATGTTCTCCTCGCACATACGTGCTAGTCGTTCCCAAATCTAGGGGGCGGTGCTCATCTCCGTTTCAAAGCCAAAGAGCCACCACTGTCCTAAGATGTCTCCGTGGTCATGTGGCCAGCATGACTAAATGCCAAAGGCGCACGGAACGCTGTTACCTTCCCACCAAAGGTGGTCCCTATTTTTCTACTTGCATTTTTTACCTGCTTTTGAACTGCTAGGTTGTCAGAAGCTGGGACAAGTAACGGGAGCTCACCCCATTACACGGCACTAGGGATTCAAACCGCTGAACTGCCAACCTTTCCATCGACAAGATCAGTGTTTTAGCCACTGAGCCACCACGTCCCTCTTGCCCTTGAATAGGCTCAAATATAACTTCATCCCAACAGTGCTAGGTCACATTCCTTTTTATACCGTTATCACTCTAGGTGTGTCTTTTCTATAGCTCCATCTTCCACAACTGTTCAAAGGATTTGAGAGCTGGTTGGAATCAGTGAGTGGGAAGAGGCCTTGAGGCGCAACCTCATTCAGATGAATATGAGCATCAAGTAGGAGATGGATCTATCTGCCAAGTTGTCAGGAAAATCTCAAAGCACCATTTGGAACCCTCCAGCTCCTCAGGAATCTGGAATGTATCATTCTAAGAGTCCTCTACCATTTCAGATGTCCTAGGACCGTGATGGCGAACCTATGGCACATGTGCTACAGGTGGCACTCAGAGCCATATCACTGGGCATGCAAACTAAGCTCCAGCGTGCATGTGTGCGCTGGCCAGCTGATTTTGGGGCCTTCTGGGCCCACCGGAAGTCAGGAAACAGGCTGTTTCCAGCCTCCGGAGGGCCTCCAGAGAGGTGGGGAAGGCCGTTTTCACCCTCCCCAGGCCTCTAGGAAGCCTCTGGAGCTTGGGGAGGGCAAAAAAACGGGCCTACCGGGCCCACATGCCAAAAGTGGGGGGAGTGGGGGGGGTTGCATGCATTCAGGAGGGGGCAGGGGGCATAGAATTATGGGTGTGGGCACACCCGTGCACAACCCCACCGCACTCTCCCTGCTTTTGGCACACGATGGCAAAAAGGTTAGCCATCCCTGTCCTAGGACCTGCAGTGTGGCTTTAAATTTTGCTGACCAGTGAAAAACAAAGGTGACATTCAGATCAAATGTTACTTGCTACAAAGTAAAATCACATCAATGAGGTATATGGCTATACAAGTTGGGCTAGTTAGTACTTGTAACAAGACTATTGAAATAATGAACTCACAAGCAACTCCAGGGCATAGAGGTTGAAATCATCCCAATACAATAAGCATTGTGAGCTCCAATACCAGTTTTGAGATGAAGTCCCACCTCATGAATCCTATGAAAAACTTTGCTAGATATCTGAGCAGTCAATAATCAAGCAGAGCCCTAGTTTGTCTCTATAGCCTGGTTTCACACACAGACATTCATGACTGATCAGCCATGAGACAGTTCTACTATGATGTGATGTGATGGTCTCACAAATGACGGTTACCCTCCTTCTTGACCTTGATGTTATACCTGCTTCAGGATCGGAAATCCAGGCAGACGGATTTCCCCATTCTCTCACTGCAGGATGGGCCTCCTATACAACTACTTGACTTTCAGCTTTGGAACTCAATCTAATAAACTACCCAATCTAGTAAATTACCAAAAGTCCAATCTTCTTCCCATCACATGTGGCAACCTGTTCCTCATTCTCCATGACCTCTTGATCTTCTCTGCCCAGTCTCCAGAAACTGCTGCTTCCATCAGTGTCTCGTTCTGTCTCGTTCGTGTGATTTTCACAGTACTATCCTCTGTGTCCAGCTCTCCACATTGGTTACTCTTCATCTCTGTTGCATTCTCTCCCACCATCATCTCATACTAACTTGGGGATCCTGTCTGGCTTGTTGTCTTTCTCACCCATTCAATATTTATTTATTCATTTTCTTTCATTATTTGTCAAATGTCAAGGCTGACTTTGGGTAGCTTATAATTAAAAAAAGCCAATATATTTAAAAAAAATCAAAACCGAACAGAAGATCACAATATCAGCCATAATTCTACTAAACAATACCAAAATGAAATGAAACAAGACAGAAGGGAAATCCACTATCACCCATTCCCAAGACAGGGAAAAAATATATTAATGTATTAATAAATTCTATAACAACATAACAGTGGGTGTTAAACCATACAAATCTCTGGGTTGATTCATATGGCCCTGTCCTTTTATAACTATCTGCACAAGAACTACCAAAAATACAGGTCTCCAATCATTAATAAGTTGTTGCAGTGTAAGAATATCATTAACTCCATTTGGTTTGCCAGCCAAAACCAAGTCTGAGTCCCCTCCACATTAGTCTGCAACTTATTTCCATTCCAGTACACCATTCTCCATGTAGAGCGGCATGGTGGCTTAGACGTCAGCTCTCACCTCACAATCAGGAGTCTGTGAGTTTGATCCTAGGTAGTGGTAGATCTTTCTGTCTCTGGGCACAAGGAGAAAATACCTTGTGTGAGCTCCGCGTAGGCATCAGAAAGATCATCCGGCCACTAAACGGTCAACTCAATTCAGTCATCCTGACTCCACTCTGATGCAAGGGATTGCAGGGTCGTTACAAGAAAAAAAAATACCATTCTCCATCCATCCACTCATGTCCACCAATCTATTTATATCAAGCAGTTTCACCATCTCTAATCTTCCTGAAACTCTATTGCTTTCTCTCACATTCATCTAACATTCCTCTTTTCTGCCAGGTAAAACTCTGTCCTAAGACCACATCTGGGAGGGGTGATGTGGTGGCCATGACTGAAGCCACATCCTTTTTTTTTTACATATAGACACTGGTTAAAGAGAGGCAGGCTTCAATCTCACACCATGACCAGCTCTTGAATTTTTTGGCACACATACACATACACACTTTATCAGGTAAAACAACTATCTAAACCGGTTGCCATCTTTTGTTTAAAGAAAGAAACTCCAAGGGTTTAATTATCAACTATTTCAGCAAAATAAAAGTGTAATAATTTTTTTATAAAAATCCTGCTTTCATAAGCAGAATTGCAGCAAAATAAAGATGGAGCTAAAATGGAACCCATGTCAGAGGAAAGCGATATACACCAGATTGTAAATGGCTGAAAATTAAGAGAATTGGTATAAACCATCTGGACAACATCAGAATAGAATCAATACTGGACTTTGTTCAGTACGGTAATGTTATTTGTTCCAAATGCTATTGCTGATCAGTAGGTAAACACAAAACGGTATGAAAACATATGCACTTAACTTATAGCCTATATGACATACAACATATAGCCTTTATAACATAACCTGAACAACCTATAGGAAATGTTAAAAAGATAATATTTTTCAGCTTATAGTACTATAGTAATGGACTCTCATTGCTTTTGGAGTTTGTAAGCTAGTAACTGTGTGCACCTTAAAAGTGAGATGCTCACACTGACAGGATATTAGGCCACATAGATCTCTTGGCTGAAGAGATTCTGAACTCTGAAATCATCCCAATTTTATCATTCAAGTACAGATCCGTATGAAGGAATGTTTCCGGATCTAGGGAAGTGAGGGGAGGAGGTAAGGAAACCTTGCACACAGAAAGTTAAATATCAAGGCAACAGGTAAGGAAGCATATTGAGTGTGGAGATTTATTCCTTTGTGAGATCCCTTAGCAATTTGCTAAACTCAGACAAATATCTCTCAGACAGTTGAAACTGGACAATGGGACATGACAGTTAACAGCAGAATTAGGATAAAATCAACTGCTTTTTGCCAAGTTAATTTTCTTAGTGTCTTTCCAGACTCTTGTACTGATTGCTTGCCAGAGTGGTTTTTTGTTGTTGTTTTTTATTGGAAAGGTCAATACAAATAATCAAAAACATATAATTTCAATATTCCCAGAGGAGGATTGAAAAAGGAAATGAGATCAAGTTTTCTTTTTAATCAGAGCCTTTTGGGGGTGAGTGTTGAAGCTAATCTTTAATGGTACTCCAAGGCAACTGGATCAGCTCCCAACTTTTTAATAATTAAAACATTTGATGCAGGGAACAAGAGGAAGGAGAGGGCTCAAAATTTTTCTTCCAAATGTTTCTCTTGTAGTGATGTCTCATTTCTGAGATTCAGTTTTTAAATGACAAAAGAATTGCTTTGATTGCAGAGGAACATGAAATTCTGATTTAAAAGCTGGATGCTATTTAGTTCCAGATGCATCTCTGAATGTGTTGCTTGGTGCCAGAAGGCAATACAAGGTGAAGACAACCAGACAAGGTACTTAGTACTTTGAAATGTACTAAAACCATAAAAGAAAGAGTGGAATATTATTGTAAACCCACAAGTGCATTCCCTAGTACCACCCTCCAAGTCAGAATCAACAGATTTAGGGCTTCCGGGGAAGAAATGGCAAACTGAAGGTGGCCCCACAAAAAGTGGAGCCAACAACTGCAGTAGAACAAAGAGCCAGCAAATAGATCGGCTCTGTATAATGTATCTCTGGACAAGGAGATGACTTGAGATTGCCCACAAGCGCTCCAGATAGTTGCTCCTCATGAAGACATTGCAAGACAGTAGTCCCAATGAGGTCTAGGACTCTGGGAGATGAGAAAATATCCAACTTGCTTAAACTATGATTAGCATCTTTGAAAGGACGTTGAGTTCACATTCTTCCTCTTCTAATCACTTTCAGAAATTGCTTATTAACTGTTTTTCAGAAAGTAGGAACTTTTGGATTGACACCAGGGGAGTTTCCTTCAATCCTCATTGAAACAAATTTTAAATAAAAGTTTAAGGACTTAAAAAGAAATTCTAGAATAAACAGCAAAAGAGTGATTAAAACTTTGATTTTAGGAAATTATAAACAGATTGTGTCAAAATAAATTTGAAGTGAGATTTTGGAATTACTTATAAACAATCTGTCCCATGGGAAAATGCTTTTGTTTTTAATTCTTTAAAAAACATAATAAAACATGACTTTAAAATTGAACACTAGAGGGAACTAGAAGGAACTAAAGATTACAATTAAAAGAGAAAAGCAGGCAAACTTGACATTCTATATTGAAAGTTTGAAAGTTTATTAGATTTCTATACCGCCCTTCTCCCGAAGGACTCAGGGTGGTGTACAGCCATATTAAAACACATAGATTTATAAAATTTAAAACCAGTTAAAATCGAATATACAAAATTTGACCCTCAAATTAAAACACACATACACCCATTTAAAATTCATATTAGGCCAGTCCGGCTTGCTGGAACAGAAGGGTCTTAAGGGCATGGCGAAAAGTATGCAGGTCAAGGCTAAGACAAAGCTCTAGGGGCAGCTCATTCCAAAGGGCTGGTGCCCCCACAGAGAAGGCTCTCCCCCTGGATGTCGCCAGTCAGAATTGTTTGGCCGACGGCACCCTGAGGAGCCCCTCTCTGTGGGAGCGTATTGGCTGGTGGGAGGTTGTTAAATGGCAGAAGGCAGTCTCATATATACCCCAGTCCTAAGCCATATTAATAGAATGAAGTGAAATATTTTAACATTGGAGATGAAAAATTGACCCAGAAGTTAAATTTAAGAGTATCTTCTGTACCTTTATAGGTAGGCTGTGTTATGGAAGAGAATGTGTTCTTCTTTCATAATGTAACAATCACTCTCTGAAAAAAGATGACTAGAAAAGAACCACTTTTGTTTTCAAAATTTTGCATAATTATCTTATTTCTAGAGGAAAGCTCATTGCATCATTAAGGTGAGGAGAAGCACCCAAACGCAAAAAGATTTAGAAAAATTTATGTTGTTGCTGTCATTTAGAGGAGGTCCATATATGAGAGCCTTGATATAATAACAGAGAAAGAGGGAAAAGGAAGATGGATGCCTCTGTATTTACAAGGACTATGAAATGCAAAGACACACTAAGCTTCTCAGGGGACAATTGAGGTCAGCAGTGATGGTCACTCTTTGAGAGCTTGGTGGAGTTTATCAAGTAAAAGTCTAATAGTCCAACTGATGTCAAATCTAAAGTATACCTTTGCGGTATTTCACCCCAGGCGATATAACTAGTTAGCTCACTGAAGCATAGGGCTGCTATTTGGTTGGACAATGCTTCTGGCTCCTCAACAAACCCAACTGCTAGACATTCATCAATGGCCAGTGAATTCAATGTATTACAATTCAAGCGGTTGTAATAAAAGAAGAACAGAATTAAAATTTTGCTTGCTCAAGAAAATGAGTGCCCAAATGCAGTGACCTTCTTCTAGAATAATTGATTGCCTGGTTGTTTACTGATCCTCAGGGAATTTTGAGATGGAACAAGTATAGTTGGCCTGAAAAAGAAACAGAAATAGAATAGAATAAAATTTTTAGAATAGAATTTTTTATTGGCCAAGTGTGATTGGACACACAAGGAATTTGTCTTGGTGCATATGCTCTCAGTGTACATAAAAGAAAAGATACGTTCATTAAGAATCATAAGGTACAACACTTAATGATAGTCATAGGGTACAAATAAGCAATCAGGAAACAATATCAATATAAATCGTAAGGATACAAGCAACAAAATTACAGTCATACAGTCATAAGTGGAAGGAGATGGGCGATGGGAACGATGAGAAGATTAATAGTAGTGCAGACTTAGTTAATAGTTTGACAGTGTTGAGGGAATTATTTGTTTAGCAGAGTGATGGCATTCGGGGAAAAACAGTTCTTGTGTTTTAGTTGTACTGGTGTGCAGTGCTCTATAGCATCCTTTTGAGGGTAGGAGTTGAAACAGTTTATGTCCAGGATGTGAGGGGTCTGTAAATATTTTCACAGCCCTCTTTTTGACTCGTGCAGTATACAGGTCCTCAATGGAAGGCAGGTTGGTAGCAATTGTTTTTTCTGCAGTTCTAATTATCCTCTGGCCTGAAAAAGAAACATGAAGATGTTTGTGGAAGCAATACATTCAGTTATTGATTGTCTTGAATAAATAAATAAATAACACCAGAGTCTGTTAGCTAAATGGGCCCTCCCTTCAGAGATAGCCTACATTTTTATGATTTCTTTTGAGATGGAAAGAGGTTAAGGGGGTATTGCTGATATTTTCAAGATTTAAGTCAGTGACTGATTCCTCTAAGAACATCTGCTGTATAAGATTAGGGAGGAGTACACAAGTCAACAAAGGACAGTGGCAAAAAGGATCGTAAAAGCAAATGTGACTCACTTATCAACCTCCATGTTCTAGACTGACAAGAGAAAATCATATCCCTTGTTATAGAATTGTTTTATTCAGTATGGGTAAACCATTTTCAAATATCTTCAACCATCTGATGTGAAAACTGTTTTTCCAAACTGCTCAGAATTGCAATTTTAGTATTCTTTACAAGGTATAAAAGGGACCTTGGATCTATTTTCTCCTTGGGTTATGGAAAGTGTCTCTGACTGATCTCAGCATCAAATCTTCCAACAATGATGTTCTCTTAAAACCTTCAAATATGATACCCTGGGATTTGATTGAATAACAGAATTCGGTGTTTTCTCTTTCTTATCAGCACTGACCACAATATTCTGTTCAGCCTGCAGAGAAAAACAAAAAAAACTATTTGCAGAAAGAATTAATGGTTCAAAAAGTGCAAGAGGAGAGGAGGGGAGAAAGGTTGGGGGAAGAGAAGGAACAACATGGAAGAGGGAAGTAGAGAGGGGAAAGGAGAGAGGGAAGTGGATGGGACAAGAGGAGAAGGAGAAAGGGAAGGAGAGGGAAATGGAGAAGAAGAGAGAGGAGAAGAGGGAGGAGGAAAAGAAAAGGGAGGAGAGGGAAGTAGAGAGGGGAGAGAAGAAGGAGAGAGGGGAGGAGAGGAGAAGGAAAGAAGGAAGGAGAGAGAAGTGGAGGGAAGAAGAGAAGGGAGGGAAGGAGAAGGAAGACAGAAAGAAATGGATTGTCGTTGTAAAATTGAGTGAAATATGGTGTATATGAGAAAGGAAAACAGACGGGTAATTTTTTTTTATTTGATGGTTATATAATTGACACCATAATGGAAGACAATATATGTTATAATATGATGGATGTTATTGTATATCTATTTATATGTTACTGCATATTTGTTAATATATATATGACTATAATGATGATGATGTTTGTACGTTCGCATGTTAACATCTTGACACACTGCTCAACATAGAAAGGAAATATATAATATAAAACAATAAAAAATATTTCCCCCCAAAAGAAGTGCAAAGTTTTTTCCCCCCAGTCTATTGGTCATGCACTGTTATGGAAGGCTAGTTTCCAGAGTTTGGCACTCCTCCTTTTTGCCATCCTCTGTAGAAAAATACCTTACAAGCGTTTTTTTGTGTTTTTGTTGTTCCCACAAGCCTTGGGAAGGTCAAGCATAATTTGGTGTCCCGAATTTCCCCAACAGCAAACGATTCCTTAGACAATAGCTACAGAAAGTTCTACTTTTACCTATTGGTTGGTTTGTCAAGCATAAAATTAAACATTTAAAAAATGATAACCTTCTTCTGGGGGGGAAAAAAATCTATTTTAATAACACTGCATTTTTAAATACATTGTTAGAAGGTTGGTTGTTGCTACTTCACCTTGAAAAAGTTGATGAGGAAGGTGGCATGATCCATAATGCTCATTTAGTTTTACTCCCCTCCACTACAAATCTTGATCAAGTTGTATTATTAATAATGTTAGGTTAGTCAAGGTATAGAGACTCTTGTAGCTCTGCCATTCCTCAGCATCAGATATCTTTAACTAGAGCTATCATTATGCATACCCAGAGGCAATGCCCCTTAAAATCTGACACATGGCCTCTGATAACCAATAATATCCTGTATTTCCAACTGAAGATTAGCAGCTGTGGTGGATGGAAGTTAATTTACCTAACTTTTCTCCCCAAATTAGAACGGGGGAAGAATAAAGTAAGTGGGTGTAAGAGGAATACAGTTTGTTCTGGAAGAAATGTTACAGAAGAGGATGTGGGAAAACTAGTATGATTTTTGGAGAAAAATTCTATAGTTTTCAACAGGGGTGAAATCTACTTACCTTCCCTACTGGTTCAGATATGCGTGCTCCGCATGTGTCACATGCATGCTTGGACCCTCTGCACATGTGCAAAGCCTTCTGCGCATGCGCAAAAGGTCAAAAACGATGTCTGGGCGGGTGGGTGTAGCCTTGCGCTGCCACCGCTACTGGTTCTCCAAACCACACACCACCACCGCTACCAGTTTGGCCGAACCAGTCCAGACCGGTAGCATTTCACCCCTGGTTTTCAAAGAAGTCTGGCAGGAAACAAGAATTTTATGGAAAAAGAATGCTGTGAACCTAACTTTTCATTGTGTGTAAAAATATGTATGCATTTGAAGAGTGCAGTCTCCAGTTACTTCCTTCTAAGATGACTGAATCTTGAGTAAGTACCAACATTCCTGAGATTTCTCATCAGTCTGAAGTGAGATTGCACTTGTACAATGATATGCAACTCGATCTTCTGATGTCATTAGCTGGGTCTCAAGAGTAAAGAAGGGAAAAACTTGACTGATGAGTTCATAGATCAATCCACTTTGGGACTTGAAGTTAAAGAATTCTCTGTTGGCCCCTTCTGTACAGCATGGGAACTGATAGATCTCCAAAATTGTGACAACATGGACCTGTTTTCTTTCACTATGTAGTTTTTACAAGAGGCTTTCCAGAGATACAGGTTATAAGGAGAGTCAAAGATGAATGTGGTTTCACCAGCCTACTGTTAAGTAATGGAGTTTAGATCTGCATAAATACAAGTGGAAAAAAATTGGTACAATGATTATGTCTGTCCTTTTCTGAGACATGGAAAGTAATTGCAGTGTGATTCATACACTACTTCATTCCATGCTGTAATGATAAGAGGAAAAGGAATAAGCCTTGGATTTGGTATACTGCCTCTGTTCCATAGGCATACTCCATTTTATACTGCATAGATCACACATATTGATTCATATTTGATTATCCATATTGTATTAAATACAAAGCAAGATCAGTATCTCCATGCATCCAGTTTCGTTAAACCACTGAACTTCTGACAGTGTAGAGTAGGGTAGGGTAGGGTAGCGGATGGGATGGGATGGGATGGGATGGGATGTTCAAAAGCAGTTCAGCAACCTTGGTCCTTGTCTATAAATTCATTTGTAATCCAACCTTTTTCACCCTGAGTCTGTATTTATGGTATGCTAAAGCTACAAAGATTGCAGTATATACCTATCAAACATGTAGTGGAATGCTAAACCTGTTTCTGAATGATTGTTCCATATCTTGAATTAAATTCTTGAAATAAACCAGGTCAACCATTGTAAATACTTGCATGATGGATGGATGGAGAAATCAGCTACATCAGCAATCATCCCCTGACATTGCAAAATACATATTGCTAGGAATTCAATAAATGGATTGGGGGGAGGGGGAAATGTATTATAAACAAGGTTTTGTATACAGCATGTTGAATTCAGTCAGGATAATTTTTTTTGTAGTTAAAGAATTAATTATTTCATGGTTGGTTTAGATTTCTATTTTCTGGACATTTACATTGGGAGAAAATATATGCATTATTGTTTGTAATTTTAAAAAAATGATGTCTTCATTTCTCATAAAATGCTGTCTGCATTTTTCATAAAACCTTTAAGAAATATCCGAGGTCCCAATTTGTTTCTGAGGTATGCAAAAGCCATGATTACAACTTGCAAGAAATGAGCATTCATGCTTATAAGCTAATTGAGGGGAGTGGAAGGAGCAATAATATCCAGATTTGTAGTCCTTTGCTGAAGCATGTTATTAACACCATTGCTGAATTTTTGAAAGGTTATTTTATGTTTTTGCTCTTTTGACAAGTGATCTGGAAGTAATTGTGTATTCCACATTTAGGGTACTTCCACTTTTTTTCATTTCTAACTTCCTTCAAATCATTTTTAACTGGACCATATGTCGGTTAGGTAGACCAGACTAGAAAATCAACTCCATGAGAAAGCTATAACTATACTTTTGTTGAGATTGCCTATAATAAAAGAGAGACACAGTTTTGTGAAGCAGTTAAGGCAACAAGCTGGCAAGTGGTACTCTAAATCAGTGGTTCTCAACCTTCCTAATGCCGCAACTCTTTAATACAGTTCCTCATGTTGTGGTGACCCCCAACCATAAAATTATTTTCGTTGCTACTTCATAACTGTAATTTTTTACTACCGGTTCTGTGGGCGTGGCTTATTTTATGGGCATGGCTTGGAGGTCATGTGACTGGGTGGCCATGGCTAGCTGGTCATGTGACCGGGTGGCCATGGCTATGGGTATAGGGACTACTCAGAGGGCTGAAAAAAGTCATTTCTGACAGGTCCTCGCACTTTTGACTGGTCCTCACACTTATGACCATCCTCACATTTATGTCGGTGCAGCATTCTTAACAACCATGTCACTCATTTCACAACTGCTTCTCTTCCCCATGGTGATAAGATAGGGCAAAAACATAAAATGTGAGGACAGTCGTAAGTTCGAGGACTGCTCAAAAGTGCGAGGACCAGTCAAAAATAACTTTTTCAGCCCTCTGAGTAGTCCATGTGGACAAAAGGACTACCCAGAGGGCTGAAAAAAGTGATTTCTGACAGGTCCTCGCACTTTTGACTGGTCTTCGCACTTATGACTGGTCATCATTTATGCCCATTGTAGCATTCTTAACAACCGTATCACTCTTTCACAACTGCTTCTCTTCACCAGGGTGACAAGATAGGGCAAAAACGTAAAATGTGAGGACAGTCGTAAGTTCGAGGACTGCTCAAAAGTGCGAGGACCAGTCAAAAATAACTTTTTCAGCCCTCTGAGTAGTCCATATGCATAAAAGGATACAGCAATAGAGAGGGATGAAGGAAGGGAAGGGAAATTAGAGTAGAAGTGAGGGTAAGAGAGGGAGGAAGAGAGGAGGAGAAGGAGAAAGGAAGAGGAAGTAGGGAGGAGAAGAAGAGGTGGGGGAAGAGAAAGTAAGAAGGAAAGAAAAGAGAGAGGTGGTACGTTTGAGGAGAAAGATTGCTGTACAATAAAAAAGATGAAAGGGAAGAAAACCAACCCCAAACACATATAAAGATATTAAGATAAAGAAGGAATTGTTAAACTTTAAAGAATAAAAGAGAACAAATATGAATAAATAGCAATAATTAGAAACACACATACAAACATACAATGTATTTTCTTTGAACAGAGTATTTGGCCGGTTCACAGATTTAAACAGTGTTTAGTCATTTCAATTAAATTTACAATTTCTATATTTCCTTTTTGCCATATTTATTCCTCATCTATTTTTTTAAAAAACCAATATTACCCTTCATCCTCATCTCTAATCTTAATCAAATTCAATTTTTCCCTTCTATTCTATATTATACCCCTTCCCATTGTCATCTATTTTTATATCCATCCTCACATTGGTTAATTATGTAATTATGGAATACAGTGGTTTAATACAAATTCAACATTTTAATATAAATCAATTAGTTATATAACTATCTTTTTTGTATATTAATCAATATGAACATGAATATTCCAATTATTTCCATGCAATCCAATTTCTTACAAATCAATTAATTATATTTACCAATAATAATAAACCAAATAATTTCCCCCATATATTCTTCCAAACCATAACTTAACCATTTCTGCTTTCAACACAATATACAATTAATAGTATCTCAATTATTACAATTCCCTAGTTAAATAGAGCTTTTTTTCTTTTGTGTTTTAAAATCTTGGAACCTCCTCTTTTGCCCTAAATTTCCCATTGTTTGCAGTTTTGCACCTACCTTTTTTGGTGAGGAAAAAGAAAAAGAAATCTCTCTCTGTATCATTTTGTCATGTTGCAGCAAAGACCTGCTTTACTTTCAGTTTCGCTTTTTCAGCATAGATAGGGGGAAAAAAATCTACTCCAGCAATTTACCTCTTTGCAGCTATCAACAAAGCCCTCCACAAAACAGCTGAGAGTAAATCAGCTGAGAGTCGGAGACTGATCAAATCAATTTATGGTAATTAACCTATGCTGAAGCTGAAAGGGGCTGTTTTTTCTATTTTTGCAGGCACCGTTCTACTCATTTGTTTTCTTTTAACACTGATCAGCTGTAGGGCGGCCCTTTGAAGCCCTGCGGCAAGAATTTAAACAGTTTTTTTTTCCTCTAGCCATCAGCTGGGACTCAGGAGGCAGCAATAGATTGGAAGTGGGCAGGGTAAGCGAACGGCGAACGGCGATCCAACAGAGGCAGAGGGTGAGGGTGAGTGAAGGCATGGGGGGGACGAGAGAGGGCTTTGGCGACCCCTGTGAAATGGCCGTTCAACCCTCAAACGGGTTGCGACCCCCAGGTTGAGAACCACTGCTCTAAATCTTAGTCTTGCCTTAAGCACAAATCCAGCTATAATCGAAGCCAGCCACCCTCTCTCAGTCCTAGGAACAAGACACAAACCACTTCTGAAAATCCCATGAAGTAAAGTGCAGAGACTAGTCTAGGCAGATGGCAGGAGTCAAAAGTGACTCAAAAGCACCTACTAATAGTCGTATCAACAGAAACTTGCAGTCTGCTTGTTCTGTATCTCCTCCTCCTCCTTACAGTTCATTGGATTATCTCATTCTGGACTTTTAAGGTCAGAATATGAAGCAGCAGCCTTTGACTCCTCTAACATGGAAGCCCATGTGGGATGGAGGAGGGGAGTTCAAATGAGGTGGCTCAGTGGCTAAGACACTGAGCTTGTCGATCAGAAAGGTTTGGCAGTTCGGCAGTTCAGCAGTTCGAATCCCTAGTATAGGTTTCTGCAGGAGCAGGGGGTTGAACTAGATGACCTCCAAACTCCCTTCCAACTCTGTTACTGTTACATTGTGTGCATTGTGGCTTCAGATGTAAATGATGTGCATTGTGTCATTTGCAACAATTGTGCAACATCATTATGCATGTGATGTCACTATGACTGGGCACTGAAGGTTGGCCCATGGGAAAACAAAGTTCCTTTGGTTCTTCAGCAACTCAGATTTATTCCCTCTGCCCCAATGCCACATAAAAGAGAAAGGAAGGAAAGTGCTAGAGCACAGAAGCATCGCCAGTAGTCACTAAGATAGTGCTTTTCAAACTTAGCAACTTTAAGATGAATGGACCAACTCCCAGAATTCTCCAGCCAGCATTGGAGATGTTTACTCATCTTAAAGTTGCAAAGTTTGAAAAACACTGTTCGTGGGGAAAGTACCTCAAACAACATGGCACTTTGCACAGAGAGGAAAAAGATACCATGTAAATACAACATAGAGAACAGCACACACTCTGCTAGAGAGACGTTCCCTGAAGATGGGCTCCAACACGAGTCCAAAAGCTTGGAAGACAAAACAATAACCAACCCAGATTGGATTCTGCAAAGATAGAACACCTGTGGGTTTCATCCAACTATTCTGAGTAAGGAAACAATTGATAGGATCTGCAAAGAATGCCAACAGCCATATTCACTCCTGGCTCTATTTTATAGTGGAATCAGCAGAATGATGTCCATTTATCTGGTCAAATGGTGAGGCGGGAAAACAATTACTGCCAAGCTATCAAGCCACCACATGAAGAGAATTCTATGCCAGTTGCATCCCGGGAGCCACAGCAATGGGGAAGCCTATAAGCTCCTTCCAAACAGAAAATATTTTTTCCTGCTTTTCTGCTAATTCAGCTACATAGCAGGTGATCTAGAATTTCATTAGCTCAGTCAACAAATATGGATGACAGTTTGGGAACACAAGTATCCCAGGCTGTTTCTGGCGTAGCACGTCGAACCCCCTAGGGAGGTGCTTTCAATTACCGATTTAATCTTCATCCAAGTAAAAATACAGGTAGCCCTCAATTTACGACCACAGTTGAACCCAACTTTTCTGTTGTTAAGTGAAACAGTTGTTAAGTGAATCACTGAAATTGCTAAGTTAGTAACATGGTTGTTAAGTGAATCTGGCTTCCCCATGGACTTTGCTTGTCAGAAGGTCACAGAAGGTGATCACATGACCCCGCAACCGTCACAAATAGGAACCAGTTGCCAAGCATCCAAATTTTGATCACATGACCACTGGGATACTGCAACGGCCATAAGTGTAAGTCAATCCCATTGTAACTTCAAACAGTCACTAAGTGAACTGTTGAAAGTGGAGGGCTACCTGTATATGAATTTAAAATAGGACTTCAGAAGATACAGACGGCTTGAAGCCTTGGCAGCTATCAAGTGCTTGCCCAGATCTGATAGTCCTAATTTAAAATGAACATTCCTTACATTTTTCTGGGTCCATCTCTTATATCCTGGTTGAACGTGCTTTGAGGAGAGTTGTGGGCCCAGAGCCTTTTGTTCTGCTTCTCATCCCATCAGTGTTGATGAGTTGACAAAGGGACTCACATTCCACAGCCACCAAGAGCCCAATCTATCAGGTGACCTTCCATCAAGAATAGGAGGATCCTGTTGGAAAAAATGCTAGGGGCAGAGAAATGATTTTTTCACACCCCTTTTTTTCCCCTATAGGTATGAGCTTTTAGGAGCTGGCAAGGCATGTAGAAATGAATCATTCCCTCTAAAAGCAAACTCATGGTGAGGAGTGGCCGGAAGGCAGCCAAAACAGAATTCCTGAAAAACAAAAAGCAGCCGTTAGCAAGTTCCAGAGATTATCAAATGGCAGAAGAACAGAAACCATTAGTGGTTTTAGGAAAATGTATGGGGACAATTAATAATGATTTTAAAAAACATCCCAAAGAGACTAATAAAGACCAGACAAGCTCAGTGACCAGAACTGCAGAATGGTTATTGGCGAGGAAACACAGGAAACAGAAAACCAGGAAGGAAGAAAAATGGAATGAAGGAGTAACAGAAAGGACACTGAACACTAAGATAATATTTTGTTACAGGATTAATACGATAGCACATTTGAGATTTTTCCGCTGAATGTTTTAAAGTGGTCCTGTTAGATGGCATTTCTTCCTCCTTGTGACCTCATTGTTGTAGGGTAAATAGTTCAATCTTTTACTGCTGTGAATCATTTTTACTATTTAGTGTAACACAGACCACCAGTGTTTGGGATGATAACCTCTTAGTATAAAACAGCTATCAAACTGATCATCTGCTTGCCTTGTATTGCTGTTCACCATATTTACTTGAATATACAAAATATACAAAATACCTTATGCCACCAAACTTGAAATTCTGGGCTAAGAAACCTTAGAACTACGCCACCTTTGGCATGACCTAAGTGTAGCTCATAAAATTATCTGCTACAATGTCCTACCTGTCAATGACTACTTCAGCTTCAACCACAACAATACACGAGTACACAATAGATACAAACTTAAAGTGAACCGCTCCAAACTCGATTGCAGAAAATATGACTTCAGCGACAGAGTGGTCAATGCCTGGACCACTGACTCTGTGGTTTCATCCCAAACCCCCAATAATTTTAACCTAAGACTGTCTACTGTTGACCTCACCCCATTCCTAAGAGGTCTGTAAGGGGCGTGCATAAGAGCACCAGCGTGCCTACCATCCCTGTCCCTGTGCTTCCTTTATTTGTATTCATTTTATGTATTCAATCCATGCTTATACTTATATATATTATCTAATACATACTTGACAAATAAAACAAATAAAAATAAATAAATAAAATAAATATTAGAAGCGGTGTCATTTCTGCAAGAGCAGCATACAGAGAGGAGGAAGGGGAAGAGGGGAGGAAGAGGAAGAGGAGGACGAGGACGAGGACGAGGACGAGGACGAGGACAAGGAAAGTCAGTAGTGCAGCAGCATCAAAAGCTTATTGAACCTTTAATGGCTGGTAGACCCAAGAATTCAGAAGAAGCTGGAACTATCCTGCTGCTTTATATTAAACCTAACAAAGCAATATGCTCATTTGCTTTATGTTATACCTCAAATTTACCTAAACAAATGCAGTAGATATGCAGCATATTTGTATCAGATCAACTTTCTTGAATGATTGCTCTACAGTTTCTATTATCTCCTGCTAATGATGCTGGCTGAGATTGATGGGTGTTGACAAGCCAAGCACCTAGAAACCCTCAAGTGGCTTATGCTGCTTTCGGCTACCTGGTATGTTCCTTCCAAAGCTTTAACTATCTTAGCTTACCCATCTTCAATCCAGCCTCTGTTGCCTGCCATATTTTTCAACCCAAGGCTGTGGATCTATTTAAGAAATTGTCTCCTAGTAATCTAGCCCCCTAGAGGCATTTTGGGTGATTACAGTCATCCCTTCTGTAATTTATATAATTATAGAAAATGTGATTCTTCTCAGTCTTCGGTTCCATTTGTCTTATACTGTCCAGACACGAACAGAATAGAAATCAGAGATTTCATTTGTGCCACAGGTTATTATGTAGCTCTATCCAAATTTCCCTTAAGGTTTAACTAGAAACATCAATCTCTCAAGTCTACATCCCTCAGAAGCGATTTTGTACACCTAGTTCCTTGCTTCTCATCTTGAAAATATTTCAGCAAACTCTCATACCAGGTGTCTGTGCAGTATTTCAAACAGTTGATTTATAGAAAAGTCTGTTGCGCGGCAGCTAAAGAGGTCACTCAAAATTGAAATAATTTAATTTTCTTTGCTCATAATCAGTTGCTTGGGAAGTATTTATTGAAGGTATTTCCCTTAATGTCTTCTGACTATTTCCTGGACTAGGGAATTCTTAAGGAAGTGGTTTGGCCAAAGGACATTTCAGGAACTGCTCCTTTATTTAATTTAATTACCTTCTGTTCTATTTTAATCTCATAAAATCATTCTCTTATCCTACTTCATGACACAGGCAAATATGTGAATAACCAGAGAGCAGGAAGATCTGCTAAGTAGATTGGAAAGAATCTGAACAGAGAAAAAGATAAGCAGACTATAAAATAGCACATAACTATCACATATGTATATCTGGCATGTGCACGGTGTAGGAAACATAAGTGGTCATGCAGAAGGCTTGGAAATTGTGAAGTAGTGTAATCGTATTTGTACTAACAAAGCCCTAGTAAGACCATATACAGTAGCTCTTTTACTTTCTAGACTTCTGTTCTTTTTTTTGACGCTTTTAAACTAGTAACCTCCATGCTTAGAGTTCTCTGCTGCATCTCTGTTACTTCCTGTTTTTCTTCATGTCTCCAGGAATATACAGAAAACCTATGCAGCAATTAACATCATTCAGGGATGTACAGAGATTAATTACTCAAACACTTTGGAACTAAATACATTCCAGAATGAGCAATGATAAGTTCTCATAGACACCACCAAACTCTCTCTCCTTTCTATGCAATTCCTGGGCCAGCTTCTAATATCACAGACAATTCATGAGGAATCAGAGTCCACCCACCTCACTAGAAATGCCCAGCCTTATTTCTGTCTCTTGAGGCATCTTGTCTTGAAGGTAACCTAACACAGTGGAGCTTTCAAACGGTGGGTTATGACCCCTAAAAACCATGAGTCATTTAGAAGCCACCAAAGCTTTTTAAAAGTGTGCCTCGGGCATAGTCAACTTTGAACTTTTGAGTATTACTAATGCCAATAAAATAAATTGTTTTATTCGTGGGGGTGCACCAGTTCATTTATCATTTCACGTGGTTGTGGTATCACAACATTTGAGTATCACCGCTGTAAGGAAAGGTCAGTTTCTGGAATCAGTAGCTGGGGAACGAGAGTGGAGATGGGTGATCAGATCTGCCTGTCCTCATTTGTGAGCTTTTTGGGTATATTTCTGAGTGAAACCGAATGCTGGAACAGATGGTACTTTAGGCTGTTCCAGCATAGTTTTTATGTTCTCTCAACATGATGCTTTGAAGACCCTTTTGGAGAAATCTGTGTTAACTCCTGGGAAGAAATTTTCCATACTTCATTGTCCACAAATAGATACAGTTGGATTAAGTTATTAAAGTTTATCTACAGTGAATATGATCATTTTAGTGTATCTTTGCTCATCCATAGGCCGAGCAAAATATAAGATACAGAGGTAGGTTAAAATGTAAAAATATGCATCTGGAAACCTAGAGGAGTTTAATTTCATTATTTATATTTTGACTGTATTTTGGGGAGATATTGGTGATACAGCTTATTTATTTATTTATTTATTTATTTATTTATTTATTTATTTATTTATTTATT
>WNWU01000003.1:3589955-3604469 GCA_012654045.1 Ptyas mucosa | reverse complement strand
ATTTATTTATTTATTTATTTATTTATTTATTTATTTATTTATTTATTAAATTTATATACCGCCCTACTCCCGAAGGACTCAGGGCGGTGTACAGTTGAATGAAATATACATGTAATAAAGGAATTGAAAAAAAACCAATTTAAAAATACAATTAAATAGTTAGGTTCGGATATAGAATTGAATTAGATCATTTCAAATTTAGGGGGTAGATTCAAAATATAAAATTTAAAGTAGTTTTAGACGAGGTTAGGTCAGGCTGGCCTGCTTGAAAAGAAATGTTTTGAGGGTACGGCGGAATGCACGAAGATCCGGCATTATCCGAATCTCCAAGGGCAGCTCATTCCAGATGGTAGGTGCTCCCACAGAGAAGGCTCTCCCCCTGGGGGCCTCCAGTCGACACTGTTTGACCGACGGCATCCTGAGAAGTCCCTCTCTATGGGAGCGTACTGGTCTGTTTTAATGGGTTAAGTTCTTCTATGGCTTTTCCTTACTGCTGAGAAGACACACCTTGAGTTATAGAAAATTATAACGGAATAATATTTGCTGTCCTCATTATCAAACTATTCTGCTGATGTGACCACCATTTACTTCTTGTTCACTCATAATGGTTCACTGGATTTTAATTTATCCAGGTTGCTGCAAGCAAACTACATCTATGAGCCATGGTGGCACAGTGGTTAGAATGCAGTACTGCAGGCTACTTCTGCTGATCACTGGCTGCCAGCAGTTCAGCAGATCAAATCTCACCAGGCTCAAGGCTGACTCAGCCTTCCATCCTTCTGAAGTGGATAAAATGAGGACCCAGATTGTTGGGGGCAATATGCTGACTCTGTAAACCACTTAGAGTGGGCTCTAAAGCACTGTGAAGCGATATATAAATCTAAGTGCTATTGCTATTGCTATAAAGATTTTGTGCATAAGCGACTCTGTAGAACCGATGATCATAACGTTGTGTGAATTAGCAACGTTCGTCTGAAGCTTATTCTGGCCAAACACTGTAGAAAGCAACCCTATTAGTATTCAGTCTGTACAGAATATGAAATGAATATATCGGATATGTCTACCTCATCTTAACACGCAGCCACGTATGGTTCCTTTTGGCCAGGAGATCAGAGTATCTATAAATTTGTAGGACATTTTCTTAGCAGTGACCTAAGGAATATTAAGTCATTTTGAATCATGTTTTCTTACATATATTATTGAATATTCAGCAGTCAGAGCTGTTGGCCTCTGTATAATTGCTTGAGATGCTGACCAGTTAATATCACATGAGATCTAGTGTTAAAATGAATGTATTTTTCAATGTCCTGTCAGGGGAAGTAATGAAATCCTGGTGGTAAATTGTAGAAATATTCTAATCAGTAAAAGGGCTTTTTGTTAAAACTGGACATTCCTATGCTTTTGAAGGTTCTGGCTAACTTTGCTGTGGGTATCCCAATGCAAAATTCACCACGGAGTAAATAAAGCTTATGATATGCTAATTCTCAATACATTTCAATGGTGATACCTTTTCCCGGTTTCTTTTCCCTACTATTGTGGCAATCCTTGGGCTAAAGCCTATTTGATAATTTAAAACTTGCCCCTCTAATCCCTGTCCAATTCACCTTACATCTTAAAGCCACAAATTACAGCATGGCATGATATTTAAGTCTGAAAGCTGGTGATAAAGACTTCCCACTGAAACCCCCACAATCATTCTTCATAGCATCATGTATGGTCGAATGACATACAATATGTTTCACAGGCAACACACTGGAAATGGAAATGTTAAGTATAAATCTTGTTAGAAGTTTCAGTAATTTTTAATATTTTTCCCCTTTTTTGGTGGCGTGCGTATGTGAATGATATATTTGTCCTAGAGCAATATGAATTCATTTCCCCCACATCTGTAATATCTGCAGTAAGCGAAATTAAAAATACATTTGTACTTGTACAGTTAAATGATCATATTTAATGAAATGTCGGAGATGAATCTTAGCAAATAGGAAATTATTTCAGAAAGAGCAGCATTTCATGACTGGCAGTCAGGGAAAAGCAAAGAGATTATACAAATGGTGTAGGACTTCGACATATTAGGGGCCAAGAGTTGGGCAGTTCTGCATAAAGGAATCATTGTGTGAATGTCATATAGAAGCTCGGCTACAGCTTTCAATTTATTTCCTATGGGAAAGTTCTTCAAATGCCTTATCAAATTCCAGTTGAGAACAGAAACTAATTTTTAAAAGCGTCTATTAAGTCTTCCACACTATCACTGCTTTCACTTCCCAAACTCTTAGAAGCAGTTTCAAGCCAACCTGTGGTCATTTTCACCCCCACCAACTTAGAAATACAAAAACCACATGAGACAGCCAATGTTCTCTCCAGATGATCAATAGCAGGGTGCAAAAATAGCATCAAACGAGATACTCTAATCCCTAATCTGTTTTGCCTGGTATTTAAATCACCTAAACAAGGGGTATCAAACTCAAGGCCCAGGGCCGAATCCAGCCCGTGGGGTGCTTAGACCTGGCCCGAGGGGCCACCCTGCAAACAGCAAAGGACCAGCCCACTGTGCCTCTGCCATTGGAAACGGAGCTTGGGAAGGCTGCAGGCGGCCCTCCCGAGCTCCGTTTTCGCTGGCAGAGGGTTGTAGGAGGCCATCGCAGGCAAAAACAGAGCTGGGGAGCCTGTTTTCCCTGGCTCAGGTCACCACAGGCACCCCTGATACGAGTGAAGTTGAGCTGGCCATGGCCTGTCAGGGTTCCAAGTAACATCCCCAACAAACACCCATAATGCAAAAGACGGCTTCCAGGCCTGACATGCCCGTCCTGGCCACGCCCACCCTACCCCCCAAGGTAAAACACAACCCTGATGCGGCCCTCAATGACACCCCTGATCTAAGCATTTGTAATTAGAAGAAACTCCAAAACCATGAAGTTACCACTCCTCTCTTCACTTTAAACACCTAAAAATGAATAATATCAAGCTACAGTGGGTTAATATTTGTTTGAATAGCAATCCTCTCCAGAATGATTCTACTTGTTTCATAAAAAATTTATTATACATTGGTGAATGTCTGATTTCTTTTGTGATCTTTCTGAAATATTGTTATGCACATGCTTTCTTTGTTATCTGTCGTCTTGATTTAAGTTCTAAATTAAATAAAATGTCGTGGAGAAGCTTTCCTAAATCTAAAAGCTACAAAGTTGTTGTACAGTGGTACCTTAATATTCATCATTAATTGATTCCGGGAGGCATGATGAGTACCAAAAAACAATGCGTACCAAACACATTTTTCCCATAAGGAATAATGTAGTGAGTCACAAGCTAGCTGACACCAACAAATTCTAGCTTGTGCATTGAGTACTGGGACAAAATATTTGTATCAAATGCATTGAGTACCAAATTTGTTGAGATTCAAAGTAGTACCAAAGTAGTACCAAGGTAGCAACAGCAATAGCACTTAGTGCTATAATGCTTTACAACACTCTCTAAGCAGTGTACAAATTTCAGCATATTGTTCCCAACAATCTGGGTCCTCATTTTATCAACCCCGGAAGGATGGAAGGTTGAGTCTACCTTGAGCCTTGAGGATTGAACCTCTGGCAGTGAGCAAAGTTAGCCTGCAATACTTCATTCTAACCACTGCGCAACCAAATGGTACCACTGTATATCCTTTTTAGTGTGCACAGAGAGGGAAAGGGGGAGAGGGAAGTGGAGAGAGATAGAGAGAGAGAGAGAATATAACTTCACTGATATGCTGAACAATATAAATAAGGTATCCCAACATCAAAACAAATGCTAAGCCTGTCTGTCTTCTTCTCCCTTCCCAAAAGGAGCTAAATGAATTTCAATAGAGACAACAAACGCAAAGGGAAGAGAGAAGCATTACTAATAGTGGGCATTGAAGAAAGGAGAATAAGAGGCAATCTGCACCTCACTGTCTCTTTCAACCATTCAGGAAGGTAATTTATGGCATCAGAGAAATTATATAACTTATTTCTTTGTTCCTTTTAAGTTTCTTAAGTCATTTTAGAACCAGGGCAAAGCAGGAAAATGAAATTAAATGAAACCCTCAGAGTTTGCTAACAGGGCTACAAAAGAGAGTTGGGCGGCCTGGATAACCAAGATACTGCAATTGCTCAAGACCAAATTTCACTGGCACAATTTTGGGGATGCAGAAGAGATGCTGAGAGCCTCAGGGAGATATTGGGCCATATACTGTATTGCTCATCTTGAGCATACAAGGTGCGTCACACAATACACATGTTTTAAAAATCAGTTGTGGCCAATGTATTTCTACACCAGTTCCTTCAAGGTATGTTCTGTGAGTGAGCCCTTCCATTCTTTGAATAATACAGCTATAGATGTCATCTTTAGTGTAAATAGCTATGATTAAAGTAGGGGGAAAGCCTTTTAAATTAAAATGATTAACATCATCTTTCCAAGCGGATGTGCCTCCATTGTCTTTTTCTTAATTCAATTTTCCACACATGAATTCTAAGCAATATTATGAGTGCTGTTTAGATAATCCAGATGCTTTTTTTTGTTCTCTTGATTAATTGCTGAATGAATTTACCACAAAAATAAAATAAAATCCACAGTGAATAAGACTCTCAACCAAACTCCTCCATTGTACCAAAATATCCAGTTTGAGAGCCACAATTTTTAGTAACCTATGCTTAAGAATGATTAAAGATAAATTTTACACAACTACAGTACACACAGTAGTCACAAATGGAAACTTTAATTGGATTTGCAACAGATATCACATCAAACAGAAAAAGATGTTGGCTAATAAACTGATATTTTCACATAAACAGAATTTAAAATGTTGTAGATAAGGAAGGATCTACTACTAGAATTTTTTAAAAAATTCTTTTATTGATTATCCAAGGTAGAAGTACTAATAGGACAGGTTCCAAAAAACTTCGGAGAGTTTCACCTGCTTATTATGCTTTTTTCTCACCCACTACAGTCTTGTGTTACACCCCCTCCAAAGCTATTCCATCCTGGGACCGGGTGATGACTAGAATCACATGGACACTTATTGTGCTTGCAAAAGTGGCAAATATCTGTAGCTCGGGTGTAGGACGAGGGTGGAGGTTCGTTCTCTGATACAACCCACAAGCTCAGAGAACAAACCTCCACCCTCAACTTACTGTGCTTCTACTACCTTTCAGGCAGTGGTGAAATCCATTTTTTTTACTACTGGTTCTGTGGCTTGGTGGGCATGGTGTGGCTTGGTGGGCATGGTGTGGCTTGGTGGGCGTGGCTTGGTGGGCATGGCAGGGGAAGGATACTGCAAAATCTACATTCCCTTCCCACTCCTGAGGGGAGGATATTGCAAAATCTCCATTCCCACCCCACTCTGGGGCCAGCCAGAGGTGGTATTTGCCGGTTCTCCAAACTACTCAAAATTTCTGCTACCGGTTCTCCAGAACCTGTCAGAACCTGCTGGATTTCACCCTTGCTTTCAGGCCAATCTACAGGAGGGGGGAAGTTTTAGGAAAAAATGAAAGAGGAATTGCTGCGTAGTCTACCTTGAGCCATCTATAATTCACTTCTTCATTAATTTGATTGCCCATTTCAAACCAATGACTCTAATTAAATAAATAGAGCATGAGTAAAAAGATTGATATGGCAGGAAAGGAAGAGCTCTTATGCAAGAAGCAGTGCTTTCTTCTCATGTGGGCAGCTAAGGTGAGTACTTGTCTCCATCGCAAGGAGAAACCTTCACAAAGCTAACCAAAGCTTATGCAGATGGAAATCTAATTAAGCCAAGTTCTGAGTGAAGCCAAGAGAAGAAGAGATAGAGCCCAAATTAGGAAGCCAGTAGACTTAATCAATCAGCATTGCATCTCATTGGCGTGCAGTAGCGAGGAGAGCCTGTCTGATTGTAGTTTTATATGACTTCATTTCCTCTGTGGGAATAAATATGCTTGTGATCAAATTATCTTCAACCAGACTCCTGAGGAATTCATTCCATTTGTATAATATTGTCTGTGCCCTCGTGAATTTTGTCTTGAAGAGTCTCCAGGTCTTGAGAGCTGTTTTGCTTGCTCTGTGTGTTGTTCTTGCGTTTTATATGTGCTGTAATGAATGGCCTTTTTTCCTTTCCATATCTGATTCCATAAAGAGCCACTTGACTGCTACAAGACATCGTTTTCATTCTGCATCTAAGTTTATTCTTAAGGGCTTTTTCTTTCATCCTTTCCCTGCTCTGCTAATATACACAAATCACTCTCACAGATAGTGTCATGACTACGAAGGGAGTAATTTATCAATCTGGATGCCTCTTTGATGAAGGATGGTTTGTCTTTACAAGTCTGGACAGCCCCAGCTGAATTTCAATTTGCTATGGCATGCAAGGGATTTAAAAGATTACGGCCAGCAAAGGCTTTAAGCACAGACCAGATTCATTTTGCAAGAGGTTGTTGCAACAACAGGACATTTCAACCATGTTTCATTTTTCCTGCTTTGATGAAAGCAGGCAAGGCCATTTAGCAAAATTTCTGAACATTTGCTTTTTCTTCTTTTCTACCCTAAGTTGCTTATTTAAAAAAAAAAACAAACTCTAGCATAAAACATCAGAAAGCTTCAACATTTCACTTGATGCTAATGGTTGTATTTTCTTCCTAATGCAATCTGACATACAGGTAGTCCTCGACTTATAACCACAACTGAGCCCAATATTTCTGTTGTTAAGTGAGACGTTTGATAAGTGATTTTTGTCCCATTCTACGGCCTTTCTTGCCTCATTTGTGATGTGAATCACTGCAGTTGATCAGTTAGTAACTTGGTCGTCAAGGGAAACTGACAACCCCATTAACTTCGCTTGTCAAAAGTTGCAAAAGGTGATCACATGACCTTGGGATACAGCAACGGTCATAAATATGAAACAGTTGCCAGATATCTGAATTTTGATCTCATGATCACAGGGATGCTGGAAAGGTCATGACTGTGAAAAATGGTCATAAGTCATTTTTTCAGTGCCATTGTAATTTTGAATGGTCACTAAATGAATGGTTGTAAGCCGAGGACTACCTGTATCTAGGTTCTCTTTTTGGAGGAATAAGTAACATCAACAGCCTCTGTTTTCCAGTGGGGGATTTGGGCCCTTAGTTACATGTTGTAGAGTCTCAAACATGGTATGTTCGAGGAAGAACCAATTTTTTCAGCTCTCCAATCTCTCCTCCTCCATCATGGACAAAATTTACATATAACAAAATGCTATAAGAATAAATTAATTCCCACATGCCAATATATTTATATTATAGATTTTGCTCAAATTGCTTATTATGCATACGTACGTTTTATAGCATGGTGAGTCAAAATATGTGTATAATTTCTTGTTTGACCTCTGGGCAGGGCACAGAAACCTGAGTACCTCATATTGGATTCCCAATGGGTGGTGAAACATTTTACCAAAGAAGGACTGGGATTTGTTTAGCAGAGGATCTGAACCAGGGGTGAAATCTAAAATTTATTACTACCGGTTCTGTGGGCGTGGCTTGGGGGGGGTAATGTGACTGGGTGGGCGTGGGCATTTTTTTTACTTTTAAAACCATTTTTTATATGTAAAACCATGTAAAAAAATCAGGCAACTCAGCTGGGATCATCAGAGCTTGGATAGTCAGAGCCATTTAAAAGAAAAAAAAGGCTCTGATGATCGTGCGGCTCAGCTGGGCATGGGGGGCGAGGACAGGGATTTTTGCTACCGGTTCTCCAAACTGCCCACCGCCATCGCTACCTACTTGCCCGACCCGGTCCAAACCCAGAGTATTTCACCCCTCATCTGAACCAAGTCTAAGAAATTAATCTAATTGTAGGGTCTGAAACAGCCCAACTCTTATCATCTATGTCAGATTGGGGAAGGAGCATCCCTCACCAATTCTCCTCTATCACCAATTCTTTTTTTTTCCCTCCCATCCATCAAGCTGCTCAGTCAAATAGGAGAATCCATTTCTGTCTCTCTAAAGCACCTTCTCCATCCCAGTGAACAGGTGTTTGGCTGGAAGTCAGTGGTTGCTCAGGCAAATGGGGAAGCTCATTTTGCAACTTGGAACTTGCAAAATTCAGCTGCTAAGAGATGCTGGGATTCAAAAGACCCACACTCTCCCATTTTACCCAGCCCTCTGAAACCTATTGAAAAGAAGTGGGCTTGGGAACTTCCTGTTTTTAGGCCTGGGGTTCATACTCTTTCATTCTGCAAGTCCTCAGAAGAGCAGAACGTAGACAAAGTGCTAAACTTGTGCACCAACCAAGCCATGGTACAGCTGTACAGCAGGCATGGGAAGGTAAGAAGTTCAGGCAGGGGCACTGTCCCTGAAAGGAGCAGGTTCGGTGGGATTCCAGGAGGAGGCAGATTCAATGGGATTGAATTAAGTGCTCTTTCAGAAGACAGCCATCCCACAAGATCAGCAAGATTTGATAGGTGCTGTCTTTTGTTTTGCCTGGTAAAGTTGGAGAAACAAGCCAGCCACTTATCAAAATTCATCACCTCCCCAAGTTTTAATATTGTCCTTACTTGCAGTGGTGGGGTTCAGAATGGAGAACCTTAGACAATTTGAACAATTTTCTTAACATACTCTACCTTGCACATCTGATATCAGTCCCTCTATGCCAATTGTTCAGGCCTTCTTCTCATCCAACCACCCCATGTGACCTAACACTAAGAATTAAAATCTGACATATAATAGCTCAGTGGCAACGTGCAACTTTGCAGATAATTCATTCCTTGCTTTCTCAAAGATCAAGATACCAATGCTGGTAAGTATAGATCAGCCTTCCACAACCAGCAGTCAAGATTGAGTATAGTATAATATAGATGATACTGCATAAAGGAGCTCTTTAAATTCAAAACTATCTTTACATCAATCTCAAGTCTTATCAAGGCAACCCTCCTGTTAGAATTTCCCTGTAGCAGATGACCAGGCTGAGCCAGAGGGAGGAGTCAAGCATGTCATCAGTCATGAGCCCCTGTGTACCCACAAGAGATCTAAGTCCAGCCACCTTGAATTCCTTCTTAACTCCTACTTATTTCCTTTGACCATTAGTAGTTCAGATTCTTATAAAGAGCTCAAACTTGCAATAAATCTTTATACTCATTTGAACTGCCAGAACCTCGTGATTTCCCTGGCGTTTAATATTCTCTATGATCTGATTCTGAAGAAAGCATGCTAGAAAACTAAGGCTTCAATTCTCTTTTGATGCAGGCAAAATAAAAGAAACTCTGTTTGCACAAAACCTACCCAGTCTGGATTGTTTTAGAAGATGTTTTCACTTACAATTTTATCAGTATTAGCTAATATAGTTAATCCTAATTGGTGGGACGTAATGGCCTAAAATGTCCAAACTTGGAAAGAAGTTGATTTAAAATCAATGAAGTAACCAGCTCATAACTATTTGGAGACCAGTCTTTTTCCAATTCTCAATAAACAAAGCAGCATTTTCTACTTCATTTCAAACTTCTCCTGCAGTACTCAATCTTCACGTTCTAGCCATCCCATGATGGCTATCTATAATCCTGGTTTGAGTTCCAAAGTGTTCTTCAAATTGAGAAAGTACCAAACCCAACCCCAGAACTACGGACATTGGATCACATTAGTTAATTATATCTAATATGATGTGATTTAAATTGTTAAAGTTGTTGTCCAAGGTATTCAAAATATCTTGTCCTTCCTGTATATTGTCCTGAAACATCAGTATTTGTGCATTGTGTGTGTTCGCTTGGTTGCAATTTGTTGTAGCAGATGACAATTTTATATCCTAATGATAGGTTTGAGCTGGGTTTTATTTTTTCTTCGCTGTTCAAAGATATAGGATATTTTCAAAAGCTATTTCTTTCCTTTGGGAAGAGCTGGTGGAAGAATTGGCTTCATAGTTGACCACGCAAATTACACTGGCTAGTAAGTACTTTAATTTGTGTGCCCCAGGCTTAAACAATGCCATTTCCAGTTAGGAATCCAAGTGTTATTGCTCAGTTATGGTTCTAGTTAGAGACATTGAATCAGGTAAGCGTAAATCTATGTGTGCATGAATTAAATGAATGTGTGCATGCATGTGTATTTTTAAATATGAAAGGGATGTAACAAGGGCAAACAAACTCATTGTTTTGATCCATGTGTAAGGACTAAAGTGAAGAGCACTATTAATCAAAATTTTGGCTATCTAATTCTCATTCAAAGTGACCTTCAATGTGACTTCACAAAATTTTAGAAAAATGTAATATGACAGTACAAAATCATTGTGACATTGCATTCAACAAGTCCCAGAAGATTATTATATAACATGACCTCAATTATGTATGTGATCAGAAGAAAATACACCCACCCAAACAATTCTTTTCCAGTACCAAACTTTGCTTACCTGTTACATAAACATCCCAGAACTCTGCTGGATTCAAAGTCATGAAAATTTGCAAGACCAAAGTAAAAGACAATAAATAATTTACTCCAAACCTCGGTCTTGCTGTAGATTAAGTCCACACTTAATAGCTAATCAAGGTGGTTAAAAGGGTACTTAATACTTACATGCCACAGAATCCATATCTGTGGGCCCTTGTCTGAAAAAAAATAACATCCATACTCTTCTTTGAAAAACAACACAAGATTTGGGATCTAAGACAAAATCTGGCATTCTGAGACAGTTACCAGTTTTTCATCTGGAAAATACAGGTGGTTCTCCACTTACAACAGTTTGTTTAGTGTCTGCCTAAAGTTACAACAGCACTAAAAAAAGTGGCTTATGTCGTTTTTCACACTTACGACCGTTGCAGTATCCCTATGGTCATGTGATCAAAATTCAGACACTTTGCAACTGACTCATATTTATGAGGTTTGTAGCAGGGGTGAAATGTAAAATTTGTTACTATTGGTTCTGTGGTGCGTGGCTTGGTGGGGGGGATGGGGTAATGTGACAGGGTGGGTGTGGCCAACTTTTTTTTTTTTAACTTTTCAAAGCACTTTTTCTAATGCTTTGAAAAGCCTCTCTGCCGATCAGGAACTCATCTGGGATCGTCAGAGAGGCTCTTTAAAAAATGCCTCTCTGCCGATCAGGGAAGTCAGCTGGGATCATCAGAGAAATGCCTCTCTGCCATCAGGCAACTCAGCTGGGATCGTCAGAGACTTTTCAAAGCATTTTTTTTACCAACTCTTCGGCCAAGAGGTTGCAGAAAAAAATGCTTTGAAAAGCCTCTGATGATCCCAGCTAAGCCACGCGATCATCAGAGGCTTTTTTTTTCCTTTGAAAGCATTTTTTTCATCGGAAGAGGTTGTAGAAAAAATGCTTTTAAGAGTAAAAAAAAGCCTCTGATGATTGTGCGGCTCAGCTGGGCATGGGGGGGGCAGGGATTTTTGCTACCGGTTCTCCGAACCACCCGCCGCCATCACTACCGGATCGGGTGATCCGGTCCAAACTGGGAGCATTTCACCCCTGGGTTGTAGTATCCTGAAGTCACATGATCCCCTTTTGCAACCTTCTGACAAGCAAAGTCCATGGGGAAGCCAGATTCACTTAACAATCATGTAACTAACTTAACAACTGCAGTGATTCACTTTACAACTGTGCCAAGAAAAGTCATTAAATGGGGCAAAACTCACAACAAATGTGAGCAAGAGGGATTTGGGGCTCAATTGCGGTTGTAAGTCAAGGACTACCTGTATAAGAAGATGTATAGACAAGGTCTAGATCAGGACAATCAACATGCAGAGAAGGCTTATTTAAGGACCAAATCAGTCACAACAATTTTCCTTTGTCTTCTCCACTGTCACTTGATTCACTCTGATGGAATTCATGCCCTTCAGCTGTGCAACCTGGGAAAGGAAGGGGAAAGTGATAGCTGGCAAAGAAGGGAACATATTAGCTGCAGAGTTTTGCTTGCCCCGTTCACCTGCCATTGGCTCATTATCTGCGGCTTACCTTTATGTTCTTTGTACTATTGTAGTAAGGGAATATTATAGTAATGATGATGATGAATGCAGGTCCAGATAGATGACCATTGAAGGGCTCTCTTTACTCAAAGTATCACAAGCAGGAAATGTGTCTAATTGAGAAAGGAAATGTATCCAACTAGAAAGGGGACCAATTCAGTCGAATTCCTTTTGGCTAGGACAAACATCATAAAGAGGCCCCCACATGTCAGAAGATGGAAACAAACAGTGACATATAGCTATGAGAGGAGGATTCTCATCCTTGAAGATTTCCTTTTATCAACAAAAGATACTTTAACTATCCACCCTTCACTGAACAGTTGAATTATGATTGTTTTGGTCAGGATATTGTAAAACTTTTGTAATTAAGAGATGTCAAATGTATCTGTGTAATTGGAACCGCTGTGTTAGCACTTTCCTTTGTTTGGAAGGGTATAAGAACTGTGGGTTGAGAATGCATGAGTTGTGCAGATCTCGAGGTAGCCCAATACCTATCTGCTCCCATATTGCGCAATACGAATAAACTGACTCTGTCTGCCCTGAAGGGATGTCGCTCAATTCCTTTCTTCTATAACAGTACAGCGCTAAAGCAGTAGTGGGTTCCCCTGGTTCAAACCAGTTCATAAAACCAGCAGGAGGCTCCTCCCACTGACCCAGACGTCATCAGGAAGTTTCTGCGCATGCTCCGTTGCGAACTGGTAGTAAAGATAAGTAGAACCCACCCCTGTACTAAGGCCTATTTTCAGCGAAATCTCTGGGTGAGTCAAGGGCAGGGCTGGTAAGCCCTATTATTGGGCATAATGAAGTGGTCATCTCTAGAAAGTCACAAAGATGATGTTGGAGGAAATTTGCAGAAACGGCTACAAAAACATACTCTGAAATATTAAGTACAGTTCCAGTCAAATGTATGGTGTCTGTTTCCTGACCTGGCCTATCTTGAAGGTCGACATCCTCTCAGGCAACAAATTGTTATAAAAACATAGGCAAAATTCATAAGGGGTCTGGTAATACCTTTTGAGTCTAACCACTTATTTTAGGTGTAACCTAAAGTTCATTTCGTCAGATGCATGGAATGGTTTGACTGCTGTAGGATTGAACTACATTGAGATGAGGGGCAGACAAGAGAAAGATATAATACCGATGAAGTTCCATGGGGAGCAGATTACAAGTATCCAGAAGTTAACTATTGCAATATATTAAGAATCCATTGCATTTGTTAAGTCATTCTGAGATAGTCTGAAAACTCTTCATTGTTGCAAACTCAGCTTTCTCCCACTCATTTGTGCCAGCAAATTCCTTTGGTCAAAAGCTGCAACTTTGGGGTCTATATCGGGGTAGTTAAAATGCTATTACATTGCCCCTGTTTGAGTTCTGGTGTCAAATATGTTCTATTAGTTCTTTTGCACAAAGTCTGACCTGTTTGTCCCACACTGAATCAAGAGGGGCACTGTCACAGAGTGACATCTGTGAGGAATGTCATATTATATCATATTAGAGGAAGAATCTGGGACTGTGTCTCTAACTTTGAGTATGAAGTTGATAAATCCTGTGAGGGTACTGTTGGGGTAGATGTGGGGTAGAGGCAAAATAGACATCTAGGCCAGTGATGGCTAACCTTTTTGCCATCACGTGCCAAAAGCGGGAGCGGGGGGGATCGTGCGCATGCATGCCCACACCCATAATTCTATGCACCCCAGCTCCCATGCATATGTACGTAACCTACCTGCACTCCCCCCGCTTTTGGCATGCAATGTCCCGGTCGGCCTGGTAGGCCTGTTTTTCGCCCTCCCCAGGCTCCAGAGGCTTTCTAGGAGCCTGGGGAGGGTGAAAATGGCCTTCCCCACCCCCCATCCACCCACCCCCTGGAGGCCGGAGGCCGGAGGCCGGAAACAGCCCATTTGCTGACTTCCGGTGAGCCCAGAAGGCCCAAAAATTAGCTGGCCGGCTGAGCTCACATGCCCACTGATATGATTCCGCGTGCCACTTGTGCCACGCGTGCCATAGGTTCACCATCATGGATCTAGGCTATTTTAATCTTGTTCCCATGTTGGTATCAGTGTTTCTTGTTGTTCGTCAGAATCTGCTTCAAGTTGGAGATATCTCTCTCTCTCCCTCTCTTTCTCTCTCTCCCTCTCTCTCTCTCACTCTCTCTCACTCTCCCTCTCTCTCTCTCTCTCCCTCTCCCTCTCCCTCTCTCTCCATGACAATAGAAAATATTTTAGACTTTTGCCTAGAAACACTGATATTGGAGATACCTATTTTCATAAAAAAAAATTACAGGGATCATAAAGACTTCTTTGTGGCCTCAATTCCCCTTTGTCTTTGTTGCATACCAAATAGTTAAAGTGGCTGCTCCCATCATTAAAAAAAAGCTCACAATATTTGCTTACAAAAAGCCACTGGCAAGAAAATAAACAATTTTTTAAAATCACTGGATTTCCTGTAGCAAGTACCTTTCAGATTTTGTTTGTAATGTGAACAGGTAAATAGGGGTGACAGGTTCATTGCTAAGGATTTTTTTTATTTTGGCAGAATTCTCCCTTTGAGAAAAAAATCTTCCTTCCTTCCTTCCTTCCTTCCTTCCTTCCTTCCTTCCTTCCTT
>WNWU01000003.1:3579202-3589945 GCA_012654045.1 Ptyas mucosa | reverse complement strand
CTTCCTTCCTTCCTTCCTTCCTTCCTTCCTTCCTTCCTTCCTTCCTTCCTCCATCCCTCCCTCCATCCCTCCATCCATCAATCATGGGAGGGATACCCAATCACTCTTCAAAAAAAATGTTTTTGTCCCATACAGCAAATACCCCATCAGTTTTCTAGAATCTGAACATTCTCTTTAAACAAGAGCCAGTACTATGTCAGTACATTAATTAATAGTGAAATTCTGCAGAAACAGAGAAGCTGCCTGACACTTTGCTACATTACTGACAAGAATGTGAGCTATCTAATCTACAAGCTGAGACACATGTCTAGGATCCTGAAGACACATGTCTTGGACTACCATCTTTCACTCACCATCTGCCATCCAGTTAATTAATTTGCTATGCTGCATCCTTATAAAGACTTCAGAGACACTGAAGCCAATAAGACAAATTTATGATGCTAGCAGAATGTTTGCACTCCAAACAGTTTGTTGCTTTGGTGACATTTATAATATCCAGCACAATATTGTTGTGTCTTTCATTTCTATCTGTTTTTCTTGAAAGTCCAAGTTCTTGAGCAAAACATGCACCATTCCACATATGATTCTAATGTCTGGATATTTTGCAACAACTGCTTTGGTCCTTAAATAAATAATCTTTTGCTGTGATGTCTTCTTGGTGGAGTGTTTTCTTAGCACCCTCCTACACCTCCAAAAATTATCAAGTTTTAGTATAAACAGCAAGATTTCTGGGATGAAGGAGATAGAGATAGAGAGGATTCAGCAGGGAAAGTTGCAAATATTTTTTGATTGAACTGAGGACGTTCCTTCTCATTCGTCAACTGAAGTTCCTATACAAGCTCAGATGAAATGGGGGAGGCTCCTGAAGATAAGCAACCAGAGTAATAATTAGTCATTTTGGAAGAAGGCCTAAGCCATCATTGGATGTTCCCTTGATCAGTTTTTAGCCAGCAAACAATCCAACATTCATTGTCAACTCAAGTAGTTGGAATGCATCCCTTTGTGTGTTAGGAAAGCAACCTCCTAATTTTAATCCAATTACATTTTTCTCTACATTAGCAAAGCTTGAATAACGGTATGAACTGCTTATCTGGAAAAATTCAGTGCTTGGTAGAGAGGGACCTCCATTTTCTTAACACCCAAGCAGCCACTTCATACAAATTGCTTCTGGCATGATTTAGGTTTTCTGTGGAAACCACGCTGATTGAACAAATTCAGCTTAAGGGCCTCTTCCCCCTTTTTTTTGAGGCAGCAGGCAGAAAAGCATAACATTTTTCCTACCTGGGTTTGAAGGCCAACGCGCTCTAGTCTTATCTCATAGCTCACCACACAAAACATGTTAACATGCAACTATCGATCCCTTGATCACAGCCCAGTCATTTCTTTCTTATACTTCTCAAAACTTCTGTTACTGTTCTATAAGCAACAGATTGTAGAACGATAAGAAGTGCTTGAGGGAGATCTCTGAATGGTTCCACACCTGCATGTGTCGATTGGCACTAGATACAAGTGAAGCAAGAGCCTTCATCAGTGAGTCAGATACCCAGCCTGAGGCCCGCATTCCGTAACTCCTTCAAGAATTGGCCTTGTACACAATTGTAAATCATTTCGAGCAACGATTTGTCACTTATTTCTGGCATTTATATTTATACTCCACTTTTTTTCAAGCACTGGAAATGGCACACTCGAGAGTCTTTACTTGCACAAGAACTCTGTCAGCAAGGATGGAGAGAGAGAGAGGGAAGGAGGAGAGAGAGAGAGGGAGGGAGGGAGAGAGGGATCCAACTTGAAGCAGATTCAACAGAGAGATTCTGATGGACCCAAAGTCACCCAATGAAAACTTCGGTCAAGTTGGGAGTTGAACCCCAACCTCCTTGGTCCAAATCCATTTATAATAAATCTGCAGTACTATTAAAACCAGCAGGACGACCTCCATTGATCTTCCTCCTGCATGGACATTAGGACAGCACAGTAAGAGTAATTCCATTTTTATTAAGGGGCTGTGAACTGGTGGATATAATTTATGTGTCATGTAACCTGAATGATGATTCCTTGGAATACACAGGCTGTGATCTAGTGGGCATATAGGTTCCTGAGCTTGTAAATAGTGTGATTTTTCAGCTTTGCAGTATCAATCATCCTTGCTATTTTTTCCCTGCCAGGTATTACCACCTTTCCCACACTAGAAAACCTGTGTCTCTAGTAACATTTTTCTAAAAGCATCAGAATGTTCCCATTTGACCATCAATAATTCAAGTCATTATGTACTTTTCTTGGAATGCTTGGAACTTTTTTTTTTAAAAAAAATAGATATTCCATAATGACACAGAAGTGTTTCTATCCTTTGCGAGGGAAAAAAGGAACTGATTCTAAAAAACTCACACATTGTAGTTTTGTTTTGTTTTGTTTTGCGGCTCAGAAGGCCTCCCCAGCTCACTGATTACAGTAGATAAAAAGTAAACATTTCATATAAAAATCCATAATGTTTGGCAGACAGGAAGGGCTTTATTTTTTTTCTTCCCGAGCAGTATTCCCAACTTTAGCCTATACATCAAAGTAGAGATGGCAATCAATAATAACATTTGCCTTTGCTAAAAAGGCAGGTCTGGGTCATTGCTGAATCTAGATTGTACAAATCTGACTGATTGTGACAGACAGCGCTAAGTAATTGTTATAATCACTCTGGTAGACAGTGTACCTTGGCAATGCAAAAGGAAGATGCAGTAAATGGCATCAGAGGATAGTCAGCCCCTTAACCTGACATCTTTGACAGCAGGGATTTGATCTTAATGGGACGGTTATTCAGAGCTATTGCTGTTTCAACAGAGGAAAGGAAGATGAGCACAAACCCAGCGAGTCTCTTTCTATGTTCGCCAAAGATAAGGGCCTCATTAGAGCGCACAGAAAGGCTTAGTTGCAGGTTGACTTGCTGTGGCGATCAGTTGGTGGAAAGGGCGATATTAGCAAAGAGCACAGAAAGCACATCAGACAGAATTGATTTGCAGCCTTCATGGCGGCGGAGAGAAGCATCCATTAGGATGGTGTATTTTCAAAACTTTCACATCAGCAAAGCAACGCATTCAACTGAAATGAGACCCGGTCAAACTTACTTAAAGCAAACTATGGCAGCCACGGTCTTTCCAAAGTGCATCCTGCCCTGGGGCTAACTTGTTTTGCAAGCAAACACAATAGGAAATGGAAGCCTTCCTCGTTGCCCTCATTCGATACGTCTCTTTCGTTCATTCTACCTCCTCCTGCATGTTAACATGCCGGCTGCAGATAGAATGGTTTTTATAAAAAGCTTTCCTCTCTGGAAAACTGAAATTTGGAACCGGCGTCATTCTGTTACTTCCAGTCCTGAAATCCCCATGTGCTTTACTAAAGAAGGAGCATTGATCGCATGAAAAGAAAAATCCTGCCAGATGCCTAAAACAGAGAGTCTCAAACTTGGGCCACTATAAAACCTGTGGAACTCCCAGAATTCCTCAGCCAGCTTCAATTCTGGGAACTGAAATCCGCAAGCCTTAAAGTTACCAAGTTCGGCCTAAAGAAAAACTCCAATCTGTGAGGCAAACTCCACTTTCAAAGGTTGGGATGGTTCTAGAGCAGGAACAAATACAAATATCTGTAGATTTTGTGTGTTCTATGGGCAGTGGTGGGATGTTAGTTCATTGGTCAAGACACAGCTGCTCGGCAGATAAGCTTATGACAATTGAATTTACTGATCATTTATTTGGCGTAGAAAGCAAAACCTCTTGCTAGAAAAGCAAGTTGTCCAATGTGTTTTGTGTCAGAATGAATTGACATTGAAATCCATGCAAGGTCCTCTGGTTGAAATGCCCTTTTCCTTATCCTGGCATTATTACCAAACAAGGTTCTGCCTTTAAGCTTGATAGGATTTCACCTAAATAGGAAGGGTTTATCATGAAGGTCTGATCTGGAATTAGGTCTTGTTCTCTCATCAGAGCTGGCTAGCAATTGACAGAAATTACATCGTTCTCCAGCAGTCCCTCCACTCAGCCTTAAGGCAACCCCACCATGTTTTTTTCTCTCTCTTCCAAAGGTACTCTCTCCCACCTGTGTTGGTGCAAGTGCACCTGTCCACTTGACCTGTGGTATTTCAGTTTACTGCAGGCTAACCTCAACAGTTTTGAGGTTCCTTTGTAAAGGAATCATGGTCCTTTCATTGAACTAATGCCGGCTAGTATAGATCCTATATTTTCCCTTACTAGCACTAAGAAATTGTGAGGTACTTAAAATATTTGCTTAGCAGAATGAAGAATATCATTTTATAACCTGGCAGAAATATTTTAGATTTCTTTATTTATCACAATCTTTTTGGAGTAGGTTGCTTTCTCCTCTGCTTTTTAAGTAGCTCAGAATTCTACTATTTCTATTTATTTATTTAAGTAGCTCAGAATTCTATTATTTCACCATTCCCCCCCCTTCCCCCCCTAACCTGAAGAAGGTTTCACACAGAGACGTATTCGCCTCCTGAGTAGCCCAAACAAACCTCTAGGCTATCTCTCAGCAGCCCTGTAAAGAATTTGCATCCTTTGCTGGGACCATTCAGTTAAACTCTGCAGCTGCAGTGCAATCTCAGAAAAGGCAGGCTTAGCTTTGAAAGTTCCTGCCGGGTGTTATGTGCATGGCCTGCCAACTCCAAAGATTTGAATCCAAAAGATTGAACACTCTCTTGAATAAGAATCCTTATATTTTGTTTCCTGGATTCAGAGATCAGTAGGAATCAGATGGCAACTGTGGGTGTCTTTAAATTGTTTTTGAGGGATTGGAAATTGTGCCAGTGTGGAAGTACCCAACTCCGATCCACCAAAATCCAAAAATGGGAAGTCTAATTCTATTAGACAGTCCAGTTACTTCAGGTTTATGCAAGGAGGATGCAGTTCATTCAGACACAAGGCCTCAGCTCTCACATTATGTCTGCCCCCAAATTGTACAAATTATCTTAATCTCATCTGGAAGATTATATTCCTGACCAAAAGTCAGTCCTGCAGCACAAAATCTTGCTCCAAACCAGAGATGATGAAAGTAGAATGTACCACATCTGAAGAACAGTGCATCCAATCGACACCACAAAGAATACAATTTTACAAATAATATAAAATCATAAAACTTCAGATCATACTTTGGACTATCCATGGATATTTTTAAAGTTTTGAGCTGGCTCAGGAAATTTTCAGAGTTTTGGAAGGCATAAAAACCTATTGCAGTAATGGTATACTTATATGATTATATTCTTCAACTATTTTGACAAGAGTTAATGACTCTACTATGGATGGACATAGATAATGGATCCAAGGATCATAAACTAACATGGACTGACACCTCCCATTAGGGTTGTTTCCCTCTGTTCCACACATTCTATGATACTGAAAATAATTGCACTCCCTTGCCACTTCCTCTTAAAATATCAGATTTCTTGCTAGTAACAGTAACAACTGATTGATTAAAACTGAAAAATAAAGACTTTTTAAATTTATTTAGTTGTTCATAAATCTTAATTTCAAATTATTTAACATACATTCTTAATGTTTCTTGATATTAAAATGATCATTATTGTGATTGTGGCAAATCAAAATAACCACAATGCTACCATAGATGAAAGTTCAAACAGAGTCTGTCTACTCTTCCAAGAAACTATGGTGCATATTCTCCATATTCTGGAAGACCTACTGGAACCAAATCAAAGCGGGACAAGAATATGTTCCATTGAGTTTAATCTGTCTGCTTGGGTACCTAAATCAGAAATGCAATTTGAGAAGCAGAGAAATTTGCATTCCCCAATTTGCTATGATGTCTCAAGAAAATAGAAGGAAAAATTTCCTGATGAAAAAGAGAAACCACCCTAACAATCAGGGATATTGATTAATCAGGAAAGAGGAAACTGTGATGCTGAAAAAATTTACAGCCCCTAAATATTCATGTGTAAAGTCTAATCTAATCTGCAGTGAAGTATATATGGATATTTGCAAGGATGTAATCAAAGAAAAAAATGCAAGCTAGTTAATGAAAACTGCTTCGATACTTCCATAGAACTAAAAAATAAATAAATCCATCCAGCTATTTTGTCTATCTACTCTGAATAGGAAATAGGGGAAATACTCATGATTTTGAATTGAGATAAGCAATGTGATTAATCAACTATCAAAAGGATCATTACTTTGGAAGATTAAATAAAACAGATCAGTGATAAATATTTATCAAGACCAAGTAAATGGCTACAAAATAATCAGTAAGCTTAGTAGGATTGCTTTTCAGGCTTGTGATATATATGAGAACCATTTCCCAATAATATTAGGCTTTGTGATGGCAAACCTATGGCACACGTGGCACAGGTGGCACGCAGCGCCCTCCCTATGGGCACACAAGCTGTCGCCCCAGTTCAGCTTCACCACGCATGTGTGTGTGCCTCCTGCCATCCAGCTGGTTGTCGGGCCTCTGCTGTACATGCATGGGGGGCAGGGGGCATGCGGGGGCCTGCTTGGGCATGTGCTGGGGTCATTCATGCATGCGTGGGGGTGGGGCACATGTGCGGGGGCATGTGTGCATTGCATTTTGGGGGGTTGGGTGCATGCGTGCACATTCACGCATGAGGGTGTGCGCTTTGGATACTCTGTCCGGAAAAGGTTAGCCATCACTGGTTCAGGATGTTAGGCTATAGAAAGAGGAAATGAAGAAGTAGAACAATGTAGACAACTCCCCAAAAAACAGATTTTCTCAAGAATCTGAGAAACGACATTTGGGAGACATATGGAGATGAAGAATGAAGACATATTGGAGACGATCCTAAGCACAACCTTAAGTTCTCAGCTTGTGTGCAACTTTCCCAAAAATTTCAAAGCATCCTTAAAACTTCCTAAAATTATTTTCAAAGTATAGTTTTTATGAGACTGAAATGAAAATTACTTAATACAGTGTTCTGACCCAACTCCCCAAACACGACAAACCCTCTGACGTGAACTCAAAAGATTCCTTTATTAGGAATGCCGGTAGCCCCAGCAAAAAGTTTATCTCACAGGCTAACAAGTCCGGCCGGCCGGAAGATGAATAGTTGTCTGCCACACCTATGTATTCATCTCCACGCCCTGCCTTTTATCCCCAGAGCTAGGGTGGGGCTTCGCTAGCAGCGGTGGCTCTTCCTTCCCCAGGATCGGCTCACAGCTTTCCATTGCTCTCCTCTTCTCTGCCTTCTGTGCATCCATACATCAGGCACTGGACCCAGCTGTTCTTCCTCTTCCTCATCAGCCACCTCCAGACCTGGAGGCTGTTGATTCTCCATCTGAGGGCTGATGGACAGCCCAGGCTCCACCTCTGTCTCTCTCTCTCTGCCAGATCCATTCCCTCTTCCCACTCAGAGCTCCAAGGTTGCCCTGATGCTGACCCTGACTCCCACACCTCCTCCTCCTCTGAATCGGCTGCTGGAGGGGCTAGCAGCCTACAGGTCACAACACATGGCTAGAGAATAACTTTAAATTATTAAATTCTAATTGAGTTTAACAGTACAGTAGAACCTTTGGTCACAACCTAATTAGTTCCATAACTTTGGTCGCAAACCAATTTGGCCATGACCTAAACCTAATTTTGGAAATTTGGCGCTTACAAAAAAATGGCGCAGAAGGGGAAATCGGCCGCGAAAAAAAAATTGTGAATTTTTTGGTCGGAACCCAATTTGGTCGTGGTCAGAAACGTTCGTGACCAGAGGTTCTATTGTAAATGGGATGAAGGTCAGTCTTTGTTTGAAACTGCACATCTTCATTTTTTTAGTACAGGTAGTTCTCGACTTATGACCGCAATCAAGCCCAAAAATTCTATTGCTAACTGAAAGATTTGTTAAATGAGATTGCCCCATTTTATGATCTTTCTTGCCAAAGTTGTTAAGTGAATCACTGTAGTTGTTGAATTAATCAAACTGTTGCAAAGTGAATCTGGCTTCCCCGTTGACTTTGCATGTCTGAAGGTCGCAAAAGGGAATCATGTGACTCCAAGACACTGTAACCGTCATAAATATGAATCAATTGCCAAGCATCTGAATTTTGATCACATGACCATGGGGATGCTATAATGGTCGTAAGTGAGAAAACTGGTCATGTCACTTTTTTCAGCACCGTTGTAACTTTGAAAAGTCATTAACCAAACTGTTGTACGTCGAGAACTATCTGTCCCACTTTAGCATGCTATTGAGGCCAATACATTCCTCAGATATAAATCAATTCAGCCCTATTTTAAAGTCAGGAGAAGTTTGCAATATTAGCAGCAATGTAGCAGACAAGAGTGGACATTTGGCGAATTAGGGACTATGAAATTTAAAGCCTCAGAGAAATTATACTGATAGACCTTAAACCTAAAAACCAAATTAAACAAAAATTGTCAATCTGCAATAAGGTTATTATATGCACAAAAAAGGAAAAATACGATAGAATTAGCAGAAATGGCCAAACTGGCTTGTTTGATCAGGATCAAGACAATAAGTACTTTTATTAAAGACTGGTAACCTTTTATGGACTTTCTATTGAAAATGGAATAAAAATGATTTGGCAATTCATGGATTAGTTGATTAAAAGTGTCGAATAAAGGGAAGAAGGGAAATATGTAATTTTAAAAAGGAGGTGTGAAGATTTATTTGCTCCTTTAATTGCTGTAAAGGAGATTTGGAGTCACTTCTTCAGATTTCCTGTTTCTATTTGCATTTTCTCTTATACTTTTCTCATTCTTTTTCTTTACTATTTTTTCTTTCTTTTATTTAATTTTGCTTTATGTTTTCTTTGGTACCTGAGAAAAATCATCAGTAAAAGTTGTTATTTAAAAAACATTCTGCCAGTCACAGCTCCTGCTCAGAATTTCAAGGGGGAAAAGGGTTAAGGAAAGATGAGGAAAGGATACGTTTTTTTCTCATTTGATATCACCAGCCTGTTCTTTGGCTGCAGGATTCTAGTTCTTAGGCCATATTGACTATTATTTATGACAACTGAATATTAGGCATATAAATTTTACGTTAGTCTCCATCAGTCTACCCGCTGATGCTGAATCACACGCAAGATCCCACCCTGATCAGCCTACAAATTAGTTACACTTTTAATTGTAAGGGTTTACCTGCCATGAATCGCTGTGCTGGAATCTGATTAGCACTGCTTCTACAAGTGTAACACGCGGCAGGAAAAATCAATCTTGCTTCGGTAATGAAGGAAAACAAGTCATTTTCCAAAAGAAATATGATTATGCATTCACAGTTTGGGTAGAGGGAACAGAAGGCAGAGTAATACAGAGCAGTTTTGCTCAGAGGGACTCTCTGCTAGCTGAGACCAGCATAACAAGATTCAATTCTAGTTTAATGTGGCTGCAGCTCAAATCCCATTGGAGAGTTTGTTTGGCAATCTGACAAAGTTATCTCAAGAAAAATAGGTTAAAAAACATAAACTTGACTTGGGTAACTGCATTTTCTCCTCAGCACATAGTTTCTTCTTTTTCTTTTTTGTTTGCCTCAGGGCCTTTTTAGCCCTCAGCCCCCAAAGTATTACCACTTGGTGCTTTTGCATAAACCAGAACATTTTAGCCATCTTTTGTTCAAGGAAAAAAAAAAGGCAGGATGATGAACTTAACTAAACACACTCAAAACCGTAGAAATGGTGGTAGATTTTAGGATAAACCCTCCTATACGACCACCTCTTACAATACTGGACAACAAAGTATCAACAGTAGAGACCTTCAAATTTCTAGGTTCTATCATATCTCAAGACTTAAAATGGACACCTAACATCAAAAACGTCATCAAAAAAGCACAACAAAGAATGTTCTTTCTGCGCCAACTCAGAAAGCTCAAACTGCCCAAAGAGCTGCTGATTCAGTTCTACAGAGGAATTATTGAGTCTGTCATCTGCACCTCCATGACTGTCTGGTTTGGCTCTGCAACCAAACAAGACAGACACAGACTTCAACGGATAATTAGAACTGCAGAAAAACCAATTACTACCAACCTGCCTTCCACTGAAGACCTGTATACTGCACGAGTCAAAAAGAGGGCTGAGAAAATGTCTACAGACCCCTCACGTCCTGGATATAAATTGTTTCAACTTCTACCCTCAAAACAATGCTATAGGGCACTGCAGACCAGAACAACTAGACACAAGGATAGTTTTTTCCTGAATGCCATCACTCTGCTAAACAACTAATTCCCACAACACTGTCAAACTATTTACTAAGACTGTATTACTATTATTCTTCTCATCCTTCCTATTATCTATCTCCTCCCACTTCCGAGGTAGGTAAAATGAGGACCCGGATTGTGGGGGCAATAAACTGACTTTGTATAAAAAAGAACACCGCTTAGGGGGCCAAAAGCCCTACTAAGCAGGTATATACAAAAATATGAAGGCTATTGCTTAACGCATTGTAAGCCACCCTGAGTCTCCGGAGAAGTGCAGCATATAAATCGAACCAATAAATAAATAAATAAATAAATAAATTATGTTTATAACCATGTTGCTTATATTTTTATGATTTATATTGTTCTGTTTCCTAGCATAATTTGTTTGCTTATTAGTAACCTACGACTATCGCTAAGTGTTGCATCTTATGATTCTTTATGAATGTTTTTTTCTTTTTTTTCCTTTTATATACACTGAGAGCATATGCACCAAAGACAAATTCCTTGTGTCCAATCACACTTGGCTAATAAAAAATTCTATTCTATTCTATTCTATTCTATTCTATTCTATTCTATTCTAT
>WNWU01000003.1:3407036-3573238 GCA_012654045.1 Ptyas mucosa | reverse complement strand
AGGGATAGGGATAGGGATAGGGATAGGGATAGGGATAGGGATAGGGAGGGGAGGAAGAGATGGACAGACAGACAGACAGACTCTTTGCAGTGGAAAATAATACTATGATGTATTCTCACCCATTTCTCCAGGCTTCTTCATATCACTTCTCTGTCCAGAGACCATGCACTTATTTAGCTGCTTTTTCTTATATTTACAATACAAATATTATTTGTAATATTTGGTGGGGAATTGTGGTGCGGAAAGGACAAATGTTTTTAGGAAATTTTTTCTTTTCTTTTTCTTCCGATAGAGTGGTTTGTAAGATTGGCTTTTTGCGTTGGTTTTTGTTTTTACTTTGTTTTGTTTTTTTTTAAAAAGCACAACTCCAGCTACCGGGCTGGAGGTACTAGTGAATGGTCAGCTGGAACAATCATTAATTGCTTAGCTTGGAGAGTTTAAGTCTATCAAGTTACAAAATGGATGTCACGGTGGAGTGACCAGTCCTCAAACAAAACAAAAGTCAATGAGGCAAGAAGCCATGAGGACTCATGTCTACAAGTGCATTGGTGCCAATAACCTCCATTTTGAGGGTTTTCAAAATACCATACGGTCCATTCACATTACATTTTCAAATAAGCCTTTGTTAAAATAAAAAAAAAGGTTCCTCTCGCACATATGTGCTACTCATTCCCGACTCTAGGGGCAGTGCTCATCTCCGTTACAAAGCCAAAGAGCCAGCGCTGTCCAAAGACGTCTCCGTGGTCATGTGGACGGCATGACTAAACGCCAAAGGCGCACAGAACGCTGTTATCTTCCCACCAAGGTGGTCCCTAATTTTCTACTTGCATTTTTTACGTGCTTTCAAACTGCTAGGTTGGCAGAAGCTGGGACAAGTAACGGGAGCTCACCCCGTTACTCGTCACTAGGGATTCCAACCGCTGAACTGCCAACCTTTCAATCGACAAGCTCAGCATCTTAGTCACTGTGTCTCCTTTTTAAATATAAATACATGTTAAATGTTATATAAATATAAATGTTAAAATACAGCCCCATAAACTATCCAGATGCAGAATGAAATAAAAAAAAGTTTAGATTTTCTTTAAAAAACACTTTATTCAGCTTGAATAGGAAAAAGGGACCCAGAGAGCAACCTTGAGATGATGATTACCTGCAGCAAGGATCACCCCAATCTTGTAGCAATACCATGATTGACAGGTGACTTCCCCAATGGCTCATGATGTGCAGAAGAAAGACAGCTAAACTGAATCAAATAATCATTTTACTTATCGCTTGTTGTTTATATTGGACCCACAGTGTCAGGTTATGTACAGTACTGAGTCAAAATAGGCAAGACAGGGATCAGCAGGGTAAACAGCAAATTCCATGCCACTATGGGATTCTGTCAACAACAGAATGGGTGGAAAGCACTTATATTCTACAATGAAGAAAATCCTCTGTCTTAATCTCTTAATCTATCACCCTCTTGCGCCCCTTCTCTCCATTGAATTATTGCCTTAGTTCTATAGAATGTTTCCATTATATGTCAAGGGTTTTTGTTAGATACTGTGATTACTATGATTAAAATAATGGAGTAGATATAGTATATAAACATAATAATTAGGAAGGTATGATGTATAGTAAATGTGTTAATGTAGGAACTGGTTGGTATGTATCACGTTGAGGACTCTACGATGGATTATATTATGGATAGGACAATTGGGATGAAAGTTAATGGGTAGGTGTCAAGAATAAGATTGATGTTGATATTTATTGTTATGTTGATTATAGGTGTTGTTGATAATGTAGTTTCATTGTCTAACAGAAAGCACAGTGCAACTAGGCTGATAAGTAAAGTAATTATTAGAGGTTTTTATACTGACTAGACTAAGGTAATGCTGGATATGGTAGCCATAGTTACAGTAGTTATAGGAATGCAATAAATTTTAATGAAGGAAGGACTTTGCTAGCCACAAATTTCAACTGAATAAGAAAATATATCATTGCAGCAATTTATGCCATTTGCACAATGAGGTCATAAAGCAGATGACACATATGTGTGTCAAAGGCACAAATCACTACAGAAATATGGTCTGTTGCATGCCAAGTTCATATTATTGAGTGCTAACTGAGGCTTTACTGGAGTTCCTTGCCTTTAGTACAAGTTGACTTCACTAACCAACTAAACCCCTCCACTGCCAATTCCTTTTTTTCTCCTTTTTTTTTTTTATAGAGCTATATGTGAACAGATTGCCTACTGGCACAACTTCTGTTCAGGATTGCTTTTTGAGATAAATTTGACCTAGGGACATTTTTTTTTTTTTTTTGGAATACAGAACTGACAGAAATAGCCGAGGGCAGAAGGAAAATGCCAATTTCTATTTCTTTCCCAATTTTGTTTTTGTTTTAAATAAAATCCTCATTTATTCTCCCAATTCAGATTGTTTTTCCAACAAATACATATGTGGGTTCACCGTCAATTTGCAGCGTGGAACAATTACGTTGCATTCATTAACTCATCAGCTTTCCCTTAACAGTGTGAATTTGATTGCTTCATAGCCGGTAGGTAAATCTCCATCAAAGTTACAACCGTCAGTTAGTCCTCATTTTTATAAACTGAAGTAAAGATTACACTGCTGTTACCGTTTCCTCCACAAAAAAGGTGCATGTTTAGCCCAAAACACTAGAAATAAAAACCATCAAGATACTTCTCTGAGAGATGGTACTACAGTGACCTCAACTGGCCAAAGAAAAGAACAAGTAGGAGGCGATGAGAGAATCAATTTGTTGCAGTGACAACAGTTGTATATTGAAACAAGTACTAAACTCAGCAAAGAAGCAGGAATGAGGTGAAAGGACAGCCTGCCTCACTGAATGCTCTCTTGATCTGTTGGACTACAAAGTACATTACCTTGGCCAGTGCTGTACCAGATTGAGAAGACTATGATGAAATACTCTCAGGGCTGGAATAGGACATTTCTCCCAGAGAGCCTTTTTAAAAATTTAGCAGGAACTGAGAAAATCCCCAGGCATTTCATGTTGCAAATTCTCTCCTCTCTACAACTCACTTTCTTACTCATGCACATACACATATTTACAACTGTCATTGTGAATTGGGGGAAGAAGCCCTAAATTCTAATGGAAATTTTCTCACTTTTTCAATTCCCAAGCATATCACAGATGAAGGCAGGAAGATTTCTGGATCATGCTTTCTATGAGAAGCCTCCCAATTTATGTCTCGGGAATCCTGATCCAGTTTAGAAATCTGTGTGATTCTTGTCACCCTTGAAACTAGGCCAAACTGGGAAACCAAAATCATGTGTGAAAATATAAGTAGCCGTCGACTTGCAACCACAATTGAACCTGGAATTATGGTCATAAATCATTGCGGTCATAAATTCATGTACCCGGACCTGATTTTGTGACACTGTTAGATAGATGTTATAGGAGCATGCGCAAGATGGTGGCGGCGTTTTTGAATGCGGTGTGAGGACGGGATGGTTTCGGGGCTTTAGGAGATGCTCACAGGGGCGCTCGGCCATCAGCGACCCCTAATCTGAGTGGGCGAGCTTAGGGCGAGGATTTTGAGATCTTCCTCGCCCCTCAACTCGGCTGGGCTCGACTCGGGCTGGACTGGCTCCAGGGCTTCTTGGGACGCGGACCCGGCTGTGTGAGGTTGCGGAAGGCCAGAACTGCGTCGGAGCTTGCGCCGGAGCCGCGGAGCCGCGGAGGGCCGGGAGTTGTGTCGGCCTGGATGGCAAAGTTGGGGCCGGCGTTTGGCGAGATGCGGCGAGGCTGGAAGCGCCAGAGGAGCCGGAGGGGCCGGATGGGCTTGAGGGCGCTTAAATCATCAGTGCCCAGCTGTGGAAGGTTGCGGAGCGGTGAGGCTGGAAGCGCCAGAGGAGCCGGAGGAGTTAGATAAGCCCGAGGGAGCCTGGAACAGCACCGCCTGAGGAGCCTGGGGGGATGCCGAGCAAGGGGCGAGGGGCGAGGACTTGAAGACCTTCCCGCCCCCGATATGTCGGCCTTGGCTTGCCCACTCTAGGGGGCATTAAACAGGCTTGGATTGGTTGTAGGGGGAATGCTGGCTTGTAGGCCGCCTATAAATATGGACATCTTGGTGACGACGAGGGGGAAGAGTGAGAGGAGACTGAATGGGGGCTGATACGGGACAATTACAGAAGACCCGAAGGCCTCGCAAGATATCTAAATGAGGCTCTCCCCCCTCTCCCGGGCTCTGCACTGCACTTGTTCTACAAGATGGGCTTACTAGCTGCTTAAATTGTAGGACTTATTTCTCTGTTCCCCACCCCTTCTCTTTCCCCTTCTTTTCCCCCCTCCATTGGACTTGCCAGAGACAATTTTTATCTCTCCCCCGGAACTGCACTGGCCGATTAATAGACCAACAGCCTTTGCCCCTCTGACATCGTTGTGAGACCCGGTTTTTAAGCTCCGTCCCCACCCTTTATTCTCATGGTGCATCAGGAATGTACACTGCACATGACCTACTTGCGCTGCGAGACTCCCCCCTCTCGCAGAGATGGCCCTCTATATTATCAAGGGCCCACCTCAATGACGGGTCTTGGGACCCTGAGAGGTGGCATGCGAAAACTATGCGATTAAGGGGTTGTTTACATAAATTTTTAAAGAAATTTTTAAGGGGTTTCAGGGAGGGGGAGGGTCTGTTTGGATTACGGGCAGTGGGCATGGGGGTTAGCCCACAAAGGGGAGGGACGGGCTCGTTACAGAAACTTGGTGTGAGAGGCGGGGGCCCCGGGGTTGAGGGGGGAGGTAGGGTTTGTCCGGATAGTATTTATAACATCACTACCGTAAGTGGGAGGGGTAGATATGGCGGGAGCAAGGGGTCATATCGTGTTCGGGGAGCGCGCACCCGTTGTTTGCAAACAGTAGTGCGCTCCGGCCCCCAAGGCTCCTCCCGTTCCCCAGGTTGCACAGACCCTCAGGGCCCGACCCTTCGGCTGATGCTGTGCAATGCCAGGTCCGTAGTAAACAAAGCCCCCCTCATTTGTGATCTTATCTCGGAGGGGGGAGCGGACCTGGCAGGCATTACGGAGACCTGGTTGGGCCAGGAGGGGGGGGTTCCCCTCGTTGAAATGTGCCCACCAGGTTTCCTTGCATTTCATTGGCCAAGGGTACAGGGCAGGGGCGGGGAGTAGCGGTTATTATAAATGAAGGTCTGAGACCGAAGGAGGCCACTGTCCCTCAGACGACTGGCTGTGAGTCCCTCCTTGTGAAGTGGAGTCATGGGGTCCAGTCGGGCTTGCTGATCACGTACCTGGCTCCCTGCCGCGTGGCAACAGCCCTGCCCGAGCTGCTCGATGTTATCGCCACGGTGGCGATTGATACCCCCAGACTTATTGTCATGGGGGATTTCAATTTGCCATCTGTGGGAGAGACGTCGGAGTTAGCTCGGGAGTTTATGGCTTCCATGACAGCCATAGGCCTGACCCAACTAATTCATGGCCCTACCCACACGGGGGGAAACACGCTGGATTTGGTTTTCGTCTCTGGACAATGGCAGAGTGATCTTGAAATAGGGGACTTAGTCATCGAGCCCTTGTCATGGTCTGATCACTCCCTCCTCCGTCTTGACTTTCAAACCGCTGCACCCCGCCGCAGGGAGGCGGAGCCGATAAGATGGTTCCGCCCCAGGCGCCTGATGGAACCTGATAGGTTCCAGATGGAGCTTGGGCCAGTTCCTGAGGCGCTGGCACACGCCTCGACTGGAGACCTAGTGGCCGCCTGGGATAGGGCGGCCGCTGGAGCTCTCGATCGGGTCGTGCCTTTGCGGCCTCTGATCCGGCGCCGATCTCAACTGGCCCCTTGGTTCTCCGAGGAGCTGAGAGAGTTGAAGCGCTGGAAAAGACGCCTAGAGAGTAGTTGGAGGGCCAGTCGCTCTGAATCCGACCGAACACTAGTGAGAGCCCATATTAGGACTTACTTAGTGGCGATAAAAGCAGCAAAACGTCACTAATTTGCTGCTCTTATTGCATCATCAGATAACCGCCCAGCCGCCCTCTTTAGGGTGACCCGCTCCCTGCTCCAACAGGAAGCGCGGGAGGACCCCTTGGAGGGGAGAGCTGAGGACTTTGTTCAATATCTGTATGATAAAATCACTCAGATTCGGGAAGATCTGGACTCCGACTGGGTGGTTCCAGGGGGAGGGGACGAGGCAAGTCTTGAGACTGTTACCTGGATTGAGTTTGATCCTGTGACCCTTGAGGATGTGGACAGGATTCTGGGTAGACTGAACACGACCACTTGTTTATTGGACCCATGTCCCTCCTGGCTAGTACTGGCTTCCCGGGAGGTGTCGCGAGGCTGGCTCCAGGAGATTATAAATGCTTCGTTGGGAGAGGGTGATTTTCCCGCCGCCTTGAAAGAGGCAGTGGTGAGGCCTTTCCTTAAGAAGCCTTCCCTGGACCCGGCAATGTTGGTAAATTATCGTCCGGTCTCCAACCTTCGCTTTTTGGCGAAGGTTGTTGAGAGTGTGGTTGCGCGACAGTTCTCCCAGCACCTGGAGGAAACAACGTATCTGGATCCGTTCCAGTCGGGCTTCAGACCCGGGTACAGCACGGAAACGGCATTGGTCGCGTTGGTTGATGATCTCTGGAGGGCTCGGGACAGGGGGTGTTCCTCTGTCCTGGTCCTATTAGATCTCTCAGCAGCTTTTGATACCATCGACCATGGTATCATGCTGCACCGGTTGGAAGGGTTGGGGGTGGGAGGCACTGTGTTACAGTGGTTCTCCTCCTTTCTCTCCAACCGGTCGCAGTCGGTGTTGGCAGGGGGGCAGAGATCGACTCCTAGGCCCCTTATATGCGGGGTGCCACAGGGATCGGTTCTCTCGCCCCTCCTGTTCAACATTTATGTGAAGCCGCTGGGTGAGATCATCCGTGGTTTTGGGGTGAGATATCATCAGTACGCTGACGACACCCAGCTGTACATCTCCACCCCAGACCACCCCAACGATGCCCTTGAAGTGATGTCCCGGTGCCTGGAGGCCGTGCGGATCTGGATGGGGAAGAACAGGCTCAGACTCAATCCATCCAAGACTGAGTGGCTGTGGTTACCGACGTCCCGATATAGTCAGCTGGTACCATCACTGACTATTGGGGGCGAATCATTGGCCCCTACAGAGAGGGCGCGCAATTTAGGCGTCCTCCTGGACTCACGGCTGTCCTTAGAAGATCATCTGACGGCTGTGTCCGGGAGGATTTTTCATCAGGTTCGCCTGATCCGCCAGTTGCGCCCCTTTCTGGATCGGGACTCCTTACTCACGGTCACTCATGCCCTTGTCACCTCCCGCCTGGACTACTGTAATGCTCTCTACATGGGGCTCCCCTTGAGGAGCACCCGGAGGCTCCAGCTGGCGCAGAGTGCGGCCGCGCGGGTGGTGATGGGAGCGACATGGCGCTCTCATGTGACACCGCTTTTGCGCGAGCTGCACTGGCTTCCAGTGGTCTTCCGGGTGCGCTTCAAGGTGTTGGTTACCACCTTTAAAGCGCTCCATGGCTTAGGACCCAGGTACTTACAGGACCGCCTACTACCTCCAATAGCCTCCCACCGACCGGTACGCTCCCATAGAGAAGGACTCCTCCGGGTGCCGTCGGCCAAACAATGTCGACTGGCGGCCCCCAGGGGGAGAGCCTTCTCTGTGGGAGCACCCACTATCTGGAACGATCTCCCCCCAGAGATTCGGCGGATCCCGGACCTTCGTGCTTTCCGCCGTGAGTTAAAAACTTTTTTATTTCATCAAGCGGGCCTGACATAGTATCTCCCCTTTTTATAAGAAAATTTTAAATTGTATAATCCAAATTTTTAGATCTGGGATTTATATATTTTTAAAAAAAATGGGTTTGAATGGTTGGGCAATTGTTTAATTTGGTTTTAATTCGGTTTTAAATTCTGTATTTATGTTTTTTATCTCTGCCTGTTCACCGCCCTGAGTCCCCTCGGGGAGAAGGGCGGTATATAAATCAAATAAACCATAAACCATAAACTGTTTAGAACAGTTGTAAAGCAAACTCTGTGGTCTTTAAGCGAATCGATTTTGCCACAATAGGTGCTTTTTGCCGGGAACAGGAAGTCAACACCAGAAACCATTGCAAATTGTAGTCATGTGACCACAGGACATTGCAAATGGCCATAAAGAGTAGGTTGCCAAGTGCCCAAAATGCAATCACATGACCAGTTAAAGTTAAAAAATGGGTTGCAAAGAGGTTCTGGAGAGATCTATCCTAATTTTGAATGGTTATTATGCAACTGGTCATATGTTGATGACTACCTGAAGTACTTCTATTATAAGGTTATAGTAACCAAATCTTGCAAGTCTGAATATACCTCCCCTCTTGCTGTCTTTATCTTTAAGTAAATTAAAGGTAAAGGGTAAAAGGTTCCCCTTGCAAATATGTGCTAGTCATTCCTGACTCTAGGGGGCGGCGCTCATCTCCGTTTCTTAGCCGAACAGCCAGAGCTGTCCGAAGACGTCTCTGTGGTCATGTGGCCAGCATGTCTAAATGCCAAAGACGCACAGGATGCTGTTACCTTCCAAATATGGTCCCTATTTTTCTACTTACATTTTTTACGTGCTTTCAAACTGCTAGGTTGGCAGAAGTTAAGTAAATGAAGGAAGATCAAATCTGAGACATTTTCCCAAATTCCCATTCCTGCTTTGGACTCAGATTTTTTTTTAATCTGACCTTTGTTTTGGTTGTGGTTCTTCTTCCTGTTCCTTCAGGTTATTTTATAGCCCATTATTCTTCTTTAGTTCAGATGAAAAGGAAGAGGGACAGCTGTGCCATTGTACCACTAATGAAATACAGTGAACCTTGATTTACCAAACTGCAATACAAGGGACTCACACACATTCACACTGATATCATCACTTCACCATGCAAACGATTAAAAAAATATCATTAGTACAATGGCATAAATTCCTGTGTTGCTCTATTTTCCTTTTGAGCAGAGACTGATGAATAACAGTTACCCCTTCTCCTAGGAGTCCTTTAAAGCAGTCAGTGCATGGTCTTTGACCCTGACTTTTAAAAAGTGTTATCAGACAAGTGTCTTCATCCATACTCTTTTGCTTACATATTTTCTCTCACCAAAAATTCTAGAAAATGGCAAGTAAAGCTTCTCCACTAGCTGAAGTTCTGGTTTCAAGCTTTTATGAGCTCCTTTTGTCTTTGCCCCAACATCTGTGGGATCATTTGAAGAAGAATTGTAGTCTCTAGAACAGTGATGGCGAACCTTTTCAGCACCAAGTGCCCAAACCGGAACACACATGTGTGCATGAGCAGGGATGTGCCAGAGCACCGGAAACATGAAGACCAGCTGCCCAGTGCGCATGTGTGCACCAGTCAGCTGGTTTTGGGGTTTCCGGTGCACACATGCACGCACAGTGACCAGCGCGCACCAGAAACCAGAAGAGCAGCTGACAACAGCGTGTGTGCCCACAGAGAGGGTTGTGTGTGTCACTTCTGGCATGCATGCCATAGGTTTGCCATCACAGCTCTAGAAGGTGTCTTGGTGTAGTGATTAAGGCATCACACTAGAAATAAGAAGATTGTGATTCAACACTGACTCAAAGGCGCATAGATACAGAAGGTGTCTATTAAGATTTTTGCTGTGACCTTAACCGATAGTGATTATTTCCAAGCTTGATTCTCCTTTTAAAATCTATAGGAGATTTTAGACCGAATTCTCCTTTTAAAATCTATAAAGAAGGTTAAGACAGAGTTGTCCCAAAGATGCTTTTTTTTTGGTCAAGAGGCAACAGGGCTTTCTGGTTTTCCTTTGAAGATGTTTTGCTTCTCATCCAAGAAGCTTCTTCATCTCTGACAACCATGACCTGGATGGCTAAGAATCTCCATAGACATTAAGACAGAGTGACAAGAATTCCAGCCAATGAACTATTTCCAAGTTAGAAGCAGTATCTCTCCATTTACTTTAGAGAAGAAATGCCTTCATTTTCTTTCTAACAACTTTTTCACCAATAATGGAGAATCTTGCTCATGGATATTTGCATAACCAAAGGAGCCTTGGTGGAGCAGCAGACTAAAGCGCTGTTAAATAGCACTTAGCTGCCAGCTGCCTGCAATTACTGCAAGTTCAAATCTCACCAGGCTCAAGGTTGACTCAGCCTTCCATCCTTCTGAGGTAGGTAAAATGAGGACCTGGATTGTGGGGGCAATAAGCTGACTTTGTATAAAAAAGAACACCGCTGGCGGGTGGGGGGCAAAGCCCTACTAAGCAGGTATATACAAAAGTATGAACGCTATTGCTTAACGCATTGTAAACCGCCCTGAGTCTCCGGAGAAGGGCGGCATATAAATCGAACCAATAAATAACTAAATAACTAAATAACTAAATAATAACTAAATAACTAAATAACTAAATAACTAAATAACTAAATAACTAAATAACTAAATAACTAAATAACTAAATAACTAAATGAATGAATGAATGAATGAATGAATGAATGAATGAATGAATGAATGAATAAATAAATAAATAAATAAATAAATATCTCCTGAATCTTTATCTTGGAACTTTCCCTTGTAGCAATGACCTCTTTTTTGAGTACCGGTAATACCATATTGCAACCTGTTGTATTCGCAATCTGTGAGTTACAGGTTAGATTTTCCAATCCACAAAAAATGTAAGAGACTCCCAAACAGTTGGATGTACAAAACAACCAAATTTGGGGAAAATTCCAATGTGCCACTGTCAGAAGATGGTTGACAACCTGAAGGTGTCTCTCCAGAGACATATAAAGGGTTTTTTTCCCCCCCTTATGCAGTCGACTTCAGCATCAGAACAGTTTTTACCCAAAGGGTCTAAGATATTTGCTGTGTTCCTTTTTTATATGATCACTCACTTGATCTCTTGACGTAACTGGAAGAATGGGGCACTGAGGTGTTCAACAACACCAGTGGCATCACATCTCATCCAAACCTTCTGAAGAGAACTTTTCTTAACCAGACCTGTATTTGTGGGCGAAGTTGGATAGATGATAAGAGTGTGCTGTTTATGAGAGGTGAGTCTAAATCGTTTGCTCACGCAGGGCTTTTGAAAGTAGGCCAAGTGCCACATGAAATTAGGCCATAGCTTGCCAGTGGCCCTACAGCCACAGGTTCCCCAGCCCTAGAATTAAACAACAGAAACAGCCCTGCTTTTGCTCTCCTTCAGAGAGCATTGTCTTGAAGCTCCGTGGCAAGAATGACATCCCGAATTGCAACTTTCATTTTCTTATACCAGCTTTGTAGCATCCGACGCCATGTAGCCATAAATTTTCTGTCTGCCAAACCCGGCTCTGAAGTATTTAATTTCACAGTACGATGAGCAAGTCATATGCATGATTTTATGTGCACACACTTTTAAAAAAATCATTTAGAGGCTGACTTTTATTTTACCATTCTTGTATTTGCATTGTCTGGAGAGCTGGAGACAATTCAGAGGTAAATCCCACCCCTCCCCACTATGCAAAACAGGTATTTTTCATCCTCCTTACAGCCTGAAGTCAATTCAATTCAATGCATTGCAATCTGTTTTTGACTAAGCCAGTCCCATCCTTCTTATTCTTTCTTTTCCCCCAAAAAATATGTGTTGGGATTATTAGTTAGGGAACCGTATCTAACTCACTGCATTGGAAATAAAAACAGTAGAAATAATAGTGCCGCATTTTCATTGCTAAGTGAAATTTTTCCCCTCTTCTACTTTGAATCTCAGCCATTGGATAGTATTACCTCAGGCTTGATAAACCTATCTCATGAGGATCACAGCTGACAGCAAAGCTAAACTGTTGGTTGTCAGATAGAAGGCTGCCAAAAGAAAGCCTGATCTTCAACAGCTAGAAATCACCATCAGTACCTTTTCATAGTTCATCTTTCTCCCAGTGCAGAAGTCTTTTTTCCCCCTTTGTTCTGTGAATGACTCTTCAGAATAAAAGCTAAATGCTCATAAAATGAGTTACCTCTGGATGACATTAGGAAGATAATAACAGGAAGTCTTATCACCAATAAGCCAAATTCATGCACCACCAAAGCAGATCAATTGTTGCTTCCTTAAGCTTGGTTTTCAATTATTTCAATATTCCTGTATTTCTCGTGTGTGTGTGTATGTGTGTGTATGTGTGTGTGTGTGTGTGTTCATCCATTCATTCATATATTCAACCATTCATTCTATATTCAAGCAATCATGATCTATTTTAGGGGAGGGAAGTTGTAATCCACCAGCCATAGGTGTCTTCCCCAATTTTTTTATGCTGCCCCCATTGTCAAATTTTAGTGGCAACTAAGTAATGACAGCATGATTTCTAGTGGCTTTATACATATGCATTCATGAAACAAACAAAATGTTAAAAACTCATGGTATGTATACAGTTACTTACCAAGCAAATCATATAACATAAATTATATTAAAGTAACCAAAACATCTTTGCAATCCCCAAGGCATGTCACAACTTTTGAGCACTTCTAATATTTGGAAACTGAAAGTTAAAACATTTGGCATGCCCTAACATACAAAGCCATCAAGCTATTCCCTTTTGGAGTAAGCAATATTATGCACAGAATAGAAAATGAGAAAAAAAATGGAAATATTGTTAGAATGAGTTCATACCAACAGTCTTCACTGTATAAGTCACCTGTTGAACATGACTAGTATAGCATGTTCTACATCGGGATGCTCCGTAAGAGCATTCAGAAGTTTCAGCTGGTCCAGAACGCAGAGCCATCTGTAGTTTCCTTGGGCATCTTGGGACATCCTGGTAACATTATTTGTATGTGAGCTTCACTGGTTCCCAGGAACTTTCAGGAAACAATTCAAGGTGCTGGTTGATGTGTGGTATGGACCAAGGTATTGTGGGACTGTGTTTCCCAGTGGTTTCTGCCTGTCCCACCACAGCTGGAAGAACAGGCGTGCTTCAGGTACTGGTGGTGAATGAGTGGATGCTAGGAATCGAGTCTTCTCTATTTTAGCACCTGAACCATGGAAAATTATCCCCCCACAAGATATACAGCCTACCCTATTGGACTTTTAAAGGGATGTGATGATCTGACTGTTCCACAGGAACTGGAGCTGGAATGTTTGCTAAAGAAAGTCTGATATTAGGGTATGTGATGAGTGGTTACTCAGATTTTGTTATGCTTTAATTTTAATGGATTGTTAGTTTTTACATTGTTTGGTCTTCCAAAGTTTCTTTGGATTGATTGGGGGGGGGGCATATATAATAAATAAATAATCCTTATTTTTCTTTCTTTGCAAACCATCACCACTTCAACTGCATCCATATATTGCTTCATACATTGCCTTCAGTCCTTTAAACTTCTAACCTCTTTTTTCTCAAAGATCTTATCAACTCCATTCCATGCTCATTTTCTTATGTGTTTTGTCTGAATGTGATTAGGTCACTTCAACCAAAACAAACCCAAGCAGTTTACAAAAGCAACATAAAACACATTTAAATAGGAATAATTCCATTCAATTTCAGCAGCAACAACAAAAATCACCAATAGCATCCACACGCATCCAGGTAAATACATAATCCTCCTTTGAATCGCCTCTAGTGTCATATCGTAGGGGAGTGGGGGTGGATTTTTTTTGTTACAAATCCGGTAACTATTACAACGTTGTTTGTTTGTATCCCGCCTTTATTATTTTTACAAATAGCTCAAGGCGGCAAACATATCCAACACATCTTCCTCCTCCTATCTTCCCCCACAACAACCCTGTGAGGTAGTTTAGCTTGACTGACTGACTCAAAGTCATGGCTGAGGTGGGACTTGAACTCAATAAACATTTCCACCGGCTGGATTATTACAAAAATGTTGCAAACTTTATGTAAAGCCAATGACCAGCCTTTTTAGCAATGAACCTGCCTAATGTATGGTAAATTTATCTACCCCAAATGAGCATCAAAGCCTGCTGCCCCCAAAAGCTGCTTCAGTTTTTTTTCTTCACTATGCAGTCCTGTTATATAGCCACACACCCATTGAGAATGATCAGGTTGGAATTTTTGTACATTCATATAAAAGCACCGGTGTTTCCATTCATGTTTCTGCTAGCTAGCTGAAAGAGTGGAAGGATGAAGTACCGTATTTTTCAGAGTATAAGACACACCTTCATTTTGGGGAGGAAAATAAGAAAAAAGCTGATTGGCAGGTGGATGGGCCTCCCAGAGTATCCCCAATCAGCTGTTCCCAGAGGTGAATTTTAGCAACAGGTTCCTTGGTTGTGAGTTCCATGCCTTGCTTTTTTTTGCTTTTTTTTTCTGCCTCTGAAACTTCTGAAACTCTGTTTCAGAAAAAACTTTTTTTCCTGCCTCTGAAAGCCTCCAAAACAGAGCTTCAGAAAAAAAGCCTTTGATGCTCTGTTTGGGGGCTTTTTTTCTGAAGCTCCATTTCTGATGCTTTTTTCAGCCTCTGAAATTTCCATTTGAGAAGCTGGGTGGGGCTACATTCAGAGTATAAGACGCACCCAGATTTTCACCCTCTTTTTTGGGAGGGAAAAGGTGCATCTTATACTCCAAAAAATATGGTATTTTATTTATTGAAATATATAAACTTTGCTTTTCAATTGGAACACCTTGAGCAGAGAACCATCCTTAGGTTCTGCTGTGAAGTCATGGGGACAATTGCAGATTTAGAGAAGATAGAAGAATATTTAAAACCTTGCCTAACCATAATGCTCACTGGGGAATTTTAGACCAAGCCTTTTTTTCCTTAACCTGACCTCCCTCTCAGGGTTATTGTTGAAATAAAATGAGAAAAGCCATTTGTACATCATGCTGAACTCCTTAAAGGAAAGGTAAAGAGATAAGTGTGTTGTAAATTAATTCTATTAAACTATCAGTTTTACATGGCTAAATTCACATAGGTGAATTCCAGCAACTTAATTTATATTCATGTGTGCAACTTTCTAGGAACAGCTGAATTGAAAAGGACTTGATTCTCAAGGAATACTACATTATACTGTTGTACATAGTTAAATCAATTGATACCAGTGGGAGAATTAGGTATATTCCATTTGCAATCAATGGGATTAAAAATCTTTCTTTGTATTTTTCTTCCTCCAACTTAATACTGACATGACTGATATTTAAAGGAACAAAGGATGTTTGTTTCTGAGATAAGCAGTTATTAGTACCAATTTATGCAAATGAGCAAACCATCATCATCAGTGATGACTTTCAATCATTATTCCTGTTTCTGGTTTATTATAATGCCAGTGTTGTATTGTAGGTATTCTACTTTGTAGGAGAGTCTAGAATAAGGAGTCCTCCCACAACTGAGATAATTTATTTAGAGACAGCTGACCTGAGACAGAGATAACAGAGATGAAAATTTCTTGACATTTTTATGAACTCATCATTTCTGCCATTTAATATATAGACAGAGAAAATCCTATTTCCTACTGATTGATTACTTTACTGAATAAATGTAATGTACTCTCGGTGATTTGGTGGGTCAAGTGGATTAAAGCCCTGTGCTGGCAGAAAATGGACTTGCGTGAAAAGGATTTCGAGGCAGACTCGTTTTCTAGACAAGATCCGTCCAAATTTCAAATTACTTGGATTTGAATTCTAAATGATTAATTAATGCTTTCTGAATCTGGTGCAACAGATAACATACTTACAATATTTATTAACTCAAAAGCCTTTTCTTTCTACAGATGCTGCATATAGCCATTCAGTCGTTAGGCTTATGAATCCAAAGTAGGATTAATCTATATATTACTAAACGCCTGGTTCCTGTAACCATTAACTAGGCAAAATGGTGCATCATAGGGCAGCAATTTTTGAACCAAAGTACCTCAAATGGGCTAACTTACAAAATATGTCCCAAATCTGGGACCCATGATTCCAGTGGAATTTAAATTTGGCAAATTTTATAAAACATTTCTTGTTTGACTCCGCTATACAATTCAACAAAGGCTATTTTCGAGACTTGATATAATATGTACCTGAAACAAGCATTGACAGAGGCACGGTATTAAGGAAATATCTCTGAAAGGAAGACTCAATAAGTCACAGGTTGTCTAGTCATAGCTAAAGCTGTATGTGATTCATTCCTTATTAGGCATAGAATTGCAAATCGTTATGCTATAATTCAAAGCACACTCACTTCACAATAAATGTAAATTTTCCAGAAAATCAACCTTGACCTCATGGCTATGTCTACCCTGTTTCCCCAAAAATAAGACATCCCCTGATAATAAGCCCAATCGGGCTTTTGAGCTCATGCACCAAAATAAGCCCCCCCAAAAAATAACCCCCCAAAATAAATCCTCCCCAAAAATAAGCCCTTCTCAAAAATATTTAACTACAAGCGCAGCCGGTCCCTGCCATTTCATCTGGTTAGGGTTAGGGAGACAGAGCTGGAAATCAGGTAAGACAGCAAGAGGAGCCCCATCTTGCTCCACGCACCCCAAAATAATAAGAACTCTCCGAAAATGAGGCCAAGAGCTTATTTCAGGGTTAAGACAGGGCCTTATTTTGGGGGAAACACAGTATATTGTTTTCTTTACAGCAATATGGAAGCTTTATTCTAGGATATCTATGGAGATATTCAGTCATCGAGGTCATGGTTGTCTCAAAGATGCTTTTTACTTTAGGATGTTTTTCCCCGTTCCTAGTTTGATCCCAACCTGAGATTTCCTGGGTATCTCTCATCCCTGAACTAATCAATTCCAACTCTATTTAGCTTTTCTGAACTCCCTGCTACAGATGATCATACTTACTCTTTACGATTATGACAGGATGTTTTTCTTAATCCAGAAGCATGGAAACTAAAGTGGGAATTCAGAGCAAGATATCTTTTTTTTGTTAAACTAATGAAGAGAGGGAAAGAAAAATAATAAACATGTTTCCTTTCAATAAAACAGTATTAGATAATTTGCAAATTAGTTTTAGTTTAAATGGTTTTATTGTGGCCTGAGATTGTTTTAGTTTCATCACTGAGAAAACTTTTCCATATCACTGCCTGCCTGACCTATGGTGACAGAGAGGCCAGCATTTTGACAACTCATGTTGGAGTAAGTCAAGGAGGGATAATAGGTTCACCTCCTTTAGATGTTGCTGGATTAAAAATGACACTATCCATGTCCATTGCCCGACTGGCTGTAGATAATAGGAGTTGGACTCAAACAACATCTGGAGACTCACAGATTGGTTTCCCAAATCTGGTGCCCCCAAGTTCAAAAATCCCAACCATTATAAAAACAAGGACCAGCGCATTGAATTGGACTTAGAAATTTAGGTATTGTTGTTGTAATGCTTCCTGTTAATTATGACATGAACAAAGGGAAAAGTAATGCAAGTTGAAAACTTGATAGTATGCACTAAAACTGCCAATTTATATTTCAAAACACAATAAATCATAAACAACGCCTAGTCATAACACTAAATTATAATGTGGTTTGCTTTTGGTTTAGTATAATCCATTCCTTATGACTCAGCATCGTGTGTAAATCAACCTACTTATCCAGATAGGTTAGTGGGTAGGTAGGTAAAACAGCTGAAGGAATAAAAATGGTGTCTGACATTTGCCTCTTCTAGACATCTAACTAAATCCTTGAGTTTAAAGGCAGTATTAAAGTCATATCACTTTCTGGGGTAAATTCAGAGTATCAGGAAAATGTTACAAACATTTCATGACAAGCTGCCATCACTTCACACAGGGCAAATTCAAGAGCCTATTGCTGAAAATGTGCCAATAGAACCAGCCTCAGGTGCTAACAACACTTCCTTAACACATTCACTTCTCTTACACAAGTCTTATTCACAACAGCTGCTACCAATCAAGCAGCTACTGATCAGATAGATAACTTTCTCTCTCTGTCTCTCTCTGTCTCTCTCTCACACACACACAAACACACACACACACTTACAATGATAAATTCTCCTCACTAAAAGGCAAAAATGAAGTGTTAGGAAGCGATAAAGCCCCTGGTTTTCTCCTTGATTTGCTATGAAACCCAAAAAGACCAAAGTGATACTCATGAGGGGAAAAAATGAAGGATCTATTATAATTTGACAAATCTTTCCTTTTAAACTTTTTAGATTAGATTAAATTTTATTAGAGAGTGACTTTGGATAGTGGAAATCAAGTTGAAGGCAACTGACTATATTATAAATAATTGGTCTTGGTTACATTAATATCCAATACATGTTTTAATAGTATCAAAGGTATGTTTCAAAATAACACTGTTGTTTTTTTTAGTAACATTCAAACTAAAAAGATGACATAAATTTCTAAATAAAATGTCAACAAATACATTTGTGTTCTAGAATAGACTACTCATTGGCTTCAAATTTTGAGCAACCCTTCACCAAAATCTTTTCAGTAATCTATTTTTATCCTCCTTGCAGTTATCCAGCTGTTATCCTTTTGCATTTAAGGGCAGTCCCCATGACTTAGAAAGGGCAGACATGTGAGCTTTCTTCAAGACATTTTCTCTGCCTGAGATACTACAACTAGCATCCTCTGTAGATAACTCTGAGCACCCATACACATGGAACCTACCAGGGGTGAAATCCAGCAGGTTCTAACAGGTTCTAGAGAACCGGTAGCGGAATTTTTGAGTAGTTCAGAGAACCAGCAAATACCATCTCTGGCTGGCTCCAGAGTGGGGAGGGAATGGAGATTTGGCAGTATCCTTCCCCTGGAATGGGGTGGGAATGGAGATTTGGCAGTATCCTTCCCCTGCCACGCCCACCAAGCCATGCCCACCATACCACACCACACCCACCAAGCCACACCCACAGAACCCGTAGTAAAAAAAATTGGATTTCACCACTGGAGCCTAAACAAGGAAAAGTCGCATGTTTTAAGTCATGTATAAAATCAGATCACCTGAACCTTGCCCCTTTTTGCAAAATTGGAAGTTGGAGCTTTTTTTTAAACAAAGCAGCAGTTACTTGACCAAGGCAGAAAAGCATGAGATTTAACATCCTCAGAATTCATTGGAATTATTATTAATTTATTACTGCAATTAAAAATTAAAAACAACCCCAAAACCCAGTCACAATCAAATTCCTAGCCATTAATATTTGATGTCTTTATTATAACAACGGTGTATTATATGAAGGTGATCTACTACGCCATATCACACCCTACTCAGAGACTTTCCGGAAGAATTAGGTCTTGGTGACTTTCCACATTGTAACAGGTTGGTGGTTACTAGACCTTGAGTGGACCAACTTCTAGGAAAAAGAGAAATTTGAGTAAATCCTGGATTTTTTTTAATCTTGAGTATTTGCATTTTGTCCTTTAAAAATAAAGGTTTTACATTTAATTTCTTTTTTTTAATAAAGCTTTATTTTGTTTGTCTTGTAAGATTGGTCTATTTTCCAAAGGAGGGAAGGGAATGCTATAGGAACAAAAAGTTATGCTATAAAATTTTTCACTTTTTCTTTACATTTTTCTTTGCCAGAAAGGTAATATAAGCTATGGGAGCTCTATTTTTCACATGCCAGAGTTATACAGAGGTAACTATCAGGAATATACACTGTGGAAGCATTCACTACCGAGCTACACACCAGGGCAGATGGTGGTATTTGAGGTGTCAAAAGCACTTGTATGTGATTTAAAGAAAGGAAGTTTTAGGCCTCCTACATTTCATCCAATAGGCACAACCATGCCATTACAATACTTTTAAGGAGAGTTGCTTTATCATATTACATTGAACAGCTTTTCTTATATTTGCTACATACTAAAACCACAGAATTGTTATTTAGATGCTTTTCCAGAATTTCCAGAATTGGAGAAATAGTGGCACTGTTTATGCACATCTCTCTAAGGATATTGTATTGTATTGTATAGCAGTCTAAAATCTTAATTACCATGTTTCCCCGAAAATAAGACCCTGTCTTATATTTTTTTGAACCCCGAAATAAGCACTTGGCCTCAATTTTGGGGAGGTCTTATTATTTTGGGGCATGTGGAGCAAGATGGGGCTCCTCTTGCCTTCTTACCTGATTTCCAGCTCTGTCTCCCTAACTCTAACCAGAGGAATGCCGGGAACCGGCTACACATGCATTTAAATATTTTTGGGGAGGACTTATTTTCGGGGAGGGCTTATTTTGAGGGGGCTTATTTTAGTGCATGCGCTCAAAAGCCCAATTGGTTTATTATCAGGGGATGTCTTATTTTTGGGGAAGCAGGGTATTAAATAATCATAACAAAAAGAGAGGAGGGCTTCAGCTTCCTTAAAAACTAAAATTCAAATATCTTATTAGTGGAGGAGAGGATTTATCGTGATATATTTCTCCTTCAAGACTTTTTTTTTTTTTTGCAGGCAAACAACTTGGTGTCCTCTATTTATAATTAAAACTCCATTCCAAGCAGAAAGGGCATGCAGATCCTTTCTCATTATAGTTTTTAGCTTTGGCCTTAACTAGCTAAGGATACTACCATTTTTAAACTCTGCATTTTTACTTAGAGAACCTTAGGGATACCGGTTAAAAGGCATTATTGGGTATTTGATTACTTTTCTGGAAAAAAACAAAAAGACCCAAATTACTAGAAAAAGGAATGGGGAAATATTGAATGTTACAAAGGGAAGATGCCATTCCCATCAATTTTCCAAGAAATACCATCAATAAGACAGTAACTGTACAATAAAAATCTTGTCTAGAAGTAACCAAAGCAGCAAAGAGAAAACACTATGGTGCTCCTAAGAGGAATATGACACATTCAAATTCTTTGACATGCAAAGCTCATTTTAACTGATCCCAAAATGACATCCATAAAGCTGTCAGGCTTCCTCCAAAGGACAGTCGTTCGCTTCATATTTCAAGCACCAAATTAATTGTTTCTGACATTTAACTTATAACCTAAGGAATTTTCTAGTTAAAACTTGACTCTGATAACAGTAGATTAGAACTGGGTGTCTTTTGACAGAATAGATTTTTCAACTTCTTTTCACTGACAGTTCTTGACAAGGACTTTGTATATATGTGTCTGTGTCTCAAGCACGCTTATAGATTACATACCTCTCAGCAAAGTACAGCCACACCATCAGCCTCCTCATCCATGCCTTCTTGACTTTGAACAGTTTCATACTATATTTGGAAGGGAAATAAACTGGATCAAGCATGAGGCGCCACCTACTGGAATAATCCAAAAAGTGGCCTCTGGAAAACAGCTAAACAAGAAATAAATGAATGAGAACCACCACTAATATTTTACAATGAATTTACTACGATGAATTCACAGATTCAGGTAATTGAGAAAGATGTAAGTTGTATTAGAGACAAAACCTCAGTGTTCTGCTTTGGATTCTTTACAGACACCAATTTTGTTTCAGTTTAAGACTGAACTCTTTGATTGATTGATTGATTGGATTTATATGCCACCCTTCTTCGGAGACTCAGGGCGGCTTACAATGCGTTAAGCAATAGCCTTCATACTTTTGTATATACCTGCTTAGTAGGGCTTTTTAATCTCTTCACAAATTTCCTTATTTCTTATTTGCGTCTCTCTCCCCCACCCCACCCCGACCCCCAATGAAGCCCCCTACAATTTGAGGGCATTTATATGGAAACGTCTCCTTCAAACCCCAACTCAGTCCCAACAATGATGGACTCTCCCACTGTAATGTAACAGTAACAGAGTTGGAAGGGACCTTGGAGGTCATTTAGTCCAACCCCCTGCTCACACAGGAGACCTGTACTAGGGATTGTGAAGCAATGTTGGTCAAAGCCCTGTTGAATCCTGAAAACTAATCATAGTGGTTGTTGCTTTCTCAACTTCTTTAAAGTAAGTTTTCAGGAACCACAATCCTCCTGGGAAATATTTCTTCCAGTTAGTGCTATAAAATCTGGTGAAAACCATTTCAAATTCAACAGGAAACGACCATCCCCAGCCCAGGAAGGGGCAGTGCTTGTGGTGTGATGGCACAACAACACTGCTATCACTATGTTGACAGAAGCCTTTGAAGCTGCAAATAATCGTGCAGCCGTGCCAGCCCAAAGCTTCTGACCATGTTGGCATTCCCCAAAGATTTTGGAAACACGATGAGATAGCCCGACAGTTAAGGGAGGAAACTCCCCAGTGGTGGGATTCAAGTAATTTAGCATCCGGTTCTCTGCCCTAATTATTTCTTCCAACAACCAGTTTGCCAAACTGCTCAGAAAGTTAACAACCGGTTCTCCAGAAGTGATGCAAACTGGCCGAATCCCACCACTGAAACTCCCTTATTCTCCTTTGGCACGCAGCAGCAGTCGGATGGCCCTTAACGTCTGCACGCGGCTCAAACGAAACAAGCCCGAATCAGCCAGCTTGAGGAAGACCAGGGGGTCCCCAAACTTGGCAGCTTTAAGGCTTGTGGACTTCAACTCCCAGAATTCTCCAGCCAGCTATGCTGGCTGGAGAATTCTGGGAGCTGAAGTCCACAAGCCTTAAAGCTGCCAAGTTTGAACACCTCTGCAAGATCCTCCGCCCTCGCCCTCCCCCACACGCGCGCCAAAGCCAACGTGGGGAGAAAACCCCTCCGATTGGCCAATCTCACTCATCCCGCCCCCTTCTTCCAAGGCAGCCCCGCCTACCAACGGCGAGAGAGAGGGAGGCCGGAGGGGAGGGGATATTCCGGAAGGCGGGACTTTAGGTGTGTCGTCATCCTCCAATCACCGCGGTATTTTGCGGAGAGTTTTAAGACGACTTTTCCCCGAGCTTCTTTCCTCGCCGCCGAAAATGGCGGCCGCGGTAGGCCCCGGACTGGGCGTGGAGGAGCTGAGCTTGCTGGAGAAGTCGCTGGGCTTAAAGAAGGGCAACAAGTACAGCAGTCACGGCGAGCGGAAGGTGATGGTCCTGGGGAAGAAGAGCGGGAGGCGGGGGACCCGGAGCCGGCAAAGGGTGGCGTGTGGGCGGCTCCCCCCAAGACCACGTTGCTGACATTTAAAGGATGTTTTAGGTGCTCCGAGGCGCGATTCCTTCGATAGTGAACGGAACCGGGTATCGGTAATCATCTCGCCAGCAGCCGCGTTCGTTCATCAGTCTTCAAGCTTTTTGCACGAGGTGTAAAATGCAAAAGGGTGGTGCTTGCATTTTCGGTATATGCTCAACGGGTCCATATGGGAAGGTTTTAAATTGCACCAGACGGCTCTTGTCCAAGAATCGGGGTTTTGCCCGTGATAAAAAGCTTCTCTTTTTCTTCCCTTTAAAAGAAAAAGAGAAGCTTTTTTCTTTTTTATCACGGCAAATGTCGTGGGCAAGAGCCCTCTGGTGCAACTCAAAACGCAGGTTTAATCATCGAAACCTCTGAAATGCTAGCAATGGTTGAGTTACCGTAAAACATCAATGCTCTTTTGCTTTTAAAGCAAAGCATAGCCTAGCAATGGCTAAGTTATCGTAAAACAAAAATGATACTTTGCTTTTAAAGCAAAGGATAGCCTAGCAATGGTTAAGTTACTGTAAAACATCAATGATCTTTTGCTTTTAAAGCAAAGGATAGCCTAGCAATGGTTAAGTTATCATAAAACAAAAATGTTCTTTTGCTTTTAAAGCAAAGCATAGTTAGCAATAGTTACTGTAAAATATAAATGCTCTTTTGCTTTTAAAGCAAAGCATAGCTAGCAATGGTTAAGTTACCGAAAAACATCAATGCTCTTTTGCTTTTAAAGCAAAGCATAGCTAGCAATGATTAAGTTACCGCAAAACATCAATGCTCTTAAAAGCAAAAGAGCATTGATGTTTTACGGTAACTTAACCATTGCTAGCATTTCAGAGGTCTTGATGGCTAAATCTGCATCCCACCTGCAACATGCCAGATTGCAGATTGAGAACCACTCGGATATTAACGTTGCAGCAAGGGAAGCTGTGCGATGCATTTCAAAAAGGTGCTGCAACCAAGTGTGTTCAAGACCCTGCTTTAAAAGCAGCCTTCCTAAGGCGCTGCATTCATTTGAGAGCTGTCCCCGACAGCCATGACAATCACAGTAGAAGTACTGCCCTTTCAGATGTTTTCTGTGGCCCTAATATTTTCTTAGCATCTAAGAAAAATTATGTGTTGTTCTCTCAGGTATGTTGGGTTATGTTTTTTCTAGTGGAACATTTCAAACTTGCAGATAGTGTGAGAATGGTATCAATGGGACAACCTGCTAAAAACAATGAACACAAAAAGCCACAGGTTGCAGGTAGTCCTTGACTTACAACCACGATTGAGCCCAGAATTTTACGTTGCCGAGTGAGAAATTTGTTGAGTTTTGCCCCATTTTGCGACTTTTCTTGCTACGTTTGTTAAGTGAATCACTGCAATTGTTAAATTAGTAACACGGTTGTCAAGTGAAATTGGCTTCCCCATTAACTTTGTTTGTCAGAAGGTTGCAAAAGATGATCGCAGAACCCCAGGACACTGCAACTTTCGTAAATATGAACCAGTTCTCAAGCATTCGAATATAAATTGCATGACCATGGGGATGCTGCAATGGTCATAAGTGTGAAAAATAATCATGCCATTTTTTTCAGTGCCGTTGTAACTTTGAATGGTCACTAAATGAACTGTTGTAAATCAAGGACTACCTGTACTTTAAAAAATAAATCATTCAGTTCAACAGCAGAGAAGAAAAAGAACAGTCTTGCTTGGAAAGGTGGCCCCCTGCTCAAATTCTCATGTGTGCAGAGGAGGGTGTGCCATTTGTCTTCTATCTGACTGTTCATTTGCCTTTATGTAATTTCCTTCATACTTTTGTATATTTATACAAAGTCAGCTTATTGCTCCCACAAACTGGATCCTCATTTAACCTACCTTAGAAAGGATGGAAGGCTGAGTCAACCTTGAGCCTGGTGAGATTCGAACTTACAGTAATTGCAAACAGCTGGTTTAAATCACTATGCTTTTAGTCTGCTGAGCTAAACCAGGCTCCTGGCTTTGGAATGCATTTGCTGTAAGAATTAGGTGATGACAGTGTAGAATAAGCAAACCCTGCAACTAAGCGGGACAAATGCTAAGAACAACAACTCTAAAAACATAACTTGTTATTGCTACCGTGTTTCCCCGAAAATAAGACCCTGTCTTATATTTTTTGGAACCCTGAAATAAGCGCTTGGTCCTATTGCCATGCGCTCAAAAACCCGATTGGGCTTATTATCAGGGGATGTCTTATTTTGGGGGAAACAGGGTAAATGGATGCCTATACAGTAAATTGAATCTATTCTTGTTGAAACCTATCAAAGAATTGTGATTTACTTGATAGGAATCAAAATTGAAAGGTAAAATTCCTTGGTGGGGCAACTTGGATTTAATATATTGAGAAGGAAGGCTGCCATCCTAGCTTTGTGAGCAATTTGAATTCTGTCATTTGTTTTTTTTTACATAGTATTAGATCTTTAAAAAAAAATAACAATTTTAATAAAATAAAATTTGCTAAACTGTATTTCTGGTAGAACTCTAAATCTTGTTTCATTAAATCATTTTGAATTCTTTCTAGACTCCTGTGCTTCAGGAAAATAATGGCCCTAGTCTGACAGGCCTCACCAGTATAGCTATTCATTTAGTCAAACAAGCAAAGAAGGAACAGCTGCTTGGAATCACAGCCGAAGAAAAAGCAGTAGTACAACAGTGGTTAGAATACAGAGTGGCACAAATAGATAAACAGTCCACTAAAGAAGAAATCAGAACAAATCTGAAGGTAAGGATAATAAACACCGTTTATTTTGGAATATTATCGCATTAGTTTCAGGGGGTGCGATGGCTCGGGTTAAAGACGCTGAACTTTCAGCTGGGAAGTGACAGCCTGGATTTGAAACCCGAGCACCTGTTACTTGCTCCCATTACTTGTCCCAGCTCCTGCTCACCTAGCAGTTCATAAGCATGCAAATGTGAGTAGATAAATAAGTACCACTTCAGTGGGCAGGTAACACCATGCACTTCAGTGTATAGTCATGCTGGCCACATGACCACGGACAATACTGGCTCCCTCGCCTAAGAAAAAGATGAGCACCATCCCCTAGAGTCAGACACAACTGGACAGGGGAAACGTTTACCTTTATTATTGAGCTATTATTAGCAGCCATTATTAACTCAGAAATACGATTTCGGCTTTTTTCCCTGATGCTTTGCATAAAGTTTGTTTTTCACCACTATTAGGATTTATAAGAAGTAAACAGATTTCTGGCCTGATTAAACAAATAAAGTATTCTGTTCTTAATGGGTTGAGTTGCTTAGAAAAGTATATATTTTCTTTTTTGGGGGGGGGGACTTTTTTTTACTTTTAAGGTTTGTTTGACCTTTAACCTGTGCAGTGGTGTGGGCAGTTATTGGGGCCCTAAGGGTGGCGCATGTAATACCATTGCTTCACTAGCTGCTGGTTTCTTCCGAGTACCATTCAAGGTGTTGGTAATCATCTTTAAAGCCCTTCATGGCATGGGTCTGGATTATTTACAATACCACTGGGATTGCCCTCCTCACCCCTGCCAACAGAGGGGGCATACTGCGGGCCCCATCGGTCAGGGTACTCCGGATGGTGGGGTCCAGCAGAAGGGCCTTCTCTGCCATTGCGCCTGCCCTCTGGAACATCTTGCCTTGTAAGGTCCAGTCCAACCTTCCTTTTCGGCAGCAGCCTAAAGACCTGGTTCTGCCAGCTGGTTTGGGGGCTTCATATTGGAAGTGGTTGATAGATTAATATCAGATCCTAACACACACACACACACACACACACACACTCCGCTTATCTTATTCCCTCCCTCCCCATCTTTTAGCTATTATCTTTTATATTTTTATATTGAATTATTTTATTTAGAGTTTCATCTTTTTACGTTATAAGCAACCCTATGGTAAGATTGGGAATGAATAAATAAAATTACTGTCACGAATGAAGACAAATCTGCATGTCCCAGGATAATGTGGCAGGATCCAATCTGGGTCAGTCACTGGGACCCAGAGATTTAGTCTTCTGAGTTTTCAGACTCATGCTGGAGCCCATCTCCAGGGAATTTCTCTCTAACTGTGTGTTCTTTGGGCTGTTCTGTGCGTGGTATTCATACGGTGCCTGTAGTGTGTTGTTTCCTTCAGCTTTGCAGCACAGAAATGGGCATTTTGTTTCCCCTAATAGCTTCCTGCACAGCTTCTTATTGCATAGCCTATACAGGAAGCTACCAGTATTAGGGGAAACAAAATGCCCATTTTTGCCTCTCAACTACTTACCTGCCAAGTCACTTTCTCATGTGTAAACTTTGGTACTGTCCCACCTTGAATAAATAGGCTTGGAAGACACATACTGAACCCCTCTGGTGGGTTGCCTGCCAGCATTTTGATTTGACAGGAAGAAATCTGTAAATTGATGTTTGGTTTCTTCTGCTTCTAGGACCTCAATTCATACCTTGAAGATAAAGTTTACATTACAGGAAACAATTTTACTTTAGCTGATATTTTATTATACTATGGATTGCACCAGATCATAGTGAGTACAAACTTATTACAACAGAAAAATATATATCTTTGAAATCTCTTTTCCATATGTATGGTACTTTAATTTGAAAATCCTTAATGCAGGTGGTCCTAGCTTAACTAGGGTAATTGGGATCGGCAACTCTGTCACTAAATGACACAGTTGTAAAGTGCAATGTCATGTGACCAGACGGACACACAAGATCAGTTTCAATGCCTGCAGCATCCCTCAGACATGTGATCACCATTTGCAACCTGCTGACTTCCCAATTGACTGCTTGTCAGAAGTCAGCAGCAAAGGTCGCAAATGGTGATCATGTGGTCTCAGGACACTGCAACTGTTATAAGTGTGAACTGATTGCAAATTACAAATTGCAATCTTGTGATGCAATGGCTGCAACTCTGAGGAACAGTTGTAAGTCCCCCTCGTTCATCACTGTTGTAACTTCAAACAGTTGCTGAATGGTAATTCAATGAGGGCTACCTATAAAATTGTCATACCTAGTACAGCATAGGAAAATTGTCACATTCCTGACTATTTTTTCATAATAGAAATGAATTTTTATGTTTCAAACATTTAGCTTAGGACAGGGGGGAAAAGGCTAAAAACAAGGCATTGGAAGCAGATAAATATTACCTATTTGGTAAAGGTTTTATTAAGCTTTGAAAATGCTGCTTTTATAGTCTGCAGTGATAACAGAATATGACTAAAACATAGCACAGATCACTGAGTTTGGATCTATTGCAGGCATTTAAGGTAGGAGAAAAATCGAGTTTCTTTAGCCAAAAAAAGAAAAAGCAGGAACAAGCAAAGCACTGAGTCCTGATTTTATGAATATTGTGTGGGAAGAGAAATGGATCGTGATAAAATGGCATGTAATTTTCTTATTTAGGAAGAAATATTTTTGTACTTGAAAAGAAATTTATTATATGAAAATGTTCACAAATAGCTTTTTCTTCCATTCTTTAGGCTGACCTTACAGTGCAGGAAAAGGAGAAATACCTTAACGTATCTCGTTGGTTCAATCATATTCAGCACTATCCGGGTATCCGGCAGCATCTGTCTAGCATAGTTTTCATGAAAAACAGGCTCTACAATACACATTAAGCACTAAGTTAGGAATTCCAGAGAAATGAAAATAATTTTTGAAACCTTTAATGTGCAAGCATGGATTTTTGTCATTGCCATATGTGAAGCTGAACAGTTGGTGCCTAAATAAAATAAAATTGCATCAAGTAGCTATTTAGAAATATAGTCACAATTAAAACAAGTTTGGTCTATTTCTACCAAACAAAAAGAGAAAGAAACTTCTTCAATTAGAACATTATAACATACAGATCCATAGCTTAACTTACGTGGTATGAAAGACAAAAGTCTTAACTGCCATGATGTCACCTATGTTATTGCCTCAGTTGTATCATGCATAGTTGTATTTTTCTTTTATGGATGATCACATTTGTTTTGTAAATAATATGAAAAATTTATTGTGCCAAGTATTTTGAAAGAGAACAGTGAAATATATGGGAAGCAAATCCTATTTAGTGTACAAATTATGTTAAATCTCATACTTAGATTATGTCTTACTTCCTCTGTAGAAAATGCAAGTTGTTACAAAATCGCAAAAAAAATCCCCAGAAGAGTATTTATTGAAAGAGGATTTAAAAACATTGTTTTATTTTAAAATAAAATAAAATTCTCAGCCTCTCAAATGACCATGCTATCTTTTTTAAACTATTCTTAAGTTGTTCTATTCTTTTTTTAAAAAATTGCCCTCTTTTTTCCTTTTACTTTATGTCTGGTATCATTTGCAGATATGTAAATGAGACACATTGGCAATTTAGGAACATTCCTGGATAATGTACTTAATTACTTGCATTTATTTTTGTACACATTTCATTAGTTTATGCATCAACTAACCCTTGTATGGACTTTCTGGATACCTTCAGTTCAGGTCAGTCTGAGCTTCCTGAGGAAGTAAACCTTACCAAACTTTCTAAAGTTGTATTTTTAATTCTTGAGGCGATACTAATTTTATTATTTCACATGAATAAAACTGCTTCTCCAGTAGCATGGTAGTGGGGATTTTTTAAAGCTATCACTATACACATATACATATACAAAGAGGGGGAGGAAAGCGAGAGAGAGAGATACATAGTTACATAAAATTTTTAAAAATGAAAAAAATGAAAGAAAAATATGGAAGAGCAAAGTGTAAGGGATACATGGAAAAGGAGGGAAAAAGAAAATAACTTCCAACATGATTTGATACAGTTACAAATATAAAATATATTAGCCTTCTGATCTTAAATTCAGTAACACACTATTTCTATAATCAAACAACTATAATCCCAAAATTAAGATAGTATTTCTTCAGTCTCAAGCTTTCATGTAGGAAAAAAAGACAAAATATTTTCTTTAGCCAAAATAGTTTTGCATTCTCAGCCAATTCCATTAATTTCACTATCCATTTCACCATTGTGGAGATCCCTGCATCTTTGCCTCTAAGCGCTAATAGTCCACCGTTTGCTCTGCATCTGAAGACTGTATGTTGTATCCCCACCACCAATTTATCCTTTTACTTTCATCTGCTTGGGAACTGATAATACAGGTGGAAAAAAACTGCAACACGCTGTTTTATATCTTCAGAATTGATATTTCTAGGTGTTAGTGGGAAAAGCATCTGTTACTGCTCTGCACCTTTTTACATTTACATAAGATTTACATTCTGATAAAATATTTTGATTATCTTGCTTTCATGATTCACTTTTAAGATACAATATCTCAGATAATTTACTCTTGACTGCTTTGCTTCTTCACAAATACATAGACATTGTGAAACGGAAACTATATTGTACGGGCACTGAAAATGAATGGTGCTCTTCTAATATCCTGCATACTGCTGCAGTCAAATTCACGGAAGAGCTTGGTGTTATTTTCTCAAGTATCTGCCTCTGGGAAGTAACACTCTGCCATCTGGTGTGATTAGACTGTACACATTCTACTCAAGAATAGAATAAAACACATCTCTGCAAATAAACAACCAGTTGTCATTCTTGCTGATCTTAGCTTTTTTAGTGAGCCTTCCTAACCATTATCAGGACAGCAAGATGATGCTGCAAAAGAATGAACGCAGCTTAAATTTGTTTCCTTCATATTTATTTTTAATATGCATAACCGTACATCAGTTTGAATATAATGTGATCCATAAATAGGCTGGTGTCATACAGAAGAGAGACCATACAGCAAGGAGACATTTTTTCAAATATGATTTAAGTGTGTAACGGTAAAGGTTCCCTTCGCACATATGTGCTAGTCATTCCCAACTCTAGGGGGCGGTGCTCATCTCCATTTCAAAGCCAAAGAGCCAGCGCTGTCTGAAGACTTCTCCGTGGTCATGTAGCTGGCATGTCTAAACGCCAAAAGCTCATGAAACGCTGTTTCCTTCCCACCAAAGGTAGTCCCTATTTTTCTACTTGCATTTTTTTTTTACGTGCTTCCACACTGCTAGGTTGGCAGAAGCTGGAACAAGTAACGGGAGCTCACCCCATTACGCGGCATTAGGAATTCGAACCACTGAATTGCCAACCTTTCCATCGACAAGCTCAGTGTCTTAGCCACTGAGCCACCGCATCCCACATTTTGTGTCATTAATATTAATTATTAATTAATATTGCGCCAATGCGTCAATGCATTATTGTGGTGCCAACATATATATGAAAAGAATTATGTCCATGCTATTTTCATTTTTTTATGTACAAGAATATGTTGTTATACTTCAGAAATAACATGTCTATGAATTAGGAAATAAAAGGTGGCTGCCATTTGCTTTTGTAAAAAAGATTATTCTTTTATCACTTTTTAAAATAGTCACTTTTAGGTTAAAAAAAGCTCTGACGTTCCCAGCTGAGCCGCGCGATCTTCGGAGCCTTTTTTTTTTACTTTTAAAAGCATTTTTTTTTACAACCTATTCAGCTGAAGAGGTTGTAAAAAAAAATGCTTTTAAAAGTAAAAAAAAAATTGCACGCCACAGCTGATCCCCGCCGCACGCTGTTCTATTTACCTCATGTTTTCTGGCGTGCACTGCGCGTGTGTGCGCACCTCCCATTTGGTGCGTGGTGCGCCCTGCCCAATGCGTGCACATAGCACGCATGCACAGCCAGCGAACCGGTGGTAAACCGGTTCAGATTTCACCACTGATCTATAGGCAATCCAATCATACCTGGCAAGTACAATCAGATTCTCAATCCATTGAATTAAATAGGCCATACATTCATCTTTGCTGCAATATCAATCTTTTCACACTAATCAGGGCACGGAGGATCCATTTTCATTCCCTAATTGTCAAATTCCAAGTACTAGGTATGTAGTTTAAATATTATTGTTTGAAAATTTTAGATTTTTTTTTTTTTTGCAGAACTATGTTTACATCTATTTTTCCCCAAAAATCAATAAAAAAGTAATATTTAGAATATATTGGACTTTGGGATTTTTTTAATAGAAAAAGACTGCCCCAAAGGATTTTATTGGCTATGTAATAAGGATAATGTTTCTTTAAAATACATGTTTTTACAATGTGGATGCCACCTTTTCCTTTAATATATCATAAACTGAGACTTCATAGTTTTTATGGTTGGAAGATGTCATTTACCTAGGGTGCCATGACTTATTGTTTTGTTAGATTTTAATCTTTGTACATCACCCAGAGTCCTTGTTGTCAGATGGGGCTCAAATAAATAAGTGGCTTAGGTGGCATCCTGTTATTTATTTCTAAGCCTGTATCTCTTTCTCAAAATTTCACTACTTGGCTTTAGAGAAATAAAAAATAATAAATCACGAAATGCTGAAAAATCCCCTCACTGTGTTACGATTGTGCGAAATGCAAGCATCTTGGTTTTTCTCTCCTGCAGTTACAAAACTTTGATTTTCCATTTCTGCATACATTGTGATGAGTTTATAATACAATAACCCCATGGATTTAGCATAATACAGAAGAATATCAAACTTAACGGGTAAATTTGAATTTGCAGTAACAATTACAGGTAGTCCTTGACTTACAACAATTCATTTATTGATCAAAGTTACAATGGCATTGAAAAAAGTGACTCGTGACTGTTTTCACAGTTGCGACCTTTGCAGCATCCCCATAGTCACGTGATCAAAATTCAGATGCTTGGTAACTGGTTCATATTTATGACGATTGCTGGGTCCTAGGATCAAGTTATCCCCCTTTGTGACTTTCTGACAAGCAAAGTCAATGGGGAAATCAGATTCACTTAAGAACTGGGTTACTAACTTATCAACTGCAGTGATTCACTTAACCACTGAGGCAAGAAAGGTCGTAAAATGGGACAAAACTCACTTAACAAATGTCTCACTGAGCAACGAATTTTGGACTCCATTGTGGTTGTAAGTCGAGGACTACCTGTACTCATCATATTCCTGAAGCTGTACACCTTCCTGCAACGATAATAACTGCCAAAAATTTCTGCTGCTACTTGGATCCTAATCTTCACTGCCAAGCGAAGAGGGAAGATGGTATTTTAATAAGCATTACCTCTTAAGGATATCCTTTTTCCCTCTTCTGATGTTTGCTTGGCTCCCTTTAAGAAGATTTGGAACCATTAAACTTTTCCTTTTATTGGAAGAACTAAATCACTCTCAGCTTTCTTCAGCCTCGTGATCTAATGTGACAGCTCCTGGGCTACATCTATTCTACTTCAAAGAGGCAGGTAGCCTAAGGCCAGAGCTGGATTGCAGATTCCCCAGATTTGGCTTGCTATTCCTGCTGGGTGTCATTTGTCTTCTTAGTCTTGCAGTGGGTAATTTCTGTCCTCCCCTAACATCATCTGTCTGAGCAGTTCCTGCCTGGCAGGCCTGTCTGTCCAGGTTGAGCATCAAATACCATAACCATATGATTAATCTGATAAGGCAACTACTCTGAAACCATTCAGCCCCAGGCTTGCTTTAACCAGGATCAGCATCACAGCCTGCAAACTTCTAACAATCGTGACCATGGTCTTAGTTTTCCACAGATGCTGCCCACGGACGTATTACGCTTTTGCAAAGTATCTCCTCTGCCCCACAACTCCCCTCTTAAAAGAATGTCACTCTGATTGCTTCTGTTGCCTGAAAAGTCTGCCTCAACAGGTTTGGGTTTCCCTGCCCGCCGTCAGCATTCAAGTCGTGCACCGCCATTTGAATGAACCAATCCTTTAGTGGAGTATCATTGCTAGACAGCCCGTGGGAAAACCGGCAGGACTCTTCATGTTAATCTGAAACTTCTACAGTACAAAATGCCCCTAACGCTAATTGCAGATGGCAAGATAATCCCCAAAACAGAACATCGCTTCGATTGCAAGGCAAAAGTGACACAATTTGTTTAGTAAATCTTCCCCAAGACACTGCATGATGACTACATATGTTGATTTTCAAACTCAGAGCTCACCATTCCCAAGTTTTATGACGTGATTATTTTATCTTACAAAAAAACCCAAAATAGACTTCACTTTTAATATTTTTCCTAGCCCATATTTATTTAGGGAGGACACATATTTATTCTTACAAATGTTCAAGAAAGTAATAGAGTATAATATTAATACAAATGTAAGTTTATAGAACAGATAACAAAGATAATAGTAGTTGAAAAAGCCAATTTAACCAGTAAAATAAGGATGGATAGTCAATAATTCTCAAACTATCAGAATACTATGATATATTTTATAATATGTAGTTATAACATGTCTATTGAACATTTAAAATATTTGGTTAACTCATTAGAATTAGCAAAAGGAAGTTATAAATGACAAACAATACATTAATAAAGGAATTAACATATAGACCAATTATCACATTTAAATATAAACTCTAAAGTTCAAATTTCAGCTATGCCACAATTCTGTATGTAAAGCTGTAATCTTAAAAAAATACTCTTTTGCATGGCTTTCTATTTGATGCTAAAGAAACAGTCCTCTCAGAAGTAAAGAAAAATGAAATACTATGTTGTTAAGGACATTTCAAAGGATAGATTAGTCTGGAAGATATTTTCTATAAATACTTCATTTTCTCCACTGTTTAATCTAAGATGCTCCACTCTATTTTTAAATTTTATGTCTTTGTCCAAGGCTAGGCTTTTCCTGCCCTTGAAAATCAATTCTCCAAGTATCTGGAGGAGCATCTGATAGAACCTCAATTATACTATCTCCCGCTTTTAAAGCTATTTAATTTTTTTTTCAGTTCCAAGATTGCTTCTTTAATTTGTGAGATATGCAAATTTTACAAATACGTATTGCAGAAGCTATCTTTCTCATGCTTTCCATCAACTTCCCAAATTTCCAAAGATCCATCCACTGATGATTAAGGTAGAGAATTGAAAGAAGATATGGATCTCTTTATAAGCCTTCCTCACCTAATTCTTCTGACATGCCTCTAAATTTCAGATTGCTTTTATACAGTTCAGTTTCTAACAGTTATGGTTTAGCTTCTAATTTGTTCAGTTCCAGCCAATGAGATTTTTGAACTAAACATGGTTCTGAATATTCAGACTTTACGTCTTTAATCTCTGTATTCTAAGATTCAGCTTGGGTTGCCAGTTCTATCATATCTGTCATCTATTCTTGCCCAGAGTGTATTGAAAATTGCTTGCAATTCATGGTGTGATTGTTGAAATAACAATAGTAGTTGGATTATTTTATTTATTATCTTCCATAAAAAGAATTACAGGGATTGTGCAAAAGAAGCCAAAGTGTCTTACTGGGATTTTTCCACTTTTGGTCTTTGCCTTTTGTTGTTTTTATTTCTTCTTAAAAAATAATACGTACCACAAATCAAACCAATAAGAGTAAAAAATAAAAAATGAAAATCATTAAGATTTGATATATTACACAAAAGTAGTAAATTTGTTATACTTTGAGAAATATATACAAGAATGCTTTAATTGAATTGGATAAATCATCATCATCATCAGTCAATGATATTTGTGATACATTTTTAAATGTTCAGTTGACTACGTTTCATGTTTAATGAATAAAAGTTTATAATAATAATGTTATATTCAACTTGTATGTCATTCAACTAACATTTTTTTAAATAATGTTTTTTTATTTTTTATATTTCTCGGATATTAAAATATATTTATTAATTTTTGCCTGAGAGTTAGGCAATCTCTGCTTTTCCATAACCATTAGTTTCCATCCATTCTATTACAAAAGTCTTCAATTAAAATTATTAAATTATGACAAATTTCTATAAGCATACATTAAAACAAAACTCAGTGTGAAACATTTTTGAAACAAAAAGAGGATTGTGGCTTTGAATCCTACATTCTGAAATATATTTTCATTAGTTTTATGATTACTTCCATATAAGAAAAATTGAAACATTAGTCTTTTTAAAGGTAATTAATTTTATGATATTTATGGAACGCATATTTCTGTATTTGTACCTTTTGTGTGCTTGTATATCTGCACCTGACGTCTTCTGCATTTAACTGCTGAAAGTTGGGAAATGCTATTTCCAGAAACATGATTACTTATTGTAACTGGTGACTGAAATGTTCACAAAACAAATTATCAAATTATGAAATTTTAAATTAAAATTTGTCAGTGATCTGAGCAACTTGTGACTTGTTGGCAGATCATGAGGGACAATTTAACTTGCCACACTTCATCACCTACCCATTTTTTGCTGCTGCAACTGTATTTTTATCTTGCTTGCTTATTTATTGATTTATATGTAGCAATTCTCTAATAAAATCAAGATAGCCTTCTTTTCCCCACAACAATCCTGTGAGGTAAGTAAACATCACCTAGTTTGGGTAATAAAATGTCTGCAAGAAAATAACCAAAATGCACTAAGAAAGAAAGTTGTTTATCCCATACAAAGATTAAAAACAAACAAAATAATGATCTGGTATTGCAAATCAAGTTCAATTATCATTAGCATTGACAAAATCATCAGTCAATTGCAAAAGGCAGCTTTGCTTGGAACCGCTTACATCTTGCAATACTTTTAATATTATTAAACAACATCTGCCTATCCCATGCCCTTGGGAAGGATTTGATAGATGGAAAACAATGTCAAAGCCAGTCTAAACATCTAGCCGACTATGCAACCAACCATAAACAGAAGTTCAATTATTGTTCCTCTTGTTTTGCATGATGTTAATTCAGACCATACCTAAGAATATTGCATCCAAGTTTTGATACTGCATTTTAGGAAATCTCCAGATGTCTATGGAGATCTCAATCATCCAGTTTATGATTATCCCAATGGAGCTTTTTCCAAAAGGTAACTAGACTAGGTTGGTGGGGTTTTTTTTTCTTTGAAAACCTTTCGCTTCTCATTCAAGAAGCTTCTTCAGTTTTCTGAGAACTGAAGAAGCTTCTTGGATGAGAAGCAAAACATTGTCAAAAAACAAACAAACACCACAATATAATCTAATTACCTTTTGGAAAAAGTTCCTTTGGAAAGTTTCCAGATTTTAATAGTCAAGACAATAAGGGTCCTGAAGGGGAAATTGTATGAAGAATGGTTGGAGATGTTGGGTATATTTAGTCTGGAGACATAGTAACTATCTTAAAGTACCTGAAATGCTGTCAGGAGGACAGAATTGTTCCTGAAGACCGGTAAATGAAACAAAAGATTTAAATGACAAAGATGATGATTTTTGTTGACATCAGGAAAATCTTATTGATTTTATAAATATTTTCAAAGAAAAGTTTAGAATTTTAAAATGGATGTTTAAAAAAAGTTTTTACCCTTTAAGGTTAAAACATCTGAGAAAGTTCTTATTAATGAATATATATATTATTTTCCACAGCAAGAAATAATATTAGAGACAGTTAAATTGATCGTGTTATTCAAAGAAAAGAATATATCTAATTTTGTTTCCACTTGGAAACCGCTTCTGGGTTTTGTGATGGAAAAAAAAATGAAACTTTTAATTTGCTGATTAGGCAGGTTTGCTGTTATAGAAATGGCTAATATATATATCATTGTGTAAAAGTAAGAAGTTGAGGTTGTAATTTTATTATCTTCTACTGTGCTAAAATGAGTCAGAGGTCAAAGCCTTTTTTTTCTTTTACAAACCCTTCTTGCCCATACTTTCTCCTTTCCCCCCTTTTCTCCCAGTTTCCCATTATGTCCATTTTCTTTTTCTTTTTTTATGTTCTGATAAATTAACAAAAAAAATAATTACACTACTCCAGGTGCTTAAGCAAAGACCAAATGGCCCTCCATTGAGGACATTACTATCATGCATTCCTTCAATACTTATGAGGTTGGACTAAATGATGTCTAAGATCCTTTGACCTTTACTATGATTCTATGAATACCTTCTGGAATCTCTCAACCAGCAAAGGAAGTTTCCTCATATACATCAGGGAGATTTCACAAATACTCAGATTTGCTTGTAAATTAAAGAACATAACAGCCAAGCTTCTCTAATCTTGTTTCCATTTCATGCAAGACTAAGCATGACATTAGCAGCATTTCACAAAAAGTATGAAATAATACGTTGCTGGAATGAAGCTGATTTGCTTCGTTCAAAATGTATTGTTCCTGATGCAATATTTGTTGCACAGTATACAGAAACTGCAAGTTAGGAAGGGAGATAGTTTTAAATAGATGGAAATACTCTCCACCATCTACTTGTAGATCTAGAACTCTTCAAAAATTCCTTCAAAAAGGTGGAGACGTAGCTTGCTGGCTAATTCATATTCACACTGCATGCCCCTTAGCTCCCGATCTATGACGTAGACCCTAAGTAGAATGAGCCATTCGGGAATCCTTCAATGAGACGTCAACTGTTGACGTCATAGAGGACGATTCCTCCCACCGGTTGTTTTGGAAACGGCTTCACAAAGTGAAAGCCTCCCTGCTCATGCGCAGTACTCACATCTAGCCCCGTCCGGAGAGCCTTATGACAGTTGCGCATGCGCTTTCGCAAGGAGGAACTCCAGAGTCGTCTCGCTGCGGTCCTCCTGGGGAGGCTTTGAGTGAAATGAGTAGCGGGGCTGCCGGGACCCTAAGCGTCAATAAAACTGCGGAGTCTCCCGTTTCTGGAAGCGGCAATAAAAGGAGGGATTCACTGGGGTCCGCGTCCTCATGTCCTATTTTTAAAGGTAGGAAATGCTGGTCTTTCCTTTTGCTTTCCTCCGTTAAGTTTCAGTTCTCTTGCATGCTGATAGGGTCATTGCAAACATTTTTCATAGTATCCCTAGAGTAACGAGGGAGTAGTTTGCTTTGGAAGTAGAGCGGGGCATGGTAATGGTGATTGGCGGTGAACCGCCTTCCTTGTGATCTATTGCCCAATAACTGAGACACATCAGAAGGAAGCAGAAAAAGCGAAGGTCCTGAGACAGCAAAGCTATTTGGACGAAATTCGCGCAAACTATTCTAACCCTTTATGTATTAAAAAAAAAAACACCAATGGATTCTGAAAGGAATCAGAAAGGATAAAATAATAAATTGCTTGTGTCCTAGCTAAGAGCCTGGAATGGCCCCCGCAAGAAAGACCAACTATGCATGATCTGTCAAGCAAATGGAAGTTATCAGTGTTAGGCTAATTCAGTTGAACTTGGTTAGAGCTGGCTTATGAAAGGATGGCTTAAGAGGGTTTTACTGTCTGAAGGCATACTTACTTCTCTCTCTTGCCATTTTTGCCTGTTCTTGCTGGAACTTTTATTTTTGATGGTATTTTGCGATTCGCACTGTTTTGTTTGGTTGATTGTCCTGTGGATGTTTTATTAAAAATTTCTGATTGTAACCTGCCAACCACAGATACCGTGGTGATGAGTACATTGCTGGGAGACTTAAAAAAACAAGTTAGGGATAGACCATCATGGAGATAATCATTGTGGTGGCCAGGAGTCCAAAATAATTTGATGGCACATAATTGGTCAGTCAATGAATTAAACATGCCTGGAGTCAACAACCCTTGTGCATTCCAAAGCATCTCTTTGCCTTTAAATCCAGGAATTGCATGGCCCCAAGACATATTATTATCTAAAATGGGATCCTTCAGGAAAATCGTTGAGATCTGTCTAAAAACAGTATTTCTGTGGATAGTTCTATTTTGCTGTAGTCTTTCCCCATTTGAGCTCCTGCACACACAAAACCAAAGAAAATGTTTTTCCGGTGGGCAGCAAAGATGGCATCTTGATGAGCTAGTTGAGCTGAGTAACTGAGGGTTTCACAGAATTGGGGTTCTTTTGGATACATCAAAACAATTGACAAGAAAAAAATAGCATTTCTTTTATTTTTAAAATGTTCTGTTTACCTGTTTTATCCTTCACCTTAAATAGTACAATAAAATGTATAGGTTTCATATATATATTAAAAAATCTGTTCTTAGTAAGCTAGCAAGGAAAGTCCCTTGACAAAGTTACTCTGTAAAATGGTCTGACTGTAGACATAATTTTGTGTATTTGCTTTAAGGTATAAAGCAATTGTGTTGCATCAAACTCTTTATAGTCAAAAACTCCCTGTTGATAGAAGAAAGTTTACTTTGATAGCTCCTCAACTTTATGGAATTAAAATGGCTTTTGTAATGGCAGTACAAACTTGGACACTGATTTGTCTATAAAGCAAGATTAAAAAACCCTTAATAGCAATAGCACTTAGATTTATACACTGCTTTACAGCCCTCTTTATGCAGTTCACAGAGCCAGCATATTGCCCCCAACAATCTGGGTCCTCATTTTATCGACCTTGGGAGGATGAAAGGCTGAGTCAACCTTGAGCCGGTAAGACTTGAACTGCTGAACTGAGGACAGCCAGTAGTAAGCAGAATTATCCTGCAGTACTGCATTTTAACCACTGTGCCGCCATGGCTCATATACTGCTACTTTGAAGGAATTTTCCTTCCTGTAGCTGTGGGGAAATTGTAAGGGAGAAAAACTACTATAAAAGAGGAAAGTGGACTACAGAGGAAGAAAAAAATCTCAACCTACCCAGGTTTTTATATAATATATAAAATAGTAATATATAAATAGGTTATAATTCATCATTTTTCTTGTAGATGTTGGTGAAATATATTCCCGACTTCTGGACCACAGACCAGTTATTCAAGGGGAAATTCGTTATTTCATCAAAGAATTTGAAGTATGTTAGTTACTGTTTTGAAATGAAGTATGATGGATTTGTGGAAGAAGGTGATTTCGAATTAAAAAGCAAGGCTGCAGTAGCATATTATGTAAATTATAGGAGAGACTGACTTCATTTTTTAAAAAATATGTGAAATATGTAGAAAAATGCTTTTTTAATATTAAATGCTCTTTCAAGGCATTTAAATATTAAATGCCCTTTCAAGGTATTTAAATATTAAATGTCCTTTCAAGGCATTTAAATATTTAATGCCCAAATTCAAACATATTATTGAACATAATTGCCACAAGATGGCAGCAAAACTTTAATAAGAATAAGAAGATAATGTATGAAATTCTGGTAGCTTTCTATCTGCCACAATGATTTTTTTTCAAGACTGGATGATAAAATGAACAAATAAAATTATAAAAATGCTTATTGTTTAAATGTGATGTTTAAATGAAGAATAGTGCGGATGTATTAACATACAATGTGTGAGAATATTAATTGTGCAGTTACTGCATAAGCATATTTAATCAGTAATACATTCCCCTGAGTACTGCTGAGATATTTCCAAGTATTTATGTAGTCAACGGGAGTCTAAGAATTAAAAATCTAGATATTTTAATCTGTTTCACAATGAAAATGTGTACATGACTGATTAGCTGTAAATATCACTGAGTTCAATGAATTTTACTTTCTAAAGTAAAATACCCCTAAAGGGGGTATAGAATTTCAGTTTAGTTCTTTTTAAGTGAAACTGGATTTGATGTTAATAAAATGTCAGCTTTTTTGTAGAATATTTAGAATTATCCCTTTCTTTTTTTCAAACAGGAAAAAAGGGGTCTCCGAGAATTGCGGGTTCTTGAAAACTTAAACAACACAATATTTGAGGCAAATGACAAGATTTTGCCAAAATGTGAAGATGTAATGCATAGAAATCTAAATGAAATATTAAAGAGATGTAAGGAGAAATTTATATTCTTTTGTATTTAAAGAATACTGTTAAAATGTATAGATTCTCAAAACACTAACCTTTTGAAATTGAAAAAAAATGCATTTCCCTAGAGAGTTTTGTTGACTTGTGTAATAAACAGAGGTGGGTTCTACTTACCTTTAGTACCGGTTCGCAATGGGGCCACTCACACACGCTTGCTTTGCTCATGCGTGCATGAGGCCCATGCACAGAAGCTTCCTGATGACATCGGGGTCAGTGGGCGGAGCCTCCTGCCGGTTTTACTACCAGTTCTATAGAACTGGTCCGAACCGGGGGCAACCTACCACTGGTAATGACTAACCTGGGTTTAGGGACTTGAGCCTGGGCGTGGCCTCCAATGGGAACATAGACTACTTTTGTGCTGAATTGCAGCAGAGCTTTCCTGGTAGCATCTCACTTCAAAGAAAAATAAATGGACTTCTTTTCATTTGCAAAAAAAAGTTAAATCAGAAGATACTGGTTAAACTCTCCCCTGCTGTGTTATGTTCTGTTGCTGTGATTGCCGTCTTTAAATTAGTTAAATTTGCCCATAAAATAGAGAATTTGATTTCATGATATCTGTCTGTTAGACATCTGCCTCTGAAATTAACTTAATTAATTAAAATCCTAGCATGATTTTTCAGGATGCTCATAATATAAGCCCTACCCCCAAAATAAGCCCCAGTTAAGATTGTCAGCCAGATGGCTGCATTTAATACCGTATTTCCCCCCAAATAAGACCTAACCAGAAAATAAGCCCTAATGCGTCTTTTGGAGCAAAAATTAATATAAGACCAGGTCTTATTTTCGGGGAAACACGGTATGTGGTTTGTCCTCTCTTTTTCGAGTGATGGTGGTGAAGGGTGAAATATATTTCAATTTTCTGTCTAACCTGCAGTTCTGGAATTCCTTATGGCTCCCCTCCAAGGACTAATAAGGCCTTGCCAGTTTAGTTACTAAGTTCAAATCAGGTTAGCCAAGCTGCTACTATCATATCCCTTTATTTGTTTCAAATGCAAAGGCAAAATGCCTGTCAATAGCAATTTCTGGGATGTAAGTTGAGAGAGTCCAATTTTGTCCTGTTTCTGGGTTTCCACTTGCCAGCCAGCTGGCTCTCTTAAAACAGGATGTTTGATTAAGATAAGATTTTGCTCTAAGGTAGCACATAGTTATTTAAAAGTGTTGCGCTACCTTTACTCTATTATTTTTCAACTTAAGATAAAGGTGATAGAGGTGTTCCAGACAATATATTTTCATATTTTCCAGGTTTCCTTTCATAGAGTAAAAGTGTTTAACCAAATTCAATTAATGTTAGAGCTTATTTTCAATGTAAAGTAGCTAACACTTTTTGCTTGGACTGGATTGTTATAAGCTATTTTTATAAAGGTTTAGAAATTACATTTAAACTAGGCTTAGCCAATCATAGAGATGTTTTGATTAGATTAGATTAGATTAGATTAGATTAGATTAGATTAGATTAGATTAGAAAGACCTATGAGTATATAACACATTTTTAGATAAAGTAGGGTGAGCAAAGCCAGTGTAGTTCTCACATTAAAAACGGATCCGTCCATTAAAAATATGAATGATGAGTTGCACAACTATAAATAAACTTTATTTCAGTACAGGTAGCCAACCAGATGTTCCATACATTGCAGCAAACAGAACAGGAAGAAAGCCAGGTAAATGCTAATATTTTACATTTATAAACCAGCAATATTAAGCTTATTAAGGAAGAGGAGGGCAACTGGCTGGGGGAGGCACAAGGGACTTTAAATGGATTATTTTAGCTACAAAGGGGTATCTAATATTGGAGGGGGGGAAAATCATCCTTTCAAGACCGACCAGATTAGGAAAAGAAAGTCGTGAATGTGAATACTGTTCACATTCTACTAACATACTAACATTTATTGCAATGTTACAATAAGTCTGAATGTGTTCCCCACCCTCCCCCTTTTTTTGTGACAAGTAGGGAGGGTCCTATCTGAAATGCTTTCTCAAATTACACTTCTGCTCTAACTTCAGATTTATTTTATCTCACTGTTACCTTGGTTGTACAATATTTCTTCCTCCTGTTTCCTCAGGATTATTCTGCCTATCCATTAAACTAGTTCAACATTTATAAAAGGGTATATTAAACTTGCCACGTCCATTATGAGTACAGGGAATCTGCGCTTAACAAGGCTGAGGCTGGAAACACTCTCAAAAAACCTTGTTTAGTGAAAGCAGTCCAGCCATTCAGATGCCATCATAAAGCGAGGACCTCACATGGCCATGATTTGCAACTTCTTGCTGACTTCCTCGTTGACTTTGCTTGTCCAAAACTGGCAGGAAAGATTGTAAATCACAGTCACATGACTCCAGGGGTGTTGTGCCAGCCATAAGTACAAAGAATTAAGCGAGTACTCCCTATAATATTCAATGGATAATTGATAGAAAATTGTCCATCTTATCTTGAAATTTGAGCAGTGCTATTTGAATAGAATAGGATGGTTTTATGTTCACAACTAGTCCATCCAGATTACCATTTTAATACTAAGATATTTTTACTTCACATCCAAGATTCTCTAGACTTGTTTTGTGCCTCTCGCTCTTTCTTCTTGGTTGATATATTGTTATCAATGAAACTGAGGGTTTTTGTTTCTTAAATCTCTGCTGTTAAATTTTTAGGGTAGTGTGCCCACCATGTCATTTAAACACTAAACCAGTCAAAGATACTTCAAGCTATACTTAATGTTCAAAAGCTGTGTACCTTCAAGCTTATTTCCCTTTTCTGTCCAGATGCATACTAATAAAGCTTTACACTGAAGCAATCTGTGATTTGGTCACTTCTTAATCTGGTGTGGTTTTCAACAGGACTATTTAGGAGTATATCAGTCAAAAGATATACATGTTTAACTTGCAAAATGGACATTTAATTCCCATCAGATTAAAATTGCATGTAAGAATGTGAATTAAATAACTCTGAGATTCACCAGTTGTTCTGAAACAAATCTAGATGTTCTTTTAAAATTGTCAGGAAGGTGAAAAGTATACCACCTTCTGGATTAGCTACACCAGATGTAAAAAAAAATGCCGTAGGCAAACCTGCAGTTTTAATTAGACTTTCATAGTTGCTTTAAAAATAGCAAAGTTTTTATGTCTTCTCGGCTTCTATATGGGTGGAAAGTTTTTCTAAGTATTTCGTTCACAGCCAGAGAAAAGGGAAATCCCTGTTTTGCATGGAACAAAAAATACCCAACAGAATGGAAATGGAAATCTTTCCTGGTCAGTCAAAAACACTGAACATATTATGAGTACAGCTTTCTGAAATGAAAGCATTTCATACCTGTGGATCTTATTTCATGAAAGGCCAGATTATAAGAACATGCAGCTTGCTAGAACCTCTCAGATGGCAGCACACTGTTGGTTTGTAATACATATTCTTAAACCTCAGCATTAGGAAAAACTGTGCAAGAAGTTAATTCTATATTTTTCTTCTGTGCTTCCCTTAATTAGGAGTAGGCAGCCCTTTTTTTAAAAAAAAATCAGCCCTAATAGAGGAACACTGTAAGGAGATTGAAGCAAATTTCATATTTCTTATTTCTATGTAATTGATAAGGGCAAAATGCTGTCAGATGCAGTGTAAATATAACATTCTTAAATTTCCTAAGCGTGCTAAGAGAAAGTGTATCTCAAGTTTGCACATCTATCCTCTCCCCAGTCCACATATTTTCCTTCTCTTCTGATTTTGGAGCCAAACATCAAGGCACAACCTTGATCAGCCCAGTTTCTTATAGCTGTGTTGTATATCAGCAGGTGAACATTAAGATAAATTATATTTGAGGAAAGAGCAGATGTCATAGGAAAAGCTGCTTTTCTTTTTTAACCAATCCTGAAGATTGGAATGTATTGCAGACTCTTGGTCTTCTCTATGATATTCACTCAGAAAGACATAAGGCCTAGTCCCGAGCCTCCTTTGCTGCAAGATACATTCTGTAGATTAAAAGAGTGTCAAAGAATCCTATGGCAAGTATTCATCCAGTGCAGTTCTCCTAATGCTTTGAGAACTATTTTGGGGGAGAATAGTGTTCCATACACCCTGTCCATTATTGATTGCTCTCAGTTGTTTTTCTTTAAGTAATTGTCTTAGACAATTTAGCTTACTATTAGACCAGGGCTGTCAAACTCACAGCCCACAGGCCAGATGTGTCACACGCCACACCCATGTCCAGTTTAGCGAACGGAGAAAAGTCGCAATATGTCACATTATGCTGCCATAATGCCGCGAATTTCACACCCCTAGGTTAGACTATCAGGAGGTTACTCATGCCTTAGTCTTCTCCTGATTGGATTTCTGTAATATGGTATATATGGGGCTGCCCTTGAAAACCATCTGGAAGCTGCAGTTGGCTCAAAATGGGGCAACATGGATGGCTGTACCATAGTATATCACATGTCTCCTCAGCATTCTGAAATGCACCAGTTGACTCCCAAGTGCTGTTTATCATCTATAAACCCATTCATGACATCAAGCCAGGCTACTTTAGAGACTGCCTGTTTCCACATTTCTAACCGCCTGATGGAGGTCAGGTTGAATGGGCATGCTGTGGATCCCATCAATCACACAATGCCATCTTGAAGAACCCAGAGGCATGTCTTTTCTGTGGCAGCACATGATTGCATCCAATTTTATGACATTTATTGCCTTGATCATTAAATGAGATATCATGTGATCATGACTTGTGACCTCCCTTGCCTGTTTTCTTATTGACTTTACTTGTCAGAAGCCAGCTGGGAAGGCAATCACATGATCCTCAGGCACTGTAGTCAACATTAATGAAAAATTATGTTCATGTGATTGAGAAGATACTGCAATGGTCATGTAAGGAGTAGGTTGTAAGCAGTGGTGGATTCAAATAATTTAACAACCAGTTCACCCAGGGTCAGGTTGGCTGTCGTGGGCGGCATGGCCCATCTCCGTCCTCGAGCGCCACCGCACATGTGGGATGAACCTCCCATGACGGCCAACCTGACCCTGGGCAAACCAGTTCTTAAATTACATCCCCCTACCACCACTATCAAAGGGGATCCTGGGCACTGCTCTGCAATGAAGAAACAGGCAACAGAGTGGTTGGCACAAGGGAAGGAGGAGGAGCAGGGAGAAGAAAGAAGAAAGCATCCTTCTCTTTCCCTCGCAAACCGGCTGAATCCCATTGCTGGTTGTAAGCCATGTTTTTCAGTACCATCATAACTCCGAATAGTAGCTAAACAAATGGCTGTTAGTCAAGGACTACCTGTAATAATCTCTCTCGTGTAGATCAAAATATAATTTCAAACGTTGAATGATAGGACAGCCATTGATCCAAACAGGTACAATGAGTGAACATGTATATGAGGAAATGTTTCAGAGACCACTATTCTGAATCTTTTCTTCTCAAATAGATATATGCCATACCGTGGCCTGGTTTGCTGCACTACTCTCTTTGGGGTTTGTTTGTTTTTTTTGGGGGGGGGGGGCGCAATATAAAAACATTCCTTTTCAGCACTGCTTATGCCAATGTGGTAATGGCTGTGTAGAATCCATAAGCTATATGTTCTTTTGTTGTCTCTCTATAGCACGGTGTCCAACTTTGGCAATTTAAAGACATATGGACTTCAACCCCCAGAATTCCCCAGCCAGCCAGAACTCTGAAAGTCAAAGTCCACGGGTTTTAAAGTCGCCAAGGTTGGACATCCCTGCTCTATAGGAAATCAAGGAAGATATATATCTCATTTGAAAGGACTACCCTGATAAATAGCACAATGTATGACACTGCTTCTGTCTAATCAGGATCTTGACACATCTTGCCAGGTTGCCTGATTTTGTGCTATCATGTGTTGTATCCGTCCAACCTACAGTTGATGCTTAGCACAAAGTTTAGTGATTGCCACTGCTGTTTGTACTACAGTTACTCTAATGATGTGTTTTATATAATTTTATTGCATTTTAAAAGACTTTTATAATTGCAGTTCTTTATATTCTATCATTGGTGGCCCAAAGGCCCTAGCAAAGATTTGATTGATTTTTCCTTTTTTCTTTTCTGTTTGTGAGTTTATCGATTAATTTATCGGTACAAGCTACACATTTTCATAAAATAAGGAAAAATTACTTCTTTTAAACAGATATCCTCATTGCAATGTACAGTAAACTGTAAATCTCTTCATTGCTAGATTCAGCATTTATTATCTGCTTTTTCTCCTCAGCTTCAGACTGAGAAACTAAGAGATGGTGAAGCCCAACGTATAGCTGACTGGGAGGAATTCATGAAGGAGCAGCACCGCCTGAAAACAATAGTCAATGAAGAGCATACAAAAGCTATGGAGCATCTTAAAGAACAATATGCAGCTTTGGAGAAAGACCTCCCAAAACAGGCTCTTTAAGAAACTCTCTTCTGGCATTTTCTGGCAGTTTTCAAGTTTCAGGATTTCCAGCACAGTATTAGAATTTAGGTAAAAATAACGGGGACCGAAACCAAAAGTGCTAAGTTGCAATTGAAATTGGTTCCTTGCACTGAGTGATAGTTTCAAACACACACACAAAAGGTTTGGTAGCAGCAATAACAGTATTGTACTTCAACAAAACCAGGTTAAGTGCACAGTTAAAGTCTATTTACAAAATGAATAATTAGGTATGGGTTTTTTTTAGTCCTTTCAATGAGCTCTCCTGTTACTTTCCCTGAAGAATTCGCTTCAGTTGGAGGCAGGGAGGGGTCATAATTATGTGCAGACATACAGCAATGGCCTGACGTGTAGAGTAATAACTGTAAAAGGCCACATAACTTGGGAGTATAATAGTCTGAAGTCCATGAATGAATTCTTTATGTTACTAAGGTTATCAGGATAAGTTTTAAAAACCCTGAGAAAGAAGCCATTATTGCACTGAATTTGTTCTGATTAGAGAGAATGGGAGGGTATTAGGTTGGCTGTTTTTGAGGTATGTATTTATCCTACTAGTATTCCTGTGTGTCATACAAAAAATACTCTCATGTTTAATGGCCTGAAAAGTTCTGGAATAGGGTTGTATAGATTCAAAGGCAAAATGCAATTTGTAGTATGCAGTGATGTGCCTATAATATCTTCAGGATCATCTCAGACTTTCCCAGAATCATGCTGCAGCTCCAAATGACACTCACGTGAGTCGTAAGAAAAATCACTGCTTCTTTAAGATGTTCTTTACAGATGCTACTTTTGGCTCCACACGCACTTTGAAGCCTGTGTTGGCTTTGAATCCTCTGTAGCCCTTCACTGACAATATTTAACATTATAGGGGGTTGAGCCCTTTTGGTAAACACTGCAAATGAACAGTGTTCTTGCAGATCAAATTGTGTTTTAAAAGTAAATAGTATTCTGGAGCATAATTAATTTGTGGGTGAACTCCATGATTAAATATGTATTAAATATCTGCATACTGTGGGCAAAGTTCATGATTTAGTTCTTTGTCATTTTATCTGTTTAAAAAAAGCATTAATAACAAGGTGAAACTTGAAGTAAGTTAGGCAAAAGGCAGGAAAATTGAGTGTTATTTTAACAGGCAGTCTATAAAATAGAGAAATGTAAAACAAAATTACCCATTATCTGTGTTGCAATTACAATAAGCCAACAATAGGTTGCTTGTGTGAATGTATGGCTTAGTGTCAAGACTATCCTGACAGTCTGTTGATAATGTGATTAAAGTGAGCAGAGGAGATGGAATAAGTATTTGTGATTTCTTTCAATAACACTGAACTTCTGCCAAGCTGCTCTATCCACTACTGTATAGCTGACAAGCTTCATCAATCATCATCAGGTAGCTAGACTAAAACTCCATTTGCCAACATTGAGGTATGCTGGAATGTTGTTAACTCTCTTGTGAGTTGTGAGTGGAGGGGGGCAATAGGTGACTTTAAAATATTTCTCTACTGGAGAAAGAACTCCTAATGAAATCCCTATTCAGGGGAAAACAGTTTTTCATATCTGTGTGGCCACATCTTGCCTGATGGAAGAGTAAATTAACAGAGTTCAAGGTTTATTACAAAAAGGTCTTTAACAGTTCTGGGTGCATTAATCCTCAAAGGACGTATTGATGCTCTTGCTACAATAGCACTTTGCCTTGGATATTGAATTTGGTTTTTATAACAGAATAAATTAAAGACATAGTAGCCCCAGAGCACCTCTTCCAATTTATAGCTCTGAAAAAGAGGTGGTGGAGAAATGCCTATCAGACCTGGCACTGACATCTTTATTTGTCAGAAGATAAGAATGTCAGTTCTCACTTGCTTGGCATGGCAGAGTTAAGTCTTCTTGTCTTTCCACTTCATGAGTCTTTATATATTTCCCATCTGTTACCTGTTTAGCAATAGCTCACAGCTTCACCTGAAAATTTCTTATTGAATCTTCACCTTCATCCCTCAACCGCATACTATACTCTGTTTTCCATATTCCATTTCATATTCTGACTTTCTTGCTAGCTAGGAACATTTTTCTATTTGTTGTTCCCATTAACATTTTTTACTCACTTTCTTCCCAATCTTCATTTTCTTCTCTTTTCCTTATTTCTCTCTGTCTTCATTGTGGGGTTTCATTTTCTTTTACTTACCTACCTGTTTGGTTTTTGAAAATAGGGACAAAAAAAATTTCTGTCATCATTATTCTCTAATAACCTATTTTGATTTATGGTTTTATTCTTAATTTCCTGTCTTTTCATCCATCTCTTATTTCCCATTGCTCTTAACAACCCTTCCTTGTTTGCTGTTATAATTATGTTACCCATCCAGTTGGCATAGCATTGTTTGAACATTCTGCTTCCTCTTGAAGGTACAGATCTGCCAATTTTTCAGACAGTACAGAAAAACACCCCCCCACACACACACACACTTTTTAGGAAGAACTTCAAAAGCCATACATATTGCTTAATTATTAAACAGCACATGGATCTGAATAATTTTTCAAAACAAAACTTCAAATAAATATTTAAAATATTAGGAACAAATGAATCAGAGTAGATCAGTTTCATGTAATTGCCTATTTCCAGTGATCTAGTATGGATCTAGTTCCATTTTTTACTAGTACTCTGTAGGAAAAATTATCAGATTTTGTTTCTTTTTTAAAAATGCCAGTCTCCTCTTTAGTCCAATCCCTCCATTTCCATTATGTGAGCCTTTCTAATCATATTAAGTAGGTTAATGGCTCTATAATTAACAAGGTCTACATTGCAGTGGAATAGCCATACTCTCATCAGCATTTATAACAGAAATCTTTTTAATCTCTGTAAAAGACTTGTGGCCATGTAAATGCTGATGGGCAGAAGCTATCCAAGCATAGAATTTGAGATTGTGAGAAAATCCCTCCTAAAATTAACAACTACTTTTTTACAAATATCTCAAAATAATTCCTTACTACTGAGATCATTTCTGGAAGTTTTCCTCCTAGACTTTAAGATCATCCATTTGACTTTTTCATGGTTTCCTAGAATCTTCAAAGAATCACTTGGTTGTTTTTTTTAAAGTTTTATTGGATTTTTATTTTTAAATATAAATCTTTATCAATACATGAACAGTGTGGCCTCTGGGTATAATTCATTTTGATACAAGTAGCTATTATTATTATTAATAATAATAATAATAATAATAATAATAATAATAATAATATAATCCTAGTATTAATATATATGTTTGTTTTAAAGTAATTCAATATTTCAATGTTCCATTTTAATGCCAATGATATTATTTGAGTATACATAGTAATACCATCTTTCAGCCTCTAATCTTTCCATCTAGTTATTGTTTATATTTTATTATATAAAATTTATATATGCTAATATTCCCCCTATTTCTTATTTGTACCTCTATTCCAGCTTCTAGTCAGGCCACCATTACTAATCCTAATGTTAATATACATGCTTATATTAAGACATAGTCCTTCCTTATTTAGTTATTCAATGTTTCAATACACCATCCTAATACCAATCATCATATTATTTAAACATAATATGTTTAATATTATGTTTAATATGGTAATATGGTAATAATACCATATTTCAACCTCCTATCTTTCCATCTCATTGCTTTATATAAAAGTGTGCATTCTTGTTTTTACCTCTATTCTAGTTTTTAATTGGCCATCATTATATTAGGAAAAAAAGGAAAAACATATTACTTTTCTATCCGTCATCTCTTGTCTGTTTTAATACTTTAATTCTTATTAGTTTTTTAGCTTGCCTCCCATACTCCTTTGTTAGATCTTTGTCTCTATCAACATCTGCATCTTCACCATTTAGACTGAATATTTCTCCCATCTCTACCCCCCTAAACTGCCAGATCTCCAGAGTGTCCACCCAAGCCCCTATCTCCCTTTCAAAAGTATCTTCCATTTTATCCTATCTCTTAAAGTACTTTTCCCTTGGTTTATTTCATCAGTCATTATTATCTTTATCGTCTTTTCCTTCTCATCTCTTTGTTTTATTGGCATCTTTTCCTCCATTTTTTCTGTTGTCTCCTCTCTTTCCTGGACTCTTTGATCTTCATTATCAGTTGTAGGATATTTTCTGTTTTCCCATTTATGCCTTGCACTAGGTTCTTCATCTCTCTGTGATTCTTGGTCATAGTATCCCTAATGTTTTTGAAACATCAACACCATTTCTTTTGAAATCTCACTCATTTCCCCCTGATGGAGCATCTTGTCATATTTTGGTAATTTGGTAATATTTCCCGCTCTTACTCAGTAGTCCAAAGACAATATATTCATGCCCAATGTTGCTCCTCAGTAGTCCAAGCAGCTTTCCAAAAATCAAAAGTCACTTTACTTTACTTAAAGATCTTCCTTATTCTCACAATAGAGTCCAGTAATCATAAAATAGATAGTTATAGAACACTGAGTATCACCACAGTCCTCCAGATGAATGTTATTCATTTCTCTCATCAGAAATTTTGCAGGCTTGTAGAGGTATGGTATATTTTCCATTCACCAGTAGATGGTACCTTCAGTTTAGGTTTCACTGTTGTTTTGAGTCTGACAAATCAATTAATCCAAATTTAATTCAGTTTATGGAAGCAAAGTCAGCTATTCAAGTAGATAGTTCTAGCATTTTATAATGCCTTTCCAGAACAACACCTACCCAGTTAAAAGTCCAGTTTTCTACATTTTAAAAGGTCTTTAGCTTTTCTCCCCTTAGTTCCTTTCTTTCGGGTCTAGAATTTTTCTCTCTGGTTATTCACCGCTTTAAAAAATAATTCTAAGAGTCTCTTTTGGAATTTTCTTCTCTTTTTTTTTAAAGTTAGGGTCTAAATAAAAAAGGAATCTTCTCACCCAGCTCCAGTCACTGTTCACCTATACCACTCCTGCACATTTCTTGTTGCCTTGGTTGTTCCAGCTTCATGGCAGCCATGATGACTGCCTCTTCTCGTCGTGGATGAGCGGGAAGAAGTCCTGGGCCTAGCAGGAGAGTTGCAGCTCTCCGCGACCTACAGGGCACCCCTTTTTGCTTCACCACCCCTACAGGGTGGCTTTAGCTCCTTTTGGATCCCTCCAACAGGGAGAACTAGGCGTGGGAGTGTGGAGACCCGCTCCTCACATCTGATCTCGCCGTGACATCAACCGGCTTTAATCCGAATCACTTTTTAATATAATTGAATACCAATAAATGTCCAACCCTTAATCTTAAAAATGTATTTAACAAATAATAGTTGTTCACTTTTTCCTCTCCCATCACTCCTGATAATTGACTTATTTATTCATTTAGTTTATATCACTGCTCATCTTACATATTGAGTGACTCACAATTTTAAAAAAAAATAAACAAATGCAAATAAGAAACATACAAATTGCAGTAAAGCCATTATTAAAAACTATATTAAAAGAGAAAAACAGTTGAAAAATTATATGGCAGAAATTTGTCCCTTTAATTTGTAAAAAATAATATAAAAAATATTAACAAACCATTCCTGTGATGTTTATGTGGGGAAGGGAGAACAACCAAATTTAGTTATTCATCTATCCATTGAGTATGTTTTAACCTTGTTTGATTGACCTGGTGTTTTATTTTAACTCCACCCCACTTGAACTAGGTAGGCAAGCTCTGATGGTGATATAGATTTTTGTTTGGAGAGTTATTGTTTTGACCCAGAGTGTCATGGATTGTTGTGGTGGTTTTAATTTTTGTACCCTGTTCAGTCACTGCTGTGAGTTAGGCAGCTCTACAGACCATAAATACATAAATAAAGCTTTTTTATTATTCTAAAACCTTGGGATTTCCTTCAGCATTCCAACTCTTTTCTCTTGTTTCTCAAAAGAAACAACTTGATCAGATTACCAACTTCCTACTACTCACCAGCTGAGTTAATTATTAGAGGGAAATGAATGCTTGTACTTAGATGTCAAAATGGTATTCATTGAATATGTAAAATAAATTCCTGGTACATTATTGTTTGTTCCACACTTTACAAGAAATAAGAATATGACTTGGCTGATCTCAGACGGTTAAGCTGGGTCAGCCCTGATTAATTCTTGGAAAACTACCAGGAAATACCAGGGCTGTAGACTAGACTGGACTGGAAAAAGATCTTGAAAATAAGGCAATGGAAAACCACTTCCATATTATAAGAGTGGGGGAAAAACCCAACATGGGCAACATATAAGAAATTTCCAGGAATTGTGTTTGATTCAAAATTTCACTTTTATAAGAAAGCAAACCACTGATGGAACTGCTGCAGTTTGTTTCTTATCAACAGATGGCAGTAGAAGAATTTAACAAACTTTCAAAACAAGAGTGAGATTATTGCTACCTGATTTTGACATCCCTGTCTTCCAGTGTTCTTTATATATTAATCTGGTTGCCTGCACCATTTTCTTAAAAAATGTTTTTGCATCAACAATCCAGTTCAGTACCAAATTGTGGTTACAACAATCCAGTGCAGTACCAAATTGTTTATCATGCTCGAGAAACTGAGGAGAATGCAGAAGCCCAGAGGAAGAGATCATAAGAAGGCAAATAGATTTGTCAATCAATTACTTCTGAACAATAAAACCAGTATAAAAATTAATTTTCTCTGAATACACAGACTACAGTGAAGAGAGTCACTGGGATTAGTTCCACACAAGATGCAAAAGTGAATGGGTACAACTTGCTTCACTTTAACAACCCAACTCACTTTCTAAGGAATTGTCTGGTTTCTGTCCATTTTTGGGAAAAGCAGACCAAGAGAACATTTTTAGGCCACTGGGAAGAGTTTGCAAGTGCATCTAGAACAGGCCTAGATGTAAGGAAGGTAAGTAGATTTCACCCCTGATCTAGAGGACAAAATTGTTCTGATCTCAGATCTGCCAACTGGGCAGATGTAACTGAAGTGAGCCAGACTTTACCTGGCATGATTATCTAGGGTGAATTTAAGTTTCTTGCTCCTGATGCATGGAAAGAGTCCTTTGTAATATCAACATTACTTCTTATGGGTTACATCACTGCTTCTTTTATGGAGGTGACAGAGGCTGGATGAGAGCAATGGTACAGTAAATGTATCCTGGAGGGAGACCACCAGCTTTAAAAGAGGTGGTGATGTACCCGTGATGAAGAAATCATTGCTTCACCAGCTAGTTTAAAGAACTATCAGCTAGTTTCTAAGTTGTCATTTTTAATTAAGCTTGTTGAGAAAGTGGTTGTGATGTGGAAGATCTCAGAAGAAAGGACTGTGTGAAACTTTCTTAGTCAAGCTGTTATACCATGATTACGCTGATCGCTCTTGTTGATTACCTGTGATGAGACCAGAATGGGTGAAATATGACCTCCTATTCTTCTTTGATCTATGAGAGACCTTCAACATCATTGATTGCAGTATCCTTCTAAACTTTCTTTAGGGATTCAAAGTGTAATATATGATGTTACAATGGTTCTACGCTTCCTCTGGGATTGGTTGTTGAGTCACTGATGGTGGGAGGTAGAGGTCAAGTCAGAAAGCCTTTCATTGTGAGGTCCTTAAGGGTTCAACTCTTCTACTATCTATATATATAGCCACTGGGAGAATTCATCCTTTGCTATAGGTTCAGATATCAACAGCTTCTCAATTCTAGATTGAACAAGATTCCTAGAGATAGTTAGGATCTGGATGAGTGTACTCAATCCCCTAAAGATGGAGTAGATGTGCGTTCAGAGGCTACAGCTTCTGATGCATGGTCACCAAATCCAGTGATATTTCATCATTGACAGACTGAACGCCATCATTTAAAACAGATTTGCAATCCTAGGGCTCTTCTGGATTTAAAGTTCCCACTCAATGGAGGGGTGGCAGCTATGGACCAAAATGACCTTTATAGAGCTCCATTGTCAAGACCCTCACAACTGGCAATGATCGAGGAAGTAAGAAATACACAGATTCCAAGTAAGATTTTTTATTACTAGTCAGAATTACTACAGAATCTTTGACATTATGAGTCTTCATCTCTCATTTATAATGAATTAATTAAGGAGAAATCTCTGACTGATGTGAAAAAATGAAACATTTCTTGCCATCTGGACTATTTGTCATTTGTGAATATGTTGTCAACTCACTTTCCTGAGCAGCCTCTTGATTATTATTGTTTATTCTCTCTTCCACTTTCTCATCCATTTTGTGCTCTGGTTACAACCTTTCACGGACCAGTAGTCTTAATACATATAATCAAATATGCTTTGGTAACTTCTGGATTGAAAAATTGCAATGCATTCTCCATGTGTCTTTCCTGGAAGATCATTTGGAAGGTAAGTTAGTGCAGAAAACAGCAGTTCAGTTAGGTTGTCCACATAATGCCACTCCTTTCAGACCTGCACTATTTAATAGGTACAAGTCAAAGTGTTGGCCTATCTGAGGGATTGCCTGTTCCCAGTGGTATCTGACCTCACACAGATTTTATGGGGAGAAGGTCCCTATTCTAGGAAAATATTGTCAGGGCTCCCAAATGCTGGGTTGCTCCCCATTTCTCCCTGCCCCCATCAGAGTGTCCTCTATCATTTCAAGCTACCGGTATTAAAACTTGGCTGATCCAGGAAGGGAACTTTAGGGAGAGACATGCAGATACTCCCCCCTGCTCTTGTAGTGTTTTGCAGGTACACCAATATGTAGATTGATAATGTCAACTTTTTACACCATTTTAATCTGTGTTACAACAAAGAAATATTCACCACTTAAAAGTCAGGCTTTTTCTATCACTGGACTGTCAAATTCATCCAGCATTTTTTTTCTTTTCTTTTTAACTGCTTACTCATATTACATTACACTGAACTGAATAATAGCTTTGTTTTATCTGAGCAGCCCAGGAATTTCTTTTAAAAAAATTGTTTTTAATACTGTAGGTAGAAGTGCTGGCTGAATCTATTCTAGGATCATTTAGGTTTCTGAAATACCTGTGGATCATTTTTTTTTCTTCAAATACTCTGGCTGATCTTTAGGGTTAGTTTACTTAGCATAAATGGTTGGCGTGCTAACGAAGTTATCTAACGAAAACGAGGCAATTTATTGTTTATTTATTTATTGGTTCGATTTATATGCCGCCCTTCTCCGGAGACTCAGGGCGGCTTACAATGTGTTAAGCAATAGCCTTCATATTTTTGTATATACCTGCTTAGTAGGGCTTTCGGCCCCCCGTAAGCGGTGTTCTTTTTTATACAAAGTCAGCTTATTGCCCCCACAATCCGGGTCCTCATTTTACCTGCCTTGGAAGGATGGAAGGCTGAGTCAACCTTGAGCCTGGTGAGATTTGAACTCGCAGTAATTGCAGGCAGCTGGCAGCTAAGTGCTACTTAACAGCACTTTAGTCCGCTGCTCCACCAAGGCTCCTTTTTTAACTATCCACAATTAAACTATCTATGATTACTTTTGCAACTAAATAGTGTTTCCTTCGAACTATCCAGGTCGGGGGTGTCAAATTCGTGAGGACACGTCATTACTTGACATATCACAACTTTCTCCCCCTTCACTAAAACGGGAGTGGGCATGGCCAACGCGTGATGCATCTGGCCTGCAGGCCGCAAGTTTGACACCCCTGATCTAGGTTCACAAATACTACTATAAATTTGCATTCTTATAACTGTCATTCAAATATTCTTAATCATCCAAATTGTTATTCTTAAATTTCAAAATCTTTTTGGTGGTGATCACATAGAAAAAATGTATTATCTGCCAGAAGCATTTTCTGACTGTAGATAATCTTGCCTTATGTAAATAACTTTTTCAATAGATATCATAATAGGTTTTGTTTGGGAGTCCTTTTTTCCCCCTTTTTCTTTTCCTGAAAACAGGAAAAAGAAAAAGAATGCTTTCAGTCACGTGATCTATTTGCCTGAGCCAAAATCTTATCTACATAAAGTCTGATTTAGCTGCAGGGATTTAGACAAAATGTCCTCACAGTCCTTGTTTCTTTTGAAATCACATATATGTGCTTTGTTTAAAAACAATTTAGGGAATAAATTGAAATTGTTTAAAAACGTTGCTGGCCCTGTCTAGGAACAATCCAACACTCACATCATTTCCTAAAAAAATACAGCGTTGGAAAGCAATTATCTATGCACTAAGTAAGCCAAAACAACAGTTCCTGATGTTCTTCAGAAATATTTCAACTTCCCCAAGAATCCGGAAAAAATAGTTTCATGAGATGGCGCTATGAATGAAAGTATGACATTTTGGTTTGTTCATCAAAGGCTAATAAATTACTACGGATTTGGCACTGGTGCAGAAATGTTCAGTTGGATATGGATAAGAAACAGCTAAGTGCACATTTCTTTTAGTACATGGACAAAACTTTGGCATTTGCTTGTACCTTAAGGGGAGAAAAATGGATTGGCCAAGAACTATATAAACAATCTTCCGTTTTTATCTTAATAATATAAAATTATCCATTAAAATAACATAATCCAAAGAAAAATAGCTAAGGTAAATTCCAAATTAGAAAACAAATGCTTTTATTGTTCTTTTCTAACAATACAACAGTACAATTCTCAGTTAATGTTTTTAAATAGTTTATTCCAAAAACCTCTTTTCCAAAAAATTTCACATGAAACTCAAGATATATTAGATTTTGGCTTAGCATGGCTTAGTTTGAGTCTGGTATCTATAGTTTGTAATCTCTATCTGAGCATTTAGGCTAATGATTGAACCATGTCACGGGAGGCTATTCAATTCATGTCTTTATGTGGCGATTACCCAGGTAACATTGCATGTTGGTTATTAGTTTTTTAGAATGCATCTTTTATAATTTGAGCAAACATTGTCCTAAGAGGTTAATTTATTGAGCATTGAAAGTGTGTGCTGGCTATATGGGCATTTCTATTTAAAGATAAGTGGCAAATAAAGTTCTGAATGAGTTGCTTTGTTTCCCTATTGTCAGTTTCTAATATCTATTTATATTTATAGGGCATTATGTTTACTGAGCTGATCATTTGTTAATAGTAGTTTGGATTAAAAAGTACATTTTATTGTATTATCCAATCATCATTTCCCCCAATCAAAAGCAATTACATTTTTGTTGGGCTGCTGTACACATAATATTGGGGAAAAAAATTAAAAAGGAGTTTGCTATTCATCACTTTGATTGTGATTGTGTTGTTTTCCAAATGCTTTCAATGTTCCCCAATTCTTAAATGATGTTTTTCCAAACTAATGAAATATTTTTGTTGTTGTTTATCCAAATTGTTATGCAATTCAACATTCTAACCTCATACAAAATCTATGAGTAAACACTGGAAACACTACAAGCTGTATCTTGGGCTAGTGGTTTCAGACTATCTAATGTCAATGAGCCCTGTTCTACAAATATATTTTGCACATATGTCATAACCTCTTCTGCCATGATCATAATACAAAGAAATTATTATAGGGCCGTGATGGCGAACCTATGGCATGTGTGCCAGGGGTTGCACGCAGCGCCCTCTCTGTGGCCCAGTTCAGCTCTGCCGCACATGCGCGTGTGCCTCCCACCAGCCAGCTGGTCTTTGAGTCTCTGCCACATATGTGCGGGGGATGGGCGCATGTGGTGGGGCATGTATGTGATGCGCCCATGTATGTGATGGGCGCATGTGGTGGGGCCACGCGCTCATGTCTAGGGCAAGCACGTGCAGGGGCTGTGTGTACATGCGTGGGGCGTGTGCGGGGGCACTTGTGCATGCATGGGGGTGGGCACAGGTGGGGGTCCTGCGTATACATGCACAGTGGGGGTGCGTGCGGGGAGCCATGCTGGCATGCACGGGGGCATGTGTGGGGGCGTGCATGTGCTGGGGTGGGGCACATGTGCGGGGCATGCACATTGCATTTTGAGGGTTCAGGCATTCTTTGGGCACTCAGTCCAGAAAAGGTTAGCCATCACTGTTCTAGGGAGAAGGAATGGCTTTTAAGAATGGGAGGAAGAGGTGCTATAGATTATAGGGGCCTGAGTATGAGAAAATATCTCAGACAAGCCCCTCCCTAGTTCTCACAAAGATAAAATCAGGGAAAGGGGAAGCACATCAGATTTGCAAGATTCTGTTCCTGTGACGACTACAATAAAAGTAATCCTGACTTAAATGGTATTGGTTTCTTAGTCTGGCCTACTTTGTTGGCTGATAATTATATTGTGGCAAGAGATTCTAGGAGTCATTAAACATTGGCGGAATTTGTCAGAATGCATTTTTGAAGCGCACCCTATTTTCAATAGGATCAAAATCCCTTATCCTCCCTCATCATTAGCTATGCCATCTGGGCAGGTGGGAAGCTGTATGTCCAGAGTGCTGCTTATACAGTTGAGCAAGGGAATTTGATCCCCCATTGCTCGTCTTGTTGATGTGAATCCATGTACTCCACAATCTCAAAGGCAGTTTAAAAACCATACAGCAGACCTTGGAGTGGGGTGGGGGAGAGGGTTGTTTCTCTGAAACTCAATCTTTTCCATTTCTTTTTAAAGAATCCAACCGTTCAGCCTCATGATTGAGGACATGTTGAAAGAAACTACAGTTTGAGACCGTCAAGGTAAATAAGGAATGTCAAAATTCAGAAGGCTACGTTGTTTAACCCAAAGGCAGCAGAGAACAGAAATGAATGGAGCAAGGTGAAGGAGTGCTTACAGGGAAATGTCTCACGGGTGAAGACACAAAGACGGCTGTAATCCTCTCTGCCATTTTCTCCATCGTACTACAATCATACTTTCTGGTGAAAGAGGAGGCCAACCACAGTCATGAGCCAATATAGTCCCTAAAGGAAGTTTCATATTCTCAGGGCAAAGGTGGCAGCTTGTAACCACTGTCAACAGTTTGTTTCAAACTGGTAGGCCATAGAGAAGGAAAAAAAAGGGGGGGGGGAACTGAATGCTTTAAGAACACCCAACATACCCAAATATAATTAAGCACAGTAAACTGGCTCCGTTTTGGAGTTTTCTGTTTTTGAGATTCCTTTGCAGGAATGCGTAGGACATACAAGAGAGTGAACTGAGCCAACCGGATGGGCTGCTGTCTGCTAATTGGACAAGGCCAGCCCCCATATCCGGCCACCGGATGACAGATATTACTTTTAAAAACTGCTACCCCCAAATGAAGAGCCATTTATATCTTTGAAAACTCTTTAAAAAGTGTGCCAATCTTCTTTGTTTTTCCGTATCATCCCAGTATTATAATTCTATCCCAGCTAACATGCCACAAAGAAGAGGGGGTCAACTTATTCTCCAAAGCACCTGAAAGCAGGATAAAAACGATGGAAAGCAATCAAGGAGAGAAGCAACCTGGAATTAAGGAAAAACTTCTTAACAGTGAGAACAATTAACCAGTGGAACAGCTTGACTTCAGAAGTTGTGGGTGCTTCATCACTGGAGGTTTTTAAGAAGAGTCTGGACAGCCAATTGCCTGAAATAGTACAGAGTCTCCTGCTTGAACAGAGGGTTGGCCTAGAAGACCTCCAAAGTCCCTTTCAGCTCTATTCTGAATTCGAATAACAATGTTGATCTTACGCATTTTAGTACCTTCAGTCACTAGCCAGACACCCACTCCCACAAAAAAATGTTACATATAGTTCAGGTGTGTATTTCTAAAGTTGAGTTAATCAGATGTCTGGTTTTCCAACTGTAATTTTTTTTAAAAAATTCTCACCTTGCTTTTACAAAATCATGTCCATCCAGTTATATTTTTCTAAGTTTTCTCCTCTCTGTTAAATCTATTTATCTTTTCTTCTTACATTTGTTTTCAATTCTCATTTTCTTTACAGCAGGATCTTAAAACTGACAGGAAAGTCGTTTTCTATTTCCTCTAGTGATATTTCATAGGCACTCAGTATGCCAAGCAAGGTCATCTTTTCAAGTATCATGCAGAAGCTAGACCATATAATGTAGATCAGCAGTGCCCAACCTTTCCAGCTTTGTTGACTGGCGGGGGCGAGGAGAGGCCATGGTTCCGCCTGAGCGGCAGGTGAGCGAGCAGGTCCATTTACGTGAGCGGCAGGCGCATGCACCTGCCGCTTGCACCAATGGAGCTGCTTGCACACTTGCCAACTGTTCACACAAGTGGAGATGCACGCACGCACTTACCTACTACTTCTGTGGCCCACTTCTGAACATGCCATGGCCTAGTACTGAGCTACCGCCAGGAGTTGGGGATCCCTGATGTAGATGATCCAACTAGAGGTTATATTTAAATGAAGAATAGAAAATCATATCTAATTTTATTGCTTGTTGGTTCAGAGACTTCATTTCCTTTAAGAGTCCTGTGGAAAAATCAGGTGGAACAACAGCTGATGACTTCTTTCTATCGGTCCACTATAGAAAGTGTCCTCAGTATAACAGTATGGTACGCTGGTTTAACAGCCGTGGACAGGAAGGCACTACAGAGAGTGATTAATTTGGCACAAGAAACCATTGGTTGCCCCCTAACACCACTGGATGACATCGCCAGGTCTCGCTGCTTTAGCAGAGTAAGGAAGATACTTAGGGATGATTCACACCCTGGCCAGTGTCTCTTTTCACTTTTACCATCGGGCAGAAGATACAGAAGTATAGCCAGCTGGACAAACAGGTTTAAAAACAGCTTTTACCCATGGGCTGTTAAGACACCTAAACACAATATAGCACCACAAACAGATTAATATGACGAATTTCACTGCTGCCAGTGTAGTGTGTAATATGTATATACCATGATGTAAGATCATACACCAGAGTAATATACGTGTTGCACAGAATATGATGTACACATGAAAACGTATGACTAGGGTTTTTTCCCTAACTATTTGTATAAGGATTATTCTTTATATTATTCATGTTGTTTTGTATTCTTGTATGGACTGCACCAGCAGAGGCTGAACCAATTTCATTGTATACACGATGTACAATGACAATAAAGGCTTTGAACTTTTCACCCTAAAATCTCTAATGATAGTCAAAAGAAGAGTCCAGTCAAAGACAAAAAAAGGCTTATTGTTTATTCAGTTTGGAATAAGGTCAAGTACATTTCAAGCTTCCATTGGAAAATGTCAAGGTGCAGCAAAGAATTCTTGAATTTGAAAGGGAACTTAGACTAATGCTTCTCTTATCTTTGTAAAATCAAAACGTTCAATTTGTCAGCTTTTTAACCCTTCAGAAAATGGAGAAGATAAAGAAAAACTTCACATTTTCAAATAAGAAAATATCTTTCCAATTAATAGTTGTAGTAAGAATCAATGTTCTGAATTACCTCAGGCCCTGAACTCCATCTCCTTGCAAAATGTCCAGGGATAAATATAACACCAATAAGAGATACTTTCACTTATGTGCTTTCCAAGGATTAATTCTGCATGCCATTGCTATATTAAGTCCTGTGGAAATATAATATTTCATATGTGTGTATGTTTTTAAGTTCAAAAATAGACTACTATAATTTTCAAGCTACAGTAAAGGATTAGGAGAATCGCAAAAGAATCTAGTCTTTTTCACAAGTTTTAGGCTGTCTGAAGAAGGTACCATTATAAGCAGTGATCTTTGCAGAGATTGGGGCGGGAGAGAGAATGAATACATCAAAAGATGTACTATTAAAGATCATTAAGAGAAAACTGCTGGAAAATGTTACAATAGTCCTTGAATAAATTTAATAAGGCTGTCATCATAGGAGGTTTCAGTCTGATATTGATATACATCCATTATGTATTTGAAATATAAATATTATCTCTCTTTACTCATATCTTCAGGACATTTTTCAAAAAGAATACAGTTCATTTAAATCCAAAATAAAATAAGCTATTTGCTACAAAAAAGAAAAAGATAAATGACATATAGGGATAAAATTAAAATTGCACTAGAAAGAGTAATTAATTGATGCCAAGTGCACAATGAGAGTTACTTCAGTGAAGGAGGTATGTTTGAAAGAAACAATAATATGTGGCACAATGTATATTTTTGTCATTGAAAAAATCTCCCTAAAAAGAGGAAAAGAATAAAACATCAGCAACAAGCATGCTTTTTACAAGAAGTATATTTGTTATTTGTGTCTCCCTGCATGTGATGGTAACCTATTATTACGATTGAGGGTACATCTTTATGATAGGTTTATTGGTAATGATATAAACTTTATTATAAGGCATAAAGCATAAGTTAGGCAGTCTTCGGGGTCTTCCATATCCATAATCCCCTACCCAGCACTGCAAGGACGGGTTTCAAAACCTGTCGCTACCGGTTCCCTCGTGGGCGCTTGTGTGCTCACACGCAATGCTTCTACGCATGCGCAAAAGTGTCCAGGCAGGTGGGCAAAGCCTCCTGCCGCTATTGGTTCACCCGATCCGGGGTGAACTGGTAGCAACCCACCACTGCAGCACTGTCAAAGTAAGGACAACATACATAGATAACACTAAACTGGGAAAGGCTATTAACTAGAATAGGATTAGGATTAGACCAACGACTGCAATTAGGCAACAGTAAAGAATAGAAAATGGTCATTTCTGAACCCAGCATGTGTGTCAATGAAAATGCTTAAAATATTTTCTGTGCTTATGTAATACCTCAAAACTGAAGCTGATTACATTTTGATAACCATTGACCTCCCCATTCCTTTATTAGGAAGACTGTGGAGCAAGATAAAACCATGTCATAATGCTGAGGACAAACATCACAACATCCAGTGGACTCTGCTATGTACATATTTTGTTAAGACTGATTCCTATTTCCTTATTTGTTAATGAGTTGACTTCTCCAGATATTCAAGTCAGGTTTCCAACACCAGTGAGCGAGATCTGAATATCTGCCAAGTAGGGTTGGAGGCAGAGATAACAGTCAGCTATGACAATAGCCTTCCTTAGCCCATTTGCCAAAAACAACTGGCAGAAAGCAGTTAAAGTCAAACTTATCACTTGGTATGAGGAGAATTCTGAAGTTCTGGAAGAATACAGAGAACAGTTGCTTATTACAGATAAACTGCAGGATGCGAGAAAGAGTCACGCTTCTCCTAGAGACTTCTACATGACTTGCCATGTTTGTGTATTTTAAAAATTATAACACATCATTGAATCACAGCAACACTTCTTCTCCGTAGTAGTACTAGTAGGTACTGTGTAAGTTCATGGACTGCATCTGGAATGTACAATGGAATGTGAGAATGTTCTTGGGGAAATGGAGGAAGAGATGCTGCCTAGGAGATAATCAGACAAGAGAGGCAGGAGCCCCCAGAGATTTAATAGTCAGAGAAATTGAGGAAAGCCCTACCCTAATGGATCAAGAAGTTAAAAATGACAGAAGTTTGGCACTTTCAGCCTTGCAAGATTCTCTTAATGTAGCCTCACAATAAAGTAGATTTAGCTTTTCTAGTCATCTTTCCTGTCTGGTTTACCTGGGAGGGCTGCAATCTTGCAAGTCCGAAAGAACAAAGCTTCCCACCACCACATTTAATGGCTTTATCCACTGAGGGGAGTCCTTTCTTTCCCTGACTTCTAAGTCACTGGGGGTTCCTGCAGCGGTGAAATGCACTTACCTTTGCTACTGGTTCGGGAATATGAGCGGGCGTGCCTCTTCTGCACATGCACAGAGAGTCAAAAACAGGCCGCAATGATGTCCCGGTAGGTGGGCAGAGCCTCCCACCACCAGCACCGGTTCATGTGAGCTGGATAGATCTGGCCGAATTTCATCGCTGGGTTTCTGCCTCTTACATAATTTTTTCCTAGGCAGCAATTCCCACCTCCTTTCCCCCAGGTCATTTCATTAAATCTATCTTCTCTTTGATTTAGCACCCTAGCAGTGAACAGCTGCATAATGGGATCTCAGCCTCACAAAACCCTGAGCAAGCAGGATGAGGCCCTACTGATTGGTTGTCCCGCTTCTTAGTACAAATATCTCCCTATTTTTATTGTCTAGATTATTTCAGTTGATTGTCCATTTGCTGTTTTTAGCAATAGCACTTAGATTTATATACCGCTTCACAGTGCTTTACATCCCTCTCTAAGCGGTTTACAGAGTCAGCCTATTGCCCCCAACAATTTGAGTCCTCGTTTTACCCACCTCGGAAGGATGGAAGGCTGAGTCAACCTTGAGTCTGGTGATATTTGAACTGCCAAACTGCAGGCAGCCAGCAGTCAACAGAAGTAGCTTGCAGTACTGCACTCTAACCACTGCGCCACCGTGGCTCATTTTACTTGTTTTTTTTTAGCTCTGTACACTAACCAGTTTGTTGAGTTGCACAGCTAATAAATACATATAAATAAATAATGCACAAGGGGGTGGGGGAAGCATTTATTCCTTTCTATGCATAGATTGTTTTGGCTCTGTCTCCCCCATCCCTATCTTATCCTTGTCTACTGCTTCTTGTTCTTTGAGGATGCTTTTCTCAATCAGAGCAATTCGGTAGTACAGAGACAATTCCTGGCATACACTGAGGTTTTTCCAATGTCATAGCAAGCTTATACAAATAAAGGGGAAGATGAAAGAGTGGTAATTTTCCAGTTGCTCAGGCACTGTTTTGTTTTCTTTACATTTTCATTTCAACTTTTTTTTTTTTTTGCTTTACCATAGCAGAGGAATTAAAGGTTTTGGTCCCAGCTCAAGTTTCCCTAATAGTCTTTCAAAATACTTCTGAAGAACCCATACAAATGAACCTTCAGTAGCACAGGAGATTTCTGTTTCTCTTAGCAACCACAGAATTTTGATCTTATTGTGACATTTGCTTCTATCAAGGATAAGGACTATCAGGTCCCTTGTCCATATGTGGCCTGCATGATTTTTGAATCCAACCAACAGCCTCCCTTCCTCAGTAAGACAGTAAGAGATCATGCATGCAAAAATTAGTAACAATCCTTTTTCTCTTAGAAATGATAAAAATGTACAACCTACAGGATGGGCAGGACCTGCTTCCCAAAATGCTGGCATTTAACTATAGGATTTCTTTTCCATGTTTGGGAGAAAAAAGATATTTTTGAAATAACATTCCTTTTGCAAACTATTTTGATTTGCCACTTTATGTAAAAAAAGATGGCTTATAAATGGAAAAGAATAAATTTAGCACTGGCAGAAATGTTGGTGGAATGATGGACTACCTGATTTTTAAAGTCTTGCTACAGAGCCCTACGAGTTTGAAAGCTTTTATTTTAATACTGAAGTTGTTGACTTCAGTATGATGTTTTTTAATGTCAGTCCCTGAGGCCTCAGGCTCTATTATTGTCATTTATTTTTGTCTACATAGCATCCTTTAAATTACAGATTGAAAACATGTTGTCTCCATCTTTATGAATTATATTATAATTCTTAAAAAACCATCATGGATAGAAAAAAAAGCTGCAGACAAGATGGCTGACATAACAAATACTACATTTTGATAACGTTTCCTGAAAAAAAGAATATTGTATCTGTTCAACCAGGCACTGACCACACAAAAAAAGCCAATAGCCAATAATATTTTGATATAAGATCTTTAAATCATTAAACATCTATAGATCATTGCTTATTCATTTGTAATTTTTAATTTGCAGCAAGTGTAGTCTTGGATTCCCAATTTAAAACTTAATTTACAATCCAAACAAATTTTAAAGACTATGTTTGGAGCATGTAGGTCTGAGGCAGTCATTCATAGTTGGCCAACCTGCTGATTTAGATATGCCTAATCCAAATTTTCACAAGAGACCATATACCCAGCCTCTTGTTAGAAAAAGATCTGGTCCTTTTAGAATAGAGGTCAAAATAACTATGAGGCTGGAATGTGGGCTTTACTATTTCCCCAATTATCGCCTAATAAATTCCTGGAATGTCCAGGAATCTACAGGAAAGTCCAAATAATTTGAAGTAGACGCAATTGTCAGCTTCTGAAAACTATTTTTGAAGTAATTTGTAACAGTCTAGCCAGGAACCTGCACTAGGATTAATTTATTTTATGGTTCTTATGGTTGAGTGTTTTTGTGGGAATTATTGTTTTGTATAGAATTTTTTCTGAGCTCCAATATTTTTCAGTATCTGGATAGATTTTAGCTCTAAAGATATTTGCATTAACCAGAATTACCTTGTGGTCAGCCAAAACATTAGTTTCTTTTTTATTTTTAAATCAAGCTTCTATTTTTCAATAATCTGAACAGGTTTATAATTGAGTGCACCAAGATCCCACTTATTTTTTACACATATAATAAACATGTGGTGGATGTAAAAAGGGGGCTGGTTTGGATGGTGTGGTCACAACTATGAACTTTATTTGTTTTAATACCCGTTCTCCACACACTACCCTGGTTTCAAAAATATGATTTATACATTTTTTGGCCTACTGTGATATGTGAGCCCAGCTGGCTTGCTGAAAGTCATTATACCTCAGTCTTACAGATTGCATTGGATCAGCGCTAAACATGACTGCATTTTTGATAATCCAGCCATTTCATTGGGATTAGCATTCTCTAAACTGTAGCTAATCTCTCTTGAAAGACTAGTCCCTCCCCCCATAATTATAGGTATCTTCCTTGCATCTGTAAGGGTCCACGTACTTTACTTAGCTTCCAATATCTAAAAAGTGAAATGGGAAATTAGCATGCAGACCAGCTTCTAATATAACATTTATTTCCAACAATACTTCACCTGACATATCACCTTCTTGGGGAAATGGGTGGTATATATATATATATTATTATACACACACACATACACAGCTACCTCAGAGATATTCTAAGAAATTAAAAATGGTCATAGCAATAGCACTTAGACTTATATACCGCTTCAGTGTTTTACAGCCCTCTCTAAGCAGTTTACAGAGTCAGCATATTACTCCCAACAATCTGGGTCCTCATTTTACCCACCTCGGAAGGATGGAAGGCTGAGTCAACCTTGAGCGTGGTGAGATTTGAACTGCTAAATTGCAGGTAGCTAGCAGTCAGCAGAAGTAGCCTGCAGTACTTCCTTCGAACCATTGCACCATCATGGCTCATAAAAGACTTTTCAGGAAAAAAAGTCAGTTAAAAAATGGAGAGCACCAAGAGACTGTTGAGAACAACTTTCTAATTTGCCCTCTAATAATGATTTTTCATCTCACCACACCTATCCATCATGGTGGCCATTTTGTGGGAATGCCCATAAACCTGCTTTTGAGATTTCAGATGCAGTCATTTATATTCAAAGGTGAAGTTTCCACTTTAAAGTTATTACTTTCTCAATCTTTTTTGCCACATTGTTAAATGAATCACATGGTCATTTACAGAATGCTTGTTGGAAGACATCTGGGAAGATTGCAAATGGCAATCACATGACCCTGAGCCATCGCAATTGTCACAAATATGTTGCCAAGCACCTGAATTTTAATCATATCACTATGAATGTTGCGACAATCATAAGCGCAAAGACAGGTTGTAAGTCATTTTTTTCAGTGTTGAAATGAATGATTACTAAATGAATGGTTGAGGACTGCCCATATTTTAATTGTCCTTTTACATGACTCCATATTTCATGCTATTTTTAGCCCATTATTTTAAGAAAATTAAGATAGATTTTAGTTTTTAACTTATCACTTCATAAAATTATTCTATTAAGTTGATTTATGAGCATTTTTGCCTGTTGCAGTCATTATATTTCAATTCATCACTTTAAGGGAGCTGATCTTGAAACTCGCCTCTCACTGCTTATAAGATTTGTGACTCATTGTTCAGACTCCAATCCCATTAAATCAAAGTACTTACGTTTAGAATGATTGCAATTCATGAATGGGCTAAATGTCACCAATATGCATTTCATGCAATGGCTGAAGTGACCCTGCATACCCAAACTTCTTTATTTATAGCTCAAAGTCTTATTCAAAAGATAAATCTCATCAAATGTCAATGCAGTTTTAATTTAGTGTTTGGAAGAGACCATTTGTTCCAGTATAACTCCCATTAATTTCAGTAAGGATGAAATGAAAATGTGATATTTCTTAGCAAGTGTTGCTGGTTTCAAACATCACGATAAGCCATCTATAGAAACAATCACTTCCAAGGATTTGTGGTGCTCAGCTGTCTTCTGATGGAAAAAAAAACTGTTTTATTTACTCCTACGGAGGGTAAAATAAGTGACCTCTTAGTAGATGTTACAATCCTTACCATTTAATTTCCTATTTTAAAATGTAGGGTTTGTTCCAGAAAATCTAAAATACAAGTGGGGATGACAATTTGATACATTGTCTGGATAAGCCTTAAATTTTACTAAACACTATTAAAATGTGTTGGCGTCCCTTCAATACTTTGTAGAAGTACATCTTAAAAAATGATACTTCTTTATAGAACTAGCTTAAAAATGCTACTAATATCTGTGTTCCACCATTACCTATGTTTGAATAGAAAGTGAATAGATTTATGTGAAAAAGGTGTATGTATCATTTTGAGCCAGAACTATAAGATTTTTGACTTCATCAGAAATGAGCCAAATATTAGTGCACATACGGTAGTTCAGCTGGTTCAATCTACTTGGCTGCTCCTATAAACAGGAACAAATGAACATGCATATATGTGGTATCCAAATCCAGACCACCCTTTCCCCAAGAAGGTGATATGTCAGGTGAAGTATTGTTGGAAATAAATGTTATATTTGAAGCTAGTCTTCATGCTAATTTCCCATTTCACTTGAAGAGTAAGTCTAACAAACTAAATAGCACTTTTTTTTTTGCATAAATATGGCTGTCCATCAATGAGCTATGAATGAACCTATGAATTGATTTTGAAATCAAATGAACCATTCAATGGATAGTATTAACTAAGGACGTGCAAAACATTCCATCTATGAAACAATAATATATACAGAAAAGTTGTTTTTGAGTTGTTACACATTTTAATCCTGATGCAGAACAAAACAAAGCTCACTTCTACACACAGGCCAAAATACTTTCTTCTGGTTAAGAGGGGGGAGCAGGGAGAAAGAGCAAAAGGTTGAAAGATTTTCTTGGCAGCAGGGTGCAGCGGAGGTGTTTCTTTGAGCCAAACCCTGGAAACCAAAATGTTTCAGGTTTTGTTTCTGCCAAACCACACTGAATTCAAAATAGTTCAGCAGGTGTCATCCGTATTCAAGAGGAAACATGTTTTCTAGTTTATGCACCCCCTGATCTTAATTACTATGGCTTATTAGAAGCCAAATTCCTAGCTCTGATATAAGAACAAAGTCATGAAAAGGTCTTGCCGAATGCACTAAATCTGAATTCCTTGAATCCTGGCTGAATATCTAATGCAAATTTAACTTTGAAGGACCATCCCTTCTTAAATTCTGAAAGCAATCCAATGGCATTTTTAGTTATTCTAAAAAAGTGCAGTAGGATGTGATTTTCCTTCACCTCAAAGTTTAAAGCTATGAAACCAACAGAACAAAAATCTAAAACTGATTCCTTCCAAGAACCAATGGAAGGAAATGATGAATTTGGTTACCAACACAACATTTAAGAGCTGTTAAGCAGCTAGGTACCTGACAGCCTATTACTGAAAGTAGCATTGTAAAAGCTGCAGGTGCAGGGCAATATATTTTTTATCTACAATACTTTGTTTACCTACCTGAAAGTAATACTTATTGGAAAGTAAATAGGCCAAGCCTTATGATGTAATTCATTAGACTTTCAATATATCTTCTATCTGTGGCAAACACACACAGGATCTCTAAGTGCTCCCTCATCTATCATCCACTGTTTGTCAGGAACAAAATGCCAGGAAATGTTCTGGATCTTCCTGAAAGCATTTGTGGTACAAATGGTTCTTAAGTCTAAGAGCCAGCATATATATTGCTTAAGACCTCAGTACAAATACCCATTCAATTGTAGAGTTCACTGGGTGATTTTAGGTCACTCGCTCTCAGCCTAATCTATTATACAAGACTGTTACAGCAAGGAGATAATTAGATGACAATTCTTTATATATCCTCTTGCATCGTCAGAGAAAGGGTAGGACATAAATACTGTAGGGAAATAAATATTACCACTGTATTAACATTTGAAATTTGGTTTTGGGGGAAAACCTTAGTATGGACAGCCATGAAAACAAGCAAAAAGTGGGATTCACTAACATGGCAAAAAGGTTATAAAATCAGGCTCAATAACAGCCTTGCTTAGCAATGGAAATTCTGGCCGTATGTTAAGGAATTATGGTCGTAAGTTAAGGAATACCCATACACTCAATTTTCTAGCTCCCATTTTTCCAGAGTGTTTTATAGAATAATTTAAAAAAAGATATTCCGAGGCATCAGTCTAAAAAGATGCAACAGATAAGGAAAAAGATAAAGTGTTTTTAAAAGAGCCTAAAAATTCAGAAAGCAGTTCTCAACGTTCATAGTTTGTATAATGGTAACAATGATGGATGTATATTGTTTTAGAGGCCCCAATCAGGGGTGAAATCAAGCACGTTCTGACGGTTCTGGAGAACTGATAGCGGAAATTTTGAGCAGTTCAAAGAACTGGTAGCAGAAATTTTGAGTAGTTCGGAGAACCGGCAAATACCACCTCTGGCTGGCCCCAGAGTGGGGTGGGAATGAAGATTTTGCAGTATCCTTCCCCTGCTATGTCCACCAAGCCACACCCACCAAGCCATGCCCACAGAACCAGTAGTAAAAAAATTTGGATTTCACCACTGCCCCAATGACACTATCATTTCCCACAGCCAATACTCTTCCTCACCGGAGAATTGGACCAAAGGAGTTGAGGAAGGGCCTTCAGCTTAAATTTGCAGGGATTTATGAAAAACTGAACAATGATTGCATAAAACCAGAAGGAAACATGATCTGGGTAGAAATACACTGTGAAAAAATTAGTCACTAAATATACAAAGCATAGCTCAATAGCAGAAGAGACCTGAGATTTAATAAAATCCCAAATCAGTTATTTTGAGGTAAGATGGGCGGCCTATATATTTTATAAATAAACAAATAATAAAATAAAACAAATGTAGGCCTCCTAGCATTAGTGCCATTTTATGATCTAACAGAGTTGGGGGGGGGGGTAGAGGGGAGGCATGATGTATTTCATTTTCTACCGATAATTTAGAATCTGTTTTGGTTACAGGTTTTCTCTAGCGCAGTTTTCCCTAACCCTGGCACTTTAGTATATATGATCTTCAACTTCTAGAATTTCTCAACTATAGTTGTATAGCCATTATAAAAGATCTAGAGGATGTAACCTCATATATGGAGGATGCTAATGTGGACCAAGTGTGGTCTAGATGCTTCAAAATGAAGTTTAATACAGGTTAAATAAGATTGCTTCAGCTCTAAGAAGTGGGACAAAGCAACACAAAATCCCTTTTTGGCAACTATTAAATCTGATGTGAACCGATTCTTCAGCTTATATTTCCCAAATTTATATTCTTTTGCATAGGATCAACTATGCAAGATCTTTGTGGGTTTTTTTTTAATCCTCTTGCACCATTCAACTAAAATCCAAAGAACAGCTTAATAAAATTCACTTGAGTTTTATTTAACTAATAGTTTTTTAAGTGTGGTGAAAAGATTAGACTGCTGTTTTTTAGTGGCAACAAATTCAAACTCAGGGGTATCACTTTTTTAGTCATATGCTTCAAAGGTTTCTAGGCAGCATTCTTGTTCAAGCATGACATGTTTGGTTGCTTTTAATATGGACTTAAGGCACGCCCATCCCGAGAGAAATAATTATGAAAAGTCTCTCTTGAAATCTGCAGATGGTTTTACTCCCAAGTGGCTCCTTATACATTGATCAACACTCCACCTGAGAAACAATCTTCTACAACTGGAAAAGAGCAAATGCAATGATTAAGAGACTAGGAAGAGCTACCCAAGAGGGAAAGGCCGTAATAACTGGGGATTTTGAACTTAAATCAAAAGTAAAAGGAGTAAAAGCAAAAGCAAGGATTTCAACTCATAAATGATGTGAACAATGCGAACAGACAGACATTTTCTTTCTCACAGGCATGTTTACATTTTTAAAATCTCGCTGAAATTAAGTGTAAGGAGATAGATAATGATTTATGCAATGCATAATTAACTTGGGTTAATTAACTTGGGATTTGCTGCCATTCAGATGTAAGGATGAGCATCAATGTAGATAGTTGTAAAAATGAATTGATAAATTCACGCAGGTCATCAGGTATGGTTTTCGTGCATTATATTTTGTTTGCTGCTATAAAAATGAGCTCAGCTACATGAACAAACTCTTAACATCTTGCTGTTTCCACCAATAATCCACAGCTCCTCCAAGAAAAGTTCAATAATCTCTTTGATCTCATCACTCAGTTTTGTCAAGCATAATTATTTTTCTAGTTGAACATTTGTTCATAATCCACGTCCAAATTATGTGAGGTTTTGCCTGCTGCTATTATTTCAAGGGAGCAATAAATCTTTACCTGGTCCACATCTGTTTAATTCAACTGCGATCTGTGGTACTATGAAGTAACCATCACAGTTCATAAACTAAAGATGTTTCTCCCCTCTTTTTCAATATCCAGCTTTCATAATCATACTGTAAAGATCAATGCTTTATATATTGTGATCTTTATTGTTAAGTATTCTTACTATCTTAATGTGGTGGGAGGGTTCAGAAATTTTAATACTGTAATCCCTCAATAGAAATCTGAACTGCTAGCAAGCAGGCCAATCTTTATGGTAAAGCTGAATGAAGGACCTTCTAAGAGTAATCTACAGCTGTGTTGAGAACAAATATGGCTTTGCAAGTAAGCGGGAAGCCCATCTAAGAGAAGGAACTCCAAAATCAAACTTAGAATAAAAGAATGGTAAATTACTTCTGTTATTGTTGTCTAGAAAACTGTATGGGCATGTCCACAATTTGCACTAGTCATGTATTGCTCAATCATACGTTATTCAACACATACAAGTCAAAGCTCTCAAGTGAAGTCTGGCAAAAATATCTACAGCACTACTGTAAAAACAGGAGATTTAGCTCAATTATATCACAATCAATGTGAATGTATACCATGTCTTCAGTCATAGCATATTTTAAATGACATAATTAAATGCTGGGCAGCAGGAAAAAAGTGCTACTCCCCTGAATTTCCTAATGATACCTGGTTGACAACTTTAGGTTTATAAATTTTAATGAAGAGGTTCTATTCAGAGCAATTAACCATTGCATTAATAATTTACACAAAGCAATTAATGAAATTTCAGCATAGGTAGCACAATCCTATGTAAATGTACTCAAAATTGAATATGATTATCTTGAATGGGATTTAAGTTTAGGTCAGCATGCATTCTTACACTCAGGCTCCACGGATTTGTTAATTTATTTAAAATATACATATCTCAAGAACTCCAGGCAGGCAAGATGATAATTCTCTCCCCGTTTGATCCTCCAAACTCTTTTGCGATAGGTTTTGGAAGAGTGGAACCAATGGCCCAAGTTCACCCAATGAATTTTATGAATAATTGGGATTTTGAAAGTTGTCTCTGTGATTCTACAACCCTGTTAGGATTTCCAGAAGGAGCTGGAAAAATGGATTCCTCTGCTCTATTGGGGATACTAATACATAAATTCATTCCTGTAAATTCTTTGCATTCTTGTAAGTGATTTGCAAAAAAATTTTATAAAAAAACCCGCCTTGTGGGTTTGTTATCTCCATTCTTATCTTTCTGGGAAAGCGCCACGCAAATAAATACTATGTTCTCTTTCACGTGGCAGATAACCCAACTCCTTAATACAAAGCTACAGGTAATGGAATTAGACTGGCATCGCTTCGCTCACTGTGGGGAAGGGTGCCCACCGACTTCTTGGCAATGAATTAAAGCAGTTCAAAACCTTGGCTCTCATCAGAAAGAAACCGGGGTGTCCGTGTGAAGTTGAACCCCAGGTGGAGACTGCGACCCGTCACCGCGTATTTGGGGAGGCTTGCCCAGGGCCACTTTATGCGTAACTTCCTATCCGACCTGAACTCCAGATCCCCTGGTTCTTGAAAACATAGCAACGAGGCGCTTACTCATCCGAGCCCTCTTTGGCCACGGCCGATCCGCGGGGAAAGAGCAAGATAAGACGCGCCTCGTCGTCGCCGGCCCTTTCCTTCCAGCCCCTCCCCTGATCGCCCTTTGACTCTCCGTCGAGGCGGGCTAAGGGCGGAGGCTGGTGCTGGAGGGAGGACGGGGCGGGCGGAAGACTGGTCGACGTTGCCCGGGCCGGTGTCTTTCTTACTCCTGCCTTAAGCACGCCGTCATGGCTTCGGCTCTCCGTCCCGGCGCCTCCTCTCCCCCCGCCGCCTGCCTACTTCTGCTGCTCGGCTGCCTCGTCATGCGCGGGGCTTCCGCGTGGCCGGAGGAGATGGAGGAGGACGCCGACGAGACGGACCCCCACTCGCGGCACCTCTACAACGCCGAGATGCTGCGCCATGGCGTCCAGAGCGCACCGCACTTCGTCATGTTCTTCGCCCCGTGGTGAGCGGCGGCGGCCTGGACAGGGAGGAAGGGCGCGCCGCGCTGCGCTTCTATCCGGACTCTCCCTATTGTGGCAGCCGGAGGGAGAGCCGATGAGGGCGGGTTGGGAAAGGAGCCCCCGGGAAATTCCGAGGGGGGAGGGGGAGCTCTCTTTTCCCTCCGCGCCCCGCCTCGATTAAGCTTTTCCCCCAAATCCCGTGCCCGCCCACTCCCCCGCTTCCCACAGCCGCAGACCGTGCCAGAAAGAGGCTGGGATTTGCTGAGATTTGGATAGTTCACTTCCACGCAAGCAAATCCTTTAATCTCTCCTTGGCACAAGCTAGTGAGCTAAAGTTACTGTTTTTCCCCCAAAAGGCGTAAAGCGGACTTCTTCCGGGGTCGCTGGCATGAAGGGATGAAAAGTGGAGAAACTTGCACAAAGTGTCCCTGTTGGGTACATAAACATTTAAAAGGCGGGGAGGAAGGGGGGGGGGGGCGCCCTGTGATGTCTGTAATCACAGAAGCCATCTTTTCTGACCTTGCCTTGTTTGCAAGCTGATGGACATGCTGTAGGGGTGGGGTAGAGCCAGGAGAAAGGAAGGATGCAACAAAGGAAACCCATCCTAGAAGCAGTTTCTGAAGTTCAGATGGCAGTGATGACTGCATTTAGTGCATCCCTTTCTTGAATGCATACAATATTAACTCCTGCAGAACTGAAGCAAGTGTTGTCGACCCATGCCTTATGCAGATGGCATAGAAAGCTCAGCAAGTTTTTAACAGGTGAAGCAGGGATCACAAAAGCTACTTTAAAATATCAGCATCAGTTCCAAAATTAGACGTTGAACTAATGAAGTTAAGTGTCTAGCACTGCAGATTGATATTCATGGAACAATAACAACCAACCCACAGAGTTGATCTCCTCCAGGTCCCGTCAGCTAAACAGTGCCGGCTGGTGGGCCCGCGGGGAAGGGCCTTCTCTGTGGCCGCCCCAGCTCTCTGAAACCAGTTACCTCCTGAGATCCGGACCATCCCCACCCTATTGGCCTTGTTTAGGCCTTGTTTAAGCGGTGAAGACCATTGATCTCGCTGTTGCGATCTGGCGAAATCCGGCCATGAATGGTGTGAATGGGTTTTAATTGTTTTTAATGTTTTAATTTTTAATGTTTTTATACATGGTTTTTAAATGCATTGTAAGCCGCCTTGAGTCTTCAGAGAAAGGCGGCATACAAGTTGGACAAATAAATAAACAAACAAATAAACAATAAAAAAACCCACCAGCGCAGGGTGGTAGTGTTTGTGCATCCATGTAAGCACACTCCTTTAAGTCAGTTTTGACTCCTGGTGATTCTGGATTAAGTCCTGCAGTTTTCTTGACAAGGTTTTTGCCATTGTCATATTCCTAAGGCTGAGAGAAAATGATTGGCCAAGGTCACCCAGCTGGTTTTATTGTGTAAGGCAGGTCTAGAACTCAAGGTCTCTCATACCAAAATTAAAATGATAGCATTTATAGAGTTGAAATCATGAATGTTGAGTTCTATCCTAGACTGTAGTAAAGATGGGACTTATTTCAACTCAATAATTTGGGCTTAACTATAGATTGATGTTAAACATCCTTGGCAAGACCACAAAAGTCCTGGCTAAGTATGAGATAGACTATATGGGAGCAGGTGGTCCTGGAGCTTAGGCCTAAACAAGTAAGGCTTCATACACTAGTGTGAATATTTTTCACTGGAGGTTGATGGTGCCGAGTGGCATGACTCGGCTTTGACTCAGGATGTGACTGTTGTGAAATAGGCAGATTTAAATCAAGGAACATTATTTGGAAAGTTCTCCAAAGTAAAACTGGCAGAACCTTATACAGTCCTGCTCACACTCAGAACGTGATACAGAGTTACAAAAATGCAAGGAATACTGGACAAAGTGATCGGTCATAGCTCTTCTATGAAAAAAAGGCTACAATATTGAGTGTAAGTTTTGTAGAAATAAAATATACAAAACGAGTTCTTTTGCACAAAATGTTTTATAGCATCTTGCCATAAAATGCAATGATCGCCACAAACCTCTTAAAGCGGATTAGACCAAAATCTACTAATTATGATTACTGTGTGTTATCCTGAGTATGAAATGCCTGACGGTACAGTTTCTGGAAACCATAACCATATTTGTAGGTGCTTGTTTGGCCATTTTGAGAACAGAATACTGAAATGATTAAGCGTTGGTTTATCTAGCAAGCTCTTACTTAATTATGGTAATTGAAACCGCCAGCTCTGTTGCTAAGTGACCCAGTCATAAAGCACAACTTCACATGATTGTGCCAACTTACAAGAGAGTGGTGGTAGTCCCAGTTGCCATGATCAGGCATATCTCATGTAGTTGCAGCATCTCACGGTCATGTGATTGCCATTTGTGACCTCCTGCCAGCTTCCCCATTGACTTTGCATGATGGAAGCTGGCAGTGAGCATCACAAATGATGATCAAGTGACTATGGGATATTGAGACTTGTCGTAATTTGCAGGATGGTTGCCAAGTATCTGGATCGCAATTAGATGGCCACTAAGATGCTGCAATGGCCACAATTACAAGGAATGGTCATAATCTCCCTTGTTCTGTGTCATCTTAACTTGGAATAAGTGCTGAATGATTGCTTTACAAGAACTACCTTTAATATTCTTTTCCATTACTTTGAAGAGGGGATAATGCTCATTGCTGCAGATAACTTTTCAATGGATGTATTCCCTGAAAACTTAATGTCTCTCACCCTGGCCCCCAAAATCTAGAACCTGTTTTCAAGAGTAATGTGTAAGTTTCAGTACATGTGACTATAGAGCTTTCTGCCCCATTTCCCTGCCTTAAATTTGAGTTGGTGTTCAGTAGAACTTCATTTCTAGATCAATATGCAGAATTATTTACGAGGAATATAACCAAAATGGATTTTTAGTTATTTGAGAAGCCATAAACTATTGTATCTCCATGCAACAGTTAGTTGCATGAAGATAGCTGTAACTTTTCCAATAAGGACAGACAACTAATTATGTACCAATAAAGGAGAACTAAAGCCAACTAAAGCCCTTCAAAACATGCTAAGTAAACCAAAAGACCCACTAATCCCAGAAGGAAAAAACAGGAGTCATCTACAACATACAGTGTAAGAACTGCAACAACTACTATGTAGGACAAACTTGCAGAAGACTGGCAGAACGCATCCATGAACACCACCTGGCCAAAGACATGATGAAATTTTTTAAATTTCACAACATAGACAGATTTAACTGTAGTTTCAGTTGGGGAAATGTGGCAATCTTAGACCAGGCCAAGTACAAAAATGCCAGGGAATTTCTAGAAGCCTGGCATTCTGACAAGCCATCAATAGATACATAGACACCATCTATAGACTATGCAAGAGAGATAATCAACCAACCCAAAAGAGAACAAAAAGACTCCAGTAACTCTCCACCAGTAATCGGCACCCAGGTCATCATGGATTAACTGCAAGGTTAACTTCAGACCAACAATCAAGTAAACAACACCCCAATCAAGAAACTGCCAAAGAGCCATCAGTAAACAGCCCAACCAGAGAATCTCTAAGACCACCCCACCCACACAGACAGGGTTAGGGTTAAGGGTTAGGGTTAGACACCAGAATACAATCTGACAGCAAACAGCACTCCTTACTAGCACTGATGGTGTTACCTTAGCCTAGTTAGGGTAATGAAAAGTCGGCAAGAAAACAAGCAAGCTTAGCACCAAGGACCCTCAACTAATGTGTTCATAACTTTTCTTATATTTGTCTCAGCAAGAATGAAAATATAGTATAAACAGAATTATGATCATAATTTAAATGTTATCTAGGTAACGGGTTTTCTAGGATCCAATTTCTAGTAGCCATAATTGACTTTTTTAAAATGAACATTGTTTACAAGTTCTGAATTCTTTTATTACCGTATTTTTCAGAGTATAAGATGCACCGGAGTATAAGACGCACCTACCTTTTTTGGTGTGGAAAAGAAGAAAAAGAAATCTCCTTCTCCCTCTGCCTCTGCCTCTGAACAATTTTGCCTCTTTACAGCAAACAGCCTGCTTTACTTTCATTTTCGTTTTCAGCATAGCTTGATTAGTGCAAGAAAAAAAAAATCTGCTCCAGCAATTTACCTCTTTGCAACAAGCAGCAGAGACCTACGCAAAACAGCTGAAAGCAAATCAGCTGAGAGTGGGGAGGCTGATCCAATCAACTTGTGCTAATTAGGCTGTGCTGAAGCTAAAAGGAGCTGTTTTTTCTTGCTCTTTGCTTGCAAGGAGGCAACTGCTGGGAGGCAGAGGCCAAAGGGTGGGGGCCAGTGGGTGGGCGGGGCTACATTTGGTGTATAAGACGCACCTACATTTTCACCCTCTTTTAGGGGGGAAAAAGGTGCGTCTTATACTCCGAAAAATACGGTAGTTTAAATGGATTTTATATGATATTCTCTATGTTTCCACTTCAAAGTTAATTTAAAGATGGAAAAACAGATGGAAAATCTTACTAAATAATGTGTCCAGTCAGTCCTAAGTTCATCAGTTTGACCTTGGCTGCTTTTTCTGACTTCTTCCAAGGGAAACAAACCAGACTCCATGGCTCAGACAACAGACTATGTGAACCATGGACAGAATCAACCATATTTTTCAGCTGTGCCTGTTTGTAGGTGGAGTCAACAGACGTGACTCAGAGCACACTGCTCATTTGCTTGTTTTTATTTCCAAGGGCTGCTGGGGAAATAGGAGGTGACATGGAGATGCAGTTTGTTAAGGCACATGGTAAATATTTGTGAATGGGGCTTTGGGGACATTATGGGTAACCATAATGTGAGCTCTGCCCCATCCAAAATTGCTTTGAGGTGAACAAAAGAAACTTGGGAAGGAAAGAGTCAATAGTATATAAATAATACTATTTGAATAGCACAGTATTTATTAGTTTGGAAGTGAGTCAGGCCACCCTAAAATAAGGGGAAAAATCAACTATGTTGAAATATATCAGTTTGTCAACTGAAATATTTCCCTAAATGGGGGGAAAATAGAGTCTACTCTAAAAGGATATTTTCTTGATGATTTCCTGGGACCTGTGAAATATTGAAGGAGTCAGTTGCAAATTTGAAAATAGAACAGACTGAATTGATTGGCTTGTACTGATGATATTACTTAGTTGGCAGTGGTGAAATTCAATTTTTTTTACTACCGGTTCTATGGACGTGGCTTGGGCGTGGCTTGGTGGGCATGGTAGGGGAAGGATACTGCAAAATCTCCATTCCCACCCCACTCCAGGGGAAGGATACTGCAAAATCCCCATTCCCTCCCCACTCCTGGGGGAAGGATAATGCAAAATCTCCATTCCCACCCCACTCTGGGGCCAGCCAGAGGTGGTATTTGCCGGTTCTCTGAACTACTTAAAATTTCTGCTGCCGGATCTCCAAACTGCTCAAAATTTCCGCTACCTGTTCTCCAGAACCTGCTGGATTTCACCCCTGCATTAGACCTTGTTCTGCTAAATTTCACTTTTCCCATGTGAAATGACAGCCATTTTGTATTAAACGTGAAGTTTTGCTTTGATTCCGTAACTTGGTTGCTATTAAAATGTGACACTTTAGTAATAAGAGGATTTAATTTTCTGAGCTTCTTTTCGAAAATAATGTTTGCAAACACTTCAGTGAATTCTGATCTCTTCTGTGGACAACTTTCTCTTTCATGCTTGTGAAAAAGGCACAAGAACAGGGTTTTTGTTTTTTGTATCTTGATTGTAATCAGTAAAGAACTCTTGGCTAATGACGTATAAAGCATTTGAGGAGAAAATAAGTCATGCTAGAATTCCTGATTTCACCTAAACCTGGATATACTCAAGCATACATCCTAGACTTTTAAGAAAGTAGATTTTAATAAACTTCAATTATTGATAAGTAGAATTCTTATATTATAAGCATTTGTAGAATAGAAGCTCAACATTGGCCAGTGTTTCTTTTAAAAAAAGGAGAAAAAGGAAATGCTATAAGCATAATTACAGAAAGTTCCAATGAAGAGAAAAATGAAAGCTCACAACAATCTGGGGTCACTGAGGAGGATAAGATGAGGTCTTCAATTGAGCTGGACTTCTGATGTCTTATGTAGCCACATCCCTGCAAAATATTCCTTAGAGATATGTAAAGAAAATAAATTTAGGAGAGATAAATGGAGAATTCTCTTAGGAAACAATAAGTAAATATTCAGGTTCGAGACAGATACTTATCTTGGCAATATTACTTGTGGAAAAGAGTTTTCAACAGAAATTGATTATGAACTGAGTTTGAGTCAATAGCATGATGTAGCCAAAATAATAAATAAATGGAGATTCAGTATTTTCTACAAAAATATTGTTGCCAAATCATAGAAAGTAATAATTCTGCTATTCTGCATTCATTAGATTCTGCCCTGAATATTGTGTCTGGTTCTGGGCACATTTTAAGAAGGATTCAGAAAAACTACAAGTGGTTCAGAGAAGGGCAGCAAGAGTGATCAGAGGATTAAAAATTAAGTCCTGGGAAGTGGGAATGCTTATCGACAAGAACTGTGTGATATCAAAGCGCTCTTCAAGAACCGGAAAAGGGACTTCCGCTTCCGGTTCCACTGGCGACAGACTCTGATTGGGCTAGCTCTGGCCCCAGAGTCCGATCCCCTCCATCTGGAGGCCCTTTGGGCCAAACGCCCCATTATTGGGGCGTTTGCCGTTTGAGGGCGGCTCTCCAGGGGTCCCCTGCCTCACTTCCAGGGGCTGGGAGGCCGATGCTGGCGCGCCCGAGGCTCCAGAGGGGGTGGGAGGCGATCGGCGGCTTTTTTCGAGGCCGCGGAGGCGCCACAGCGCCTAAGGGGACCGGTGCTAGTTAAGAAGGCACAACGGACTGAACTGACTGACTGGAGAGTGGAGCAGGCATCCTGGAGGCGAGGGGGGGGGTTGGAGTTTCCCCCCCCTTGTAGCTGGAAAGGTGCCGTGGCAGAGAACTAGGGAGAAGGAGATGGAGTGAAACCCCTTACTTTGCTGACTTTTCCTTGGAGGATGGCTGTGGCAGAGTTTGTTGGAGACGTCTGGTGGCCTCTCTTCCCGGTGAGCAATGGCGGTAGTCTGACTTCCTGCTTCTTTATTTATGATTGAAGACAACATTCTCCTCTGGCTTCCTGTTTGACCTACTCTATACTTCGGACTCATTGCTCCTGTGAGCGCCCACTGGTGGATATTTGAAAAACTACTCTGACTGCTAATCCCTCTTTCTTCTCTGGAGGTTTGCCTTCTGATTTCTCATCTTCTATTGATCTAAGATGGCTAAGGGCCATAAATCAGCAGTAGCTGATATGGAAAAAATTTTGGAAAGACTGGCGAAATTGGATCAGAAGTTGGACAAGTTAGATGACGTGCAAAAAGGATTATCTGAAATTAAATCTGAAATGACACTTATGAAAAAAGATTTAAATGATGTTCAACAGCTGGCAGAGCAAAACAAGAAGAAGATGGGGGGTCTGGAGGGGGAGGTACGGGCACTCCAGAAGGTGGAGGATGGGAGAGGAAATGCAATGTTAACTTTACAATTGGATAAGATGTCTTATTTTCTCAGGTTCCAAAACGTGGAACAACTTGACCAGGAAAATTTGAGAGAAGTGATGGTTAAAATGTTGGGTGAATTTTTAGAAAGAGATTTGGAGTCTATTGGAAGGGATGTGGACTTGGTGTATAGAGTAAACTCACAATTTGCAATTTTACATAATTTACCAAGAGAGATTCATATTAAATTTGTGAGAAGGGAACTGAGAGATGAGATATTGAGAAAACAAAGACTGGGGGCGCTGGTGTACAGGGGCAAGGAGATCACCATCCTGAAGCAGATTCCCAGACAGGTACGAGAATCAAGAAGAAAATATTATTTTTTATCAAATAAGCTGTACCTTAAGGGAGTAGGTTTTAGGTGGTTGATTCCGGAGGGCTTGATGATTTTTTGGGAGGACAGTAAGAAGAAAATTAATAATGTAATGGAAGCTAAGGCTTTTTTTGACCAACATAAATCCTTCCTAGGTGGAGAAGATACAGGAGCCGAAGAGGGGGAAGTATTAGATGATCAAGGAGCGGGGGCGGACGGAGCTGTTGCGGCCCGGGAGGAGGGGGGAGGCCAGACCATGGTTTTAAGAGCCAGAACTAGGAAATGAAGAAAGGAGGGGAATCTATTGTTTAATTTTTTTTTAATTGACATTTTTCTTTCTCTCTCTTCTTTTATCGTATTTTGTATAATACTTTTTTTGTTTATATAATTTTTATATAACCTGGTTGTTTGCTTCGACTTAAGATAATAATGTCTGTTGTGTGAGAACTTAAAAAAGAAAATAATAATTGAAATATCTTTATAAAAAGATATTGAAAACTCAACATATTGTAAACTATAATATTGTGTATTTTTAACCAATAAAAACTTTAAAAAAAAAAAAGAACCGGAAAAGGAATAGGAATACGTATACCTGCATTCAAGTGTTTGTATACAACTCTTCAAAACAAGAGTTCTATTACCCAGAAGAAAATCAGCACTTGATTTTTGTTGTTCCAAAGGGCAATAGAATTATGGAATTATTAGAAATATAATTATGGAACTGAAGTTCCAAGAAAGCCAGTTCCTCTTGTGCTTCACAAAACATTTTCTAACACTAAAGGCAGTTTGACAGTGGAATCAATTTCCTAAAGTAGGTAGGTTCCTTTTACAAGCTAGATACTGTAGCTATCAGTTACAGATGCTTTATCCTGGATCCATTCATGGAGCAGAGAATTGGACTTGATGATCTAAGTGGATCTTTCCAGTTTTGTAATTCAGTGGAATTCTAATACTTCAATAGAGTTGTACCAGAGCACATCCCACTAAATTCAATGAGACTTGCTATGATAAAGTTCTAGAGACTGAATTTCATAGTTTTCATTGTAACCATAGCTACTACTTCATTTCTTAAAATGTTGGTTTTAAATTATTATATTTTAAAAAATTAATAGCAAAGACTCTGATGACTGTATTTACTTTCAAATGATATTTCTATGATTCTCTATTGGAGAGGCAATTTGGAAGTGACTCAGAATCTTGCTGTATGCTCCATTCTAACGGAGCTTTCAATTCATAACAAATACTGTATACCTTGAGATGAAATGGTTTACTGCTCTAATATAACTTAAAAGTATTAACTGATATTGCCTGATAACTCAAAATGTTAAGAGTTTTGTTGCAAGCTGTAATTTCTCAACCTTGATAAGTATAAGATGGGTGGACTTCAATGTCCAGAATTCCCCAGCCATCCTTGCTTGAGAAATACCAGCTCTGGGAAAGCAAAGGGCAAAGTAAAAAGAAGGAAAGAAATCAAATAACTGATGCCTAAACAACAGAAGATGCCAATAGCTCCCTAGGACAGTGATGGCTAACCTTTTTGCCATCGCATGCCAGGAGAGGGGGGGGGCGGGGGAGGGTCGTGCGCGCATGTGCCCACACGCATGTGCGCCCAACCCCCCTCCCCCCCTCCTGGCACATGATGGCCTGGTAGGCCCGTTTTTCTTTCTTACCTGGCTCCAGATCCTGTCTATTTATCTGGAAAGGGCGAAAACAGCCTTTCCCACTCCCTTGGAGGCCCTACGGAGGCTGAAAGTGGGACAGGAAGTGACATTTTTTGCTGTCCCCGGCCTCCAGAACTTCTCTAGGAGTCTCTCTAGGAATCTCTAGGAGCCTCTCTAGGAGTCTTTGGAGGCCTGGGACAGCAAAAAACGTCACTTCCTGACCCACCGGAAGTCAGGAAATGGGCCCTTTCAGCTTCCGTAGGGCCTCCAAGGCAGTGTGAAAGGCTGTTTTTGCTTTTCCCAGATAAATAGACAGGATCTGGAGCCAAGTATGAAAGAAAAACGGGCCTTCCCCACCTACCCCAGTCCCTCCAGAGGCAGGAAACAGCCTGTTTCCCTACTTCTGGTGGGCCGAAAATCAGCTGGCCGGCGGGCGCATGCGCCCCAGAGCTGAGCTGGCGTGCCCACTAATATGGCTCCGCGTGCCACAGTTTCGCCATCACGGCCCTAGGACAAACAAAACACATAATTTCTAATTAAGGATGGAGGATTTTTACTAAGGTCTTTGAATAAAGGGAAACAATTTGTCATATACTATCCATTCAGACAACATTATTGTTAAGTGAAATGTTAACTGTTTAAAACCAAATGATTCTGCAATAAATGTGAATATACTACCCTCCTCCTTAGTTACTGTGCTGATAGGAAAAGAGCTGAAGATAAGAGATAATGCCCATCAAAGAACAGGTGTCAAATTCTTTTGTTTGTTTTTTTGATGGCAGCAATGAGTTTTTAAAGTATAGACATTAAATTAATTGGCAGTACAGCACAAATTTATATTGTATTTATCCCAGTAGTAGATATAAAAGAAATGATGTTGCTTTTATTCTAATGAACTGATTTGTCACATCTAGTTTATCAACTAATGTAACATTAGAAATAAAAGAAAAACTGTAATCTTTATTTTCCTCATATTAAAAAAATTCTGCCAAAGTTTGAAGGAACCTAATAATAACAACAACAACAACAACAGTTTCAGAAAGCAGACTGAAAATGAACTTGGACAAAGACCTACTTTCTATATCTTAGATAAAATCCAGTGTATGGGAGAGAAAATATAAGTTAGATATACTGTATGTAGAATTCCTCATGTCACTAATCTCAATAAAATAGAATAGTAGATTCAGAATTGTTAACAACTTTTTCACCAAAATATTTTTTTAAAACTTGCAGGTGTGGCCATTGCCAGAGTCTCCAGCCAACTTGGAACAAACTTGCAAACAAATACAACAACATGGATAATCCACAGGTCTATGTTGTAAAAGTGGACTGCACTACAGATACACCATTGTGTTCTGAACATGGTGTCAGAGGATACCCAACGTATGTGTAAAAAAAATAATACTTTATACTCAACTCTTATGGATTTAAGAGAGCTTCTGAATGTTTGTTTTGTAAACACATGACATTCTATATTTGTATTAATTCCTTCCCCTTCCTTGAATATAGCATGTAAGTAGCAATAGCTTATTCAACTGTAAAACCAGAATACATACAAAAGGCTCTTAATATCTGTTGCTTTAATTAATTCGCTCATGGTAGTAAAAGCAGTATGGTGATACAAGATGAGCATGCAATATTTTCATTACTGACCCTTTGCAGCGTATTGTAAACAAATGTGTTTCTACCTGGTAGGCACAGCTGTGCAAATATACCACAACAGTTTTATAACAAGCAGAAAGTAGATGAATTGCTCTAATAGACTGGGACCAAAAAAGTGCTAACCATTTTCTTACATTAAGAAACTGTTTGTTACTAAAGCAAGATCCAAACAGTGGAGAGCCAGGAAGTTTAGAGTATAATTCCAAAGCTCTAAGGTTCTTAGCATGGGCTATAGAATAGAGTCAGCAGAAATATTCCTTTCTAAAGACTCCCCTCTCTTTTGTAGAAGTTTTATGAATTCATCTTGGCCAAGCTGCATTTGGTGACATCATGTTCTCCATTTTGCATTTGTAGTAAATTATCCACTATTTTATTAGCAAACCACAGGTAGAAGGATTTGACATGTAGCAGCACATCACACTTAGTTCTTGAGGCCTGTTTTTTAAAATCTATTATTTTTATAATTGTTAATATAAGAGTGATGGCATATAATTTCCTAATTGTAGCAGTAGTGTGTTTTTCACCTAGAGAGTTAACAGCTTAACTTCCAGTTTGGCTACCTTGCAAGCCAAATAAATACCAGAGCAGATCTGGTTTATCTCTGCCATATTTTTTCAGGCATTCTGTTCCCATTTTTTAATATTTTCTAAGAAAGATACAAACACTAAAGGGGGAAATGCATAATGGATCCAAAGTCTGAGAAAAAAAGGGAATATGGATACTTTAATAAAATCATAGGCAACCATCATTTCGCCTGTAAACTAGAAATCTGAATAATTGGTTCATTTAATAGCTTTGTTTGGAACCAAAGAATATATACTTTGTTTTAGGGACAAATAAAGTTTATTGAGAGTGTGTTCATGGGAGTTAACTTGGCTTTTATCTTTGCTTTAAAAGAACTTTTGAAAGTCTGCAGAACAATGGCAATTTAAATTTGGAAAGTCTAAGGCTATGCTATTGAATTAACGGAAATGTTAGAATTAATATTAATAAACCATTGTGAGGAATGTTGTCTGGGATCCAATATGACATGATGATTGTTTTAAAAATGTTTCAAGTTTAAATGACTATTAACCTATTTTGCTTATTGTTTTCTGAAATTTGTAGTCTAAAATTACTTAGACGACACCAGGAAGATGCAAAATATCAGGGACCTAGAGAACTTGAGTCACTAGAGAACTGGATGTTGAAGAAATTAAAAGAGGGAACTGATGTAAGTAATCAGAAACAGTCCTTATTCAAAAGACAATATATAGTTGAACTGTTAAAGGATGCCAGCAGAATAGTGTTTACATTTCTGGAACAAAATTTTATAAGCCCAAGAATCTTATCTTTATGGAGATGTGAGAAGAATATTGAAAGAGAAATTGCTTTGGCTAAAATTCAGGGGAACTTGAACACAGGATTTGCTGTCTTCATGACAATGGGAGGAGGGCACTTAGGAATTGACATAAATAAAATGTGACCCATTGTTTTCTTTATTGGACCAAAGACAAATTATTTTTATGTATGCATGAAGAAACTGCTTCCCAGAGGAGCCTTTCTTCATCTTTCTTGAAATATGGCGGTTTCTGGATTTTAACGTAGGGATTTCCACAACCTCACTCCCTATAGCTATGCTCGTCAAAGTTGGACAGGGAATTCTGGGTGATGTGGTCCTGGGACATCCATTTGTGAAAAAAAATGCTTAGGGAAAGAGGATGTCTTCATTTATAATCATCCCAAAGTTTTGTGTTTTTGTTAGGGAGATATTCTCTCTTTCTCTCTCTCTTTTCTTTTTCTTCTCTCTTCTTTCGTCTCTCTTCCCCCCCCCCCCCACATACACTCAAACAAACTAGACATCCCCACACATATAGACACAAATTGTAATTTTATTGTTAACATGGATATTATTATTATTATTTATTAAATTTATATACCGCTCTACTCCCGAAGGACTCAGGGCGGTGAACAGCCAAAAAATAAAATACACGTAATACAAACATTAAAAACCATTTAAAATACATTAAATACTTTGGCCCAAAACAGATTTAAAAAATCCCAATTTATAAACAAATTTAAAAGCAATTTAAAAGGGAAAGTTAGGCCAGACCAGCCTGCTGAAATAAGAATGTTTTGAGGGCATGGCGGAAAGTGCACAGATCCGGGATCCTCCGTATCTCCGGGAGGAACTCATTCCAGATGGCGGGTGCCCCCACAGAGAAGGCTCTCCCTCTGGGGGCCACTAGTCGACACTGTTTGACCGACGGCACCTTGAGAAGCCCCGCTCTATGGGAGCGTACTGGTCAGTGAGAGGTCACTGGTGGCAGAAGGCAGTCTCGTAAATAGTTGTTGGATAGTTGTTATAGTTTTATTATGTACAAAGCAATATAACTACAGGTAGACCTTGACCTACAACCACAACAGAACTTGGAATTGCGGTCGTAAATCAAGGCACGGTGGGATTGGATGTGATTTTACAACCGTTCTTACAATGGTTGTAAAGCGGATCACATGATTGTTAAGTAAATTCATTATTCCAAATGGCCAAACTGACAAAAAAGTTGCAAACACGATCATGAGAGCATGGCATCTACATCCAGTTGTAAATCTGAGCTGGTTGCCAAGTGCCCAAAATGTGATCACGTGACTGGGGGCAGGGAGCAGCAGTTGTAAGGTCCGGTATTTCAAGGATGGATTGTAAGTACATTTTTTAAAAAAGTTCTTTGTAACTTGGAATAGTTGTTAAACAACCTATTGTAAACCTAGGACTACGTGTAACTCTTTATCTTTTTTAAATTTAAGCTTGTTGATTTCTATGTTCTTTTTCTTGTTGCTAAATATAAGGAGGAAGAACCTAAACTGAAGCCATCGAAAGCACCTGATACAAAGCAAGGTCTTTATGAGCTCTCGGCAGCTAATTTCAAGCAACATGTAGCAGAAGGTAATTTTATTTATTTATTTATCAATCAAATTAAGGATAATATTGGTGGCTCAGGGTTGAAATGAGGAGTCCTTGGTGCTGTCTGAGCTTGGTTGTTTTCTTGCAGACATTTCATTATCCAAACCAGGTAACATCATGAGTGCTAGTAAGGAATGGAGTTTCCTCACAATTTATATTTTAGTGGATTGCCCTATCAGTGTTGGTGGGAGTGGCCTTTGGTTGAATCTTTGGTTGGGTCGTTTACTGTTAGCTTGTTTGACGGTTCCTTGATTGTGGTATTGTTTACTTCTTGATTGTTGGATTGTTGGTATGATCCCATAGGTGTACCTTTAATTTGTTGACAAGTTTATCCTTCAAACTGAAAGTATATGGTTGATAAGATCATCACTTTCAAGACTCCTAGCAGAGATTGTAATGCAACATCTAGGATCAATAGCAAACCCACAAATACAACACAAATATGGGTCAGATATTTAGTTGACACCTTCACCATAGTAAAAAATGACAACTTAAGAAAACATCCACACCACCATCAGCATCTTCAAAGGAATCCAATTCACCAGGGAAGACAAAAACAACTCACTACCCGCTGATCAGGATATCCTGGATATCCTGATCAGCAGAGACTATGATAGCAAACTAGAAACACAAATGTATCTAAAAATCACTCACACCAATCAATGTAATGCTCCACTACCAAAGCAATAACCCAACCTCCCACAAGAGAAGCTATGTAGGAACTCTATTTAGATGACCACAAGCACACTACAGTAACCCTAACCAGCAGAAAAGGGAAATAGATCAGCTATACAACATCTTCCATCTATACAATAAAATGGCAACTTCATCAGAATGTGCCTGACCACTCAATCCAATATAGCACAACCAACATAAGCTATAAAAAGGTTAACAATGCCATATATCAAAAACATCTCATAAACCATCAATAGACTGTTAAAACCACAGGGAATCAGCATAGCACACAAACCAACTAAAGCCCTCCAAAACATCCTAAGTAAATCAAAAGACCCAGCAGCCCCAGAAGAAAAAAACAAGATTCATCTACACCATATAGTGTAAAGACTGCAATTGCCACTATGTGGGACAAATAGGCAGAAGATTAACAGAACATATCCACGAACATCAACTAGCAGTCAGAAGACATGATGAAAAGTCTTTAATTTCACAACATATGGACAGACATAACCATGCTTTTCAACTGGGAATGTGACCATCCGGGCCCAAGCCAAGTCCGAAAACGCTAAAGAATTCCTGGAAACCTGGCAGTCTGATCAATTGGCTATCAATAGACACATAAATATAAACAACATGTACATAGTGTGCAAAAGAATCAGTTAACAAGCCAAAAAAGGAACAAAAGACCTAAACATCTTACCGCCAGCAATTAACATCCAGATGAGCATAGATTAATACCAAGATTAATACCAGACCAACACTCAAGAAGTAAACAATACCCCAGTCAAGGAACTGCTAAACAAGCCAACAGTAAAGAGCCCAACCAAAGAACCTCCAAGGCAACTCCCACCAACATTGACAGGACAAGTCATTAGAATTGAAAGTAAACCGCATTCTTTACTAGCTGTTACCTAGTTTGGGTAATGAAATATCTGCAAGAAAACAACCAAACTCAGACAGTACCAAAGACCCTTATTTATCAAATTTATATAGTGATCATTGATACTGAACATTCTTTTTAATGTTTCATTTTAAAGAACTTTTAATTTTAATATAGTATCCCATAATGAAAAAAAAAATTGGGCCAGACAGCAATGTGACGCAGGCCTTCCACAATCTGATTAATAGTCTGATTGTAGCAGTTGCTCCATTATTGGAACATTAAACAATGTTACATTCTATGAGTTGTGTTGACCTGTGGTCTAGCTTAAACCCATGGTGGTGATTAATCCTACTCATTTCTCAGTTTAAGGCTGGAGTGGGAGCAACGGCTGGCTATTCTCTGGTGTGAATGGCAGTTCAGTTCCGAATGGTGTTCTGAAGGGCTTTTCTATTTTATCAAACCTGTGGCACCCAATGAGTTATTAGTTGCAACATGGTTGGAAAAGATTTTATTTCCAGTATCTTCCTCCACTGAGAATTCACCAGCAATTCTGTTGTCATCCACCCAAGCAGATCTATAAGGTTTAAAGAGGAATGTACACAGGGGTGAAATCCGGCAGGTTCTGACAGGTTCTGGAGAACCAGTAGCGGAAATTTTGAGCAGTTCGGAGAACCAGCAAATACCACCTCTGGCTGGTCCCAGAATGGGGTGGGAATGGAGATTTTGCAGTATCCTTCCCCTGCCATGCCCACCAAGCCACACCACAGCCACCAAGCCACGGCCACAGAACCGGTAGTAAAAAAATTCGGATTTCACCACTGAATGTACGGTAATTGGAAGTTTGGTGAAAAGTTTTGGAATTAAGCTATATCAGCAAATGTTAATTTCTGCTATTTGAGGAAATTTGACTGAGAACTTTGAAAAGATATATATCAATATAAGGCAGGGGTCCCTGGGCTACGGCCACTACTAGGACTTGAGCCATTCAGAACCCAGTTGCAGAAATGTGGTGAGCATTCCCACTTGCATGAGCTGCTAGTGATTGTAGCACACTCCATTTGCACAAGTGGCAGGTGCATGTGCCCGTTACTCGTGCAAATGGAGCTGCATGTGTGCTTGCCTGCCGCTCATGCAGAAGCATCCCCTCTGCCCCCTCCCTTCTGGCTGGGTCACAAAGCCAGAAAGGTTGGGGAACTCTGTTACAAGTTGCAGATCTGGAAAGGTGACTTTCAAACAAATACTCTGCTTTTACTGAATTATTAGGATGGAGAAATCCAGAGTAAATCATTAAGAGTATTAAGTATAAAACTAGAAGATTAGTCTGCAATGCAGGAAATCAAAGTGTGATTCTTTGGGAATGGAAATCTAAATATGGTATAAGCCAAAGACTTGCCTCTTCTTGAAGCAGTACTGCATAAAGAGAGATACATAATAACTAAATGAATGAATAGTTTTGTGTGAGTACTGCAGCCCTTCTTTTCTTTTAAAGGCAATCACTTCATCAAATTCTATGCCCCTTGGTGTGGCCACTGCAAGGCATTGGCACCTACTTGGGAACAGTTGTCTATGTCCCTTGAACGATCAAAGTCTGTGAAGATTGGAAAGGTAAGTTGGGATTGGCAAGGCAGTTCAATCTTCTTAAATTGAAAATGAATTACTTTGGGAGTAGCACTGAGCAAAAAAAGAACACAGTTTGCTTTGTAGACTACAATGAACATTATCAATTCCCATTTTGGAATCTTTCATGCAAGCTATTCACCCACCATAATTCCTGAGTTTACTGCAGCCTTGTGTGTTAGTCAAAACACATTTGCTTGTCTGTTTGCTTGAGATTGATTGATTGAGTCCTAGGCTTCCTGAGAAGTAGCTTTAACAAACAGCTTATCCTGGAGAAATTCTTACCCTTTGTAAGAAATCTCATGAGTAGTTAATACAAAGGCAGGGGTACCATAGGCTTTGTTATTTTAAAGAAGAAAAAGGCCAACCCTGCAGCTTACTTTTATGACAGAGCTCTTGTTTTCATTGTAGGCATTTGCTTGTAGGTATTGGAACAACTGTACAGTTATATTGTTGGCTTTCTGATGGGGGGAAAAAAACCTGCTAGTAGTCTTGATTATTCAATTGGGTGCATTGTTAAAGCTGAGAAAAATCTCAGCCATATGTAAGAAACATGTACCTTTTTTAAAAATGCAGTTTGTGGCTGGTAATTTTTTAACCTTTTCTCTGCTAACTTCTTTCTCTTTTCTTACTGAGTCACTTTTTTGAGCCATGTGGTTTCGGAATTATAGTCCCTAAGGACAGGTCTGGGGAAAGCCGCTTTAAATTTTATTGAAATCAAAAGTATGTAATTTAATCTATTTCCATTGAGTTCAGTAGGCTTAAAAGTATTATGTATTTGCTTGCTCCTATCTCATTTCATCAGAGCATTAGGAACAGAGAAATGATTACCTTTAAAGTAAATTAATTAATTTCTTTTTCCTCCTTGCTTTGGTCAGATAGAAACCATAATTTCTGTGCTTAATAAATTTAAATACTCAGAGTTACTAGAGTTGAGCAGCATCCCAATTTAAATGCATACACACATGCATGCATGCATGCATTCATACATACATATTGCAGCTGATAATTTAACAACTCTGCTTCTAATATTCTCAAGGTTTAGAGTACTCCTGCAATGAAAAATGGGGTGGCTCATTTCATTTTTATGAAAGTTTTTGGTTATTTATTTTCCCCTTTCCATTTTTTTAATTTCAAAGTTAAGTTTTTTATTTTAATCCATACATTGCTACCATTTCTTTTCCCTACTTGTTTTTCTGATTTTGTACCCTGGTTTATCTTTCTCCATACTTCTAGCTCTTATTCTTAATTATTTCCTTATGTATGATTCCTTACTTAACATTTTCCTTGTCTTCAAGATTTGCTCTCATCCCTTTTTTATTCTGATAAATTCTACTAATTACATTTTAAATTGTATCGTTTTGTAGTTCATATTTTAACCTTGATTGTTCTGCTATCAACTTTTCTGTTCGGTTCCTATCACTACTTTTGTTTGATGCCATCAATGCTGAAGGATGCTGACAAAATACACAATAGCCAGTCACCTTTCTTCTCTGCCCCTTCCTCTCATCACTCATTTATAAAGAGGGTTGATTCTCTTTGAACCTTTTTGGCAGTTTTTTATACTATCTGCAGAAGAATACCATGGTAGACATCTCAATTTGAGCAGAGCTTTTCAACTGTTGTGAAAATATTAGGTGGTATAAAATACAGGAACTACAGAAATAACAAGAGCTAGGTATTAGGATCAAATCATCCCAATATTTCAATGTCTCTTAGTTCATTTAGGGATCCATTTCAGGTGGAAACTTATTAAGTCTTTCATGATTTGGGATTGCAGTATCTTATTTTGTATATTCCACCAAGTCCTGTAATCATCTTTGGAGAGTCTTTTCTGTATGTCCCCCACCCAGATTGAGGTGTAAGGTGCAGCTGCTAAGAATATATATGCAGATTTCCAGAAAGGCATACTTTTTTTCTTACTTTCTAGCCCTAAGCAAAAATCTATTTTATTTTTCCAAGTCCTATAACTTTAAATTAAACACTTAATGTTTACCTACTCTTTCTAGATAATCTTACTTTTTATGTTTCAGTTTGCGCCATTAGTTTAAATTGTTTTCTTTAATAATTTTAAGTTCTTAAATATTTAGACTCCAGAGTTTTTTTAGGGTGTTTATGTATTGATTGCAACTTGTCGTGAGGGAGATTTTACTCTGTTTGATGTCTCTAATTATATTAATTGTGTCACATTAGAAGAACTATTGTCAGCTATTATTCTCCTTGATTGTTTCTTACAATATAGATTTTCATTTTTTATTCTTTTGCTTCATTTTCTGGAGTTTATTGGCATTTCCTTGGTTTCCCTCCTATCATTATTTTTTAAAACAAACACTGTATTTCCTTTAATGGGCTTTAGCTTCCTCTCAGGGTCCTTGGATGTTATTCTTAGTTGATTTTTTTAACTTACTGTATATTTGCTTTCGATAATCCTATTTCCTCTTTAGTCCTTACCCGCTATCATTAGACAATGTTTTCCAGGTGTATTTTATCCCAGCTTCTGTATTACAAAAAAACAAGCATAAATATCTGCTGAATCTAGCTAGATTTTCTAAAAAAAAAAAATTAAACTTCTGTATGAAGGTAAATATCCCCAAGCAAGATTTTAGTGATATACTGCCTCTAAACACAAAAGTTTGTCTAATATTTTCCATTAAATTAGGCCTGTTTCTCCTTTGGAGGTGGTTCAATCATTGCCTCAAACTTAGTGTACACAAGACAGGATTTGTTTCCCCGTAAATTGTCACTTTCATCTTCTTTTTCTCTTTCAGTCCCAACTTCATTCTTCAGTCTTCTCTGCAAGTTGAGTTTTGGGCATATTCTCTCTGATTCTTCTTTGCCTTGCTTGGCTCACATTACTACTCTAGCTGAGGTCTGTCTATTCTCTTTATAATGCTTTAAAATGTGCGTTTTCTTTTCCAAAAACACTCTTCATGCCATGCTGATTGCACTGTTGTTTGTCTTCCAGACTGCTTGATTCTCCGCTTCAATCCATTATAGCTTTCTTAACTCTTCACTCATTGAATATTTCTGTTGGTGTGTTTAAATGTTACATGTAACCTTGTTTCTCTTTAGTAGCGTTTTCTATTTGACCATATTTAGGTTTTAAAAAGATCTATCGGTAGTCACAATGTATGTTTGAAAAATGTAAAGAATATGAACAAGATTTAGATGGCTCCATCTGTACATCTCTATCAGTTTAATTTCATAACCTTACTTATCTTTTAATTGTTTTCCCCTATTTCATTCCATTCAATAAATATTAAAGTTCTAAATTTCTACTATCATTTGCTGTTTTCATTTTCTTAATGTTCTTTCTTTCTTTCCTGGCTTTCTACGCATGAAACTTTTTTTGCTTCAGTTTTGACAAATTGTTTTTTATGATGCTTACAAAAATTTTTTAAAATGCTATTTATGTCTTTATGCTTTTTTCAACTTCGAGCCTCATGTTCGTTCTTTGATTCTGTTATCAATTTAGTTATTTTATGGGGTTTACATATCTCCTTTTTTCATTCTAGTCTTAGCCAGCAATTTTTCTATTTCCCCTTTTGTGGTTTGAAATTGGAAACCTATAAGTATAGAAATACATATTTTATTTCAACACCATTTCTAATAAGTTTAGCTCCATACATAACCCACTTTAATTTACAGTAACATCAATTCAATAGTTGCTTCTTTTGTACAGTTGAGTGTATGGATTTAAACATTTTAAAACAGCTATTAAGGATATACTTACTGTATAAATTTACACTATAATATTGGTCTTTGTGGATTAAAGAAAAATCTTGAATCCCTAGGTGGATTGCACAGAGCATTCTACCATCTGCTCAGAAAATCAGGTGCGGGGTTATCCAACTCTGCTTTGGTTCAGAGGTGGAGAAAAGGTAAGAAAATTGCAAATTGGGCTTATTTGTGAAATTACAGGTTTACTTTTACATGATTGCTTGGACTAGATTATCTTTCAGCCTACCTCAAATGTGATTATGGAAAGCCTGGCACTCTAGTTATTAGTTAAATCTTTATATTATTGAATCATAACACATACGCATGTTAAACAAAGATAAAATTTGTTGTAAGAGTTCCAATCTTATTTATGCTGAATTTACAAAAGCGATCTCTTCTGAACCCTGGATTTCACTAGGAAGATAAAAGGCGGTCCTGATAGCCTTCAGGCAAGGTGTAAATGAAGAGGTCCCACTGGAATAACGAAATCTTTGCTCTTTTGCTCATAAAGGTCTAATTGTAAGATTGTTCCACCAGTTGAATGTATTCTTTAGTTTAAGCCATTTCCTTTATATTCTGGCACTGTCTCCTTCTACCATTTCAGATTCCTTTTCCTTGGAGTAAAAAAAACCCTCTTCCTTTTGCCCATTTGCAACTGCAGTCAAAATACTGGGTTCCCCCCCCCCCCAAAAAAAACACTTTTTAAAAATTTTCCTAATGTCTGTTTAGACTCAATTAAACCGAATTCTGATTTCAGTATGACACTCTCAAGTTTTGTTCAGCAAAGAATCATTGTCTAAACACATTCAGGTTTTCAAGGTTTTTAAAAATAATTAAGGTAGGAATCTACCTAAATCAAAGCTATTGGTAAAATAATATATTTATCGGCTATTGTATCCTGCAATAACTATTTAACATAATCATATTCTAATGGGACATTAGAAAATATTTGCTAAGCTAGTAATAATTGTGGTTTGATTTTTTAGGTTGACCAATACAAAGGAAAGAGAGATTTAGATTCTTTGAAAGAGTATATTGAATCTCAGTTAAAAGATTCTAAGGAAGCCATGAATGATGCTAAACCCACCAAAGCACCTTTACCAGAAATAACTCCTGAGGTAAGTCTTTGGAAGTTCTTGCATTAAAGGGATTTTTTTTCTCTCACTAAAAATTATTTTCTAAACTAGGGTTCTAGCCCAATTCCAAATATATGCCTGTATTTGGAAAACCAAAATAGTTCCCCATTCGCACTTCATTTAAGCTACTCATATATTGTATGTATATTTAAATGTAATATGTTTACTTCCTGTTGGATGGCAGCAAATTAAATTTCACTGCTTTTTTTTAACTCAGTCATTATCCTTGTGACATCATATTGTGTTGCCAGGTTGAGATACTCAGAAATATTTTCTGTCTTAGTATGTGACCCAGCAAAGTGACAGGGTACAAATGGACAGGTCAGACAGGTCAGACGGGATAACAATAAACAGGAATGTCCGAAAAGAAGAACCATGGGAAAACAAAGAGATCACTGGACTAAAAACAGTAAAAAGTTCATTAGCATTTCCATAACTTTAAATTCAGTTCTTTTCGACATCTGTTTAGCTGTCACACAGTTTTAACAGCAGTGGGTATAAAACAGGAAAGATGTTGCATCACTTTGACTTTAAAAAATTTACCAGTGTGGGATCAGAATGTTCCAGAGAATTCCAGAACATTCTATTTCCCTTTGGATTATGCTGTTTCTGGAGCTACCAATGTTGTATATCCACAATAAAGGGCTTATAATTAGGATCCTGGGTAAGGCAATTTGATTCTAACCTTTATTTCTTTTGATAGGGCAAAGTTCTTTCCCTGTCTGAAAAAGATTTTGATAAAGAAGTGGCTAATGGGATCACTTTCATCAAGTTTTATGCTCCATGGTAAGTTTTCAGAAAAGAAGTATATTACAAGTATTTAACTTCTGTTTCCCTTTTTGTTGTGGAGCATATTCTACCAACCAAGCTATCTATTTCATCCTCTGGAATTCGAAAATATAACAGAATAAATGATTAGTTTTATATATACTTAATTGTTTCCTGTTCTTGTGATATCAGTGGAATCCTTGAGATAAACTGAAGTTACCCATAGTTAACTTTTGATAGCTATGAATAATTTGTGGTTACAGTTTAGTGTTAGATATTAGGCAGAATTGTTTAATTTTATTAAAAGTGTAATGTAGTCTTCTCTGAACTCATCCCACTGCAGTGTTTTAATGGGGTACTCAGATAGTACTCCTTTCCTCATTTATTTTGTTAGCAGTTAATACACTATCTACTCAAATAGTTCTGTTACTTTCACCTCCATTCATAAACCTCAGTGTTGAAATTTTTACTTCTTGAGTATGATGTATTGTGTGAACCTCAAGGTTGCCTGTAACATACTTTGTCTGAAGGAGAATTAACAATGTTTTTTCCCCGTTATCCAGCTGCATATAACTCAGAGAATTGTTTGTTCCCTTGAAAGTATAGGATTTAATTTAGTCTATATCAGTGTCAGAAAGTATAGGGCTATATGAGCATTTAGAAGGCTAATTCATGTGTACATTTCTGAAGATCCATTGCTTGATAATGAATACAGATAGTTTAACTTTGCTAAAAGTAATTGATTGAATCAAGACTTAGTCTTACAATAATAGTACGAGTTAATTAATGATGACATTGATTTCATTGGGTTGCTTCTGATTATGTTGGATTCAACACATTACTTTGGTAGATTTTAACTCTGTTGGTATTTTTGTAATCACATATACTTGAACGATCAAGTGATTAAGTATGAATCTGTAAACTGGTCTGAGATTTGCTCAGGATTCAGTGACTTCATGGCTGATTATAACGGGATTTAAATTTGTCTCTGTTCAAGTAGTTTGAATCCACCTCTAATTCGGAATAGACCATTTTTGTGCATACATGTAACATTTGTGCTCATGTTCATATTGTCTGAAGCTTCCCATCTGACCCATCCTAGCAATACAACTTATAATAGGTGAAGAAATACTGAATTTTGGGGAATGGGTGTGTATATCTTTCACTTATAAAGCTATGATGGCATGAAATTGGGCCACATTCTTCTCTGTTCCATATGAACTATTACATGTTAGCTTAAGTAGCCAAGAGTGTATGGAGGCTACTTTTGCTGTTTATTTTAACTAAATATTTACATTAAGCTGAGTAACAAGAAGTTCATCTTATCTTAGTAGTTTTCAATATATATACATGCCCATAATGCATATTCTCCATATATAGTAAGCATATTTAAAAAGACAATTATATTAACTGAGATAATGATAGGGAACAGATGGCAGTGTACAAATGTACATTATGGAACAGTGGAATAAATTCTTTTCAAGCTAGATGTCATGAGCATTTAATAATTTATATGTTAAATTCAATTTCTAACTGCTAGTTTGTAAAAATTGTTTTGTAAGAGGAATATTAATTTTATATGCTTATTCCAGTGCTATTTATTGTAGATGTGATCACTCCAGAATTTATGTAGTTTAGATTTTGTGATGTAGTTCAGAGTTCATAAAACTGTTTAACATTTACTGGAGTGTATCCATGATGCAACAGTTCAAATGAGGAAATTTATAGGAAATAAACCAGATTTTCAAGTGCCATTCTCAATAAAACTATTTGCAAAAAAAAAATAAAAATATTAGAATGAACCACAACTCTATATTTAGCTTGGTTCACCAACTATTAAGCATAAAAACATTCATTTTTAATTGTCTTTGAGCTGCTGAAAAGTTATATATTGTACTACATTGTAACTTTTAATCATGCACTTGCATATGTAGCGTTTTACATATAGATGTACAAATGCTTTATTTCTGCCTTTTAAAATTTAGAGTTATGCTAGAGCAGTAATGAATTTTTGGGGTGATGTGTGTCAAAAATTCGGAAAATGCCTAACTTGACTCTGCTAGGGTGTCATCCCCCCCAAACAAAAAAGAAACAATCAAACTTCCCCCCCACACACACCCCCATCTAGGGCACTTAGTGGTAGCATTGAGGCTGCATCTGAGGTAAAGGCCGGAACTTAAACTTCAGCCATTGTGCCACTGCTGTCCTTCAAAAAGGTTGCCTCATACTGTTCCCCAGGACCTAGAAGCCTTGGGGAACAGCACGATTGCCCCCCACAGCCCAATGCTCCCCAGGATCTGCCATGTGCCACTTACCTTTAGGCAATGTTGTCTTTGTGTTGACGGGCCCCTACGGCTGGCCTGAGTTGCACGAAGCCCCTCTTCTTGAAGTATCTTCAGAGAAGGCTCTTCCACAGCCACTGCAGCCATCAAAAACTGCATGCCTATCCCATTCTCATACAATTTTCAGAAGCTCTGGAGGTCACACAGAGCATACCCCATTCTTGTGCAGCCTCCAAAAGTAGCATGAAAACAGGGGGTGTGCTGTTGAGAATAGTTGTCAGGAGGTGGTGAATGTCACCGTGTTACCCAAAACATTGTGGCATGTCACCTTTCACACCTCTGTCATAGGTTTGCCATCACTGGGCTAGAATCAGTGGTAAGAGAAAGGCCTTTGTCATCCCATTCAGCAAAATTTAACTTCTTTTAAGGTACCTTAGAAAAAGGTTTTGTTTAAATGGTACATTCTTTCCACATTTAAAGATTTGACAATCCTTAACCCAGATATTATGATAGCGTCTGAAAGAACGCAAGGGCTGTTAAAGTAGTTTACTTTTACATTGCAACACAAAATGATGAAATACAGGTTTCCAAACAGTTTGGCTTGTTATTGATCCTCTCCCTCCCCAAACACGAAGAGGGGAGAGTGTGTTTTGTCTTAGGTCTTGTATTTCAGAAGCATTTTCAAATTCTCCAAACCTCCATTTTCCAAGAAACATTGCAAAATTAAGGCAATTGTCATATTCTCCTAAATCTGGAGAAAGGCAGATTTCCTTAATCCTTCATAATGAACTTATTAGATTCAAAGGGAGTAGCTGAATATTTATGAACCTTTGGTAGGATGATAAATATTTGTACTCATGAAAAATGGATGGGGATTCTTGTAAGTCTTAATGAAGTAGATGTGATTTAAGTTGATTTTCTATCATCAGATATGATTGGATTGTATGAAAGGCTTCATATTTATATCTGTATTAATCTTGTGTGACTACTAACAGATTGTATTGTGATATGCCCAAACTTAGTTTTCATTGAGTTTTCTTTCTTTTTTTTAAAAAAATGGATTTCTTACATTAACCATCAAAACCAAAACAAAATTTACTCATTATTTCAGGTGTGGACATTGTAAAAACCTGGCTCCCATATGGGAGAACCTCTCAAAACAGAACTTTCCAGGACCAGTGGATGTGAAGATAGCAGAAGTAGACTGCACTGCTGAACGCAATGTCTGCAACAGATTTTCAGTAAGCACAAGGCTAGATGGTATTCCAGAGTTTATACTAAACATTGAAATTGCTAGTGGCCATTAAGTTTAGTCCAGGGGTGGGGAGCAATGGCCCTTTTGTGACTTGTGGATTTCAACTCCCAGAATTCCTGAGCCAGCTGGCTCAAGAATTTTGGGAGTTGACGCCCACAAGTCATAAAGGAGCTATAGCTCCCCATCTCTGGTTTAGTCAGTCCTACTGCTTTATTGTTAAAGCCATACACTGGGATTTAAAGGGTTTTCTCACACCTGATATACAAGATCAACATGCTGGAGATCTTGAAACGCCTAAAAAAAGGGCAGGCCTAGTTAGTACTTGGATGGGAGACTTCTGGGCAATTCCTAGGACTATAGCATTAGGAAATTAAAACAAAAGGCAGAACATGGTCAAGACAAACGACATCTGTATTGCAGCCAAAGAAAACAACAGTGATTTAGGTTGACTTAAATATGCCTTAGACATGTACCAAATTGCATTTAATGCAACTGGAATGATTTTGGGGGGGGGGGGGGGGATTTCTGCTAATTAACATATGCTGAATAAAGGGATAAGGTTAAAATGATGGTGTTTTCAGATTTCTTTTTTTCTCTTTCTGAAGGTCCATGGCTATCCAACACTCTTGCTTTTCCGTAGTGGTGAGAAAATAACCGAACACACAGGAGCCAGAGATCTCGACACACTGCACAACTTTGTTCTGGGACAGTCCAAGGATGAACTGTAAAAATGTAGTGCTTAGTTACCGCTTCTTTAGCTGGGTCCAGTAAACTTGGAAGTTGAATCATGGTAACGTTATTGGATTTCCAATAGTGGTCATGCGGGAAACTGGATGTTCTAAAGCGTGGTATCGTCTGTTCATATGTTTGTATTTCCTATTATCTACTCTGCTAAACTTGAGGGAAGGTTACAACAAGCAGTAACTGTTCAAATTGGGAACTAGTATTTATGGTACTGGTTACATTAATGAATTTCCACTTGTCCTATAATGAAAAAATGTGTTTTGAAACAAAAATTAAGATAAAAAAAGCTAACATCAGAACACATTGGTTTCACTGCAGATAACACATTAGTACAATATCTGTTGCATAAAATTTGAAGAGTTTAATCTTCGGAAACCAAATTAGAAGAAATTCTAAAGAAAAGCACACAGAAACACAAACACTTAGGAAGCTATCCCTGGCTATTTGCTTTCTGTTGTTGTCTCCTCTCATGAGAAAGTGCAATGAAAATTAACGGTACTGCCTAGGTCTGGATATTGGATGATGCTACCTCTCAGCTAAGCCCAACACTCCATTTAATTAAATTGCATGACTTGGCTGTCTTTACATAGATTTGATATTCATTTCAATTCCAAACATTATAATTAAATTTTACTGGGTGAGGGTTGTCCCCCTATTTACAACTTATCAAATTCAGATTAGCTAGGATCCATGTTTACATATGAACAAGTACAACTTTAGAAGTCTATGAAAGACCTTCTCTTTCCCAGGTCCACAATAACAAAGAAATCAAACTTGCTCATGAATTTTTTCTAGATGATTTGTAGGTGTGTGTATTCTCCAGCCCCATTCATTCAATCCTGTTTCCAATTTAGTATGCCCTAAGAGGGGAATTAAAGCCAAAGACTTTCTTGTGCAAGTAGTGATACAAGATCAAACTAGAGCAGCTAAATCTTGATCTATTTTGCATATGGATTATTGCCATCTTTCTGGGACAGAGTTACGGGTCATTATCTGCAGGTCTATACAGAAGATATACGATATTCATAGCCATGTCTAGATACTCTGTGTTTGTACTCTAGTTTGTCCTTCCTTCATTTTTTGAAGGCTGGAGAATTTGTCCAGAACAAAGCTGGAAAAAAATCCTTGTGAATTGTGGAAGTTAACTGAAAGGGCTAATCACATATGGCAGAGAAATCAACACATTTCTGCCTTAAAGGGAGCCTTTATTCGTTTTAAAAACCTAAAGAAGCACAATCTTACGAGCCGGCTAAATTGTAACTCATGAGTTTCTTGTACAAAATCAAGTGGTACAATTGTTTACACAATTTCTGAATAAATTTTTTTTTAAAAAATCATGGTTTTACTAAATAATATATCAAAGTTAATATATCTGATGACTGCAATAAATTATACCTTTAGTTATTTACAAAAATCTTAAAATGCAAAGTAGTCAAAGGGAAGTGCACTTTGTTGAAATTTTGCCTGGACATTTATCTGGAATCTGACATTAGAAATAAGGTTCATATACCATTGAGATGTATTTTTCTCAAATTAAGAATATGCCCCATTATTACCAGTAAATGTAAAGCAGTTGTACTTCTGACTACAGCTTTGCCTCATTTCCACCTTGTCAACTTACATTATTCTGAAGAGCAATCAGGTAAGTGTCTCTTCTTTAGTAAACGTCGTTTTCTTTCCCATTTCAGGAAACCAGGGTTTTTTTTCCAAAAAACAAAAACATGTAGTTTGAAACTCCTCAATTCCTCCATATGTCCAGTGAAGTTTCATGTTTTTGTCTAAGGAATAGTGGGTTCATGTGCATGCTTGGTCATGGTGATGCCAAGACACTTAGAAAGTCAGAATTAGCAATAGGATGTAACTGTAGAAAATGCCTTTGAAAATAACATAGAAGCATCTTCCTATCTGTCTGATAATTTTGTCTCTAAAATACCCCCTTCTCCCCAAAATGGTAGCTCAACCAAGGTTGTCCTAATCTGATTATTAAGAGGCATATAATCAGTTCTTTTATTTGAAAGGACAATGTATAAAAGCTGACTTTAGCTTCTAAAGGAAGCAATTTAAGTGAAACAGTTCATCAAAATAGAAGACATTTTCTTGCAGTAGTTTCCAGGATCTCACATATTTGGTTTCTATGCCTTAACGAAGTTTCGTTAACTTCTATGCGGTTATAATTTCAACTCAAAATTGTGCTTTTTATTCCTTAGACAGACTCCTGTGTTTTCTTCTTGAGATATTATCCAAAATGTGAGAGACGCTCGTTTAGTAAGACTGAAATGTAGTTCAAACATCAGGTTACTTTTGTCACATCTCTCTTTGTACTCACAGGATCCATATTTTATAACTTGCTCTGGCCTACTTAAAACTATCAGATCAAAAAGCAATGAGTGTGCAAATACTTAACAAGTAGTAACAGAATTCTTTGCTTTTCGTTATTCTTTCTTAAGGCACAAATGCTGTTCCAGAAGCATTGGATTTTCTTTTTTGCTGCGTCTTGTAAAGATACTTTATCAGTGACACCCACAAGCTCTTACCACCATATTCCTGTATTTTTTCAAAATGACGTTGGAATTGTCATCGAAGTAAAGAACTGAAATTGCATTAAGTTTAGTAGGTGCACAACATGGTTTGGGAACGTTCTCTGGATTCATTAGGTGAACCTGTTTAAAGAAATTGATAATATTTCCTGTAATTTCAACTTGGTCCTTCTTAAACTGCAGTTTTATCTGAGACATCTGAGACTGGGGCATGTTTATCACGTTGACCTCTATGTCTATATAGCCACCCTATGCTCTTACTCAATTTTGCAAGCCTATACTATTATTTTTAACTACTTAAAGTGAGGTAAAGTTGTACATTTTCATAAAAAGTTAATGAAATCAGAACTTGCCCGTCTGAGGTATCCCTCTGTCTTCTATAATCCTGCTAGTATTCCCATCACTAACATTAATGAATTAATTTATTAATGCCAAAATTATCTTCCTATTTCCGTTTAAGTTTAACCAAGTCTCAGTCCAGACATGCTGGAGAAATCAGTTATATTTCCTTCAGGAGGAAAGACATAAGTTTAAATCCTTCAAAATAATTAGAGTTAACAGCCTTGTAATATATATATATATATACACATATACTCACCAAAGTTTGCACAATGGCATGATTTGTGGCATTCATATGAGCATTGAGCGGGAAAGAGCATTCTCCATCACAGTAGTTTGCTGCATAACCCTTTGGTGCAATTATCCAATCCTTAACAAGAATATTATATGGGTTAGAACTCAGGTTAATTAATACATACAACAGGGACACCGAAATCAGTGTTTCTATAGGAATTTTCAGGATGTTATAAAATTGTTTACTGTATCTTGAATTTTAGACAATATGACAAAATAATTTCTATAGTATAAGGCTGTTGTCTTTATGTAATATAAAAGACCAAGGAAAGAGATAGTAAACCATTCTTTATAACATCCTACAAATTCATAGAGAAACACTGATTTCAAGAAAATCTTTATTGTTGCTTCTAACACTGACTTTCATGCATGACTCAACCTTCCAATTTCCCCCAAAATTGTTGGGGGGGGGGGAATGCTGACTCTAAACCACTTAGAGAGGGCTGTAAAGCACTGTGAAGTGGTATATAAGTCTAAGCGCTATTGCTATTATTAAAGTAATTCTGAATCTTCTCTGCCAATCCTATGGTATGAGTAGTATACTCATATACAGGTAATTCCCATTTAGCAACCACAACTGGAAACAGTAACTTGGTTGTTAAACGAAGTCGCCACTAAGTGAAATCACAACTGTGCCTTATGATCTTACTTAGCTTTCCTTTGTTTTACAGACATGCAAAGGTCATAAATGTAAAAATTGATCATTAAGATATAGACATGGTGAATGTCTATAGGACAGATGCACAGATTCTATCACCTCAGCTTTGTGTGCCAGGTCAAAGTGGGCAAGGATATAGTGTGTTCTGGAAGGAGGTTTCAGGATTTTTAAGGGATTAAAAAAATGATCAAAAGAGTTTCTGCTTGAAGTTAGGTTGCAAACAATTTCAACCCCTCCAACCCCTTTAAGTCCTCATTTTACACTTGCATGCCCAATATATGCAAATAAAAAACCCCTCGCATTTTGGTTCTACCTACTGTGAGTGTTTAGAAACTACAAGAAGGATCCTGACATTTCTTGCACCCCTGATGTTTAATGGAGAGTGCATTTGTTTCCATAACTCTATAATACATGTGCACACAGCCTTCACATAGATACAAGTTACATTCTTAAATGGAAGCTTTTACAGCTAGAAAAAAAGTCTTCCTTGCCTAGAACCATCTTACTCCACAACTATTGCATGCACCAGCAAAGCAAGAATCAATTAGAGAAAGACAGAATTTAATCCAGAAGGAAGGAAGCCATTTTAGTAAGATCTATGCAAGACTTTAGACACTTGGAACCTATATTCAGAGGGCTTTACAAGCAAATGGACAGCTTTTAATAATTTTCAAAATTTAAAAACTGACAAACCAAATAACAGTTTTGCTGACCCTGTTCAAAATCCATCAGGAATGGAGAGGACTATAAATATTATAAAGTAAAATTGTATATGTTCTAGAAAACACTAGAAAAAGCATTTTATTGCAGCCTATAACTAAAATTTGCTCTTCAAATCCAAGTGACGTTTATGACAAATATATCACTGAGCAGAATTTCTCCCTGCATGGACTTCTGTAGAACTTGCACAAATCCAATCTGCTAAAAAGAAAACCAGCATCAATATCCTAGATAGTATTTTAAGGCCACATTTAAGACAGAAACACCACATACCTGCCATCCCAAGTCTTGGAAGCTAACATAAAGTTCATGTTTTCTGCAAGCCGTTTTTAGGTCGCTGCTGTTGTAATCTGTTAGGAGGTATTTTTAAAAAAAAAACTGTTGGAAATTGCAATTGTAAGTTGATGGAAGATGCTATAGTTCTTAAAGCAAGAGTGGGCAATTTTTAATAGGCAAAGGTGCAGATAGCACATGGAAGACAAAAACCATAACAGCTACTACATAAATGGGGCATTGCCACACACATTATTTTCTTGCAGGAATTTTTAAGATTAAAAAAATAAGCACTGTTTTTAACTCTGTGAAAGCAGTTTTAAAAACCACAGCATTGATCAGTTTCCTCAGGATGTAATCCTCGACTTACAACCAAAATTGAGCCCAAAATTTATGTTGCTAAGCTAGACATTTGTTAAGTGAGTTTTGCCCCATTTTATACCTTTTTTGCCACAATTGTTTTTTTTTATTGAAAAAGTTTTAAAAGTTTTACATACATTTCCCCCCCCTCCCCGACCACCCCCCGACTTCCCAGAGCAAATACAAAATATAAAATACAGCTTGAATCCCCTAAATTCAACTCCATCTCTCACTTATCATAATCATTAAACAAATAAATAAAAGGAAAGCAAGTCTTCTTTCTTCTTATTCCATCTAATTTAATAGAATTAGTATCCATTTATAATTGCAGCAGTTAATAAAACAGTTAAATATTACCTAATCAAACCTATTGTTACTCAATTTAACTAATACATACTTAGCAGATTATTAAATCTATACAGTTTAACAAGATATTTTATAACTTCTTTCATTGAAAACAAAAAAAGAAACCTCGTTCAAAAACCCCAAATTTAAAATAAAATATTATATAAACTCTTCCGTCCTCCACTTTTAAACCATTAAGGTCCAATTATAGTTAAAACACTTAAAAAAAACATTTTCTAGCTAAAAAGCAGTAATCAAACCTCTTATTAGTTTATCAGTACATATTAAGCACTTAAACAATACTTTTTAAGGACCATCATCTCATCAAGCAGGGTTATTTTCCTTGTCTCCAGTCTTTCTTCTTCTCCTTTTTACGAACTCTTTTCTTCACTCTAATTCCTTTGCCTTTTTTAACTCCAATATAATCTTGCATTTTTTGGGATTGCATATTATAAAATTTTTGCAAAAGTATAACTTCTTCTGAAAGCAGCTCTTTAACTGCAGGTTGGACTTTATAACAAAGAATTCGTATAGCCAAAGTCTCATCAGCTCCCAAAATTTCTTGCTCCTTATTCTCCAAGGCATCCATTTTGCTCTCCAAAAATACTGTAGGCTGTTGTTGTTTTTTTCCTTCTCCCAGCTCTTCAGTCAATCCCCCACTGCTAGATTGCAACTCAGTATTTCCATGTATTTCATTGTTTCCAGCTTGAAAAGCTTGAAATAAAGTATCAATTTTTCCCAATAAAGCAGAGGTAATTGAGCTCAGAGCTTCCTCAAAATCAGACCATATGTGAGGGTTAATTAACCCTTCTTTACTTTCTTTGCTTTCAAAAAGACCAGTCATCTTGCCCCCCTTCTTCTTTCCCTTCCAAAAGGACAGGGGGGGGGGGGAAAGTATCAAAAAGGAAAAAAAAAAGACCCCTTGCAATTTGTAATTTATATTACTGCTTCAATTATTATAATTACTTCCTTTCTTGGTTAATCCACTTTTCAGAATAGAGTTTTACATTTCAAACAGGGGCTTATCAATAATTGCTTTTAACTTTCACTTCTTCACGCCCCGTTGAAACTCAAACGCCATCTTGCTTTCACTTTCTCTGCATAAGGAAAATCTTTTAAAGAAGGTAAATCTTTGGAGTTAAAAAAAAAAGAAAATACTTGCTGTTTTATTCTTGCTGCTTGTGCTCCGCCAGCTCGATTCAAAAATATTTATTTAAAGTTGGTTGCTGGGATGGCCACAACATCTAGCTCTGCAAAGCAGAGACATCCAGGGTCTGGAGTACTGACAGGCTTAGCGGGGAGCTCTCATCTTCGAGCGCCAGATTATGGGTAAAATCTGGCGCTCTTAGGGAGCTCTACCCCACCCGTCTACTCACTTTCCCCCCTCTTACCAGGAGGAAAGTTTCCAAACCGCAAGACAGCTGATAGTCGCTGTTCTTGCGGTTCTACGGAGCCCTGGGTTGGCGCTTCGAAAAGAAGCGTCCGGCGATGTCGCGGTCCCACCGGAAGTCTCCTCACAATTGTTGAATCACTGCAGTTGTTTAGTTAGAAAAATGAATCTGGCTTCCCTGTTGACTTTGCTTGTCAGAAGGTCACAAAAAGTGATCATGTGATCCTGGGACACTGCAACCATTGTAAAATTCAATTGTCTGAATTTTGATCATACGACTATGGGGATGCTACAATGGTTGTAAGTGCGAAAATGGTCAAGTCACTTTTTCAGTGATGTTGTAACTTTGGTCACTAAATGAACAGTTTTAAATCGAGGATTACCTGTAGAGAGTTGATTTTCAGCACTCAAAAGTGCAAAAGCCTGCTTGAATCAGACTATTCACACCTGCTTTAAAACACCTTACATTTTGCAGATTGTTGACTGCAATTATCTGAAAGCATAACTTCAGCACCTGACAGGACCTGTTTTGGATTTTAGAAGTCCAAAATCATTTTTTAATTCTTGTGCTACTGGGCAGGAGATTAAAATTATTTCAAGAAATACTGGGCTAGCACAGGTTTGGGTTATTTTTTGTAAATTAAGTTTTTTTAGTCCTGTTAAATGCGTGTAAAGGTGTTCTTAGTAGCAATCGTTTGGAAAACCCAGAGATAATAGGTCATCAGAGCAATACCGATGTGTTATGATAAGCGGTCTCTTTTTTCTTGCCCTATCCTGTACTCCCATCAGCAAGTCTTGAATGCTTTGCTGTTCTACTATTCTACCTGGATGAAAGGGCCGATTTGCTTTTCATCACAGAGTTCTGGTAGGTGACCTGGTGATGCCAGACTTCACTCAGATCAATCCAGTGGTGAAATCCAAATTTTTTTACTACCGGTTCTGTGGGCATGGCTTGGTAGGCATGGCAGGTGAAGGATACTGCAAAATCTCCATTCCCTCCCCACTCGGGGGCCAGCCAGAGGTGGCATTTGCCGGTTCTCCGAACTGCTCAAAATTTCCGCTACCGGTTCTCCAGAAACCTGGATTTCACCCCTGGATCAATCCTCCTAAATAATCAACATAGCACCAGCACAGGTTAAAAGGGAGAACCTTTTATAATCTATCAGAAATTTGCCTCTCGAAAGATTGGAGTTTTCACTGTAGGATGAAAACTGGGTACAGGTAGTCCACAAGTTACAACAGTTCATTTAGTGACCGTTCGAACAACGGCACTGAACAAAGTGACTTATGACCATTGTTCACGCTTATGACTGTTGTAGCAACCCCACAGTAATGTGATTGTCAACTGTCTCATGACAATTGCAATATCCTGGGGTCATGTGATCACCTTTTCAACTTCTGACAAGTAAAATCAATGGGGAAACCAGATTCACTTAACAACTGTGTTACTAACTTAAAAACTGCAATGATTCACTTAACAACTGTGGCAAGAAAGGTCATAATATGAGGCAAAATTCACTTACTAAATGTCTCACTTAGCAACATAAATTTTGGGTTCAACAGTGGTCGTAAGCAGTGGTGGAATTCAAATTTTTTTACTACGGATTCTGTGGGCGTGGCTTGGTGGGCATGGTGTGGCTTGGTGGGCGTGGCAGGGGAAGGATACTGCAAAATCATTCCCACCCCACTCCAGGGAAAGGATACTACAAAATCCTCATTCCCTCCCCACTCCTGGGGGAAGGATACTGCAAAATCTCCATTCCCATCCCATTCTGGGGCCAGCCAGAGATTCTCTGAACTACTCAAAATTTCTGCTGCCAGTTCTCCAGAATCTATCAGAAGCTGCTGAGCAGCACCCCTGGTCGTAACTTGAGGAGTACCTGTATACTATGATCGTTAAAAATCAGGCGCCTATAGTACCTTTTCAAACTAATCGATTTTCTTAAAAGGCATGAGCTTTTGTAAAGTACACTCCCTTCTAAATCGATCTCTGATTTCCTCTATCACTAGGAAATTTAGGTGTTTACTCCTCTGCTTGGAGTTGAGCTGTTACATACAATTTAACCTGTTGGTGTTCTGCTATCCAAATATCTTTCCTGTTTGTTTTATCCCAGAAAGTGTTTCCATTAGCTCAGGCAAATGATTTATGGAGAAAGCAAGATAATTTAAGGAGAAGAGTTTATTACTTTATTGACTACAGAAAAGCCTTTGTGTGGATCCAAACAGAATATGGAATGCATTAAAGTTAATAAATTTGCCAGAAAGCTTGATTATTGTTATGAGGAATTTTTAAAATGAACAAAAAGCTACTGTAAGACATGAACGTGGGAGAAACAAAGCGGTCCTGAATGGGGAAAGAAGTAAGACAAAGATATTTTGTCTCCATTCCCTTTTAATATATTTTAAGAATGGCACAGGTGACAGCTGAAATCAAAACTGGAGGCTGAAACACTGACAATTTGAGATGTATATCTGACATTAATTCTTTAACTGACTGTTAAGAAACTTGATGACCTCATTATGAAAGGAAAAAATGAAAAATCTGGGATTATGTGAAATATTGAGATGACACAGATAATGCCATCATGCTTTGTGAATTCTGAGTTGACCAGGAAAATATGAAAATGGTATTTAATTTTGTTGGGCTCAAGAATTAATAATGGAGAGAATGCTGGATGAAAAAAGGATTAATACACTAGAGATGAAAGTATGAGAAAATTATATAAGTTCATGAAGAAAAAGGATATGTAACAACAAAGATCACAACAGCTATGGTATTTTTTTCCTCAGTAGTAAGATATGAATATGAAAAATGATAATTCATTAACGCCAAGAGAAAGAAAATTGGCTTCTCCAAATTAAGGATTTGAGACAATTAAGATTATCATAAGCTACACAACAATGAAATTAATGAAGACACGTTTGACTGCTCCTTTGAGGTAATTATGAGAAATCAATCACTCATTTTTTTTAGAAAGTGATTCAAACAGATGATAGACTAGAAGAAAAATGAGTGTACTTGGCAAGATTGAGAATAAATGAAAGATAGAAAATAAGGTCTGAGACAGGTTGAGATGTCAGCATTTGTAGATAAAATCAATGACAGGACTAAATGGAAGATATATAACAAACAGTAACTCAGGAAGAAAATAACTCAGTTTCTAAGTAAGATTTAATCTACAATTCTTTAAAAACACACACAATTAACTAGTTCTTGCTTTTTTAAAAAAGCCAATATAATGTAATAGTGAAGGTGCTAAGACAAGAAACAGAGAGACCCGGGTTCTGGACCTCACTTAAGCACAGAAGCCTGGGCGACTCTAACTCAGTCACTCACTAGAGTCCTAGAATGGAAAAGCCAATTAAAACATTTGGGCTATTTTTTATTGAAGATAAACCAGTGGTGGGTTTCAATTTTTTTTACTACCGGTTCTGTGGGCATGGCTTGGTGGGCGTGGTGTGTGGCTTGATGGGCGTGGCTTGGTGGGCATGACAGGGGAAGGATACTGTAAAATCTCCATTCTCACCCCACTCCAGGGGAAGGTTACTGCAAAATCCCCATTTCCTCCCGATCAGCTGGGAGGCAGAGAATAGATGGGGACGGGGCCAGTCAGCATTTTTACTACTGGTTTTCTGAACTACTCAAAATTTCCGCTACCGGTTCTCCAGAACTGGTCAGAACCTGCTGAAACCCACCTCTGAATTGCAAAAGAAAAAGAAAAATATAGATGTGAATAAAAAGCATTTCATAAAGTGCTCAAAAATGACATGTAATGAATAAACATAGCCTAGTAGGTATGTAAGAGGTTACCTGTGATACTGGATGTCCTGGAAATATCTTGTGGTTGTGTGGAGCGGTTTCTGTTTTGGTCCCTGCGTCTGCTTGGTGCTGACCTAACAGTCCGAACATGAACTTCACTCACTTTAAAAAAAGCCACCATGAAAGGCTGTTTATCATAAGGGCCATCTCGACCTATTAGTCCTGCTTCTCTAGGATTTATACTGAGACCTATAAATTAAACCAAAAAACGTAGTATGTCATATAAAGAGCACAGTGTTTCTGAATAGCTCTTTTAAGCCAAGCAGATGTTTTCATATATGCAACACAGGGGTGGGTTCTGTTTACCTTTACTACCGGTTCACAATGGGGCCGCATGCGCAGAAGCATTTTGATGACGTCGGGGTCAGTGGGTGGAGCCTCCCGCCAGTTTTACTACCAGTTCTATAGAACCTGTGCAAACCAGGGGTAACCCACCACTGATACAATATCTTACTGACCCTCCTTAATTTTCCCCTGCTTGTTCTTCCTATTCAATAGCTATTATCATTTATTTAAAAATTATAACATGAATATAGCAGTTGAATCAAATTTATTTTTATTTCTCACAATTCTTTTGTCTTGAAAAATGTTTCCTGCATTATTTTTTAAAAAGTCTTTGTTAACAAATAATGGGAATCAATTAAATCACCTAGTAACTGCACCATATGAGCCTGGATATGTTGGATTTGCAAAGGGGGTAATCAATAAACCACAGTTCCAAAACATGAATAGCTGGATTGACATAGCAGAACTAAGAACAAAACCAACTAAGCTATACTGTGGATTCATGCAATATTTGAATCTGGCTAAGCAGCTAAAAATGGTATGCTTCCCCATCAATTGAAGCTGAAAGGCATTCTACCAACCTGTTTGATTATTAAAGATACATGGCCTATTGCAAAAATGAAATGTTACATGAGACCCCCACCAACATCACATAAGTTAAGTTCTATAGCAAGGGTGTCAAACTCACATCGTCACGGTGTCGTCACATGACGTATCGTGACTTTTCCTCCCTTTGCTAAACCAAGCGTGGCGCGGCCAGCATTTGACGCATCCGGCCCATAGGCCGTGAGTTTGACAGCCCTGTTCTGTAGCTTTATCAGATGTACAGACTGATAGACTGATGCAATATTTTACACTGTATCACCACTGCTGGTCTATAGAGAAAAGTAAGCAGTGTGATTTCTAATCCAGTCAACAGAACACACTGAAACTCCTGTCTACCTCCTAGGCAATGGTTCAATTACCCTACATCTAGTAGTCATTCCTAGAAAAAAGTACTTTCAGAGAGTTTTTCCAACAACCACCAACAATATTCACAAGCCAGGAATTCTCAGTATTTCATAACTACAAACATGGGATAAAATAATCAAGAAGCTTTCAATCTGTGCTGTTGGATTCAGAGCCCAATTATCATATCACAGCTGTAGGTCTGCATGAGCCAGATACATCATAGCTTAACGCTATAAACATAGCTTCCATTTAATGACAAGGTCACTGGCCAGATGTTTAAAATATGTTGATCTAATACCTACCATCTCTAGTCACCACACTCATCTGGAGTCCCAAATTATGCTGAGGGTTTATCACCCACATGTTGCTAGTAGCAGTGATGTCAAATTCTAGCCATCCTTCTTCTGAGGCCCATACTATTCGGGTGTCCAGCATAAACAAGTTCGAATTTCTGAAGGAAGAAAACGGGGGGGGGGGGTGTTTAGGAGTACAAAAAGGACTGCATTAAATACTGAAATCATTAAAGTAATGGGAAAAAATAATTCCATTGCGTATTACTGTTATTTGATCTGGCCCTTTAATCCTACTTTTATAAGGATGGAATCATTATCATATCTAGATTGAAAAGATTCGGAAGACTAATAATGTAGATCAGGGATGTCAAACTCATGTCACAGCGGCATCACGTGATGTATTGGGACTTTTCCCCCCTTTGCTAAACCAGGCGTGGGTGTGGCCAGCGTGTGATGCATCCGGCCCATGGGCCGGGAGTTTGCCCTGATGTAGATATAAGCTCCAAGTATTTTCTGACATCTAGTGGTCAACCAGAATTTACAACTCAGATATGGTAGCCCAAAATTATCTTTACTGTAATGTCCTTTCCCAACTCTACTTAATGCTTAGGATTATAATTATTTTAATTTTCAAGTATTGGTTATATTATTACGTTATATTATCTCTAACCTGGTGTGTTATTAGTATAGTACAACACACCAGGCTAGAAGATATATAATTAGCTGTATGCTTTTACAAATTAAGGGAATGGGAACAATGTATGAAGCACATGTACAGAGCTCGAACAAGACACGGCTACTTTCATGATTTAAAAAAAATGTTTTTGATATTCTCTTGCAAATTGCAAAGCATCTCCTTCAAACAAATTGCACAACTCAACCAATTAATAGATTCAGTTTCTTCACATTCTTATATACTAAGTGTGGGAAATATTCTTCCCCTATTTTATGGTAAATGTTTAAATGTCTGAAACTCATATCCTTATTCTGGAGAGATACAGTCTAAAATTCTATTACCACCTCATTACATGTCATGTAATGGCTTCTCAGTCTTGGCAACTTCTAGATGTGTGGACTTCAACTCCCCAAATTCTCCAACCAGCCACTCTGTAGAGTCTTTCCAGACTTTGTTCTAAGGGGGTGCTTTAAGGTGTCAGCAGGCTGCATGATTTCATTCCTAATTCTGACCTTGCTTAATATTCCCTAATTATTTTATACCAAAACCTTATGAATTTTAAGATATGTGGACTAACTCCCCAGCAAGTCAAGGTTGAGAAACGATGCTTTATATAAGAGAAAAAATTTGTCCTATTATAAATTACAGCAATGAAAATCTAGAGGAATTGCTAATACTCTTTTTTTAATCAGTTAACATGTTCATTTTACAATAAAAAAAGGTATGTATCAAATATCCTGGCAAATACATTTTCATATTAAGAGTGATTGCAAGAACAAAAAAGTATCATATAGTACAAAATGGTAAGAAAAATGTATATGGGGGTGAGAGAGAGGAATAGAGAAAGAGAAACAGGGTTACCATGCATTCCAGTTTGACTGGGATTGTCCCAATTTAAATTCCAATCTGGGTGTTCCACCAAGATTTTTTTTTTTTTTGTAATTGGAAAATAGGACTGTACACAGTCCTATTTCCCATCAAAGTCACATTGTGGATTTAGCCTTCAGCACAATGAGAAAGTTTAAATGGTAGAATAGAATACTTGCAGTTCAGGATTGATCTGTAATATCCTCTGCCTTGATGATATTACCTAGTCTGTCAATGAAATGTCTGCAAGAAAACCAAGCTCAGAGAGCACCAAGGACCCCACAATTTGACCTCTTCATTCGATAATTAGAAAGAACATTCATTAGAAAGAACATAGCTCCAACCTCCCTTTGTCTGTACCAGGGGTGGGTTCTAATTTTTTTACTACCGTTTCTGTGGGTGTGGCTTATTTTGTGCGTGTGGCTTGATGGTCATGTGACAATTATTTAGGATTTAGCAGAGGTACTGGTCTACCAGGCTTTTAACTGCTTGCAGAGCTGTACCAATCTACCCATTTATTTTTGCAGGCACTGGTCTACCCATTTATTTTTGCAGGCACTGATCTACTCATGTATTTTTGCAGGCACTGGTCTACCCATTTATTTTTGCAGGCACCAGTCTACTCATTTGTTTTCTTTTAACACTGATCAGCTGTAGGGCAAGAGTTTAAACAGGTTTTAAACTGTTTTAAACTGTTGCCCCGTGGCAAGAGTTTAAAGAGATTTTTTCCCCTCTAGCCATCAGCTGGGACTCAGGAGGCAGCAATAGATTGGGGGTGGGGCCAAATAAAAGGTAAGAATAACGTGGGGGTGGTTGGGGGGGGGGCGGAGGGAGAACCGATTCAATGATTTGATTTAATTTAATTTAATTTCCAATTTATATACCGCCCTTCTCCCTGAGGACTCAGGGTGGTGTACAGCCAGAATTAAAAACATGAAATACAAATATTAAAAGCAATTAAAATATATATAAATTTGGCCCCAAAATTTAAAACTAACAAACCAATTAAAACATTTAAAATTTCTTAAGCCAGCCCGGCTTGTTGGAAAAAATGTGTTTTAAGGGCACGGCGGAAGGCACTGAGGTCATGAATTCTCCTTATCTCTGGGGGCAGGTGATTCCAGAGGGTAGGTGCCCCCACAGAGAAGGCTCTCCCCCTGGGGGTCACCAGCCTACATTGTTTGGCTGATGGCACCCTGAGGAGGCCCTCTCTGTGGGAGCGCATGGGTCGATGGGAGGTCATCGGTAGCAGCAGGCGGTCTCGCAGATAACTAGGCCCTATGCCATGAAGCGCTTTAAAGGTGATCACCAACACCTTGAAGCGCACCCGGAAGACCACTGGAAGCCAGTGCAGCTCAATGATGTCATATCGTCACTGCTACCAGCTCATGGAACCGGGCGGAACCGGGAGGAACCCACCACTGGTCTGTACTTTAACCGTTTGCAACACGGTAAGCTTAAGGAGACAGTACACATAAGCAATTATATCTTTTTTTTAAAAGTACAAAACAAAATTGGTTTAAAACAGCAAAAAAAAAAAAAAAAGCAAAATGGACAAATCTGTTATTTCTTGACCTGGACTTCTCTGTTAAGCTTCACGCTAGCATTTCAGTGAAAGTATGCTTCACTAATAAAGCCTCTAAATTTGGTAAACTCCTGGTAAAACGTCTTCAATATTATATATGCCTGAGAACAAGAAAAAAAAAACCATGATTTACTGCTATATTTTCTGTGACTGAAAGCTGAGGATCAGTTACTGACAGCAGTTTTGTTATTTAAGTGTTGAATTCTATGCCCCATCTTTTACTTTTCCCAACATAAGGCAGCATTAATAATGCTCCTTTCTCCTATTTATCCTATTAGATGGGCTGGGTTTAGCAAGTAACAGGCCTGAAGTTCCTGAGCTGGCTTCCATGTTATAAGGGGAGCAAAGACCTTATGTCTTCCCAGTTTTTAGTCCAGCTACTTAACCTCTCCATCAAATGGGCTCTCACTGTTTATTAGCAGCTGAGTCTGTAAACGAAGTCCAAATGATGTTAAAATAATAATGCATCACGATGTCATTGTGCAAATTACACAAATCAATGATATTACAGTATAGTGAATCATTTGCCTGATGATGTCATGATACACGTCATCTTTCCCCTATATCCCATAACCTTCCTGGAGGCATCTATGCTTTTTTAGAAATGGTTTGGACTGAAATAAGCATAGACACTTTCTGCTATTCATTAAAGTAGCATCAACTTTTAGGATTCCATGTGAACCAGAAAAAGACTGGATGCTTTTAAGGAATTAGCTATACTCTTTATTTGGGGGAAGAGGGGGGACTCACATTGAATCCTGAAAAGGGCATTGTTTGATTAATAGAGAGGTGCTGTGCTCATATAAAATTCAAAACACTTTTTCACAAAACATTTTCCATGAGTGCATGTTTTCATTGGGTCATTGTATTGAATGTGACTGTAAATTACTTTAATATTCATTTACATAGAGAAAATTTATTGGGATTTGATTGGTTCTCTTCAGTCCTGCCATTTGAACTACTACAGCATGCACACTTAAAACATCTCCAAATGCAGTCTTCAGCTAGCTAGAGAAGTCAAGGGGTTCTATAGATTTTTTTTTTCCTTTTTGCCCTAGGTAAGAGGTGTCCAAACTTGACCCCTTGAAGAGTGATGGACTTCCTCAGCCAGCATGCGTTATAAATATGAGCAAGTTGCTGGCTGGGGAATTCTGGGAGTTGAAGTCCACCACTCTTCAAGGGGCCAAGTTTGGAAATCCCTGCCCTAGGTAAAGGTTCCCCTCACACATATGTGCTAGTCATTCCCGACTCTAGGGGGTGGTGCTCATCTCCGTTTCAAAGCCGAAGAGCCAGTGCTGTCCGAAGATGTCTCTGTGGTCATGTGGCTGGCATGACTAATCGCCAAAGGCACATGGAACACTGTTACCTTCCCACCAAGGTGGTCCCTATTTTTCTACTTGCATTTTTTACATGCTTTCAAACTGCTAGGTTGGCAGAAGCTGGGACAAGTAATGGGAACTCATCCCATTACAAGGCAATAGGGATTCGAACTGCTCTTTTTGCCCTACAAGGTGGTTTTTGTGTGTGAGTGTGTGTGTGTGAGTGTGCGTGTGCATGTCTGTAAACACATTTTTTACTGCAGTAAACCTCTGTAAGAGTAAATAAGGTCAGCAAACAGATGATCTAGAAAAAAACAGTACCCAGTCTACCTAAGCAAGATAGATGTGCTGCTAACACAGAAATCATTTATTTCTGGAATTTCCATCCCACATTTCTAGACCACAAGGCTCTCAAGAAAGGAAAAATTAGCTCCAGCTTTGAAAGAAGAGTGTTCATTTGCTTTTTTATAAATATCAACCCTACTTACTATTTTTAACCAATATATCCTGACTTTATATTTACAGCATTCATGAGACAAGTACTTTGCAACTGATTACAGTATTTTCAACACAATCTGAAATTTCTTTTTCTAAAATTCTATTTAAGGCTGTTGGAAAGAATCCTGAAGCTGTTTTATTTTTCTGGCACTGACTATGTAATAACATTTTATGTAATTAATAAAACAGTTGGTTTTGCTGGTTTAATAAGTACACTGTCAGACAAAAATAATTTTCCTCCTTCTCATAGACATACATCACATCAAGCAATAAAAAAGTTTTAGGTATACCCTCAAAAACCGTTTTTTCTTACAGTTACTATCCAACGCTGTAGCTGGTTTTTTCCAACCAGTCAGGTATATTTCTTTAAATTCAGGGAGAATAAACAGACCATTTTTTTCAATCTGTTGAGTTTCAAACAGAGACCTTCTTATTTTAATTACCTTTTAAGAACTGCAGGTTTTGGCCTGTCTTCAAAGGTCACTGTTACCCAGGTGCTTAACGGGACCATTACACATCAACAGCAATTTATGGAGCTATTAATTATCCTTACTCAATAAAACTTTCCTCATGCTCAACTTTTTTTGGATGTTTACTATTCTTCAATGACACATTGACATAACAGTCTAGACTCTGCATATTGGTAACCTCAGGCTTCTTTTTTTAAAAAAAAACTGCAGCTGTGACAGTTATATATGTATGTATCTTTCCTAATGCGGTTAAATTTGATGAGTTGATTAATTCTGTAGATATTTTGCTCCATACGTCACTGATATTTTCCCCTCAATCCAATGCTATTTTATGAGTAACCTTTCATTTCAAGCAGGCCTCTGATGATTAAGTGAAATGAAACTATCCTCAAATAATACATTTTCAGAAATAGGACATTTACTTCCATCTTCCACTTCTGAGCTATTTCTGAGTTAGGATCACAGGAAAGTGCCTTCTTGAGCTGAACAGTGATTCAGATATGAAAGCAAAAAGGTTCTTTGACTCAAAGGAACACAAACACAGCATCTGTCTGTAACTTGTGAAAGCAACTGTGTCTTTTTTGGAGATTGCGTAGCTTCCTTTTGCAGCTGCTGTTTCCTGTGAGTTAACTGAAATGCTCAAGATTAATATCAGTAATAAAATTGGTGGATAGTGTAACTTTTTGAGTTTTGCATACCGATGCAAACTATGAAGGTGTAGTTTTCAAATGTCTTTTAAACATATATTTAATTATTTGAAAAATGTAGTTGAACAGTGGTGCGATATACAATGAAACAATCTAAATAAATGCACATCTCTTTCAAATATTTTGAGGAAATTATTTTCTAAGTAGTGAATCTTACTGGCAAACTGCATCATTATATTCTGGGCTTAAAACTGAACCCAAGCATGTACTTCTCACTTTAATGTCCCTGCTTTATCCTTTTTGTTGACTACTCTGAGGATAATTTTATAAAACAAGACATTTTACAAACTGCAAAGTATATTAGTCACTACCTTTTTTCAATTAGACATTCATAGAACTAAACATAGAACTTGTTGTTTGCAGAAGTGTAAACAACCGGGTGTATGATTTCGTTTAGTATATTTTTAATTCTTTCCGCCATTATTGCCATAAATATTTTATAATCAGCATTTAACAGCAAGATTGGCCTATAGTTTTAAATCTTTTGTTTCTCGGTGTTATCTTTGGGGATAAGTGTTATTAGTGCCTCCGTCCAAGATTTTGGTATCTTAGCTTGTTTCTAATGCTTCATTGTATATTTCGAATAATAAGTTCTCTAATGGTTTTTGAATTTCTTTATAAAATTCTGTTGGAATTCCATCTGGGCCCGGGGTTTTGTTATTTTTTTTGCTTTTGGATTGCCCTCTTCAACTCTAGCATCGTTATTCTCTCATTTAGTATTTCCTTTGTTGAGTCCAGTAGAGTTGGGAGATTTCTCGCTTGTATCGTTTTTGTTTTTTTAATTTGATTTATATGCCGCCCTTCTCCAGAGACTCAGGGCAGCTTACAATGCATTAAGCAATAGCCTTCATACTTTTGTATATTTTATACAAACTCAGCTTATTGCCCCCACAATCTGGGTCCTCATTTTACCTACCTTAGAAAGGATGGAAGGCTGAGTCAACCTTGAGCCTGGCGAGATTTGAACTTGCAGTAATTGCAGGGAGCTGGCAACTTAAGTGCTACTTTTAACAGCACTTAGTCCACTGCGCCACCAGGCCCAGTTTGATGTCCTCCTTTTCTATTTTCTTTCGATTATACAGCGTTTGAAAATATCTTACTGCTATACTCTTTTTTTTTCCTTCTAGTAGTGTGCCGTCCCTTCTTCATCCTCTAATTTAGCTAATTTGCTAAAATTGAGCGTGAATAGAAATAAAGATCTTTTTTTAAAAAATGAACAGCTTTAATTCCACAAAATTAAAACAAAATGGTTCAAGAAGTAGGAGATGATAGAATCTGAATTTTTATGCCTATGTTGGTTTCACGGTTTTAGCAGTAAGGACAAACCTGTTCTGATATTCTTGCAATACTTGATAGATGCTAATTAGAAAGGTTTGGTTTTTAAAGCCTCCAAAAACACAGTCCTTGTAGATTCGGAACTCAGCAGCAGTAACAGCCTCTCCCTCTGGAATCTGAGACAAATTAAATTTGAACTCCTTGTGATGATGCTGATAAGGTAGGAATTCCTTGTCATATTCAACTGTATAAAAAACAAGAAGATGACAATTATAATTTAACCATAAATTCTTTCCCTCCCAGTCTAATTTTCAGAAATAAATTGCATTTATTTGTTTATTTTTAATGACAAATTTGCCTCAGAAAAACTAAAATAAGGCACCTGAGAAATCTAAGAAAATGATATTTTATAAAAAGAAATAATCAGAATTGGGCAATTTCATGTAAGCAAAAATGGAAACAATGTTTGTTCCCTTTGTTTTTTGGCTTTTCTCCAAAGTATTCTCATTTGGTATACACAGATCGATCTGTCTGTCTGTCTGTCTGTCTATCTATCTATTTATTTATTTAATTTTTATACCGCCCTTCTCCCGAAGGACTCAGGGCAGTGAACATTTAAAATAACATACATATAAAATGTGAATATAAGATGATTAAGCCAATTTGGCTCATCGGTTAAGAATCTTCAGCATAAAGATTCAGAACAATGCTCTGGGATTCATTCATATAAAGAAACTGAAATGAATATATAAAATAAGTATTAGCTTCTGATAAGACTTGGATCAATGAGTTTGAATATTGTGCTTTACTATCACAACTATAGGTGAGCTGAAAATTTGTGAAACTAGATTATTTGATCTTAAAATGCAGTTAATACCATACACCTATCAGGTCCCTTCAGCGAACAAATAACAAGTAAGGTTACTTCCAAACAATTTATGGCTAATAGAAGTTTGAACATTAATTCATATGGCTTGGACTTATTATCACTATAGTAACAGGGTGAACTTTATTTTTCCTTGATCACATCCTATACCTTTTTTGGATTTTCTTGTATTTAGCCTTTCTTTTCCTGGCTGGATGCCAGTCAAGATCTCCAAGGAATGCCTTCCTGATACAGCATCTTTCTGCTCTGTTGGCACACTGCCACTATCCATTCTATTTTGGTATTATTTTTCTCCATATCCCTGTTTCTCATCTAAAACAAGAAATCCTTCTAGCAGTCTGTTAATGTTCAACCTGTAGTATGTTACTAAGTTTAATTGAGTTCTATGTCTTGTCAGAAAAAAAAAATAGAATGATTATTCGTATGTAGCAATATATTTTGGGATATTTTTTTTAAGCGAGAGATGGAAATTACTTATTTTACAGTACTATTTTGGCACAAGTCATTTTTAATACATACTAACTCCGAAGGTGAAAATTTCAGTCCAATATAAAACATAATACAATGTCACTATAAGGAATATTAAATCTGCTGTATTTCCATTTTTCAGAGGCATAACCAATAACTATTCCAGGTTAGCAAGCCTATAGTAAGTAGTCATGATTTTGCAGATGTGGCATAAACTATGATTATCTGAAAAGAGATATAAATAAAGCTTACAGATTCTCTTTCCACACATAGGGTTTTTAAATTAATATCCCTGATGAGTTAGAACATATTTGAAATGCCTCAGTCCATCTGATAAAGAGATTGGATGCTGCAATCCAGTTCCACATACTCTTACTCTAAAATATGCAGTTAAATTTTCTTCAAGAAATCCACTTCTCTGTAAATTTAAATAGGAGTTCACAAAAAGTCAGGAAAATAATACATTGTGATTATGAAGCCCAAACTATGGGTAAATATTCTTTCTCATGTGAAAAAAGGAAACAAATACTATTACCCACAAGTAAAAATAGTTTACTCCATCTGACACTAAAGTACTATTGTGTTGAATATAACAAAAGGAACTGCTTATTCTAATATAGGAAACCATGAGATATTCATAGTTAACATTATAAAAAAACACAAGTTTGCTATGATATACAATTCATATCAGCCTTGTTGACTGATTTAAGTAGTCCATAAATACTGTGGAAGTATGAATATGATTAATACTGGAGAACCATAATAATGTATTGTAGCCTAGGAAAAGTTATCTAAATCATTATTGAATTGTCCCAGAGATTCATGTATGTATGTATGTATGTATGTATGTACGTATTTGTATATGTGATATCTCAAGTTCAATGTTTTTCATTCAGGGACAAAATATTCATTCTATGTTTTTATATTCAGATTAACATTCACAAGATGTAAAATGAAGAACAAAATTTCAAAATATTCAGTGAGTAGGTATATTGGCAAACAGCCGTTTTTGAACATTCCCTATTCTTGTGGTTTTTAAATACCGAAGGAAAAATCAGCAGAACAAACTAGTCTGGACCATAGATATTTTTTTTGTTGCTATTTTATGCTACTTTATTATAATCAAAATGAATGAATTTCATGTTTGGCTTTAAATAATAAACCACAAATGTGGTACACTCTTTTGCATTCATTTTAAATAGAATTTTACAAAAGCGCCTTCCAGAACAATAATTACTCTGAAAGAAAATTTTGCTTTCAGAATGCCGGTATAATTCCTTCTTGTCATACCATGTTGGTCTAAACCAGGGATGTCTAACCTTGGCAAGTTTAAGACCTGTGTTTCAGATCTTCAACTCCAGAATTCCCTCACCGGACTCACGTCACTTGTTGTCATGCAGAAATCTATTTCACTTCTGTATTTGATAATAAGCAAAGACCAAAAGGAAAGTTCAGGTACTAGAGCAGCAGCAGTGATGTCTCAAGAAAAGCTGAATTGTGGAAGCAGCAGTAATGTTCTCTGATCAGTGACAGTGAAGCAAAGAAATCCTGACCCATGTTTTGGTAATATCATAATAATGATCATTCGTCATCTCTTTGCCATCATCTTTACTTGCCTAAACTTGGGTGCTTCAATGTGCCTCCAAACAACAGAGATGGTTCACAACACTTATCTTCCTGTCAGAGATTTCAAATACAGAAAATCAAAAACTATGGTACAGCAGCAACGTAATAAATTCAAACTTTTATTACACTGGAGAAGACATTTTCAGTGGAGGACAGTCAAGGGTCTTTACTTACTCCTCTTAGACAAAGACTAAATTGTTTATTGTCTATGAAGATCTTTATTTTCTCTATTGTATATTAGCCTCTTTCTGGGTTTCTTTTAAGCCAAAATTGTCTCCTATAGAAAGTGATATTACAGTTAGTATATTTTGCTCCATTTAAAAATAGGAGAGAATTGAGGCAGAAAGCCAGAAAGCCTAGACTAAAATAGCTTACCTATAATCTGTTCATAGAGCCAAGCAACTAAACAAAAGATAGGAAAAGCAGATGTTGTCTGAAGTTGGAGTGTGACAATTGTATATGCTCAATCACAAAGTTATTTCTTTCTTGTCTATTGAGTAGGTCCAGGGAATGGGAAGGTTATTGAATATTTCACTTTTGTGGGTATGGATGTGATCTAAGTACTCTGCTCCTTCATTTCCTCTAAATTCTAAAAATATTTTCCTGATAACTTCCATTAAGCCCAAGGTACAGCTAAGAGTAACCTTAGTGAATCTGTAAACCATGACTCTCCTACCCCAGCATAGACTATGTGTATTAGAAATTAAGATATAATGAAAATATGAATAACAGCTACTGTTTCTAGACAGACTATGAGAGATTCAGACTTTCCTTGTAGACTCACAAGACAGAAGAGGTTGGATCACACAAAAGCCATATTAGGCACAAGAAATTAGAATATGGCACAAGTAACAAAATTGCTACTGAAGATGCATAAAGACCTCTTGGAAAGGAAAGGAAATGGAATGACAACTGTTGGGACAAAAGCAATGAGGCCAAGTAGTGGAATTATATCCCTTTTATGTTGTTTTAAACAGTACAAAAGGAACATTAAGTGCCAGGATTACGTTACCTGAGAAATTATAAATTAAGGATACAGGATTATACTGAAACTCCATGAAACTACAAATGCAAATTAACAAAATAAAAGTTTGCCCAGTCTACTTTGCAACTATTCAGCTTTTAAAAGAAAGTTCAATTCACAGCAGAGTTGGCTCAGAGAAAGAGTAACAACTTTTTTGACCCCCACCAATTGCAATTGATGTTATTAGATGTAAAACAATCTGATTAGTTAATAGGGAATGTATATTTTAGATTCATTCTTCATTTTTATAGCTTCCTTATGGATGAGTTCTTCCTTTTCAGGGTTTTTCTGCTTGTGTGATCTGAGGAAGGGGACAGTCCCTGCCTCTTTAATAGAAGAGAGCACTTCCTATTTGCAAAGAAATCTCTGCCAGTTAGTTTTGGTAGACTTTTGTAAATTGATTTATTTTATCCTACCTTTATTATTTTTATAAATAACTCAAGGCAGTGAACATGCATCAATTGCCAGCTTTAGAACGACCACCCTTCCATTTGCTTCTGACAATTGTTGAAAGATAGAAATAACAATCGGTAGTCAAGAAGCACCATCTCAATGTAAAGTCAATCATGTTCCTGCTCTTTGAATCCTCATATTCCCATGGCCTTTCAGAGAACGGCACAGCTGCAGAACGAACTGTGGTTCCTCACACAGGGAAGAAGTTAAAGCAGTAGATCCATCCAGGAAGCTGAATTCTTTCCATAAAGAGGAGAGTTGTTGGCTACCATCTCTGATGAAGTTCCCTGATGATGGGCTTCAGTAGAAGCCCGAAAGCTTGGAAGAATAAACCTTGGTCCTGATGACCAACTCAGATTGGATCCTGCAACATTCTCCTGGGACACATATATTTGCCTTCATTCTTTACCACTGCAGATCTGACTCCAGGGCTTCATAATGATTTGAGATAACTATAGGGCTTTTACTACTTACAGCTGATGCTTTCTTATATTCTAACCATTCTTCAGTTTTAGGCTGTTTAGCAGGGGTGAAATGCTCCCTGGGTGATCCGGTAGCAATCCGGTAACGATTGTGGCAGATGGTTCAGAGAACAAGTAGCGATGGCGGTGTGAGGCTCCACCCACCTGCCCAGGTGTCGTTACTTCCTGGTTTTAACCAGGAAGTAATTTGTTTTTTACCCTCTGCGCATGTGCAGATTTTGCGCATGCGCAGAGAGTCTGCACACGCACGTGACGCGCACAGCGCATGCACTTCCGAACTGGTAAGGAAGGTAAGTAGATTTCACCCCTGCTGTTTAGTCAGTATGATCGAAAGACTTATTCCTGAGTTCACTTGCTCTTTCTTCCTCCTCTCCTTCTCTCTTCTCTGTTGTAAAAACAGTTATCTCTCCTCTTAACACCGGCTGACACACAACAGAGTCAGAGCAAAACAAAACAGCTTAACCTGAGACTCTCTGATGAAGAGTGATAAAGTCGTAAAAAGAGCCATAAATAGCAAGAGGGGGGGATAATAAAATAATAAAGATGCTTAAAAATGGGGGAAATTAAACATTAAAAAAATTAAAAGGAAATTAACTAAACTTCTAAAGTGAGTTGTGAGGAGGTCCCTAAAGAGACTTCATCTTCACCTCTACCTCCCCACTACCATCCAATTGTTGGGGAAATCCTGAAGCACCTGTAGGAAGCAATTCTGACTCAAGGCTCCTGGAGGAGCTCATTTGGTTAAAGGTTATGTAATCCTATAATTAGTTATACAAGTGACATTTTGAAAAAGGCATATTGGATCATAATGCTTTCTCATTTCCTCAAAAACCCACCTTAGCTATAGCACAGGCACCCCCTACCTTTTGAGGCTAGTTAGCAATGGTCATCCAACTAGCCTTCCACAATGTTGTGTGCCTTTCCAGCTTATAACTCTTCTCTTGATAGATGGATTTATTCCAAACAGAATCCTTAGCTGCAGTGGCTGGTTTTAATTTATTTTTAACTATTTCTAGGGGTTCTAGAATCATTCTTGGAAATAGGCAATCACATTGCCACCCATGGCCACTACATTGAAAGCCTAGGAAATACAATGTTCCCGTAGGGGCTAGGCAATTATAAAATGCCTCCCATCTTCAACAGTAAGGCATGTGTTCCATCTATGAACTGATTCTATCAGAGGCTAAATATATTTGTTAGAGATGTATTCAGCAATATGGTGAGATGATATATTCAGCAAAGAAGACAATAATGATGACATGATTTCATGGACAGCAGTAAACCATGGTTTTGCAATTCTTATATAACCTGAAATGAACTCTCAGAAAAATAGTATTTTGAACAAACACCATTGAGAACTTGTTTGTTTTAAGGAATTTACACTGGCTGTTCAATGTTAAAAATCTCTGAAGGTGACTTACAAACCAATATTAACACATTTTAAAGATAAAATTGTTAATAACAATTAACATACAAGGAAAACCAGATGAAAATGTTTCATTGATGGCATCTCCCTCCAGCTAGGATTGCGAAAATGTTCCCTAAAAACTCCCCGAAGTGTTGGAAGTGTAAGACTGGATATGGAACATATTATCATCAATGGTGGACATGCCCGATTGCAAAGGAATTCTGGACAAAAATTAAAACCTGGATAGAAGAAATAACACAGAATTCAATAGAGGGAGAACCAGAACCGGAGATTTTGTTAGAAATCTCGATTAGAAAATTAAAGAAATACAGTATCTCATATTGCATATATTGACTGCAGCATGTATTGTATATGTGCAAAATTGGAAGAGAGAAAATGCACCATCCGAAGAGGATTTAATTAAGAAAATTCTGGAATGCGCAGAATTAGATAAACTAACTAAAGAAATTAAGGGAAAAGAAGAATCAAAGTAGTATAAGATATGGAGTAGATGGTATGAATGGTTGAAAAATAAGGAAATAAGTTAAATGAATGAAGAAAGGAGGGGGAAATTGTGGATGATCAACTTATAGGATAGGAGGAATGAAAGAAAGTAGAAAATAAATGGTACACAAGTTAATACTAAAATATCTGTAAATAGTGATAAATAGAAAGGATCACTGCTTATAGCTGAAAAGAAAAGTTATATTCTTTGATCTTTTTTTGTTTTATTTTGTAATTTTTTTCTTTTTTTTCTATAAATGTTGTATGTCTATGTTTTTGTTTTTAATGTGCTTAAAATAAAAAACTTTTTACAAAAAAAATAAACAATTATTAAAATAAAGAAAAATAAACAAAACACAGATCTGTGGACATCTAGAAACAAAGTTATAACTAGTAGTCAGCCCAGGTTTGTTAAAAACAGATCATGCCAAACCAATTTTATTTCATTTTTTGACAGAATGACTAAATTAGTAGGCCAGCAAAATGCTGTGGACATAGTTTACTTAGACTTCAGCAAGGCATCCATAGTTACTTTTTGGTAAACTAGAAAAATGTGGGATAGACAGCATCACCACCAGATGGATTTGTAACTGACTGACAAACCGTACTCAACAAGTAGTTCTAAATAGCACTATATTTACATGAAAGGAAGGAAGGAATCAGTATGGTACCACGAGGTTCCATCTTAGGCCCAGTATTCTTCAATATCTTCATAAAGTACTTAGATGAGGGAATAAAAGGGGAACTCATCACATTTGCAGATGACACTAAGCTGGCAGGAATAGCTAACATCCCAGAAGACAAGCTCAGGATCCAAAAAGATCTTAACAGACTTGAACAATGGGCCCTTTCCAACAACATGAAATTTAATGTGGAGAAAAGTAAGGTTTTACACCAGGGCAGGAAAAACGAAAGGTATAAGTACAGATTAGGTGAAACCTGGCTCAAAAACAATAACTGTGAGAGAGACCTTGGAGTCCTAGTGGATGATCACTTAAACATGAGCCAGCCAAAAAAACTAATATAATTCTTGGTTGTATAAACAGAGTTTATCACTACTTTCTCCTGACATCCTGCCAGATTTATAACTCTGGCCTACTTGAAGTATTTTATTAAGAGCAAGCAGTTCTTCATACCAATAGCCTTCCCAATAGATAACATTCCATCCATTCATATTTATTCTAGATGACTTTAACTTTGTCTTAATGGAGCTACAGAAAAGTGAATTATGTGTGTGTCATTTTTCACAGAACACATGAGGAGATTTCTTTTGAAAACTGCCAAGCAGGTGCAAAGGCACACATGGAGACAATTTAATACTGAAGCTCCTCTGAGATCTTTTTTCCAGATTACTTCTGATGTTTTGGTGGAAACTGCTTCATTTAATCCAACAAGCATTTTAAGAAAAACACCTCATTTTGATGCTCTTCTCAAATATCTCTAGAAACCAGATGAGAACATCAAAATAATCCTGTGAGCTTTCCACCTGCTATTTTGTCCTGTTAAGCAATGAAGCCAAATTCTTCACTATATATGCACATACAACTCATTCTGATTTCTAGGAGTCACCAATACAAAGAAAGGAGTATAATTTATTCCAAAAATATATTATACTTGTTCATAGAAATTTGTTTTAATTAAGATTCATATGGCTATGGACAGGCGTGGTCCTAAGCTACAACTTCACTGCTTGCTGGGGAGCCTTTATTAGATTTCAGTGAGTCAGTCATAAACTATGAAGAAACTGATTTAAATGCAGAAGTTGTCACAGTTCAAAAAGTGAGAGGACGGAAAGAAATGATAATAGGATTATTACAATTCTTAGGAAAAAGAAAACAATTTTTCTCACATACAAAACATTTGCTATTCTGAAATAGAAATTCTTGTCCTTCGGTCACTACTTCTTAATTCATATAACAGCAGGACTAACTCCCAGAATATCACATCTGAATAATAAAAAAGTGTACTATTTAATCAACTTTGAAAGACCTGTGGGGCACCCTCTTCTGAAGAGACCATCTCTTGACCTGGAAATTTTAGACAGCTATCAATCCAAAGTCCCCTTTCTGTTGAGATGGTAGGGACAGAACAACTATGAAAGATATAGACTGCAGGGGTGTCAAACTGGTGGCCCGCAGGCCGGATGTGTCATGTGTGGGCCACGCCCATCCCAGCTCCGCGAAAGGGGAAAATGTTGCAAAACGTCACGATGGCAGCGTGATGCCGCAAGTTTGACATCCGTGATATAGAGGAATTGGTACTTTCTCATCTTTCCTCCTGGACTATCTGCTGGGATTAGGAACTAAAAGCACTGTTCTGGAGTTCTCTGCTCCTTCAATAGGCGGCTTCAGTCAGCAATTGTGATAAAAGAAAATTGGTCAACTCACTCTGGCCTGTATCTTGTGGAACGCACAAAAGTCTGCCCTCTCTCCTACTTTTAACATCTATGAAGTTTCTGACACAGTTTTTCTGATAGTTCAAGCTATAGTATCACCAGGGTGCTGATGATATTCAACTGCATATCACTACCCTGGACTGTAAGAAAGAAGCGCTGGTATCCACATATTTCCATAATAAATATTTATTTAAAAGAGAATATTTGTAGCTCAGGGTTGACATGAGGGGTCCTTGGTGCTCTCTGAGCTTTATTGTTTTCTTGCAAACGTTTCATTACTGAAATGTACAGTGCACTGATGATGTTTGGGTGATGAAACATCTGCAAGAAAACAACCAAACTCAGATCTGGAGCAACCCCTCATTTCCAGGTAAACTTTAAAGTGCCATTTTTGACCTATGAAGATCTTTATGCCTCAGTACTGAGTACTTATAGGGCCACTTTTTTAAAAAAAATTTATTTATATGCCGCCCTTCTCCGGAGACTCAGGGCAGCTTACAATGCGTTAAGCAATAGCCTTCATACTTTTGTATATTTTATACAAAGTCAGCTTATTGCCCCCACAAACTGGGTCCTCATCTTATCCACTTACTACAATCTGAAGTGGTTCACCCAGGAAAAAACTACTCTTAGTTCCCTACTTCCAGAAATGGAAGGCACAATGCATGGCTTTTCAGAGTCAGTACCAGTCCTCTGGAATAGTCCCCCTGTAGAAAACAAATTGGGACCTTCCCTTGATGGCATTCAGGAAGATGCCATCATTCAAACTGCTCTAGAGAGTGTCATAACTAGCTATGGATATTTTCTCTTTATTTTTTTTATCTCACTGCTACCTCTTACCATTATTTTTAATCCTGGTTTACTTGGAATTGACAGTTCAGTGATTGTTTATATATTTTAGGATTTATCATGGATGTTTTCATATTTTTCTATTATGTAAGCCACAACAGTCACTTAGATTGCAATAGGATAGAAATTATATGAATAAATGAGTAATAATAAGTCAATATATAATGTAAGTCTGCCTATCTGAGTAACACATATAGCAAATAGCAGGATTTTAACCATTTCAAGCAGGATGGCCTGTGATTTAATTTGTGGCATGAAGTTACATTTTCATCTATAATTGCCCATGCATTATTGTATTGCAATTTCTGTACTGACTTATGGAATTATCTCATTTTGTCTATCCTGAGGCATATCCAGGATAAACAAATCTTTACTATAATAAATTTCTTCTTTCCAATTCCATCACTAGCATTACCAGACCTGAAATAAAGATGTATGTTGCTGTGGTAAAACATGCCATTTAATAGTATATCCCTGATGTTTATGAATTTAAAGATATTTATGTGGTTCATTGATTGCAGTAAGTGCTCAGAGGGACAACTGCCCAAATGCAGCAGTTAATTTGGTTAAAGTACTAAATTAATTATCAAAAGCCAGATTCACGGTGACACAAATTAACAGACTTGTAAACAGATAGCCTTTTCCATGGGGATGCCTAAATTTGAAACGCACTGTGGATTTTTTACAACATTAATATTTTTCTACTTGAGATTGAATTAATTCCACAACATTACCAACTTCAAAAATATATGGACAAATGTAACCTTTAAAACGTCTGGAACAGTGGTTCCCTGGCTGATAAAGATTCAAGGAACTTTTATACATAGCCAGCTGCAAGCTTCTCTGTTGTCAGTGAACAAATTCATTCCCTCATCCCTCCAATTTGAAGGAAAATCAGAAAGTTTATGCTCTAAAGTACGTGGGGCTATATGTACTGGTTCTAAATAGTTTAGTTGCTGGAATTCATCCATCTCATTTATCTCAATAAATCCTGCTCAAAAGGACACTGTGGGAATCATACTTGGAAAAGAATTATTCTTGTTTTTAAACAGCTGTCAAAGAACCTGACAATTATATAGAACGAGGCACAGATCAACTGAATTGAATTAATGTGTATTAAGATTAATGTCTAATTAATATATAAACATTTAAATTAATATTTTAAAAAGGACTCTCCATGCATCCTTTTCTTACAACTATGGCAAACTATCACCTAAAAAAAATCTCTCTTTAGAAATTCCATTCTAATAATTCAGTTGATCCATATAATTCTAGCGTTCTGCATTTAGAGACAATATTTGATTATTGCAATAACATAAACTTCTGGTAGAACACTGATACCTCCCCAAAATAGATAGTATTGTGAACCAGGACAGCAGCAGATACAGCCCCTTTTAAATCTCTGTTAAGGTTCACTGTGTTTATCTAGCAGGCCTCCAGATGCAATAGATATACATGTAGTCCTTGACTTACAACAGTTCGTTTAGTGACTATTCAAGTTACAACGGCCTATAAAAATGACTTATGACCGTTTTTCACACTCACAATGGTTTCAGCATCCCCATGGTCACATGGTCAAAATTCAGATGCTTGGCAACTGACTCATATTTATGACAGTTGCAGTGTCCTGAGGTCATGTGATCACCTTTTGCGAAATTCTGACAAGCAAAGTCAACGGGGAAGTCATATTCACTTAACAACTGTGTTACTATCTTAACCACCACTTAATAGCTGTGACAAGAAAGGTCATAAAATGGGGCAAAATTCACTTAATAAATGTCTCATTTAAGAACAGAAATTTTAGGATCAATTGTGGTTGTAAATCAAGGATTACCTGTAATCTAAATGTGTCGAGCTACCATTCATTAAAGTTGGAGGAACAAATTCACCCTGCCTCCTCATATTTTATAACACATGCAATTTGTTAGAAAGCCCTATTTTTCTGATCAGCCCCGATTCTAGAAATTAAAAGTTTGTGTTCATTATTCTTTAAATTGGCCAACTATATTACAAATGTCTCATCTAATAACCAGTAAAACGAATAGATCGGTGGGAATTTGAGTGCTGATGCTCCTCTAAGATATAAAACACTGATTAATAAAATCTACTTTAATGCTATCAATATGCTGATTTAATCCTAAATATATTCAAGAAAAAAATATCTACCGGTAATTTAGGTTTACTTATTGAAGAACTTTGTCATTTATACTGAAATAGCACTTCCACATCAATGCGAGAAATGGTAGCCAAACAGCTCTATAGGTAGTCCTCAACTTACAATCACAATTGAGCCCAATTTCTCTCATTAAGTTGTGATGGTTTAAAGGAAGTTACCAGATGTCTGCTTTTACATCTCTTTTTTGTAGTGGTCATAAAGCTAACATAGCATTGTTCACTGTGGGGCGATTTTTGCCAGAAAACAAATGTAAATGCCAGTTTCGGGCAAAAATGTTGTAAATGGGGGTCATGTGACCAGAGGATGCTGCAAATGGGCATAAATTCAGACCAGCTACCTAGCACCCAAAATGTAGTCACATGATCATGGGGGAGACAGACATTCGAACTTTAAATTCGGGTTGTAAGTCCTTTATTTGGGGTCCATCATAATTTTGAACAGTCGCTAAGTGACTGGTTGTAAATCAATGACTACCTGTATGGAATTTTTGGCATTAGCACTGATAATGTTACCTAATTTGGTCATGAAATGTCTACAAGCAAACTACCAAGTTCAGAGAACATCAAGAACTCCATAGTTCAATCCCGAGCTCCAGATATTCTCTTCTACTGAAACATTTCTGTCGTATGAATCTTTGTTTCCATCCTGTGGGATATATGGGGTGCTCTGGTGGAGGGATTTGTTGTGCTGTTTTTAGGACTGGTTGACCACCTTTGGTCCCCCACCACTGCATGTTCTCACTTATGGCTCCAAGTAGTTGTAACACATGCAGCAGTCACACCCTGGTAAACCGTCTTGGTAGATGAGCCCAACCAGTGATGGTAGCTGGCGGGTCTTCAAACTATTGTTGAAATAGGGGATTTGTCTATCCCAGCGTGTGAAATCTGGCCCTGGCAGGTTGAGTGCAGGAGACTGATCAACAGTCCAGTGATCAAGAAGGCAGGCTCAGCAGGGATTGTGGAACATTCAGAGCAGGACAGACCCTTAAGATGTCCTGGTCATCCATTGCAAGAAAAGAGATATCCAGATGTAACAGTTCTCTATGCCACTGGATTAAGTTTATCTGGGATTCCATCTGCTTAATGACTCACAAGATCATTTAATACCCCAAGTGCTGGGAGTCCTGGGAGAAAAACAGACACATTGATGTCTTGCTTAATGAGCCATGATGGTACAATGGTTAGAATGCAGTACTGCAGGCTACTTCTGTTGACTGTTCGATTCTCACTGGCTCAAGGCTGGCTCAGACTTCCATCTTTCCAAGGTCAGTAAAATGAGGACCTAGATTGTTGGGTCTGTAAACTGTAAATTGATTCTGTAAACCGTTTAAAGCACTGTGAACTGATATGTATGTCTAAGTGCTATTGCTAATGGCTGTTCCACTCAACAACCAAGATACCAGTCCCAATTGTGGTCATAACTTGAGGATTATGGTTTGAGTCCTGAAGTCTGTACCAAAGATAATCAAACAACTGGAGAAATGTGCACTCTTTGTTCCAACTTCTCTATTTATCGGGAAGACAACCTGAAAGTCTTGGATTGTATAGAGTTCACCAGCACTAAATCCCTGATTATCAGAGCCCAGATGAGCTGGGTAGGACATTTTTTAAAAAAAATTTTGATTAAAAAATACAATGCGCTAAGCAATAGCCTTCATACTTTTGTATATTTATACAAAGTCAGCTTATTGCCCCCACAAACTGGGTCCTTAATTTATCTACCTTAGAAAGGATGGAAGGCTGAGTCAACCTTGAGCCTTGGTGAGATTCGAACCTGCAATAATTGCAGGCAGCTGGTGTTAATAACAGGGTGCTTTAGACCACTATACTATCCAAGGCTTTTTTGTTGTTGTCAGAATGGATGTCTCACCAGTTGCTTTACAGTGTACTAGAGTTTGGGAAGAGACCTCTGAGCTCAGCCACACAAGCACTAGAAAAGATGCTGTGAAAGAACCCTATATCACTGTGACATTCAGTGATTCAGACATTCAGATATTTATTCAAGGAAACTAGAAGCTGCAGTTGCTGCAGAACCAGCAAGCCTTGTGCTATGAAGCCTCCACCAGCTTTGTAGACGAGCAGCACCAAAACCTGATAGAAAACCATGAGCTGCATCACAAAATGACCCTGATAGGTATTACAGCAATGGATTTCCAGTGCCCTCATTGTGCTAGACTGCACTTCCAGACTGGGACTGAGGACCATCACTGTGTCCACAGAGGAACTGAACAAGAGTGTGTCTTTTCCAACCCGAAGGATTACCATCTCTTTCATCCTATAACTTATTGTCAGCCCTTTGAGGTAGGCCAAGTGATACCACAAAAATATTAAAACTCTGCTTTATTGATCTGGACTATAATAACACAATCCTGAAAGCCTGATCGTATTTCTCCTTTCCTTTCTCTTAAACCCAAAAAGAAACAAGGTGGGGGCACCTTTTAAGTTTTTTTAATGCTGCCTTGTTCCCCTGAACTCATGTTTTGTTAATCTCTGTATATCTTATCTCTGTGTTCCTTTACACTTACTCATCAAAAGTAATTTCATAGGTAACAAGACTCAGTGGATTCCAACAGAAATAATATTTCTCTGTTCAGATATGAAGAAAGAGGGAGAAAGAGAAAGAGACTGGAAGTTCTGATATATTCACATTTTCATATCCAGTATTCGGACTAATTCTGTTTTGGTTTCAGGCTTATCCAAAAAACCTCCAAATTGAAGTAAAATTAAATTGCAAGTTTACATATGGTCATATTTTTATAAATTCATTAAAAAGTAAATATTGAGGGCAAAGAGATGAGGCTGTCAACATGGAGAACTTAGCCACCAACAGCTGTCCAGCTTGGGGGAAATCCATAAGTAGAATATTAAAAGCATTTTGTTTTCCAAAACAGGACTATGTGTTTCTTTCCTTTTTGTTTGTAATGACTCAATTTCTTTAAAACTGCCAAAATTAAAAGCAAAAAAGTTTCTACTTCTTAATTGCCATTAAATCAAACATTCCAAGGATTGAGGCATTTGATTATCTTTGCAAGCTGTACAAGTTTGGTCAAACTGTGAAAGTTCAAGAAGTGTTAAGTATTTGGAGCATTGGCTGAATAACAAAACTGAAAGATTGAAATAAACAGACTTCATCTCTTTGAATTAGTGTCAATGGAAACAGGTGTTTGACATTTTGTCCATTTATGCATAATTCATTTTCTTATACTATTACTTAACAGACACATGGTTCTAACAAGTCCTGAAAGGGAAACAGTTTGCTAAAGAAATTACATGACACTTGCAATTAGCAGCAGAAACTAGATGGGTTGAAAGTTAATATATTTAAGGATTCAGTCTAAGCAGCTTGCAGTCATAGCCAAGAGATCTAAAATAATGCTAACACCAGTCCGAGGTCTGCCATCGGGGCTCTTCTGTCTGAAAGTCCTGTAGAAGAGCACAGTTTTTACTATTCCCTAAATGATAGTGCTATCATGGCCTGGGGAGTGGTGGGGGTGGTAGAATGAGGTCTAAAAACGTACCCAAAATGCAATGATGTTTCATATGGTGCAGTCTTATGTCATAAGGGTTCCTTTTTTGGCTAGAAGTTTCCTTACATATTAATTTTGTGTCAAGAAAATTCATATTATTTTAAACTGTACAAATCTTGTCAAAATTATCAAGAGGCCAAATGAAGCATAGTCTGCATAGTGTCATGATTGCAAAAACAAAATGATTTTGCAAGAATGGAAATCAACAATGTTCTATCACAAACAGTCTCTTTTTTCCCAATCAAATAATCTTTAATTAACGAACTGAGACTAAATTTCCATATCCAAGATTATCTGTGAAGTCAGAAAAGTCATGATGCTGGCTTTGAATGCATGATCAAAATCCTGCTACTTTTTACATGCATTACACACACGTGTGTAAAAAACAGGCTGGAGCTTTGATCCTACAATCATTACTACCATTTCAGATATTTGTGAGAAGTCATTGCTGATGTTTATGTCTCTGATATCAAGACAGTCTGGAACTCAATATTCACTCATCCCTCAAGTTAATTAATTTATTTCCACGATATTATTAGTATTTAATACTAATTAGTAATTAGTATTTATACTAATTACATGTCAACTATAACTGCACAAAGTTCATATGAATACATTTTGCCTTTATCATAATTTACATAATATTGATAAAATCAATCAATTATTATCAACTGGAGAACTATTTCAAAATTTGGACTCCATATGCTTTGTATTTTTCCTTTTTTTAAAATCTGATAAACTGACCTAAATATAAACAAATTAATGGGACAGTATGTAAAAAATATGTAAAACAGATTGAATAATCCCATAAATGATGCAACAAAAGAAAATCCTGTCTGATCCCCCAACCAAACATAGTTCCCAGAAATATCAAAGTTGCTATTTGTCTTCTTCATAATCAAAAACCTAAAATCTCTAGTCTCAAAAACAATGCACAGTCAAAAGGTGTAGGCCCTTACCACCCAAAGCTGCCTGATGTTTATTGAAAATAGTATGATTATTCACAACTCAGATATTCAGATAGCTACACTGTCCTAGAAATACAGATTTAATGCTAGAGTTTTCCACCTTATCATTACGGTATTGTGGCAAGTGTTGCTTGGAGACTAGGGAAACTATGATGTGCAGCCATGCACATTCATCAACACTATACTCTCTCTCAGGTAGACATTCAGCCTGATTTAAAAATTGCACCCAAAGTGCTCATGCTTACAATATTAGGTATCTGTCTATTTTGTCTATTCCTTCAAATGGGGGGGAAAGGATGTGGTGAAAAGGTTAAGGTGCAAGCAAGGCTACAAACTGGGAAATGGTGAGTTCTGGTTAAGAATGACTCAAAGGAACAACAAAAAAAAACAATATAAAAAACAAGGCCTTTTACTGAGATTCAGCAATGTTACTGTTTTTCATATCAAAGAAAGAATACAACAGGTTATTTCCAGGGCAGCAATGGTGGATTATAATGAAATAAGAGTTTTGCTATTTCTGATCAGGGAAAATAATCACTACTACTAGTTTACAGATATTGCCAAGACTGGTAGGATAAAAAGCATTTAATGTCCTTTATAAGGCAACATGCAGTTCATACTGCATTTTAAGTCACCTCACTGCTGATAGACACATTATAAAAGATGCCAGGACTATTATCCCACTTTCATCTTACTCTAAACTAATTGGGCAAACTGATAAGATCCTAAAAAAACTAAGAACTGGCAGCTTTGAGTAGTCACACACCATTTAGGTCACAATTCAGAGCAAAAAAAAAAATCAGACTGAACACAGCTGGTTTTCTGGAATTCTGAGCAGAAAGCTTTCCTGTTTACTGCATATTCCTGCTCAAAAAAAAAGAAAAAGAAAAAGAAAAGTTGTTACGTACGTGTTGCAAACAATAAATGCAGACTTCAGAAATAAAATCTCAAAATAATGTTTATTTCTTTCACTGTCACTACATTCTACTCTTTCTATCCAGAAGCAATGATCACTGAGGGGGGAGGGGAGAGGAGAAAGAGAGCAATGGAGAGAAAAAAAGAAAGAATACTGGAGTTTCCTGCTTTAATAGTAAGAAATAAGATAATTTAGTGAAAACTTAAAACAAGATCAATCCACACCTTTATTGGCAGAAAGGGGTGGGGGGTTTTTTTGTTTTTGTTTTTGTTTTGTTTGCTTCTGGGAATGTTTTTTGCTTCTGGGAATGTTTCAGGCAGAAAAACACTAGCAGTGACAATCTGCTCCATTGTGTAGCACAATGCATACCCCCCCTTCAAGGCAGTGAACTGTTTGGAATTGTAGACAAGGGTATAACGACATGTTATTTAAAATTACATTTGAAAGGGATTTGGTGCTACTACTGATGAAATATATACAAGAATCCGTTGCATGAATATTTATGGAGTTTCTCCATCATCCAGGTCATGGTTGTTTTTCAAAAGGCAACTGGATTTTGTTTTTCCCTGAACACGTTTTGCTTCTCATCCAAGAAGCTTCATCAGTTCTGACTGGATGATGGTGGGAATGGAAGGATTCTTATCAGAACTAATCCTTCCATCCCTACCACCATTCAGTCAGAACTGATGAGGCTTCTTAGATGAGAAGCAAAATTTCTTCAAGGAAAAACAAGGAAAGTCCAGTTGCCTTTGAGACATTGATGAATAGGACTTCATAAGCTATATTTTCCAATAACAAAACTATGATAGCAATATATTGTCACAATATATCTCAATTAGGTAATGTTATATTAATATATAAAAGGAACAGTGAGAGAATATGTAGTTGAAAGGACTGATATTTACACTGTTAAAAATTCTCTTTAAGACCATGTTATGGTCTTAAAGATAATTTTTATAAAATGATGCATTGTTGGTACATGTCACCGGAAAAGCTATCCAAAACGTACAAAGGTTCTTCAAACTTATGCTGGAAATGTAATCAACAAAAAAGGACATTTATCATTCTGGGTAGACGTGTAAAAAAGCCAAAAAAAATTGGACTCAATTACATAATACAGAAGATTTTAAAAGATTCATATACAATTGAAACCACATATTTTTCTTTTAGGATTGAGGGACAAGCAAATGGGGAAAAAATATGGAATTTTGTTTTTATGTATGACAACTGTAGCAAGACTGTTATATACACAACATTGACTTTACCCACAATGGAGGAATAAATGTTGAAGATGATGGAACATGCTGAGGTGATAAAGTGATTGCTTTAATTAAAGATAGGTCATTTCTAAGCTTAATGATGACTGGAAAGCTCTTATTGCCTTTTACAGGAAACAGAAAAAATAAAGTTATGATACATGGTTTGCATGATTGGAAGAAAAATAATAGATTATATAAAAATGTAAACAGTGCTGTAGACATAACAGTAAGAGTTAATTTATATTTACACGTATAACTGTTTCAAAAGAAAATTGAAAATCATTTTTATAATTCTTTTTTCTTTCCTTCGTTTTCTGTACTCTTGTACAGATTTGCTTTGTATCTTTGCTCTTTTCTTCCTTTCCCCCCTTATTTCATTCTAAATATTAGTTCTTGTTAGTTTTTATTCGGTCTTCAAAACACTAATAACATTTACTAAACAATCGGGTAATTGTATATGCAGTAATTAAACCAGCAATTAAACCATACAGGTAATTAAATACTGTAATTGTATACCTTCAATGCCTTTTTCCATTAGAAGTCACAGCACCTAATAATAGAAAGTGAGGGGACAAAAGAAGCCAGCTAGACCTTATGAACTGGCCAGAAAAAGTGCAGGTGTAAGTAGTTTAAGATCTCCTCCCATTTCACCCAGCCAACAAACTCACCACTACTACATGGTCTGGCATTAGAGACCTGAAGACTGGCGTGAGCTTTCACTTCTACCAGCCAGGAAAGCAAGAGGAAAAGAAAGAGGAAATGGCTTTGTTTTAGTCAGCCAATTTATAGAAATATGATCTGAGAGCACACAATGAATGATATACCTCTTAGAAACCTGGTGTGCTCATTCTTGAATGGCATAATGAAAGCAAAATGAAATACACTTATATAGATTGTAGATATAGGAGGGAGCCAGTTTAGTCCAGAGTACAGATACTGAGTTTTAGTCCTGCTTTAGATACAGAAGCCAGTCAGGAGATTTTTTTAGCTAGTCACTTTTTCTCAGCCCTAGCAAGAAGGAAGCCACTTCTGAAAATGTTGCTAAGAAAACTCTTTGGATGTATACATGTACTCATAAATAAAAATAATACAAATAATATGAACCCTGATATTTTTGCCCAAAACTGTCCATTCAAGAATCTTTATGTTCCATCTGGGAACAAAAGGTGCTTTACAAATACATGATAAATAATTATTATTTATTTAAATAAAATAAAGAAAGATCAATTTTCAAAAATCCCAATAAAAGTTTACCTTAAAATTACCTAAGCAAAAATTCAATCTGTAAAGCTAAAGGCATTTCTAAGCAGAAAAGCTTTCACCTGTCAGCAAAAAGCCATCACAGAAGAGAAATTAAGAAAAGAGTGTCAGAAATGGGGCCCAGAGTAATAAGACATGTTCCTAAATCCCTGTTAAGGAGATTTTGGTGATACACACACAGAAGGACACATCTATAGATAAATATTCTACAGAAAAGTGGATATAGCAGAATATTCCTCCTCTCCAATACATGCATTTCCTTTGGCTTATGTCAACAGAAGAAAAACCAAGGCCTTATCCGGCCAATTACAGAAGGAACACAAAGTAGTCCAGAATTACTATTTCTGGCCAGTTTGTATGGAGCCTTGAGAATCTACTTCTTTTCTGTGGAAAACATAGGTAATTGTAGCCAAGGTGAGGTTATTAAAAGTTGATAATAAGAGCTATTTAAGATTGGAAGCAGAGGGCACACTCCCAATGGGTAAGGTATATACCACGATATCTCAGTGCGTTCCTGTTTCTGTTCTTGTTAAAGCATAAGATTCAAATTGCAAGGAGAATAACAATGCCAACAAGGAAACTTGGATACCAGAAACAAGGATACTAGAAAAAGTCAGGCATACTTCCCAGACCTTGGAGAAGGGAACTGGCAGTAGTTATTTTCAGTGTACCTAAAAGTATAGAGACTTCCTAATCATGCTTGCTATATATTTATTTAAAAGGAAAGGAGCAAAGCAAAATAGACAAAACCTCTGGTCCAGTAAAGGAAGAAATATGGAAAATAACATAGAAAACACTTTGCTCTACTGTTGCTAAGTCATATATGCACCAAACTCTTGAACAGTGCAAGATTTGGTTTGATTAAGACTCTTCAAATCAGGTTTTGGGTCAGAATTTTCTTTTCCCCTGCATAAGAATAATGCCAACAGTGTAATGACAGCAAAACACAAGCAGCAACTTAAAGATGATACAAGAGAAACTTTTCAAGGGGTGCCAGGAGCATTATTTATTGAGGAATAGCATGGGTTATGTCAGGAACGTTTCAATTCTGAACAAAGCCTGTCTTTAGTTAGTCCGATCAGTTTACAATCTTCATTTTCAAGGGCTGCATAGATATTTGACTCCAAAACAGGAATTCAACAAAATTCCAGAGAAAGTTCAGCTTAGCAAAACAGCTTTTCTCAGCAACATAGCAATAGTGCAATGTTAAAAGACAACCCCCAAAAACTACTGTCCTCTATTTATTTTAGATGGATCAAAACAACACAACAATGAAAATGGAACATGTTAAGTAACAAACAAAACACTTTTTCCTAAATAACATCTGAAAGGAAGGGACATGGTACTTCCAACCTTCATTTTAAGTGTGAACGTGTTTGAATGAAGTCATTCCACTCTTTTTCTTCTCTCAAATATTTTTTCCTAATTATAAATTAAACATATTAGGGAACTCGACTGAAATTGATTCCCAATCTGTGAGATAATAATTGGCACAAGGCCACTCTCATTCAGGAGCCCTAAATTTTTAAAGAGCCTAAGTAAATAAGACAACTGTCACCTATACTGAAATTTTGGAGTAAAATAATTCTATTAGTGTTTCTTCTCCACATGAAAAAGATTAACTATTACATCAACATATTTTTAAACTCAAAAATTCTCCTCTTGTCCAGACTCCGTAAGTAGATATTAGTTTTACAGGATCCAATCTTTGGTCACTGGCACCAAAGATTCAGATTGGATCCTACAACATTATCTTGGTGGGACATATATATTTGCCTTCATTTGCGAGATAATAATTTTATCTACATATCAGGTATAAACTTCATACAACGCAAGATAACTTTGATTAGACTTATCCTTATACTATTTTTTTCTACTTAAGAGTCTATGGACAGGATTTGAGTTATAGGACTGAGACAACGCATTAACTATTTCCCCTTATACCATTCTCCCAATTTAGGTATCTTTCTTCTGAACACAATAACTCTGGTTTGGATTTTAAGAATAAATTATTTGAATTTTTCTTTATGTGCTTACATAAACATATATGTTTAGGTGAAAATAAATATCATAGTAAACTCAAGCTCTCTCCAAAGCAACAAATCCTACAATACTATACATATACCAGTTTCACCAATTTCCATTCTGAGGCAGAGAGAAAGATTATAGCAGAATTTGTGCTTAGGAGTTTAGGAACAGCATTGCTGATGAAATAACCTTATTTTTTCTGCATTCTGATCAACTAGACAGCAGAGGAAGTTAAGAAATACATGTTTCAGAGAAATCAAACTAAAACTAAATTACACTGTAATTTAGAATCAAACTTTCAGGAAACAATAAAATAAATCCCCTAATTGAGGCCTTTTAAATTGGTGCGCTTAGAATCCCAGATGAGGGTGAGGCTTCAGCCTTTGATGAAAAAACCAAGAAGCATTTTTCCTCCATATACTGTATTTCCATTTCTCTCCACTTTGTTTTATGGAATGCTAGATATGTCAGGGAGGGCTGGCAGCTTTCTTAATCGGATGGAATTTGTGAAATATTCCTGCATATACCTTCTCCTTCTCTCACACATATGGGTGCACACATTAATCCCCAATACTCCTGACAACAACCTGTTAAATCTATAAACCTACTGAGAAACAGGTGCTACTTATGAAGCATTCTTTCTGTGCAGCTTTCAAATATTTTCACTGAGAAGGCAACTGCCAAAGTTTCAAGCAGACAGACTTCCCGTGGGATTTGATAAATAAGGAAAAACAGACTAAAGAAAGGGAAGGCAGCTGTTTGTAAATGAACTATAAAACATCTGTACTGCACTCCTGAGAAACTTTAAAGGAATACAGCTTCAAAAGAAAGTTCAGCCCACTGGAAAGTGTGCACTCAGACATGAACAAAACCAAAGAAGTGTGTCACAGAAGTGCCCTTGTGGTGTGTTTGTGCTAAATCAAGCTTCAACATATATAAATGGAAGTTGAGGAAACTGTTATTAAAAATTCAGCTGGAACATTGTAGTGTAGTTGTGCAAAGCTATGGATGTGCCTACACCCAAGTGTAGAACACGTTGAGGAAGACAATTCATGAACATACAAAAGTGTTAAATGGCAGCACCAAGACTATAGATCAAGATCTCCTCAATTACATAGAAAATGGAAAGTAATTTTTAAAGTATTTGTTGAAGTTTGTTTTTTCAAAATTCCAGTGTCTGCAGGGTGATACAGGAAAAAACCTGTTTCTTACCCTTCTTTATAAATAATTACCCCAAAGTGAGTTCTCACCAAGGAAAAGGGGGAAAAAGAAGGAAAAGCCCTTGGGTTTCATGGTTACAACAAATATTACATGGCAAGAAAAACCTGGAGAAGCGTCAGGGAGATAAATTTGCTCCTTTGATTTTGAAAGTTAGATCTGCACATAGGAAGACAGACTGGCATTTGAACGTATATAGGAATGCTGTACATGTAGTCCTTGACTTACAACCGCATTTGGGACTGGAACGTCCATCAGTAAGTGTTATGGTTGTTAAGTGAATCATCATGTGACCATGTCAAACTTTATGATCTTTTTTTCCACAATTGCTAAGCAAATCTGGCTTCCTTCACTGACTTTGTCAGAAGCTAGGAGGGATGGTCACAAACGACAATCATGGAGTCCCAGGAAGTTGCAATCATGATAATAAATACATGCCAGTTGCCAAGCGCTTGAACAGTGATCACGTGATCTTGGTGAAGTCTTGGTGGCTGTAAGTGTGAGGACCAGTTTTAAGTCACTTTTTCAGTGCCATTGTAATTTTAAACAAATGGTCATAAGTTGAGGACCGCTGGTAATACATTAACATTTATAATCAAATTTCTTTAGAAATAAATTCATTTGAGTACAATTAAATATTATAAACTCGTGTCAAATATATGAGTTAACCAAAGATGATAGGATTGCCAAGAAGATTTGACCTGAATATTCATTTAAGCTATGAGATCAATGTTGGGAACAAATTCAGCATGTGTAAATTAATTGAAAGACAGAATTTTGTCTGCTACGGAAAAAAAGATGTTGTGAAAAGTGTACTGAAAAAATGTACCCAAAATTTCAAAGAAGAAATGATTCCAGTCTCCTTTAGTACAAACAATAATGATAGCCAGGAAAAAAACGTAGATGAAAGCTTTAAGCACACGGAGGACTTATTCTAGCTGAATGAAGATTTATAAAACAAAGATTAGGAAAGATATCTCAATTCAGAGTGTTAAATTGAGGAAAACAAGACAGCATTTTCATGAAACAATTCTGCTAAAATTGAAGTATGTGGTCAATTATCAATAGGCGAATAGAAATTCCTTCTGAGCTGCAGGAGGAAAGAAAAAGTCTTAACCAATTTGTCCCAAAATATATGGAACAATAATGTGTGGTCTAGAAATAGGAAAATATGGCATATGCTATACCAAAGAAAGATGATGTAGGAGAATATACAGATTAACATAGTATTATACCATTCCTCATGCAAGGATGTTTTACTAAGATTTTACAAAAATAGAGCTATATATGTAGAGAGAAATGGGTAGAAAAGGCAGAATGACATGATATAAGGGAGTTAATGTAAGACATATAATGAAGATGTCAAATACAATTTAAGAAATACATTTACCTTTCTTACTATTGCAATAGTGGATCATGTCAGAATATAAAATATATTAACTTTTAACAAGTATGACAGAACACATGGTTCTTATTTTAAGGGATCTTTACAATAAACAAAAAACTATTGTTAAGAATAGAATTTGGAATAGTTCAGATTGAGAGATAAAGATGTTTATTCTCCCTGTGTCTGTTTAAAGTATACAGCCAATATATTTTTTATTTTTTTATTTTATTTCAAATTTATATACCGCCCTTCTCCCTGGGGACTCAGGGCGGTGTACAGCCAAATAAAAAACATACCATACAAACATCAAAAACAGTTAAAAGAATATATATCTGTTTGGCCCCAAATTTAAAATGACAAACCAATTTAAAATTATTTTAAAAATTTGTTAAGCCAGCCTGGCTTGCTGAAAGAAGAAAGTTTTAAGGGCACGGCGGAAGGCACCAAGGTCTTGGATTCTCCTTATCTCTGGGGGCAGCTGGTTCCAGAGGGTGGGTGCCCCCACAGAGAAGGCCGTCCCCCTGGGGGTCACCAGCCTACATTGTTTGGCTGATGGCACCCCAAGGAGGCCCTCTCTGTGGGAGTGCACGGGTCGATAGGAGGTTGTCGATAGCAGCAGGCGGTCTCGAAGATAACTAGGTCCTATGTCATGGAGCGCTTTAAAGGTGGTAACCAACACCTTGAAGTGCACCCAGAAGACCACTGAGAGCCAGTGCAGCTCGCGCAGGAGCGGTGTTATGTGGGAGCGCCATGCAGCTCCCATAATTACCCGTGCAGCCACATTCTGGACCAGTTGGAGCCTCAGGATGCTCTTCAAGGGGAGCCCCATGTAGCGAGCGTTACAGTAGTCCAGGCGAGAGGTAACGAGGGCATGAGTGACTGTGCACAGGGAATCTTGATCAAGAAAGGGCCGCAACTGGTGAATCAGGCAAATCTGACAAAAGGTCCCCCTGGCTACAGCCATCAGATATTCCTCCAAGGGCAGCTGCGTATCCAGGAGGGCTCCCAGATTGCGCGCCCTCTCTGCGGGGGCCAAAGACTCGCCCCCAATAGTCAGCAATGGATTCAACTGACTATATCAGGATGCCAGGAACCACAGCCACTCAGTCTTGGAAGGGTTGAGCTTGAGCCTGTTCCTCCCCATCCAGATCCGCACAGCCTCCAGGCACTGAGACATCACTTCAAGGGCATCGTTGGAGTGGTCTGAGGTGGAGATGTACAGCTGGGTGTCATCAGCGTACTGGTGGTACTTCACCCCAAAGCCACGGATGATCTCACCCAGCGGCTTCACATAAATGTTGAACAAAAGGGGCGAGAGGACTGACCCCTGAGGCACTCCACAAATGAGAGGCCTCGAGGTTGACCTCTGCCCCCTGCCAACACAAACTGTGACTGGTCAGAGAGAAAGGAGGAGAACCATCGTAACACGGTGCCCCCCATCCCCAGCTCTTCCAACCGGTGCAGCATGATACCATGGTCGATGGTATCAAAAGCCGCCGAGAGGTCTAACAGGGCTAGAACAGAGGAGCAACCCCTGCCCCGAGCCCTCCAAAGATCATCTACCAACGCGACCAATGCCATTTCTGTGCTGTGCCCAGGCCTGAAACCCGACTGGAACAGATCTAGATAAGACATTTCCTCCAGGAATTGTGGAAACTGTCGTGCGACCACACTCTCAACAACCTTCGCCACGAAGCGAAGGTTGGAGACAGGACGGTAGTTGGCCAATATTGCCGGGTCCAGGGAAGGCTTCTTGAGGAGAGGCCTTACCACTGCCTCTTTCAAGGCAGTGGGGAAGTGACCCTCACTCAACAAAGCGTTGATAATTCCCTGGAGCCAGCCTCGTGTAACCTCCCGGGAAGCCAGTACTAACCAGGAGGGACACGGGTCCAGTAAACATGTGGCCGCACTGAATCTCCCCAAAATCCTGTCCACGTCATCCAGAGTCACAGAGTCAAACTCTTCCCAGATAATGTTCTCAAGACTGTTCCTCGTCACCCTGCCCGAATCTACCCAGTCAGAGTCCAAATCCCCCCGGATCGGAGCGATTTTGTCATACAGGTATTGTCCAAAATCCTCAGCCCTGCCTTCCAGGGGGTACTCCCGCACTCCCGGATGGATCAGGGAGTGGGTCACCCTGAACAGGGCGGCCAGACAATTCTCTGATGACACAATAAGAGCGGAAAAGTAATTAAACTTTGCCGCTTTTATCGCCACTAGGTAGGTTTTAATATGCAACCTTATCAGTGTTTGGTCAGATTCAGCGAGACTGGCCCTCCAACCGCTCTCCAGGCATCTTTTCCGGCGCTTCATCTCCCTCAGCTCCTCAGTAAACCAAGGAGCCACGAGGGATCGGCACTGGGTCAGAGGCCGCATAGGCCCGACTTGATCCAAGGCACCACCAGCCGCCCGATCCCAGGCAGCCACCAGGTCCTCGGCCAAGTCATGTGCCAGATCCTTAGGAAGTGGCCCAAGCTCCATCTGGAACCTATCAGGATCCATCAGGCGCCTGGGGTGGACCCATCTTGTTGGCTCCGCTTCCCTGCAGTGGGGTGTAGTGGTTCAAAGGTCCAGGCGAAGGAGTGAGTGATCTGACCATGACAAGGGTTCCATGTCTATATCCCCTATAACAAGACCACTCAACCACTGGCCAGAGACAAAAATCAAGTCCAGAGTGTAAGCCCCCCTGTGGGTGGGGCCATGAACTAGCTGGGTCAGGTCCATGGCCGTCATGGAAGCCATGAACTCCTGAGCCGTCTCAGACGTTTCACCAATGGACGGCAAGTTGAAATCACCCATGACCATAAGCCTGGGTGTATCAACTGCCACCGTGGCTATCACGTCAAGGAACTCGGGCAATCTGTGGCACAGTGGTCTCCCTCGGACCAAGACCTTCGTTAATAATAACCGCCACCACCCCCCGCCTCTCCCCTGGGCCCTCGACTGATGGAATGCTCTGAAGCTTGGTGGGCACAACTCGACCGGGGGACCCCTCCCTCCGGGCCCAACCAGGTCTCCATAATACCCGTCAGGTCCGCTCCCCCCTCCATATTATAAGAATGTCAGGATTGAAGAACAGCTCACAATGAAAGTGAAAATGAAACAATTGAATTAATGTTAACTATTAAGAGAAAAATAAAACTAACTTGGTTATTAAATCACTCTTGACAGTGTAGAACTGCAGCTGAGAAGTAGGTTCTACAGGTTCAGAAATAGAAGTAGATAGTGGGCTGGGAAAAATAACATGAATCCTATGGAGGAACATAATGACAAATTTGGATAAGTTCATGAAGGATAACGACATTGCTATAACAGCAAAGATCAGAACAGTTAAAGCAGTGGCTTCCCTTGTTACAATTCAGCTCCTGCAAAACATTGAGAAAAGTCAGAGAAAGATAGATACCATCACATTATCTGATACAGGTAGTAAAAGTACCATTCACTAAAAGAAGAACCAATAAATTATTCCTGATAAAATAGAGACTGACTGATACCTAAAGTCAACTCATACTTAAGACATGTAGGCAAGTGAATGATGGACTAAAAAATTCCAATACTTGGCACTATAATGGGCAATGGAAAAAACACATATAAATAATAAATAAGATGAATGGTTGGGATTGAAGAGCTCACTGGAACATCTTGGGAAGAACTATGAATTGTCACCAGGAATAGGTCAACAAGGTCAACATCTGTTCCTATAGTTGCCAGCAGACAAACTTATTTGATGACAACTAACTTATAGATTTGTCTCCTGCTTGAGCAGGAGGTTGCACTAGAACAGTGGTCACCAATTGGTGGTCCGCAGACCACTGGTGGTCCGCGAGAAAATTTTGGTGGTCCACGGAGAAATTTTTGTATTTTTGCAGGTGGTGCAATACGGAAAAAGGAGCACAGCCCTCGCTGTCCAGAATGAATGGTGCTGTTGTGGCAGTGGGGGAGGGGGCAGCACAAGCGGGAAGAAGCGGCATTTGCGATGGCTGGAAGCTGCGGGAACGAAGCACTACTTTCATTTGCATGGCAACAGCATTCCGCCTCGGTACATTTGCACCAGCCAGTGGCACAAGGCAGCCCTCATCTCCTGCTGCTTGGGACTTGGAGTGGTAAATGGCATCTGGTCCAGGGAGCGCTCCCTGAAGTGGTGCAGGAAACTTTGGTTGGGCTCCTCGAGAGACGAGAGCTTGCAGGGGGCCGATCTGGCATCCACAATGGAGAGCAAAATCTGGCTGCTCCCCGAACCAGACGCTGTTTACCGCTCTGAGTCCCAAGCCGCAAATATACCAAGGCAGAATCCTGATGCTGCACTTACAGCGGAGAGAAGAAGCCGGATTTTGCTCTCCATTGCAGACACCAGATCAGCCCCCTGCAAGCTCTCGTCTCTCGAGGAGCCCGACCAAAGTTTCCAGTGCCGCTTCATGAACTACCAATATTTTATTTGATCGATTGATATGCCACAATAAAACATGGCACAGTGCCTTACATCAAAATTTAAAAAATTAAAGATATAATTTAAAAATATATAAGCAATCAAACACAATAAGGTAAAAAAAAAGATATCACAGCAACATTAACTGTTCAGTGTAAAAACAAAAATAATCCCGTATCATCAAAATACAATTAGATTATAATCATTTATACTTGTCACACAGAATAGCATAAAAGAGAACCAGCAAAATCATATCAAGGACTAGACTCTTTGGAACTATTCAGTTTTCAAGGCTTTCAAAAATGCCATTTCATTAGGAGTACATCTGATAATTAAAGGGTCACACAATATAACAGAAAATATTTTCCTTGTGAGTAATCTACATGCACATTGTTTCACTTTATTATTTTCAATAACATATTTTGATCCTCCAAAGCTGTTCCTTAAATTTGGTCATTAGCAAGTGCTATAAAATGCGTAGCCAGATTTAAATACAAACCCATATTTCTGCACATCTATAAGATATGATCAATCAGTAGAAGGAAATTTAAAAATATCTCCCCTATTGTCATCCAGCACTGCTATCAGAACATGCATAGCCAAGTTCCATGATTACTAGTAAAATTTGTATTTTCCATTGCATGAGCTTACATTTTTGGATATTTGGAGCAAGTATCAAGATAAAGTAGCTCAATTTATTTTTTAGTAACTAATTTACCCAAAAATTGTAGTGGTACTTATTTTTTGAATGAAAATCCAAGTTGGCTGAAAGGTATTTGGAATTTTTGCATATTCTGCATATTTTTGTGATTCTCAGTGTATGGAGATTAATTTAACATCTGTTTTATGTACAAGGGTTTTTTCAGGCACATACCCATGGACCATAGACATATTAAAAGAGAAAAGAAAAAAATTCTCAAAAAAATGAAATTATAAATTGCTGTAGCTCTTCTCATCTATCTTTGTAGAAATTACAAACTATTTTAAAATGTTGGTTTTTCCATATTATACTGTCAAATTAATTACCATTAAAAGCTATGCAAATTTGCACACATAAACACAACTATATTAACCTTGTACTACTTCAATTGTTTAGTTTAAAAAATGTATGGCGGATAAAGTGGACTTCAGAAGTATTATACCCTTACACTGTAGGATAGGATTAATTATAAGACAATAGTATTTTCACTGATAATTTTCTAAAAAATTTTTACAAAGGCATATTCTATTTTCAAAAGCACTTTAAAAAGCAGGGATGAAAAACATTTGTATACTGTCCGTTTAAAAAGAAAAAGTCAACTTTCATACTTATTTATTATATTTAAAATGATGTATAAAAATAATAGAGAGTTCCTTGTAATTTAACCTTGTTTAAAGTCATTGGCTAGAAATCAGGAGACTGGGAGTTCTAGTCCAGCTTTAGGCATGAAACTGCCTTGGGAAAGTCACACCTTCTCAACCCTAAAATGAAAGCAATGGCAAACCACTTTGAAAACATTTGCCAAAAAATTGCAGATTATGTCCATGTAATTTCCAGGAATCAAGATGGCCTTGAAGACAGTTCCCCCCCACCCCCGTTCCTCTCCCACACACACACAAAGACATAAAAGTATTAAAATCGTTAAATATTTCAGAATACAAAAAATAAATTAAAAGCAAGCTATCATCACATTGTGACATAACTTGCATACCATCTCTATGAACTTGGTACATGTATATGCCAAGACATCTGCTTTTTTCCATTGTACTTACTGTGTTATTCTTATCCAAAAAAAGAAAGGAAGAAAAATCTTCCAGCTGCCACTTAATTTAAAAAACAAAACACAATCCTGACATTTTGGAAGTGCAATAAAACTCTGCATATTTTATGTTATTGTTTGCTTAAATCAAACCATTGTAAGAACTTGTAATTCTCATACTTTAAGAGAACTCTTCCCATGTTGCCTCATCTCCTGAATTATTTCTATAGGCTTGATAAGGCATTCTTTAATTCTACCAAGTGGAATACCATTCTTCCTCATATCTGGTAGGCCCCTAATCTTTAGACTTTTGGAAGGCTTTGAAGACCTGGCTTTTCCCCCAAGCACTGGGATGGGTTGAGGTTCAATCCAGTAATAATTGTTGTTATTATTGAGGAGTGTTATTTTAGCATTGGACACTGTTATTTGGATGATTTTTTTCTTATATGTTATTGTTGCTGTGGGCTATAGTAGATGAGATGTGTAGCCAGTGATGGGATTCAAATAATTTAACAGCTGGTTTGCCCAAGGTCAGGTTGGCTGTCATGGGAGACATGGCCCATCTCTGTCCTCCAGCTCTGCTGCACATATGGGACGAGCCTCCCGACCCTGGACAAGATGGATTGACCATCTGCCAAGCGCCCCCACCCACCCCACTGTCCAAGTGGATTCGGGCACTGTGTTGCAATGGAGAAATGGGAAACGGAGCGGCCGGAGCAAAGTAAGGCCACTTTCCCTCTTTCTTCTCCCTGCTCCGCCTCCTTCCCTCGCCTCGTACTGGCTACTCCGTTTCCCATTTTTCCATTGCAGCCCAGCAGCACGCCACGGAGCTTGCCTCACCCACCACCACCCAGATGCCCTTGCTTCCCCCAAGCATTTCTTTGCTAACCTGCTTTCCAGCTCCGTCACATTTCTCCCTCACGTTTCTCGCCATCGTATGCAGGGAAACAAAAGTTTGTGCAACTAAAAAGAAAAAGTTCAATCGATCAATTCCAAATTTGCCAGATCTTTTTTTTTTTTTGCGAGAAGTTGGAATTGATTTAATTTTTTTTTAGTCCCACAAACTTTTGTTTCCCTGCACACGAAACATGAGCGAGAAATGTGATGGAGAAATGTGATAAAGCTGGAAATCAGGTTAGCAAAGAAATGCTTGGGGGAAGCGAGGGCATCTGGGTGCCAGGCGCTGAAACAGGCCTGTCTCTTTCCAGCAGCTGCCCAGGCCCACTAGAGGGAAGGCCGGCATCTACCGGCACTTAAATACAGTGGCATTCCAGCTCTAGCAGGGAAGGGGCAGTCAGCATGGGCGCTGCAGGCAGGACAGACATTTGCTTCAGCATCCTCCCCGACCCTCTGGCACTCCGCCAGCACTTTGGCCCTGGGTTGCCCCCTTATACGCAGGCCCTGCCCCTGACTTTTTTCCCCCCACCTGGAAGGAAGTTGAACGAAAACCAGACATGTTACAGAAAACACAGATTTTCTGGAACACGTGCATCCGATTCGCCAAACTCAACAAAAAATTAGGTATCGGTTCTGCTGAACCAGTGGGAACCAGCCAAATCCCACCACTGTGTGTAGCCATATAGATTTCCTTCATAAAGAAAGAAAGAAAGAAATTATATCTACTCTTAGGCTTCTTTTGAAAATTAAAAAGATTCAGCTATGATTCACTCAGAGGGAAGTTGTTTCAAATCCATGATTATTTTTGTTATTTTTCATACAACTCTTTCACACAGGATGTCTACCCATTCATCTAATCAGAGGTACAGAATAATGGCCCCTTTATTATTCCCCACCCAAGCACTAAATAGAACAAGGTAGGGTTAACTCCAGGTCCCTCTATTAAATGTTGTCATCTGCTGGAACCTCGATAACTGTACCTACCTTCTTTGTCTTCTTGAAGACCATTCCTTACAAAATCTGACAAATTTCGCCTAAATAGTTATCAGAATGTGGGCCTATAGATACCCCGAAGACAAGTCACAAAAAACAGCTTAAACTTTACTTGAAAACCTACCAGTAGCTAGCGCAGAGTAAGTTATATGTTTCTAATATTGGGAGCTGATAAGAATGTAGACTGCTGTATTCTGGACCACTGTAAATTCTGAATATTCTTCAATAGCAGCCCAGTTAAAAATGCATCACAATATTCAACTGGGTAGTGATATGGGCATGGATCACAGTAGTTACATAGATATGGGAGTTACAGTTTGTATTCAGACTAACGTATTCAAATATAATATATCCTCCAATTCTCCTTTTAAATAGAATGAAATCTTATGAATCATTATTTTTATAAGAAAAATAACATGTCAAATGATAATTTATTGTAATCCAGAGGAGAAATTCACAGAAAATAATGGAATACACCTATTCAAATCTACAGAATTAGTGAGGTAACTTAATCCTATGTTTCCAACAGTATATTAATGCAATACAATCAACAGGAAGAAACGTAGTGAGTAAAAGTAGGAAAATAAATGTTTAAAAGTATTAATTATATGCAAATACCATAAAGCTTCTGTTATGTTCTGGGCGAAGAATGGAGGTGAGGCCGAAGTGATTTCTAACAGTTCTGTATTCAATACTGCCTGTGAGGCAACCAAACTCCCTGGCTGACACAGCTCCTTTTATATGAAACTGATCAGCCAAACAACCAATTAGGAGAGAGTATTTTCCTGCTCCAACAGAGGACCAGAATGAGAACTTTAACTGACAACTATACACTATACAATACATAACAGCTTCCACAGATCATCATTGTCTCTGTCCCCTTTAGAAGCTCTACACAGCATGGTTGAAGTTTGACTTGCTTGAATTTGTCCATCACTTTTCCTAATTCTTCCACATAATTACTCACATAACTAAGTTATGAATGAGTGCATCTATTCTTTGTTCTGTAACACTTTTTGTCTCTCCTACTGATTTTACTCATCTGTTTACTAATTCTGCCAACTCAAACACATAACATACAGAGAGATTTCTCAGTCACCCACCTGGACTCCAGATCCAAATCCTGAACACAATGATCCTCTGTCCTTCTTGTCATGCTTTTCCGTTGTAGTTAGGGGTGAGAGTTACTGCTTGTGTTTTTAAACGCAACATCTGAATGGCAATTTCCTGTGTGGGCAGTTCATCATTGTAGTGTGCAACTGACAGGATGGGAAGCATCTCCGGAAAGGTCAAATCACTATCCTTCCAGAGTAACTCTGAATTGGCCCAAGGAATCAGGTTGTTTAAAAGGCAAATCTGACTCAGTTTTCCCTTTTCATTATATATACAGTACTAGCAAGAATTAAGCAAGAAAACATTGTCCACAGGCCTGTATGGCAGGCCTAAATAAAATGATATCAATTTCCTTTCCTAACTGAGAGTAGCAAAGAATTCCCAGACCATATTGGAATACATTTGCCTAAAAGGAGAGACAACTAGATAAGTGCATAAAGCCTTATCAGGATTCACAGTTAACTGAATGAAGTCTGTATGTGGTATATCTAAAATCCCCCCAATGCTCAAAAGAAGAAGCAAGATTTGAAATAATTCCCATGTCAATATTCCTTTTTTTTTGGGGGGGGGGGGACATAAAATCCTCCCCAACCCCGGCATTTTCCTTAGATTTCTATTTTTTGGCAGAATTGCAATGTTTCATACCGCAGAGAGGAAACCCTAGAAGCAAATAAATGTACAGTACTCCTAGGCAGCAGTATTTTTTTCTCAAATTATCAAAGAAGCCAAAGCATTTTTGGCAGATATTATCAGGAAATCCGTGTTAACAGCATCTAAGATATGCTTTCATGCGACTCATTAAATTGGCTCCTAGAATCACCACAAAGAGAATATCATCCTATTATAGTACACCATAAAGTATCTCTCTCTCTTTTTCTGTCTGAAAATTTACAGCTCTAAAGCCAGACAGGACACGCAGGCTTGAATAAGACAAGAAGGTTGTGAATGACATGTAATGAATTATTAGGTTGAGGTAACAAAACAAATACACCAGCAGGAAAAGGAAACCTATTTTTCAACTGAACAGTTTTGAGAATTCATGTCCTTAAAGATAACTTCATTGGGAGGGGGGAGAAAATGTTTTATTACAGTCTTTGTCTAGATTTTGACACTGGACCAAAACAAAAACAAGGAAACGTCTGTAAATGACATACCTCACATTTTTGTTCATTGTTTGGTCTAATCAGAATTCATTCTCAGCAGTAACCACTAAAAAAATACTCCTCAACTCTAATTGTGTGTCCAACAAAATATGTTGAATGCATTTTTACATTTAAACATTAGTTCTATTTCATGGATCCAAGGGGAGGGGGGGAACCCCAAAGGGTGAAGTACACATGCTACACAGAGTAGGTACATTCCTCTGCCCAGATTTGCAAGCCTTGAGACATACATGAATAGTCTGATTGCATTTATTTGAGAATCATTTATTCAGGAACCATATTTTGCTCATCGGATTTTTATATTTTGCCTTTCTTACTTATACAATTGAAACGTTCATAAAAATGAAAGTTTTATCTAGCCAATAGCATGGTACAAATTCAGGAGAAAAGGTAGGGGAGAGGCCATTCTATCTGGGAAAGGTCTGTGGGCAATAGCTATCATTTGCTATCATAATCTATAGCCGTGATGGCGAACCTATGGCACGGGTGCCACAGGTGGCACGCGGAGCCATATCTGTGGGCATGCGAGTGTTGCCCTAGCTCAGCTCCAGCACGCATGGGCGCGCCAGCCACCGGATTTTCGGCTCTTCCGGGCCCATTGGAAATCAGGAAATAGGCTGTTTCCAGCCTTCAGAGGACCTTCAGGGGGATGGGGAAGGCAGTTTTCACCCTCCCTAGGCTCCTAGAAAGCCTCTGGAGCCTGGGGAAGGTGAAAAAAGGGCGTACCGGGCCAAAAGCGGGGGGAGCACAGGGGGGTCACACATGTGTGGGGGGACAGGGCGCATTGAATTATGGGTGTGGGCACACATGGGCAGAAACCCCCTGCGCTCCCCCCACTTTTGGCACACGACGGCAAAAACGTTAGCCATCACTGATCTATAGTATGGTAAATCTGATAAGTATGACAAGTAATATTTCACAAATTTCATGTGAAGTTGCAATTACATATTCGCTGGAACCAGTTCTTTGAACCTGCTACTGAATAGGCTAATTTGTCTTGTATTTCCAAGTCTGGAGCCTATATACCACTGAATTTCATTAGCAGGTACTTGTTTAGACTCTACAAACTGGCGTCATTCCTAATGCTATCTGCCTTAACATGCAAGAAAAATATGTAGTAAGAAGCAAATATATGCTATCTGTAGCCATTTTTCTTTCTGCTTTTGTGAGAAATGCTTTCAGATGAGGATTTTATTGTTTCATTATTGTTTATGTTTTCTATATACTGTATAATCCACCTATAATCTAATTTCCTTATTTTTTCTTAAGTTTCCCTCTCTTTAAAGCATTTTCTACAATTATCTTTTGATTATTAACTTTAGGGACCCACTTACATAGAAAGACCCAATGTTCAGAGAAGTTTTGAAAAAATGTACTCCCCAGGATATCCAATACCTGAAACTAAGTTGTCAGAATGCCACAAAGTTCCCCTACTCTCTATTCATTCAGAACATCCTTCACTCTGATTTGCCTCTGTCTGAATAAAAATTACCATTATGGTATTTTTAAATATGAGGCTGAATTATTGGAGAACGCCTACAGTCTTTGTCTTACATGTCTATGTGCTTTTTTAAAAAAAACATCTCTAGACATTTCTTCAGATTTGCTAGTAATTGACTTTAAAAACAGGAAATTATATTTAGTGACACAAAATTTACTTTGTTTCTTCAACGGGCAGAGTCTTGCAAAATCTTACACAGTTGTAGATTATATAAAAACTGGATTGCATATGAAATCAAAATTTAGTGTTTTAAAAAGCCAGGCTGATCTAGTCTTCTATGGCAGTGGTCCCCAACCTTTTTGGCACCAGAGTCCAGTTTCGTGGAAGATAATTTTTCCACAGACTGGGGAAGGGGGAGAAGAGCATGCAACCTAAATCCCGCGCACATGCAGTTTCACTAACCCATCACTCATTTCCAGCTATGCAGCCTGGTTCCTAATAGGCCACAGACCAGTACTAGTCCAGGGCCCAGGAGTTGGAAATCCATGTACTGTGGAGTTTTTGCCTAAAAACTTCCGGGAGGCCCGTTTTTCACCATCCCAGGCTCCAGAGGCTTTCCTCGAGCCTCCGGGAAGATGAAACGGCTCCCCCAGGCTCCAGAGGCCCTCCAGAGGAAGGAAACAGGCCTGTTTCTGGACTTCTGGAACTTCTGGGAGGCCCATTTTTTGCCTTCCCAGAGCCTCTTCGCAGACCCTGCATTTACCTGGCATCCAAAACGGGCTGCGTGGAGATTTCTGGGAGAGGCGGGGTGGGGTGGGTGGGGCCAGCCAGTCCTTGCAACTACCAGTTTGGCAAATCAGATGTAAAATTAGCATCCTGTTCGCCCAAATTGGCCTGAACCGGTGAACCCCCACCCCACCCTGTTTTGGGCCTAGTAGGCCTCTCTGCAACCTCCTGGGCCCAAAAACAGGCCATGGGGGGCATGCCCCATCCCCCATGCTCCCCCTCACCCCTGCGCATGCAACCTGCACCTCTCCGCACATGTGCGCACAACCCCCCGTATGCATTCTGCACCTGCGCATCCCAAAAATCAGCTGGCCAGTGGAAAGTGCGCGTGCGCATGCGCAGTGGAGCTGAGCTGGGCGATGGCTTGCATGCCCCTCGAAAGGGCTCTGCGTGCCAGCTGTGGCACGCATGCCATAGGTTCGCCATCACAGCTATAGGATATAAAAAAACAGAATCCTGAAAGACTGTCAAAGTATTCCTCTCATACAAAACAAAATCAAGGTAGGTTCATTTTGAAATTCTTTCTTATACTTTCTTGTTTTCTACTGACTGAGTTGCTACCTTAAACCCAGCCTTTAGATAGATGTTGTGGTGGTAAAATTAGGAGACTCTCAATTATATTAATTTGAACTTTGAGAAAAAAGCCTGTCGTAAATGCAGCAAAGACTATTTTAAAAGAGAAAAAAAAATCTAACATCATGGTAAATGAATGAAATGATAAGTGCTTCAACAATACAGTAGAACATAAAAAATAAAATAGTGAAATATTACAATATATTTTCTGAACTTTATAGGAATTTAGTCATGATATGGTTGTAATTTCATTCGTAATACCAGTACAAGATCATATCCAACTGTAGACAATATTCAAAGTGAATTATTTTTGTTGATATAATATGTAAATGATGGTGTCTTTCAAAATTTATTAAATAAATTCTTTAGTAATGGGTACTAAGAATGATTTTGAACCAAACTCTGGAGTTCGGTCCTTTTAGTAAGGGGCATTGCTATATCTTCAAACTTCCTGTTTTTTTGTGGGTATAAGCACCTGTATTTCTGCCCTTTTTAATTCTGACCCTTTTGGCCCTCCTTGTAATTGCTTTTGCTACAATTATGTTTATTATTTTAAATGTAGACTTACTTGAATAACCTTGTTAGATTGTGGGAATGCTTTATCTTTAAATTCTTACTTTTATTCTTTTATTCTTATAAACAGAAACATCCAACAAAATTAATTTGTTGTATACAAATATGTAGATGGATTCCAGGGTAATAAAAGATAATAAAGTATATCTCACAAAAAATTTGATCTTACCACTTATATGTGTTTGTATCTCAGTTATATCCCAGATCCCTGCATCTTGCATCTTCTACCTTAAACTGATAAAATTTGGATTTACTCCCCCCCTTGTTATACCAAGAAAAGAAAGCATGAAAATTAAGATAACAGGTTACATTTTTAAAAAACCCACAGAATTTCCACAGATGTCTTAAGTTGAAATCATTGCTCTTAAAATGTGATTTTTAAGAGTTTGTGTATTACTAGAATCTCTGTGGCCTCAGGAAGGCATCTGGACAGTAAATGCTCAGTTCCATCCAGTTGCCCTGACTCTAACCTGAATTAAGGGATTACAGGGTCGTAAAAAGTAAGTGTACAGTATTACTAGAACAGTGGTTTTCATGCTTTTATTTTTCCAGTGGTATTTATTAAACATGTTATTGTCCTTACTGATTTAAATACCTGTGGTAGAAGGATAGGCAGAAAGAAAGTCTCAACAAGAGATATATTTCTGCTGTTGCTCATTCTGACTGGAAGTTAATCCAGTGTATCTCTGCACCAAACAGAGCTATATTATCTGGCTTTGGGAGATGATGGTGATTTCATTTCTATACCTATAACAGATTCTTCTGACCAGTTTCAGTAAGTAAATTCTGCTTCAGTTTTGCCTCCAATATAAATTACTCCCAATGAAAAGTTGCTGTGGAGGGGGGGAGGTTGGCTAGCTAAAGCTTCTCGTTTTTATTTTTCTCACACTATCTTTTTTATTTTTTCATATATATCTATACCCCTCAATGCTCAGAAATTGATGTCTTGCTTATTTTATTTTAAAGCAATCGTACCGTGGCCTTACACATTTTTTATGCCATTTTATAACTAATGATACTAGGGATCCATCACTTCTCACTATTCCAAACTTGTCTCCTTCCACTGAGTCTCCCAGAAACAAAGCTATGGTTCCTTTGATGAGAGGACATGCTAATTCTTATATGCTGAAAGAAATCCTTTTTGAAGGCAAGAGACAGGTGTCTACTGTTTCAGTTCAGAAAATGCATGCGCCAGAGCTGTCAGAAACATTGCTTAAACCTTATATTTTCATTAAAACATCTTTATCTATTTATGGTCTTTCCATCATTAGATCTATCTAATAAGATCAATGGCCAGAGATTACTATAGAAATGGTAGGTCAAAATACTCAGAGAGACAAAATTTGACAAGACTTGGGATTCCCTGCCAATGAAATGTGAAAAAAATAAACTGGACACTTATGAAAAATAGTACATATAACCTCCCTCCCACAGACCACAAAAACATCATTTTACATTTACACAAAGACATTCAGTTGTTAGCCATGCAGCCAGCCACAAACACTAACAACACCAGTAAAAATTACAAAGTTATTTAAACTATTTCAGATGGGAAAAGCCATATGCTGCAATTGGCTTCTGCAATGAATTTTATAAACTATTCGTGAACATTTGGCACTTTTCTTGGCAGAGTTCTTCTATTGGAGTGCCTTTTTTCTCAGACTTTAGCATTCTGCAGAAGGAATGTAGAAGGCCAGTAAAAATTTTCTCATCAATCTCAGTGGACAAAACAGTTTTCTACATAATTATACAGTAATTATACAATGTTATTGATTGTTGTTGAAATACAGTACTATACTACATAATAAAGCTACTGTTGTCTAAGATGTTTTTAGTCTAGTCATATATACACATTTACTTAAGAGAAAATCCTACTGAACAGTTCTGAGCAATCATACACAAATTTCTACAGAGTGAAGAACTAAATTATCTGAAAGTTCAGTTCCTCCATTTATTAAATAATGCCACATAATTTGGCTTATTTGGTTTTTAGATACCTATGCAATCCAAATTACTTTTTGATTTTGCTGATATAAAGCTTCTAATATTTCTCTGACAGAATTTTTCAACAGACCAATGGCATTTCTGCTTTCAAAGCTATACCAAATAGGCAGGCTACTACCCTGAGGGTGAAGACAATAAGCAGAAAGTAACACGTTCTGATTTTAAATGGTAATTCTGGGTTCACACCTACTGTAAATGAAGAACTGAGCAAAGTGAATTAGAACTCTGGTACATAACATCATGGTTATGCAAAAGAAATAATGTTTTAAAAGTTGTACAATTTAGTCCAATTTATTTTGTGTCTGGTATCATTTTATTCCTTAATGCTGTGAAATGAATATTTCTGATGCTTTTAGCAGATTGAACATCAGTGGCCAGGTGGCATATGATGATAGCAACAAACAAGAATATATATATATATACACAATAATACAAAATTGGAAAGAAATTTTTCTGCTGCTGTTGTTAATGATGTATCCCAAGAAAATTACAGGTAGTCATTGACTTATGACCACAATTGAGCCCAACATTTCTGTTGTTAAGTGAGACATTTATTAAGTGTGTTTTGCCCCATTTTATGACCTTTCTAGCCACAGTTGTTAAGTGAATCATTGCAGTTGTTAAGTTAGTAACATGGTTGTTAAGTGAATCTGGCTTCCCCATTGACTTTGCTTGTCAGGTCACAAAAGCTGTTCACATGACCTCAGGACACTGCAATTGTCATAAATATGAACCAGTTCAGTGGTGGGTTGCTCCTGGTTCAGTCCGGTTCTATAGAACAGTAATAAAACTGGCGGGAGGCTCCCGCCACGACGTCATCATGGGTGATCTGCGCATGCATGCACGCTCCCACTGCGAACCAGTAGTAAAGGTAAGTGGAACCCACCCCTAAACCAGTTGCCAAACATCCAAATTTTGATCACGTCACCGTGGGAATGCTGCAATGGTCATAAGTGTGAAAAATGGGCACAACTCACTTTTTTCAGTGCTGTTGTATCTTCGAACAGTCACTAAACGAACTGGTGTAAGTCGAGGACTACCTGTATTGGAGAATTCTTCTTCCCTCTAGAAAAATAATCACTATTTACATATAAACCAAGATATAAGCTACTCTTATATTCAATCTTCCACAAACAGGTCAGATAATTTTTGTCCGTATAGCTTTCTTGGTAACAGTTTATAAATTGCTTCCCATTGTCTTTTTTCATGGTAAGACATCAACTATGAATGAATGCAGAGTGTTTTTTCCTCACCATCCAGTGATTACATCCAAGAGTCTCTCTGAAGGAAGCATTCTCAAGATAGAAGCTATTAGTTCCCTCTTAAGTACTGGTGCCTAAAAATATGATTCTTAATATAGTTCTCTGAAAAAGTATCTGACTCCTTTTGGATATTCTGAATCTTTGCTTTGGGAAAAGCAAAATGTATGGCCGAACAATTAAGAATCACGAAACCAATTTGATATCAATTTTTTCTAATTTTTCTCAATTATAAGAGAAATAACAAGAAACGTTACCTTTTCTTAGTTCATCATGATTAAATCAGTTTCTTACAGGTAATGTTTAATTGTTTAATGTAACAATTTATGTTTAAAGCCATATGTGAATTGTCAAGTCCTTTATAAATAAATGTTGTTTTAACAAATAAAAATGCATACAAGACTTCAATTATAAAATATATTTAAAACTGTATATGTATAGTGCAATAAAATTAATTCTACTTTCAATTAAACATTGAAATTTCTGTTTACAATTAAGCAAGTCTTAAGCAAGTGATCTTGCATTGACAATAAAAATATGGGAGTTTGGCTCCTTGCATGCAGCTGATTTACTCTTCCTTTTTCATGGAGCAAGTAAGGAAGCAACAATTAACTGTAATTTTTCATTACACTACATCCTTAGTTTAATCTCCCTTTAGCAGACATTGGATAAATCTCCTGGATCTATGTGTTGAACAATGCCCCATTCATTGCATGGATTGCATTTAGTTTGATGAATCTGGTTCAGATATGCCACAAGTGAACATAGGATTACAGTCTGAATTATCTTTTCATTTCTGAGATCCTGATATTTTTATTGGTCAAGGAATGAGTTAAGACTATTTAACTAGTGGCTTAATTTTCCCACTAAACAAATATTTCATGACTGCAAGCATAGTAACTACCTCAGGTATATTTTATTGATTGAATAATATTTATTCTAAATATGCTGCACAGCTAGAAAATATAAGTTCTTCATTAAATATAGAAAGCTAGTATGGAATTTCATGATGGCACTGATCAACAACTTTCAAATTCTCAAAGTATATTATCATTCAGTGTGAAATTTGCCTAATTTGAAACTTTATTGTTTTAGGATGATTCTAACATATATTGTACAGTATTGTTAGATACAGCTTTTTAGTATATTTAACCATGGCTATCAGATACAGTGAATATTTCCTTATTTGTAGACTGTTAGTTTGTGAATAGCCATTCATGGAGCAGCCCAGAAATCATGCAGGGATGCTACTGGTAAGTATTGTAAGATCATCTGGTCTGGTCTGGTCTGGTCTGGTCTGGTCTGGTCTGGTCTGGTCT